>OZ024933.1:11037961-11662961 GCA_964017235.1 Sabellastarte sp. h YS-2021
TTAGTTTATTTATTAGGAAGATCCATTTCTTGGGTACATTTTGTTCCTTAATTCACAGATTTTTGGAAAATTACCCATTTTACTAAATATGACTACTACATTCAATTAATTCACATGGTTTGTTATGGTACACAGATTCATGTTTGCAAACCTAAAAAGTCTCTGTATTTTTGAAAGAACTTAATTTACATTAGCGTTTGCATGTTAAATATGTAATTACTTTTCTTTGTTAGCAAGAGTCGTAACAAAGTGTATGAAGTACAAAGATAGATAAATATTTAAACAATATATCCTATGTCATTTGCATTTAAACATTTATTTTAGTTTAAAATTGCTTTTAACAAACTTTTTAAGTTATATTTAAAGGTTAGTTAATGTACATTTCTGTAGTGTTCTAAACTGAACAGTGATCACTGATTCTGTTGCTGACCATATTATTTTCAACAAATCAGATATTGAAAGGATTTGAACAACATGAGCCTCATTTTTTTTCCTTTAAAAATATTAACATGTATTCAATTTTACAACAATTTTTTATTTATCAACCTATTTTGAACATTTTTAAACCTTTAATCTCAGAATGAAGAGAGAAAGGATATATTTTTATGCATACACATGTTATTTGTCCGTTAGTTATTTGCTAACTGCTGATATAAGATGATTTCCATTTGCTATATCAAGAGAAAACTATAATTAGTATCAATCTAGGTTGGCAATCTACATTAAAATTTAAAGATGTAATGGAAAAATTCCAACAAAATCAGTAGATGGGATGAAATCGGCAGCAAATGGTGATTAGACCTGTGAAGCCACTCAGTTGGTGTAACTAAAGAAAAAATGTACACTAGTAGGTCAAAATGCTATATAGCATAAAGAAGTAGCAATCATGCTTTTGTAAAGTTTATTGTTCATAAAAGACATAAGTTAAAGGTTGCTGAAAATAAACTTTCAAAGACAAAAAAGGCATCTAGATAGATGTGTTATCCACACTCATAGTCACAGACAAATGCAAAGTAAAGAGAATATAGTTACTTTAAATCTTACTTATATGTTAAGTAATTGCATTCTGGATGGATTGTTAATTAGCTTATCCTGGCTGTTGGTTTACTTTTTTGTAAAATATTTAACATTGGCTGAAAAAAACTTTTGGATAAAAAAATTCCGAGTTCTCAAAAGCCCTCTTTTCGACATTAGCTTTTTGTTTCAAAGGGACATGTGGACATGTTTTTATATGATCTTTTTTGCTGGACACAATGTAATTTAATGTAATGCGCACTGGTACAGTGCTTAATCTCCATAAATTGTCAGACTCTAAGGTGCACTGATAAAAACAAATGCAAATAATCATAAGTCTAATAGGCAATGGTGGGTAGGGTTTTGCAAACGGGTAAGTTATAAACTATTACCTGAAGGAGGGAAGAGGTGTTTGCACTGTGTATGTCATTAGGAAGATAGTTCCAAATTGTGTGGTGTATCAAATGCAAAACTGAGGCTTAAGTGTTTCATTGACTTGTAGAGTGAGTATAAAGTAGGAACTATATTGACTATCAGTGTGACTACACCAGGTACTGTAGGAGCAATTGTGGAGAGACAAAGATGGTCCAAAATCAGTAGAACCACTGTCTAAAAATTTATAGACCAACGTTGTGAGTTTGAACATACAGCAGTAGTTGACAGGCGATCAGTGTCAAATCTCATCTAGAATCTTTGACATTATGCCAAAATAAAAAGTGGATATTCATTAATTTGAGCATGAATAAATATCGACCTATCAACCTAGAGTGTGACCTAGATTAAGACAGAAGCGATTGCAAATTTAAAATGATATAATTTAAAATTATATTATCCAAGCCAATAAGAATGAATTTTTAGAAACATTTTCTGGTGCAGGGTTGCCTGTAATATTCCTTATCCAAAACAATATAGGATGGATATTTTATTTTGTAATTCTACCTCCTATAACTAAAAGTGAATACTTTAATGACTGTTTTATGTTGAGCAGAATCTAAATATACAGATCAATCATTGATAAAAATTACAATGTATATTCATATTGCACCAAATGAATATATTGGTGGAAAATAGATCAGGCCCAAAAACTATGAATATTTTTCTCTTTTTTTAACCAGAATTTTAATGAATCAAGAAAAAACAGTGAAATAAAATACAATGCAGTCTTATGCTATGTCTCAAAATTTTTTCTTTGAGTATATTCCATTATGGTAAACTAATACAAAAGAAAAGAAAAAATATATAAACCACCTGAGAATGTTGGCCTTTTTGGGCTTTGTCTTATGTCACATTAAATATATCTTTCCGACCTCAAGGATTTTCTTTCTGTACACTTATCAACAGGCAAGATAAATTTTACTGCACATTTATTGTCAAAAACACTTGTACATGTAATTTGTTTCGTTATAAATAGATAACGGGAAATGGAAGGACAGAATGAAGTGCTATATTCTGGCATATATACAAAGTTCATTATTAGTATTGGAGTTTATTATGGATCAGCCTTGTAGGAATCATCTTTAACAAATGTGTCCCCTTTAGTGTCTGCAAACCAGATATATGTATATATATATAAGAAACATATGCCTATATGAGCAAACACAGAAGCACATACATGTGTTTAGAAGTGACAATGACAAAGCAAAGATCTTAGCCTTGCAGTGGCTAGGTCTTAACATATATTAATTGACTTAATAAATCACAATAAACTGTTTCCATTTCAATGTAATAAATATATTCCAAATGTGTAAAGGTAAGGGTGGACTACCTCCCTTTACTTTAACAGCAGTTCGACTGCTAGACACAAAGTGGGGAACTGCAAATTTCGAAATACCACAAAGAAATAAAAGACCAAATATTCATACAAAAGTGATACAAGATCCTAATAAAATTAACAAATGTGTCTCCCTTCAGTTTTAACAAACCAGATATGAGAAAGATATGCCTTTATGAGCAAATTTCAAGCTGTCATCTAAATAATTGAAAACTATTAATTGTGTACTAAACTAATACCAAGTACATTATATTGAGTCATTGCAATATCCAGGGGTAAGGAATTACACTGATAAAAAATTTCTATTTACAAAGAAATTCCAATCATAAACAAATTAGTTCAAACATATCTACAATGGCTAGGTGCTCAGTCTTTAATGGCATTAAAGAATATTTGCACAGAGAATGTAAATTCTTTTGTTTACACTTCTCTGGTGTCTCTAGCTAACTATAATCTTAGAGTATACATATATGTGGCTAAAGGAGTTCATCCAAATATCTCAGATACATATTCTGTTTGTAAAACTTTTCAGGCATTTTCCGTATACAGGACAACTGATGAAAGTAGCTATAACTATGTTTATATGTATATTTTTGCCAATTACCTTTGAGCATTATGATTACTTGTAAAGTATTACTAAAACAGATTGAAAGAGATTATTAAAACAAGATTTTGATTTTAATAGTCAAAGAATAAGAATAGTTTGTTATTTATTTTCCTGGGTGTAATCTGATCATTTCATACCTTTAAATGCTACATTTAAACTTGTTTGGAGACTGCTATGTCTGAAGAACCATTTAGTCACAACTCCATCATGTGCTACCTTAAGGATACTTCACTTTTTCAGTGTAACTGTTTTAAATGTAAAATAAAATGTTCTATTAGGGTAATTTTAAAAATAGCATTCTAGAATGAAAATTCATATTAATTTGCATACACTGTTCCTTTGCTGAAAAGTGTTTCCGTTTCACCATTTGGTAATTTCAGCCTAGTAAGTAATACTTGTTTTGTACCAATGAATTGTTTTGGATCCAAGGACTTATTTTGTATCAAATTTTGACTTAGTTTGTATCACTTTACCCATTGGACCAGATTTATGGTGATAATTTATGATAATTTAAGCTGATAATTTAAAATAAGCTGTTCAATAAAGCAACTTTTTTGCATCACTGGTTTATTTATTTCAGAATGCTATCTAAACCCAAAATGTACAAGATGGGTTTGCCCTTTACATTCTGGAATTCTACACATGCAGTAATAAGATTTCCAACAAGGATAAGCAGTGTTTATACACGATCTTTATAGTTTGTTGTTCTCTATAGTGTGATAAATACTTGTTCGAAAAATCAAACATTCCAAACCTCTGAGCATTGGCAAGTAACCAATATCTTTTTGATTTGCACCACACAGGCTAAGGTACAGACCAGCAAAATTACGATGTGTGTTTTAGCAACTACATTACCAAACTCATACCATAAATATATAGACAGGTAAATTTCTAGGATTCAAGTATATTTCAATAGCATAGCATCTAGTAGAACAAATCTATTGCTATTAACCTTTGGGTGAAGCTGAATTTGAACATGTCATACCAAATGTGAGAAGGAATCAGTCTCAGAAAATCTGTGTTAATCATTTAGAAGCAGATACCTCAGAAGTGGGACATTATATAAAATATCAAATAGTGTTTACAATATATACTGGTGCTATAATTATATTTCCACCAGAGTGTATATAGGTCTCATTAAATAGCTTTTTATTTGATTTTCAAAATGAGCGCTGCTTTTATATCAAATAGCTAATCAACCTTTGGTAATGCAGCCTATAAAGTTGGCATCAATGTTACTTCACCATCTAGAAGTGCTACACCAATCCCTGCCTTGAACAGTTTGTCAGATGAAAAACTAGATAACCCCATGGAAGCCAGCAGGAGTTTAGCAAATCTGCCAAATCAACACGGTAAAAATAGTGTATTTTCCCAGGAGCTTCAAGACATAAGAAAGTAAAGGGACAATTACCCTGCTGATGCCAAACTGTTTTATCTCAGACTTAAAACTCTTTACAGGAAAATTTATCTTTGGCTTCTCAACCAGAGAGTCTAGGTTAGGAAATAATTAGTTTCATAACAAATTTCATAGCTCAGTAGATTTCAGATTCAACACCAATAACAACAGCAACCAAAAACTGAGAAAAAAACTGGGAATCTTTATTTTCAAATGCAAACAAGACTTAACAAGATTGATTATATGCACGCCAAATATGCATTTTACTGGTGCATTTTACACTACCGTATATCAGAGAAAAAATCTACCTCACCATTTGAACCAATAATCTGTTTTATCATGGCAGCATTTTAAACAAAACTTAGACTACAAGCACAATCAGCAAGCCCTGGTATTTACCTCCAAGCACCAAATTCGAGAATACATAGGACACACTGTTATTAAAGGCTCAAATATTGATTTTACTGAACACCAAACTACACCCCTATAAAAAGCCCACATGTTGCCCCAATCGAGGCCCAGCAGACAAATCCCAAATATGGTTCGGTTTTAAAGAATTCCTTAAAAGAATGGAACTAACACATTTATTTAGCACCATAGTCCCACCATAAATTCACTGGACATTTAGCATCATTAATTTTATAACTCATGATGCTTAAGAGGACAATAGTGATTCTGACACTGACCATGAAACCACAAAAATCATCAAAGAGAATCTTGTCCCTAAATCAGTGTGGAGACCATTTCCATCTTGTTTAAACCTAGAAACTTTTCAAATATCATTTAAGCATGACCTTATTAAAAGCAGAACCGACTCAATGAACTAAATAGAATAACTGTATTGTCATTAAAAAGCTGGCACAGCTGACAAAGCATTAAGGTCTTAAATATCTTGTAACCTGAAAAGTATTGCATTTAGAGCACATGTGAGCTGATTGCTACAAATCTAAGTTGGAAAAGAAATTTCTAGGTTGTGGATATATGAAATCCTGGAGAAGACCTATAGGGTGAGGTGACCTTGCATTCCACAAGTTTAGGCAATGATGTCACTTGTTTGCTGTCCCACAAAATGGGGGACAATTATAGGTAATTCATTATTTCCTCCATGAAGAGAGAAGGACCCATCTTGCTAAATGCATTAAGTTGTATAGGCATATGACTAGCAGTTTAACACCAGGTTCCCAAATTGATACTTTATTGAATTTTCTGCTGACTGCTGACATCTTGTGAAAACATGGCAAGTGACAACTTTGTATGTTTGCCTCTCTGCCTGTTATATTTTTTAACAAGTTGCAGTTTCACCATGGCTCAATCCTTCTGAAAGGTGGTCTGGGTCTGCAAAAATATTGCCAGTCAACATAATGTTAGTCCTTTCAAATTTCATCTTCTTCAGTCTTTAACCAAGCTGGTGACACCATTCTACTGAATTCTTGTTTTCAATGTACTTCGCAGATTAAATAAGGTATATTTTACAGGTTTATACTTTTTGTGACCTTTCGGGGCAATCAAAATGTCACAGTTGGTATAATGTACACTTATAGTGTGGCCTTATTTTTAACTTCTTTGTTAAAATATGTTCTACAAATACTTTCAACAGAGGCTTTGCAATATTGTATAGATTGTATACTCAAATGTTTTCTTTATTAAAAGTTATAAATAGCTTGCATTCAGACATATCTGTACATTGATTATCCAGTATTAAATCCCTTATGCAGAGTTAGGGATTTACAACTATTAAGCCATCATAGAATTTTTCTGATGTCCCTTGACCAAAAAGAAGTTTGCGAGGCTCACTTTACCTAAACTTTTTGAAATATTTTCTTCTGACAATAGCCTTTGGACCAGAATTTAATTTTGAGTTGATGAAAGTTTTTTGGAAAAAATTAAAGGTTTTAGTGACAAACGTACTTAATACTTGTTACTCAAAAGGAGAACTGTCAATTTCATTAAGAAAAAGTGTGATCATTTGCTTGCCCAAAGAAATCAAAGATAGGAAATTGATCAAAAATTGGCATCCAATATCACTTTTATGTGTCATTTCTAAGCTGGCTTCAGCAGCAATATCTGATGTCTTTTTTTGGAAATTTTGATCTCTCAAAATCAGTCTGGTTTTATACAAGGAAGACAGATTGGAGGAAGTGCTAGATTAACATATGATCTTATGTACTACACAGAAGAAAACAATACCAGGACAGTTGATTTTGATTGATTTTGAGAAAACCTTTGCGAGTGTCTCTTTGAAATATAAAGTGTGACAAAAAATCATTGATTGGAGAAAATTGTTCAATGATAATATAAATGCACACATATTAGAGAGTGGATTCTTATCCAATGCAATTCCAATAGAGAGAGGCTGTAGAAAGGGAGACCACATTGCTCCATATATGTTTCTACTTCCTGCTGAAATTTTGAGTTTATTAATTGAGAAAAATTTAGACATAAAGGGCATACAGGTTGGTAAAGAAATGATTAAAGTGACTCAGTTTGCAGACGACACCACATTATTACTTGATGGCAGTGGTCGTCTCTACAGGCATCTCTGAATTTACAGGAAATTTTTGGTTCCTTATCTAGTCGAAAAGTAAATTCAGAAAAGACAAAGCTTACCTGGATAGGTAGCAAAAAACACTCAAAGGAAAAAAAAATTATAGCACAGCGAAACTTCAGTGGATAAATTATGAGTTCAGAATCCTTGATATAGATTTTTCAATTGAATTACTTGATATTACTAGAATAAATTATAACAAAGTCTAAGCTAAGTCCAATAAAATTATAAGTTCTTATAATTACAGACATTTGACACCCATAGGAAATATCACAGTCATAAAAATTTGATACATCAAACTTTACACACTTATTTTTTTAGTATTCCAGCTTCAAGCATAGTTATGTGTGATATTGTATACATTTTAATGGGCTGGCAAACCCGACAGGGTATCTAGGATGGATATATGCAAGACAAATATAAAAGGTGGTCTGAAGATGACAAATGTATGCAATTTTGAAAAAAAAAGTTTGACGCTTAGTTGGCTAAAATGCCTTAGCACTGACTCTTCACAACCTTGGCACAAAGTTTTAGAGACTACTGCTAGAGATGTGAATAAGTTTTTGGAACACAGTTTTTAAATACTCAGATGAATTGAATGAAATATGAAAAATTTAAACAAATCAGGATATTGTAAATCAGTACATATTTTAAACTAGCAATAATAAAATAGGCACAAAAGGTATAATTTACCCAGACTGGTTCCATAGGGGCCTCTACTTTATTGGTGACATTTTGAATGAAGAAGGCAATCTGTTACAGCTACAAGAGATAAATAGCAAATATAATATGAGTGCTATTTTTTAACTATTTTACAATCAGAACTACTTTAAGAAAATTCATATTACAGTTTATAAATGGAACTGATTTATTGTCAGAGAGACCAAATATTCTTTTCCATATGCAAAGTTATACCTCAAAAGGTTGAAGATATTTGTACCATATTCTCAATGACTGTAACAGGGGCCCCTCAGATGCACATATGCATAAGTTAAGCTACATAAAATTAATATATAAATATATTTACCTGTTTAGGCATAATTTGGCTAGGGACAGCAAGCCTGGATTCTTCTGGACCTTTTTTCTCTCCAACACAATTCCTTCTCTACACTCGTAGGATGAGAGGTAGGTGCCTTTGTTCCCCTGGGTCTTGCACCATTCCAGCCATCCGGAGGACTCTTGTTTCACCTTGAGAAAGGCATTTATGTACTCGGAAAAGAGCCCTCATTTACTGGGTACTTTCTGAGCAGTGGTACACCTCGTAGATGCAAACTATTTGGTAGCCACAATCTATTGCCTTCCTAATTTCCAGAGTGGTCCAGTTCCCCAACAAGAGGCGCTGCTCGTCGGAACAGGAACAGCTCTCCCGGTTCTTGTTTTCGGGGCAGGTAAAGATTTTTAGGAGGGAACACCTTTATTTTGGCAATACTGAAGTAGTCTCAGATATCTGCAAAATCTGATGTGATGATGGTCAAATGGCCTACAGTGTATCGGTTGTATTTATTGACCATGGGGTATAGAGGCATACTTTATCTTTTTTACCTGTTCGGCATTTCTATACATTTTCACAGCATTGGTTGGACCCCCGAAGAAGGCATCCCTGGGCTTCAGTCTTTCCTCTAGATCCAAGGTCACTTTTTCAACTGTCATCTGAATTTGTGGTCCCATTTCGTAACCACTTTACTTCCGGCTTATTCTAGGATCCTCACCTTTTCCATGCTTTGGGCGTAAAATAAATAAATAAATTCGTGTATACTTAAGACATGTGACAATTACTGTAAAATTTGTATGCCATAACCATCTTCCAACCACCCCAAAACTGTAAGGGACAATCTAACAGAGTGATATACAAGCTTAGGTTTTGATAGCAACCACCTTAAGCTGCATACTGAACTTAATTATGAAAAAACTTTACTTTGCTAATTTATTTCAACTGGTAATATGTGGCATCACCATAAATCTGGATCCTGCCAAAAGCTATTTTTTTGCACATTTAGGGGTCACAGCATCTACACTGTCAGTTACTGAGAACACCAAACTTTAATCAAAGAGGGTTGAAATATATAACTGAATACTGGTTAATTTATATATCAGGCAACCCACCTCTATCTTGCACAAAACAACTCAATCAAAATGTCCGAAACTGGAGGGAAACATTGCAAGCTAATATTTACAATAAGGTGAAAAATTATATTTTTAGAATCCGTAGCTTTACCATTTTAGTTAAAGAAAAACATCAAAGTAATATATGAAACAACTATCACAAATAAGTTAGACATAAAAACACAAATCAGTATCCCTGTCAAAATGTAAGTAAAGCTAGCTATCACATTCCCTTTCATTGTTCTTGATGACAACTACTAATATCTGATCCAGTACAAGCTGCATTGCCTACATTTCTATATCAGATGAGCCACATAAGCTTCTGTACCTGTTGAGCAACTCTATTGCTCCTACATGCACGAAATCTATTGCGACTAACAATTTCCTTTTCCATTTTCTTTTGGCATTACTTAAAATTCTAAAGTTTGCTATTCTATCACAGAGTAACACAAATTGTAACTCTACATACATAATGCAAACCCCCCAAAAACACCCTAGATCATTTTATTTTCAACTCTGTTAACCATCTAAACATTCCAGCCTTCATGATATTTTGTTCCTACTGGTTCAAATTCTACCAGTAGAACGTCCAATTGGAGTAGGTGAAAAGTTCAATTGAAATTTCTAGCAATAGGAAGTGTAATCTAGGAGATGTGGGTATTGCCCTGGGGTCCGAAATCTAATAAACTTGGTAGATATTGCAATCTAGATGTTGAAACTCTGGATGAGATAACTACTACAAGCCTTACATGCTGAGAGCAACTTGGTAGTTGTGACACACAAATGCTGCTTTAGAATCATGAGTGTTAACTGCTCAAATAAATATCATTTATGTAGTGACGGCTGTTAAATTTAATTGTCTGAAATTGTACTTTGTTTAACACTTATTATAGGACATTTAATTCTTACATTAGTTATTAATGTCCACATTACAGATTTTCCTTGAGAAATGGTGATGGGATCTGATGTTGATTGTGAATTTCTTCAATGTGTCTTTTCTTTATTTAGAAAAGCTCTACCTTGCATAAATGGTTTACATTTTATAATGATGTCTTTTACAGGTGTCTCAAAATTATTACCTCTCAGTATCAAATAGGACCACTTCAATACACACTCTGTAAAGCAGATATTCACAACTAAACAGTATGACTTTACCATACTTAATCATGAAGCCAGAGTTCGCACCTCAGATAAGATAAAATAGCAATTGTAAGAAAAAATACTTTTCTAAGGACACATGTATTGTTCAAACATGGGATTAACTTAATTGAAATTTTATAAAACAAGTGTGATCCCGAGTGAGTAAGTTTGTACTTTATTCTTATTGTAAAAAAGATAAGTCCCTGTCATAAAACATATCTAAGATGTTTTACATTAAATTTATTTAATAACTCATGAACCTCAAGTTTGACAATTTTTTATTCAACCCTAGCCTAAAATTATTCACCGACTTTTGGGTTTTAGGCAAGGGTTTTCAGACACTTCCCAAATCACACTCACAGCATTTGGTTCAGTTTTATCCTAGTTTGCCTTAAGATGAAGTTTAATTCAATTTAGCAATTTATTGCCATTTTTTTTTGGATTTCTGTAACAAACTTTTCATACCTATTAAATATACAGTAAATGTTTCAAGTAAAAATCAGCAGCATATTGTAAATCCCTTTCAGACTAAAACAGTTTAGAAGTTGAGCATCTTAAATAGTTACAGCAATGTTCCTTTAATTGTGTACTGTATAGTTATTTGGAATTTTTAAAATTACTTTATTGCAATTCTCTATTTCGTAGTTTGTCATCCCATAACACTACCAGGCTTAAATATGTTAAAAATGATCTTGTACCATTTGTCACTGGTGTTTCTAACCTCACTCATGTCACATCCAGCTTGAAGACACTTCATTGGTTAGATATCAGACAACAATTTATCTTTAAAACTCTACTTCTCGTGTACATCCCTATTGGCCAGCCTGAATATTTTGCACCATATCTCTCCTTCTACAAATCTGCCATGAACACAAGACACTCAAATCCAAAAAAAATATGTTCCTCCAGATTCCTCATTATTTTTCTTCTTTCCATAAGTAAAATGTCCACTTCAACAACAGTTTCTCATATGATAACCCAAAGTTATGGAATAAACTTCCACATGATATACACTGTGCTCCAAATCTCTTATGTTATTGAAAACCTACTTTTTCAGAAATAGTTTCCACCCGAGTTTCTAACTACCAAACACCGGATTGCCTCCCTGGGTGCAACTTGAAATATGACTAACGTCTTGCTGATTTATGCCTAACTGGATGGTGTGCGTTTTATCCATAGATACAGAGATTAAGCACCTGGACAACTGATTGACTGATTGATTATATTCATCCATCACAATATTATAAGTTGTGCTGATTTTATTGGAAAACAGACTTCCAGGTAACCAAAACGTACAACTCATGGCAATGACTTCACAAACTATTTTAAACTTGTCTACTCTATTGTATATGGATGATTGGTACCTCTACTGAAAGGTATTTCTGAATCACTTCATACACTTGTTAAGTATTTTTATTTTGTAATTTTTCAGGTTGTTTGTCTTCCTTGAATGATTGTGCAGAATGTTTGCCTGTCTTTTAATTCTCCTGTCTCTTATTGGTAAGTATCCCTGCAGTATCTAGACAGTAAACGTCTTGTAACATCTGCATATCATTTAATAATGGTAATATATGCAAGAAGTATGCTTCAGCAAGTGCTGTATAGAACATTTGTCATGAATGACATCTTTGCTTTACTGCTTGAACATCCATTTGTATGCTAAGCTTAAAGTAAAGGTGAAATGTTAACATGTTTAAAAGAAAGAAGAAACAAAGGGTTTACACCTGCATAAGTTTCTAACTTGACTTTCATAGTGTTCAATATCTCCTTTACTAATGGCAATTTAAGGCAAGCAACACCCAAAATGGTTAACCGATTTCAATATCCAGGGGTGCAAAAGGGTTCAAACACCACAAAGAATACCAGGAATATATTGAGACTACAGTGGATATGATTTGGTGTAGAGGCAGGATTTAATCTCCCTTTTGAATAAGGCAATAGAATGGGTATGTTTGAATTTCATCAAGAAGAGCATTCCTTGGATTGAGATGACTTTGGATTATTCTTTAGTCAAAAATACTTGTTTGATTAGTGTGCAAAATTAGCCAATAGCTAAAATGTGATAATGGTCAAAGAGACTCCAATATTTTTAATACCATTCAGATCCCCAGTGACCTTTCAATTAACAGTTTTTGCATCTTAGCACAGGCTGTCACCTCTTTATGTATTTTACTCCTGAATATTTGTCCAAAGATTACCCTGACTGTTGAATGGCATATCATTACTTAAATTATGTTTCATACATATGATGGTTATTGGTCAAATATAGTATAATTTCCTGAACAAGATAAATTTTCGTTTTTTTTTTGTTTTTGTTTTTGTTTTTTTTTTGTAGAGAATGTGCATCAGCTGGAAATAAAAGCTTCATACACAACCTCATTTCAGTGTCGAAATGGTAGCTATGCTTTGATTGATGGAGCAGACTTGACATTGGTGTATAATTATGGATACAGTTATCGTGAAGTAAGAAAAATATTTTCTTCAAATATCCTACACAGCTAAATAGAACATATGTACAATCAATTCATTTCATGTGTCATCAAGTAGTATTATTATTATATCATTACTTCATATATTTATACAGAGTGATGGCTTCACAACAATTAACAACATAGCATACAAGCTAAACATATTACTTTTGTAAATTTAAATGACTCAGGGATGGGTTGGTACCAAAAATGTGTACATCGGGAGGTCACCAGTGCAAAATCGTTCCGATTTTGGGACTTCATATTTTAGTTTCATGTTTCCTCTTAATAACATCACAGTAACATTGTGTAGAGTTTCTTCACTTTCTGGGTTTTTCTGATATTTTAAGTTTTCCTTACATTATATGTGTTGGCAAGTGAAGTGGTGGTTGATGTTGTTACAGTATTCTAGTGAAATGCTTTCAATACCAAGGCACTGGGCCTACTGACCCATCCCTACTTTATATGATATGATTATCCTATTCTGCAAGAAACTTTAATTGTGCTAATTTAGCTCTAGACATATGCTAAATGGAATACCTCTACCCTTGGCTTTCATCTGAGAAATTCAATGTTGTTACCTTTCTCAATATCTTGGGGTGCTCACAACAACTACTAAAGTTTAGTGTAACTACATTATAATCTTGCCCTGAGTAGTCCTTCACTTTATATGTCTGAATCAACTAGTTTTCCTCGGTATTTTAACATAGTTGCAGAGTTTTCACCTCTATGAAGTCACCAAAGGACGCCACATGTTTGACTATGAAAGTGCTGCAGGACAAGCTTTCATAAAAGACAGGAAAAACAGGCTAAAATCATACGAGTGGACATATACAGGCATCAAGCTCACAATTCCAAACATCAAAAAGGCAATGGACTTGGGAAAGTATGAAAGTCAGGTATCAACAGAAGCAGACCATGCAACACAATATATTGAAATCCAAGAAATTCATGGTGAGTCATTATTCTATGTTGAACACCTTTGTAAGAATGTTGTGTATTTATTTAGCATTCTATCTCGTGATAATGCCATAGATATGTGATGAGAATATGAAAAATGACTTCCTATATGTTACGAAAACGTGTTTTGCTCAAAAGCAATATAGCTTAAACATTATTTTACTGTTTCATGCAGGAGGTTTACTTCCTTGAAAGTATGATGTAATATGTGACATAACTCTGAGGTCTTGCTTTCGGTGGAAACTGAATGTTGTTACATAAAATTTGAGCATACTTAATAAAGTACAATATTTTAGCCTTTCATACCAGTTTATTTCAACTGAATCAAGTATATATTGGTTGTGACATCATGTCTAGACATGTAAGTCAATTTTAAAAGTTTAAAATACTTGAATAACAGGGAGACAAACTAAACATTAAATAGCTAATTTCTTTTTCAGTTTTACTTCCTCACTAAGTATGTGGTAGTACAAAAACAACAGGTACAGTTTAAGTATTTCAACAACATTATTAGTGTTTTAAGTTTTTCTCTACACAATAGCCAATGCCTCTTTACGTAGAGAAAAATATCAGGTAAAACATTATGGGATACTTATTACTTTACTTTTGACATCTTTGCTTAATAAAATATGAGACAGATTTTCAGTATTCATTATATTTTGCTTAACTACATAAATATTAACTAATAGCTCTCACCAAGATTTATGGGTTTCTAAATCACAATTAAGTATCACATTGTGATACTGTATAGTTTATCACAAAATTATAGAAGTTAGCTGCTGCTTGATTTAAATCTATTTTAAGAAACTACTTTCTACGGAGAGTATTAGTGCCAATGAAAAAAAAATTCTTTTTGAATTGTCTACTTATTAGCTCAACATGTTGAGTTATTATCTGAACATGTTGACTTAGTATCTGAACATGTTGACTTAGTATCCCAATACGTTGAGTTACTATCTCAACATGTTAACTTAGTATCTCAACATGTTGAGTTAATATCTTAACATGTCTACTTACTATCTTAACATGTTGACTTAATATCTCAACATGTTGACTTAGTGTCTCAACATGTTGACTTAGTGTCTCAACATGTTGAGTTAATATTTCAACATGTTGACTTAATATGTCAACATGTTGACTTAGTATCTTAACATGTTGACTTAATATCTCAATATGTTGAATTAGTATCTCAACATGTTGACTTATTATCTTAACATGTTGACTTATTATCTCAATATGTTGAATTAGTATCTCAACATGTTGACTTATTATCTCAACATGTTGACTTAGTATCTATACATCTTGAGTTATTATCTCAACATGTTGACTTATTAAAAGTCTGACTAGAGATTAACTTATTGGCTGACAGCCTATCACCAACCCTGGTTGGATGAATATACAATTAAGATTTCTTCCACACTGCAACTATACTGATTCCCACTACCACCCCTGGCTGGAGTAAAAGAGAATTCACTCCACAATACTGATAAGAAATTAAGCAATCAACAATCCCACCAAACATGTATCATACTAGTTAGCAGTTTATGCTTACAGTGTTGGAATATTCATAAAATATACATGAAATGAACTTTTCATTTTATGTTATGAATTAAGTTAAATTAAATATTACTTTCTCGCCAGAAAACCATTCAGAGAGCACAAACCCTAAATTTCCACCAATGACAAAAAAAAGAAAGACAAATTGCTTTAATATTCAATTCTTTGTACCCACAATTTAGATTTAAAACATTTGTTAATATCAGGGCAGTCAGAACACAATTGGGAATAACATGACATTCAATAGATATATACGGGAAAAAGGCAAGTTATAAACATTTTTATGGACCAATCTAGTGTTACATTTGGTAGATAACATTATAACCAAAACTAGTAGGGCACATATTTGATGTGTGACAATGACTTTGCACAATTACACCTGTCCTGCAACCAGTGTGTTGTAATGTATCAAGATGTTAAATGTCAACACTACTATAACAAGGATAAAGGTTAATCCCATTTGACACAATGACCTTGCACACCTACACCACCTAACCAATGTTCCTACCAAATATTACCATCCTATTCCTTATCATTCCCAGGATATGACCCAGGAAAGATTTTGTAGGTGAAAGTCTCTATGACAAGATCCACGTCTCACAATGATGTTGCATATCAACACACCCAACCTTTGTCACTACCAAATGTCAACATCCAACACCTGACAGTTTCCGAGATATGGTCCAGACAAGAATTTAAAGGTCACTACAGAAAGGTCAAAGAAGGTCACACTATGATGGCACATACCTACACCCCCTAACAATGTCCCTACCAAATAATGACATGGTTTTAGAGATATAGCCTGGACAATAGTCCAATAGTCAAGGTCAATAGTCAAGTTAGTGAAAATTGCGGTGATAGTAAGAGGTTATGGCATGCACTAAATAGAACATTGAGTCGGTCAAATTCTACTGTCCTCCCATCCTTTGATGATGAAAAATCTTTAGCAAACAGATTTGGTTCATTTTTCATTGATAAAATTAAAAAGATTCGAGACACCTTTAAATACACCAGATCTCAGGTTCTTCACCCAGACAAGGAGCCGCCGACTTTCAGTTCCTTTCAAGTTGTCACTGATACTGAAGTCCTTAAGTTTATCAAGGAGTCACCTTCAAAAACTTGCTCCCTTGATCCATGCCCCACTCACATTGTGAAACAATGTATTGACATTCTACTCCCTTCATTGACTAAACTGGTTAACTAAAAATGGCATTTTCCCTAATCCTTTCAAACAGGCTATTGTCACACCCCTCCTTAAAAAGTCCACCCTTTCAAAAGAGGACTTGAAGAGCTATCGACTGGTGTTCGGTCTTAGCTTCTTGTCAAAATTAGTCGAGCGAATTGTGGCTGCCCAAATTAGATCTCACATGGATTCTCACGATCTTGGTAACACTTTCCTGGGTTCCTTAAGTTGTGGATCCATTCTGGGCCTTCTTCTGTTTCTTGCTAAACCTATTGTATAGGGATCTCTGGCTTCCCCACCCTAACTACCAACTATTAGTTTACCCTGTTTTGGATTTTACACTGTTTGTGGGACATAACTTCTTGTAAATTGGTATTTCAACTCTTCCTCTAATAAACCCTTTTGATTATTTTATAGCAGATTGTTTCGCTAGTATTTTCATGTTATGGGACTTGAACTCTTATATTGTACATCATATATTAAATTATAGAGAATAAGTTTGTGTTACTTTTGGATATAGGAACAGAGTTGTGAACTTTTATGATAATGAACTGTTATTAGAACTGTTAACTTTGTCTTGCCTTTTTTTTACTGGGGCCTCCATTTTATGTCTGCAATCCGGTTTGAATTGTATTGTATATTTAAAGGCAAGGGTTGTTCCAAAGTGCCTTCTGCTGTTCCTGTTCCAATACCTAATGGACGTCAATGCCAGCATCACCCTTGCTGCAGCAAACACAAAGGAGCATCTTACTGAGTTTGTCTTTATTTCCATGGGGAACCTCACACTGCCTCTCAGGCAGTGCCTGGGCTGGCGGCAGTCCCTTCAGCAAAAAATATAGGACCACCTCGACCACCTTGTTTGGTCCGGCAGTTCATGTCATTGATAGGACTGCTAACAGCCACAGAAAAGCAAGTTCACCTTGGCCAGCCACACATGAGACCAATTCAGTCTCATCTCTAAAACAACTGGAGGTTAGTGGAATCACTAGCAAAGGTCATTCCTAAAAAGTTCCAAGACCTCTGATCATACAAGATAGTTTTGGTAGCAACCGACAACACCACAGTGATGTCATACATAAACAAGGTTGGGCCCACTTTATGCCCCTCTGTGGAGGATCTTGACCTAGTGCACCGGGAAGCAAGTGACTCTCAAAGCCTGACACATTCCAGGCCTGCTAAATGTGGTAGCAGACAATCCAGGCTAGGCCAGACCATCCAGACAGAGCGGTCTCTCCTTCCAGATATTTTTCATGAAATATGCAGCAATTGGCATGAACCTCAGATAGACCTATTTGCCACAAGGTTCAACAAGTTGCCTCAGTTTGTGTCACCAGTAGGCGACCCCCTGGCCTTGGCAGTGGACTCACTCAGCCTGCCATGGGAGAACCTGAATGCTTACACCTTCCCACCAGTGGCCATCTTGGCCAAAGTTGTGGAGAAACTGCAGAGCCACCCTTACCACCGAATCATTCTGATTGCTCCAGGGTGGCCAAACATGCCTTGGTTCTGGGATCTGGTGGTCATGTCAAGCCAGATCCCCTGAGTCTGCCCAATCTTCTAACACAGCCTTTCAATCAGACTCCTCACAGGAATCTGTCAAATCTAAACCTACTTGCCTGGTTCCTAAAACCTAAGCTATGAAAGAACAGGGCTTCTCTGAGGCAGTGGCAGTGCAGATTGAGGCTCTTCAAAGAGGATCAACCAGATCAGTCTATGAGGTAAGTGTACCATTTTTACAAAGGGGTGCCTCAGTAACCAGGTGGACTTCAGGGCACCCTGTAAAGTACCAATGATGGCTACAGTTTAGCCATTGCTGACAAACTTTATTCACCCATAAATTTCAGCAAAAATGAAAAATCTCACCCGTCTCCTGGATAGCTCCCACAGACCCAAAGGGAGGAGGGGCATTCCCTCCTGGAACCTTTCTCTGGTGCTGAAACAGCTGACAAAGGCTCCCTATGAACCCACTAAAGAGGCCTCTTTGAATGTCTTGACTTTCAAGACTGTCTTCCTCTTGGCTCTGGGTTCAAGAAAATGCTGGAGTGAGATCCATGCTTGGCAAAACAGGAATACTGTATAAGTGGTTTTTTTTCGCGGATACTTAAGTTCGCGAATTGACACAGAAGCCTTGTTTGGCGAGAAGTAATTTTCGCGGTGAAAGATAGGTGAAAGATGTTTTATTATCACCAACAATAACAGCAAATTACCCACTCGCAACTAACTGGTGTGTACTTCAAGTACATGTGATCTTATTCAAATACCCACTAAACCCTGAGTGTTTATAACACAAAAGACAAAGTAGTGGCTCAGTGTAATTTAGAAGTGCAATTTATGTCCGTGTATGAAGTGAGGAAAAAAAAGAGGCCCTTTCATAATGCTAATCTTTCTCAGCCGCATGAATGCACTTGTGCAAAAATATAAGGGGAAATTAAAAAAGTGATTTGTTTGATAAATAAAATTTGATAGTAGACACAATGAAAAACAATTAGTCTATATTTTTGTCTTTATTTGTAAATGACTCTGAAAATGTATAACAGCAGTAAGGTGACAGCCGCAAACTGCACAGATAAATTACATCCCTTATGTGTTTCATGTAATGGAAAAATGAAAGGCTACCTTGAACATCTCTTGTCAGTGCAGTACACATACTTAGTAAATGAGGTGATAAAGGAATTGAAAGGGGAGGGGATAAACCAGGCCTCAGTGATTAGCTTCTGCATTTTACAGGCCTAGTACATTTTACAAGACAACACACACGTCATGGGCTAAAAAAAAACCAGTTGTTTTACTTTTTCTCATTTCAAAATTTATATGAATGGCAAAAAGTTATTATTTTAAAAATAATTAGGAATAAAATGGATACATGTTTTGTTTGTGCACATTTTTTGTTTGTGTATTTAATAACGTGAATTAAATGTTCTGTGAGAAAGGTTTATAACCTCTTCTTAACTTGGATATGCAAACAGCTCTATTGGCAATTCATATTCACTTAAGGTAACTGTTTTGTTTAGCGGGACTTTATTTTTGCGTTTGTCTGGCATTCGCGAATATAGCGAAAATTAATTCCACGCGAAAATAACCACTTATACAGTATTAGACATCAGTCAGACTGGTCAATGGTTTCCCTGTACCCTTCACCCAGCTTTCTTACCAAGAACCAGCTGGTCAAGGAGGGTCCAGATAGTGTGGCCCCAGTGGTTATACCACCCCTGACCCCTACTTTGGATGTCACTTACTTCTTATGTCCCTCTGTCTAGTCAGTCTTGCACTACTATTTGGACGGAACCTTAGATCTCAGGCAGAACAAACAGTTAATCATTATCTCCTTGAGCAAAGGCTTTGACAAGGAATATCTTACCTGCCACTATTTCCAAATGGATTAAGTAGGCTGTGATCCTATGCTATGAGCTCTCAGCCCAAGAGGCTCTCACATTACATCAGGTTAAAGGATGTGAGGGTATTCACTGCTTCCAAGGCATTCCAGTCAGGAGTCTCTTTGCAACAGATTCTGCCAGCCTGCCACTGGAAGTCTCAAAATACCTTCACACAATTCTGCATGAAGGATGTGGTTTGGGCTTGTTTTCAGCTCTACCATTTGGTCCAGTTGTAGCTGCTCAGCAGAACCACAAATAGAGCTAATAGTGAGGAGATCTGTACATATGTAAATATCTTGCTTTTATAAATAAGTAAAAAAAAATCATTAAAGCGCCAAACGAGGGATGTGCCTTGTTCTGGAAGTGGTTATTTTTGCTCCTTACGGACTGTACTCATCCCTATTTTCCCCTACCCCAGTGCAGGTCTCTCAAAAAAGGGGACAGTGTTACTATGCCCCAGATAACCGGATGCTGGTAACCGACCATGACCTCATAGGGTCACCTGAGCCTATAAATTTTTTTTCTGTTATGAGTTTACCTCAGTCCCTTGTAACTTACCCGTCCACCAAGTGGTAGTTATTCAGCAATTGTCAGTTGGATAGGATGTATTAACACAGTGATTTGCAAATTTAATAGGTAAATCAAATGTTTATAAGTTAATACCCTATCCAATGGACAGACAAGACCCTCCCAGCCGTTCCCACTATCAACTCACTAGGGGCTTAAAATTATTTACACAACGGAAAAGATGCCATGACGTCACGTTGCCTACACAAGAAGGAAATACGATGCACCACCTGGCGAATACACAGTATTTGACCTGCCCAGCCGGTGGAAACACAGGATAGCTTTTTCTGTCATTTGGCAGGGTAGTCTGCTTTGATCACATTAGCATTTGTCCATTAGACAGGTTATTTACTTATAAAAATTTAATTTGCTTATTAAATTTGCTATTTTGTAGATATCAACTTTGTTGAGAGACTTCATGAGAAAAGTAAGTTGAAGCATAAAATTTGTGTAATAGATTTTTTTGTACAAAAATTCATTTTTTGTGAAAGTTGGCACACATTTTTGATAATTTTGTATCATTAACTGTAGTGTATATCAGTATAATGTGTAGGCATAGTACTCTGACAATTTTTGTGAAAGTTAAAATTCGGAGCCTATAATTCAGTCTTGGTGTTCAACAGGCTCAAGACTCAGAAATGAAAATTATGCTTTTGTACAGGTTCAAAGGAATGTAACTCACACAATTTCATGAAAGGAAAATGTAGAATATTAAGCACACAAAAACCATATTAGTATGTTGTTGATTAAAATGATAAGCTTGGAACATACTTTTATGGTTAATATTAATGTTATGTGTTCTTTATTTTAGTGGCTTTATATTTTGATGTGTACACTGCAGCTATTGCTTGGGTGTTTATAACTTGCTGCTACTGTTGCATGGGGTGTGCTAGGGCAGGTAAATTTAAAACTACAACTATATATCAGTAAGTCTTAACTATATGTTAATCAACACTATGGATATGTAGTATCTTTGTCACTGTCCTATGTATAATAATTATAGAAAAATTCACTAATAAAATACCAATATCTTGCCAATTACTTTCAGGATAACTTTCTTTGCAAAAGAAGAGATTCTTTTCAGCTTGAAGTGTTTACACTTATTTGAACAACTGAAATTTTGAGACAATTGCTTTGAACAAGATAAATATTTAAGTTTGAAATATTTAAAACAGCATAACAAATATGGAAATACTGAATTTGCCTCAAAGACTCTTGACCAAAGTTAGAGTGCTTAATATAACATGTATTGTTGATTAAATATGTTTCAGGTGCATTTGACCATCAGGCTTTTCAATTAAATTTTAAGTATTTTATGTAAAGTTTCTTTAAGAATATATAAAATATTCCCTAGTGGTTTCACAGGATATAACCTGATTCAATAAATTTTATTGTGTTGTGGTGACACATAGTAAGGCATTACCCAATAACAAGCTTTGTGGATGCCTCTTGAATATGATTAAGTTAATTTGACAAAGTTTACGCCCTGATATCCCAGAACCAATATTAAATGTGGCTTACCTTGTGTATTTACAGGCAGTTAATACATTGGTGTCATCTAATTTGTGATGAAAATTGTAGAAAAATCTAAAGTAATAATTTGGTGTTACAACCATGGTGAATGGTTTTCTTTTCACAACATATATGATCCTGTACTAAGGGCCTGTGTACAAAATGTTCAGTACTTTACTACTATTTGTAATGAACAACTGGAGGGTCAACATATACTTGGTAAAAATAATATTTCTCTGGATGCTCTTTCTGGATGGTATAAACTGACACAGCAGGCTCACTTTGATGGTGATTCTCCTTCTCTGGCTGCCCTTTCCATATCTGTTTATTCTTTGTGTATTGCTGGAGCCCTTCAGCCTATGGACAGCAAAATGCCTATTTGGTTGTATTTCGTCTGTTCCCGTCTTTTGTGGTTTATATGAACTGTTATCCCATACAGATGAGACAGTTATGTGTGTCTTTTTGAACAAAATAGGTCTGACAATGCATGATCTTTGTTATGTGTGTCTTTTCGAACAAAATGGGTCTTAGAATGCATGATCTTTGATCTTTAAAGGTATATTTTGTCCAGAACTTTTGAAGAGATTTATATTTTAACATGCAAACTACATCAATTATCACACTTATGTGGCCTTTTAGTTAGTTTCTTTCTTTTTTATTTGCTTTCTTCTGCTTTGACAATCTTTCTGGATTTATTGAAGAAGGTACCCAGTACAAGGGAATGTTATTCAGGGTGCACCATGGACTGACATTTTAATTACTTCTTCAGAAAGTACACAATATCTGGCTCTATCTAGGTGATTCAGTTACCTTCACTTAAAGATGCCATCTTATGTTCAGTACAAGCATTGAAAAGGATGATTAACACATTTAAACAAAGCAATGAGGAACCTTTATTTTTTATTAAGACTAGGTCTTATCATAGAACTTTAATAAGCTTTAAAGCTAGATCCTTTTTGAAAAAGGTAGTTGGCTGAGTAGTTTTCTGGCTTGTTAAATATAACAAATAGTAATTAGTGGTGAGTAACAATATTCGAAAAAAGTGACTGAATGACTGAACTACTTGCAGTTATTGTACTTTAATATACACATGTAGCTGTAATGTAACTTAATGAATGGTTATTTTACTGACACAAGTAATACTGAGTACTTGTAACTAATACACTTTATTATATCATCATAGCGTTTTAACTTATGTAACAGTAATTCTTAATGTTCTACAGAATAAATCCAAATTTATTTTGAAATATTTCTTGGTATTTATGCCTTACCCCAAGCTGTATGGTTCTTTCTTCTGCCACCCCATGCCCAAGAAAAATGTTTATGTTTGCAAGAAACCTTTCTTAAATATAAAATGACATGGCAAATAAATATTGTAACATGGTGTTTTTTCTTTGACCATATTATTATGGGATTTGTTAGTGCAGAAATTTTATATTTATTTTCTTTACCAGTACCCAAATATGTGTTTTGTAAAATATTCTGTTGTTTTCTAATTATTTATAATTAGGAATGAGGCGGTTATTTACCAGATAGGACAAATGTAAATAAGGACAGGGGGGATGAGGTAAGAACAAGACTTATTTAAAAACAGTGGTGAAGTATTGACCTAACCACATTACAATATAATGCAATATGGAATTCAAAACATTGCTGTAAGAGTGTACATCTAATAAACACTAAAACAGGATATTTTGTTGTATATTACAGGATCAATGGACTCAGTTTTTTTTCTGAAAGCAATTAAGAACCAAGTAATCTTGGTATATAAACGCAACAATAAGTTGAAGGCATAGAGCTGAACACTTGCAACTATAACTTCTGATCCCTAAAACAGTGGCTTAACCATGCCATTGCAACTAAGCTTCAGCTTATATCTTCCACATCTGTTATTAAGCTACATTGACCAATGTTTACTTGTTTAACATTCTTATATTTATAATTTATACTGATACACAGACAAATAGGAGGAGGTATTTAATAGAATGTGCCAAGCTATTTATCAATGCGATCATTAAATAATGATATACATAAAGATATAATAAATAAGTGTGTATATATTTCAGGCATGGGGGCAACTACTGCATTGTGAAGATTTGATTATGATGAATTGGTCAGCTGACTCACCAAAAATCAGCTGTAAATGAGAAATTTTGTAAATACTGCTTGAAAAATCTTTCACATTTCTTTTCTACATTCACCAGTACTTTCATTGTGTAATAACTGTATAAATATCAGGAGATCAGACACTTGTGGAACGCACAATCAGAACATTACACATTTCAGGGAAATTATTTTTCAATCTGAGTATGTCAACTGCAAGCTGATATAATTTCTTATTTTAGGCTCATTGGTGATCAGGTCATTTACGTTTAATAATCTTAATTATTTCACATTAAATATCACTTATAAATTGTATTTAATATTTCAAATATTTTATATAGAAGGATCAGTTATTTTGTAATATCATATATGTAAAATCATATATTATGGAATTACAAGCCTAACAATATTTTTCATGAAGCTCTATGTTTAAATTATGTAGTCTTTGTTATAATCATGTACATGTGTATTTTATGTATATTCTAGACTTCACTCTTCTAAATAAGTAATATTTATGCATTTCCAGTGAAACAAGACATAATCCATCTCCATGAAATGTGTATTCCCTCCTTTGATCTTTTTGATATACATTTTTCTGCAGTATATGCAATATCTAACAAGACTGGAATTAAGGGACACCAAATTTTGCAGTAAAATAGAGTATTCCCTGCAAAAAGTGTATCTCCTTGACATATAAAATTATAAATTAATTATTTAACAAAATATTTATCAGTTTTAACCAGTTTCATGAACAATTTTTTTCAAATACCTGTTAAAACCTAATTATCAACATGCAAAAACAATCTTTATGAAGCAAGTTTTAAAAGAATCCAAATTAGTACAATCATAATTTAATTTTGGGCAGTAAACAAAAATGTTTATGTATTGCTTAAACATATTTGCAATGTCATTTGAAGATATACCAAGTATTAAGTAATTTCATCTTGTTAATGCTTTGTTCTTCTCATCAAAGGCACTTGTCTTATTTGACATTAAAGTAAAACCCAATCCAGGTATCATTCATTTTGTGAAAGACAAATCCACATCAAATAAATGGGTTTATGTTATTTACTCAGGTGCTTATAATATGTTTAAATGGAAAAGCAATACAGCCCCCAAAAGTCCCCTAATTGAAGACAACCGATGATGATCATCCAGATTTAAGCCCATCAAAACACAGTTAATAATCCACAGTTATCTACTAGTTGGGATGTGGGTTTCCTTTCAAACAAGCAAAATCCTAACTAAAACGTAAATCATGTGTGTAACAGTAAAATATTTTATTTCACTCAACATCTTTGGTTACGATGTTTTCATACTAATTTGATGCGATACTAACTCTTTTAATATCAGCCAACTTAAAGTTGGTCCTTATCTATAAAAATCAAGTATAAAACTTCACCTAAATCAATAGGTTTGTGGCCACCTTAATTTGATGATATTAAAATCAGTACCTATAATGCTGTCATGATTTATAGATTAGTTATTAACAGCTGCCAAAGAAAAAAAAATGTCCATGTTTACACATTCTTGTAATGTGCAATATTATAATACCAAGCAATATAACCAATATAATATTTCAAAATGTAAAGCTAACAGTAAAAGGTCATTCTTTAAAGTTGTCAGTTCAAAAATAAGGAACTGCATTAAAAGAGAATTTAAAGTGTGTTAGTCTCTAAAGTTCATTTAAAGTAAAATTAAAGAAAGACATACTAGATAAATGCTGCAGCAGGTACATGATGTTGTTTATATACTTGTAATAAACCAAGTTTTAGTGTGTGATTGAAATTTTACATTACATCCTTGTAAAAGCACTGTTTCTTTTGTGATCTTTCAGTGTAATTTTAGTGAGGTCATGTGTTTTGCTACACTGAATAAACCTATTTTTCTTCTTCTTTGCTAATATGTAAGCTAGAATAGATTTGATGTATAAAATATTATCATCAAACCTTGGTTTTTACTGTCTTTACCCAGAGTGCATGGCACTTTAAAATTAAGGTAGGGTGTGTGATAAGGAAAGCTGAATCTACAATTGGTTATGGAAGCACGGCTTGCTAGGGGCTTGCTTGGTCAGTTGTAGGCTACCTTAAATCACCAATCTATTTATTATGTTTCTCATCATAACTACCCTTGTTTACCTTTCAGGCCAATAAGACCCACGGTCACACTTCAGTGGCATTAATTGAATTTACCCCAACCATCACTTTTGATTCAAAATTTGAACAAGTAACAGCGTTTTACCCACCACCACTTCCATGGCACATTTATCGCGTTGGTAACCAAGGGGTACCCTGACCTGTTAAGGATAAGGTACACTGTAGAGTTACTGTGACATAGAAGTAGCTGATGTTCTACCTGAGCTGGCAACTCTGGGTCTTTTTCAATGCTGAATGTAATGCGGCTATCTCCTACTCTCTTATGTCCTGGCCCCTTATGTTATCCCACCATAAGGGAGTTCTCCCTTCAGAGCGGAATTGATATAGACCTCTGTAGCTCTTGGTACAGGTTGGGGCAGGCTGACCCTGCTTCCCCCTCGCAATCTGTCACTTTCGTATTCACTTGCGTACTCTAACTCTGATCAGGTTAGAGTAGTAAATTAGGATTCTGTGACTTTTGTTGCTTCCCTCTGCTGATTACTTAGGGTAGTCACAGACGTAATCCAGTGTCACAGTAACCCTACTTGGCCCTGACCTCTTGGGATGTCCCTACCAAGAGAGTTCTCCAATGGGATTGGTGGTGGTTTTAAATTTTTTCATGTTTTACTTAAAAAATTTTAAATACCCATATCTAGTCAATTATCACTTGTTTTATACTAGCATATAAATAAAATTACTCCGAACTCACCTCATTTGTACAACTTACCTGATGTTTTGCTTGACGTTCAGGCCAAACTGCAATGGGTACAATCATTTCTAAAACATACCTCAGGTTATTACATCATGTACTTGACCTCTGTTTCACAACTCAAGTACTGTTAAAATTTGTTGTGTATCGGTCAAAGGGTTATTATAATCAAATAAACAGAATCCAACAACCACAAAACCTCCTTGGCAGAGTTATTGGTTCTTTTAATGGAAAAAGTATACAGATATGAAAATTATAAAAGTATAAAACACTAAAAGAACAATAAAAATATTGGCCTTTTATAACAGGTAAGTACCCCAGTCTGCAGGTATGATCGCAACAGCACCAGTTGTGAAATTAAACACAAATATGAATGTAAAAGTTAGTTGAGGAACTGCGACAGCATATCTCATGTAAGAGTATTATGAGCTGAAGAAATGGATATACTTACACATGTAAAGATACCTTGTAAATTTGGTTATAATCTAAGAGCTTCACAAAATATCGTTAAAATTACAAAATAAAGATAAGTGTTATCAAAGCAAGAGTTGTACCAAAAATTAGCTTAAATTTATTCAACTTCAATTTTGTTTGTGGATACACAGTGTAACAAAATTGTAAAGATACAAGGGTAGGCCTTGGTTAAAGAGCACACATAAATCTACAAGTCCAAAAAGTGAAAACCTAGTGTCATACAAATTTCGGCTTGTCAGCTACACTTCCTTATGGAATTAACTAAACTTGAAAACTTAGTAAAATTGTAATCCAACAGTTTGGACTGAAGAGTACACTAATGTTAACAAAAGTCTTGGCCCAACGATACCACAATTTTTCATTGGTTCATGTTAACAATAAAAAAAATTGTAGTTTAGTTTAGATTTGTTCAATTCAAAGTGATAACTGAAGAATCAATAGTTAAGTTAAAGTAAAACAAACAAATATCAATCAGCTTGCATGACTTTCAAGTCAATGGGCCTCAAATTTCCCGCAAGTACTAAAACAAAGTTACAAATATAAAGTTTTATATTATCACCTATTAAAACCAAGTTGCTATATGTATGTAAATGTGACAAACATAAGATTACAAAGGTAAATAATCAAATCATTTGTATCATTAAAAATATATGGCAATTCTTCAATCTCATGACATCTGTCTATTTGAGTGAAAATGTGTAGATTTGAAGGATGGATTCAAAAGCTATTTAATGTTTCAGAGAATGGATTAAGTGCACAAAGTAGAAGCAGGGATAAAGGAACTTTGATATGGGAAACCCTGTTTTACATTTGATACAAAAACTATCCATTTATAAGTAGTGATATAAACAAACAATTCATTGTTTTTGCTCTGAATTTTTATTCTCCCGTGAAGCATCCAAAGAACAATATTAAACTGTGAAGAAAGGTTATACCGTTTTACTGTTGTTGATACCTACACAGACAGTCCAGCATACCAGTGTTTTATACTGAACAGTATGTCATGTAAGGTTTTAATTCTCTATCTATTCTAATGTACTACAGACTTTGGATCTTGTCTTTTGCTTAAATCTGCATCATGTGAAAGACTATATATGAAGTTAGAAGGAAACAACATATGGAGTAGAAGTTGGTTCATCAACATAGCCAGGACAGCACATACACACCCCTATGTACATCAAGCCATATATATTGAACATAAATATACATATATCTGTGTTTGTGAGGCTTGCACATGGACACTGTCTACCATAGTCATTTGCTCTGTCTTCATCGCAACTCTGAAACTACAAAAAGTGGTGTAGAACTTGATAGCAGTATGAATACAATGCAATGAAACCACTCGATACTTTGATCAGTTTATAAATGAACATATGTAACATAATTATAATGTATATTGTTACAATCAAAGATTTCGTCAACCCACATGGCATGTGCCATTTCTGACAGAGACAGGTCATACCTAACTAAAACAATTATTATTGCATCATCACATGAGGCGTGCACCACTCGTTTGCAGTGTCAGATATCAGTCCCCAGGATCCTTCTGACAATGGTGGGATATGTCTATTATTAGCGTACAAGTTTACTTCACACAGGTCGGCTGTGTTGGGGGTTGACATTTAAGTGTCAACCTTAATCATTCCTGCACTACACTGTAACTGATTTATCTATATATTTTGTATATATTTTACCGATTATTCAATTTGGTAGGTTTCCTGATTGGTCAACAGCTTGACCCTTTGGTTGGCCAAGAGGATAATGGTCAGATCTGAACTGGCAGTTGACGTGACAAGACTAAATATTTATTATTTATTAGTTTTACTTGAATAGTAATAGTCTTGTCTCTGGTTACACACTTTACTGGAAAGGTAAACCTTACAATTTGCGTAGAAAATTTGAGATTCCTGTTGAATTATAGGTTCAAGATGATGGTGCTTTTTGAATGAATTTTCTTCACAGCCAACCCGGTCAGTCTGGCTCAAATCTGATACTGAGAGGGACATTGAATTTAATATTGATGCACTTCTAAATATACGTAGTAGCGATTCAGAACATGATTCTGTTGTTTCAAAACATAGATCGGATGTTAGGAAATCTGAAAGGGCACCACTTTTTAAACGGATGACGGATCCGACTAGTTCAGATCAAGCTTTGATTAGTACAAAGATTTTGCCTCAACTTGGCGCAATTGTCATTGAAAGTAAATCTGTGTATAAATCTTGTTTTAAGGTAAAAAGTCTGCGTGTGTAAACCTGTAGCTGCGAGTTCAAATCTAATGGCTTCCCAAGGGGAGGCTCATTTGCAAGAAAACTTGCCAAATTTACAGAATACCGTCATGATAGATTTATTAAAGAGCAAGTTGAGAATCGCCTCAAATAATTTTCTGGCCTTAATAAAAAGGTATTGATACAAAAATTAAGTCACAGTGAGGGGGATCGGTAGATGTGTATGTGAATCAAAGAATCAAATGGTCACATGAATTCGTCTTAGCCGGAACTTCCAATGATAGGTTGAATTACAACCAACTTAATATAACACAATGGATGGCCGGATTTTGTCGGATTATGTGAGATGAAGAAAATCAACAAACAAGGGGTCACATGCTACAGTACCTTATTGCTTTATTGGATGATTCCAACGATTTTTCATGGCAAGCAGCCAAAGCCAGTCATGCTGTTCTGTTATGTTGAATGGAGCAAGATGAGATTGGTCAGAAACAGACAAAATCGATCGGATCCGAAGAACAAATGTGTAAAGACATGTATCTGGATCACTCACTAATACTGCTGGCCAAAAATTAAAAAAAACAGACTCAGACTTTTCAGAAAGGTATGAAATCAATGCCATATGTGTACTTTTAACAAACACCATGAAACAAAAGGGGTGTTTTATGGGCATATGTGCAGTTCTTGTTTAACACAGGATGGCAAGGTCAGTACTCATAGTGCCAGTGATCGCAGAAAATCAGTAAAATATTACTAACCCTGGCCATGGTTATCAGGGCTCAGTTATAGCCTGATCATGTCCAGGAAGATTTTCATAGGTTTGTGTATAATCAATCTAGTTCTGATTTGAATATTTTGAAGCAAGAAATCTCAGCTACTAGAGCTACTTGGAAGGAATGGCTAACAGCCAGTGACAGATGTAAACCTGTGATACCTGGTAAGTCTTATGCTGAGGTCTTGAAGACTGATTCACAGTCTCAATACATACATAGACGTGCAAGAAATGGGGTGGCTACCCAGCAAAGGCGCCCTCAGTGCAAGCTTGCAGGGTGGGGGCACGTTGCACCCATTAAAATCCAAGTATCATTTCTGACAGGCCAGCTTGTAAAATATTGCCTAGGTAAATGTTAAGGTTGCACCTGATCCATTGCAAAAACCAGTAGCTGTTTCTAAGAGATTTTCTCCTCTGTATGAAGTTAAAGAATTGGGTCAGGAAATCAATATTGATGACACATTGAATGATAGTGATTATGAATTCTCTGACCTTGAGGGTGACCTTGACATTCTGGAGTTGAATTCTTGCAGTTGTGTAAATATTACAAATTATGATGAGTTTGACAAATTATTGTTGATAAAAGAGTCGATCAGAAACTAGTTCAGCAAGCTAGGTCGTGTTCAGAATATGCTGCTTGCAAAGAGCAAATGGGCAATGCACTCGGTGTCATACCACTGTCACCTCTAATGCTTTATCAGCTCCAAAAACAGATCATGCTTGTATATCTGACATTCTTACTCTCCACGGGCCTGTGAGATTCCAATTGTCCAAACTATATGGGTATCCAGATTCCAGTTGGCTTCTAAATTAAAAAATCAAGAATTGGAAATACTATTTGGCAGATTATTGGGAGACACAGTTGGAAGACCTATTGGAATTCGGCTTCCCGCTCAATTTCGACAGGAGTTTCTAATTGCAGTCTAGTGAAGAAAATCATGTTTCAGGTCGAGATCATCCATATGATATACAATGATACATTCTTGAAGAATTGACCTTTTGACCAGAAACCAATACATATCTCCCTTCATGACCAGGGAGAAACCAGACTCTGAGGTCAGACGTACTATTGTAGATTTGAGCTGGCCTGAAAAATTTTTGACCAGAAACCAATACATATCTCCCTTCATGACCAGGGAGAAACCAGACTCTGAGGTCAGACGTACTATTGTAGATTTGAGCTGGCCTGAAAAATTTTCAGTTAATGTTGGTGTTCCTAAGAACACATACCTGGGTTCGAACTTTGTTTTGAATTATCCATCTGTTGATGACATTGCTAAGAAAATTATTGAATTGGGACCTGGATCTTTGTTATATAAAGTTGATATTAGCTGAGATTTCAGGCGACTCAAAGTGGATCCAGGAGACTTGAATCTTCTTGGCCTTAAGCATCAGTCGTACTTCATTGATCAATCAGTACCATTCAGGTACAGACATGGCTCAGTTTTCTTTGAAAAAAGTGATCGATAGCATTAGATATATTATGACACAACATGGTTTTCCACATCTGTACAGTTATGTCGACGATCTAATATACTGTGGTTTACCGTCCAATATTTATCAGTCTTTTGAGACATTATTAGAGCTTTTGACCCAGTTGGGTCTTGCCATCAATCCTAAGAACTTGGTGGCCCCATGTACCTCTTTTGTGTGTTTACATATCCTTATTAATACTGAAACCAGAACCATGCCTGTCCCACCTGACAAGCTTAATAATGTTATTGACATGTGTCAGCAATGGCAAAACAAACAATTCTGCTCGAAAAGACAGCTACAATCAAAATGTGTGAAACCTGTGTGAAAATTTTGATCAGAAGACCATCTTTTTGACCAGAGACTTTTTCAAGGATTGAACTGGTTTCACACCTTTTTGAGACAGTTTAATGGGGTTGTGATACTAACCCTGTGGATGAATTTTACGAGTGTTATGCTTTACCAAGTCAAAAAAAAAATAAAAATTACTCTATCGTTGATCTTGAGATGATAAATACCTTAGTCACGCTCAAAATCTGGACTTATCAGTGGAAAGATAAGAAAATTCAGGTTAAATGTGATAATATGGCAGTGGTGAAGGTTCACACCTCTGGAAAGACGAAAGATGCCACACTGGGTGCATCAAAATCTTGGGAATTGATTTCCACATATGTCCCCAATGTGTCATGGGTTCCCACTGATATTGATTTAACATGCTTAAATTATGATGTATAGTTTTAAATCACACTGTTGCCTCAGTCCAGCTGACCACCAGAGCATATGTCTGGCTTCGAGATGCACTTAGACCTGCAAATCAGAAAACATATGGCAGGATGTTGGCTGACTTTTTTGGTTTTTCTGGTGGTCACTGGGCTGACCCCTTGCCAGGTAAATGTGGATATTATTTTGGCCTTTCTTGGATATTTGTTAGATAACTCTTTATCTGTTGCCAATATTTGCAATTATCTGGCAGTTCTTAGGACCATGTGCACAATACAATGCCTCCCCACTCACCCTTTCAGGGATGAAAAAATCCAAATGCTTGTTAGATCTGTAAGAATAAACAGGCCAGTTGTTCTTAAGTCTAAATCTATATTTACTGAACAGATCTTGGTGGACATTTGAATTTTCACAATTTTTTGTTTTAGTATATCTTCTGGCATTTTTCTCAATTTGAGATTGTCAAACCTGGTTCCCCATGTGAAAAAATTTCTTCGACCCTTCCAGGCATCTAGCTCGAGGCAATATCATCTTTCCTGACAAAGAGGCTATTGTTCTGGTGAAATGGTCTAAAACCATTCAATCTCGACACAAGGTTGATCGCGTGGTCAATCCCAAATTGCCAGGTTTTAAGTTGTGTCCAGTCACAGCATTATCTAATATGTTCACTCTAGTTCCTGGTTCATATAATAATCCATTGTTTGCCATTTGTAAGGCCAACAAATGGTCTCTTCTTATAGATAGTATGAAGCATTTGCTTTTCTTACATTTGAAACACCACAACTTCACATTTCATACCTTTAGGAGGTCTGGGGTCTCTTGGGCTTTTGAACATGGGGTTTCCATTGATATCATAATATAGCAGGGCACTTGGTCCTCTGCCTGTATTTGGAGGTATAATTTTAATGTTAATGTTTAGTAAGAGTATCTTAACATCCCATAGTTAACATGCATTTAGTAACTGAAATAATTGTAAACGTTAGAGGTGCTATTTTACACACCAATGTTTTGTATATGTAATAAAGCTGTAACCATCACAGGCTGTTTACTGTTTTTTTTTTGGGGGGGGGGGACTTTGGGGCCTTATATGACATAAACCCAATGCAATTATTAAAATCAATACATTAATATACATGGCCAAATTGGATGACCCATATTTACAATTCTTGAAGGCAGTGAATGTTGTTCATGTGATCTGCAACTATTAGCAAGGAGTTATTTAAATAAACCCTGGGAAATAATGAAATGAAAGAAAATAAAGCTCACTTAGGAGAGAATTTTGTAAGGAGACAAGCAGTAAGGCCTACATAACAACTAACAAGTGCCCATGCTGTTAACCCCAAACAAGCTAGAAGCACATACATGGAACGCACACCCTTTCCTGTGCCAAAGAGAGTGTTAAGTTAGGTTCGCAGAAGGCCCACCACCTGAAACTTGCACCTGAAGTGCAGGATGAACCAGGATGGGAGGAGAGTAAAAGTTCTTTAGTAAAATACATCTTGTTCCTTTCACTTGCAGTGTTGAATGAAGGACTATGAATTCTGGCGGCAATTTAATTGCCAATGTATTGATACCCAATTGGAAAAGAATAATATTTTTCAGTGGGGTGTACCGAATAAAGTGGAGCCTATTGCTCCAGCTACCACAGTGCCCCTACAGTTTGGCCATGACAATATGCATAAAATAACACAGAACTAGGATCATTATTTTTCTTTTCTATTTTTACTACTATACATATGTACAATACTACAGGCATCATTCTACTTAGGGTCACCTTACATTAAAGTTTTGAAAAAGTTTAAGCTAAGGCTGCATTAACTGTCATGTCCAAATTTGTTAGCAAAGCTACAGAGCCATAACACTCAGGGTGTACCATCATGTGCATTTGTGATGACTTCTCAGTGGGTCCTGCTTATAGTTGTCGATTTCTGCTCGCATTTTTTGTCTTCGTTCGCTCAAGTAATTGAGTACCTTTGGTTTTCTGCAGTATGGTATTTTGAAACATTTGCATAGAAGAATGTGATTGTAGATGAGTATGGGGCTTTCGTTGGTGTGAAATTGTCCAAGACTCCGTAATCAGGTGTTGCAATTGCTCCCCATGTCTTCAAGTGTTTTATCTGTGTTTTGCAAAGTTTGCATGTGCCGGAGGAAACACTCACATGTATGTAAACCCACTGCGAGGCCTGTTGCAGTTTGTTGTTTGATATTCAAAAAGTTTAAGCTAACTTGGTGAACTTGTGTAAATGAACAACCCTAAGTGATTGTGCTACCACACCTCAAAAATAAAATTATAAATCATGGTGGCATACTCACTTCCTCATTCCTGCAGCTGCAGAAAGCACCCATCATTACTTAGACAATCTGTATTTGCAATAGCAGGACACTCAATACAACAACAGATGGGAATGGAAGTACGTTTTTGAAAGGACAAATACAAGCATAGTGTGTTGAGTGATCAAAGAAAAGAGGTTAAAGATCAAATAATGCAACCAAATAAATTAAAGGTTATGTTATGTTTGAGTTATAAATGACAAAAAAAGTTTTCACAAAAATGATATATATGCGGAAAGACCACAATTAATCCGAAGGTAGGACTTGAATTGTGTGCTACCAATCATGATTAATATGGTGAATTTTTGGGAATAAGGGAACCCAACATTTAGTTATACTGGGAGTTATGTGTACAAAAGATCACAAATCTGAAATCTGAATAATTTTCTTTAAAGGTCTTTATTAAGAAAAGCAATTAAGCTCGACTTGAGCAAAAAAAAACCTTAAGTTGAGCTAAAATTGATCACAATTAAGTTTGTGTTCTAGTATAAGTTCATCTTTTGGATTAACTTTGATACACTTTAACTCCAAAAGTTAAACAATTTTGAATATTTGAGATAATATTTAATTCAATGACTGTAAATCAGGTTTAATTAATTAATTAATTTATTTGTTGTTTTGCATCGTGCTCAACAGCCAGGGTCATATTGCTATGGGTAGTTTACACGTAGAGGAAACCAGTGCATACTGCACTGTAAACCACCGGGCATCGGCAAGTAATTACCAACTTTCCAACATGAAGCGCCCGGCTCAAGATTCGAACTGGCGGCCTCAGAGGTTGGAGGCGAGAACAAATCAGGCTTAAAGATAAGCCTTTTCTTCTAAGTTTTGAGGTCTTAGAGCAATTTTCTTAAGTATCTAAGTTTTAAGTGTTGCACTTTAAGTAAAGTCCTCCAAGAGTTAAGCCTATCTTTTGTGAACAAATGCTTAAAAGTGGCCGCCAAAGGCATGTTATGTTTCTGTTGCAAAACTTAGACTTTTATGATTCATTCAATGGTCAATAGTATGTGGAGAAATCTTCCTTGAGAGGCTGCATATGCAAATATTCAAAGTAAGTTTATACAATGCTCACTGTTCCTGTTATAGTAATTTCATCATGTCAAAGTTTTCTATGAGTGAGCTATCTGAGCAAATATGCCTAATGTATGAGAGAACAAATAATCAACACAGTTACTGGTCCACGTCTCAAACATACAATCACCTATACATATACACATACATCAATGAAAATTACAGTCTTTATTCTTTGTTTACATTTAATGGAAACACTTCATAATAATTATATTTCCAGCTTACTCTCTGAATAAGTTGGTTTGACTTGGTGATCTCTATTTCATAAAGAAATAAAAAAATGTGGTCGTTAAAAATTAAAATAATTAATGAGTAAAACACTGGCTATATCTGATCAAAAACGAGAAATAGATCCAAAAAGAGAAAAGTACAGTTTGAGAGATAAAACATGTATCTGAAATGTTGAAATTTAAAAATACCATAGATTTATCACATAATCTCAATTATCTTTCCTCCTGTTGTTAGTATGTTCCAGTTTAAAAAGGTTACATCCTAACATGAAATATTTTCCTCTCAAGATTTAGAAGTTAAACATAAATTTTATTGCAGATATTCTTACATTGATAATTTATAATTCTGTTTCCCATGCATCTGCAGTCTTTTCTTTTGATAGTTTTGTTTCGCATTTCTATAATTTGCACCACTTAAAAAATGGAAGACTTAATTTTCAGTGAATATAAAGGATAAAGGTATAGACATTTTAAGCTGGTAACAGTTTTATGTGGAATAACAATGTGTTAATGACCATCTCTTAGGGGAATTCTATATGAGGTATGTTTTCATATTTTTAATACCAAAGTAATATCAACTGCTCTGTTACAATTGATGTATTTGCAATTTTGGAAAAACCTTTGAAAAAGTCCCATGTTACTTAATATAGCCATAATGAGCTTATTATGATCCACAACTTTAGATTACTAGCCTGAAAGAAGTCTCAATATTTCCAAAAGCTTTCAGTTTATTTTACATTTATCTGATTTATATGTCTTATTTTTGTTGTGGAATAAAACATGTTCAGTTTTAAAAAATAAAAAACTGTAGAAAATATATAAAAATACAATTATTAAATTAATATACTCAGGTAACAATTTCTGTCAGTCGTCTTTCAACGCCTTTTACTGGGGAGTCCCGCATCAATGATGGGTAATCTCTGATGGCTAAATCCATTTTCTGCTATCGGTCAGATACTAAGAGTTGTGCATTCAGTTTTTCCTTGTAATGATTGATTCAGAATGCTAGCCATTTTAAGCTTAACTTTAGTACTTAACCTTTGTCTTCACAAAAGAAAGACAAAGGACATTATAATATACATATAATTACTTAAATATGCTCACATCTTCCTTTGTTATTTGTCTATTTATTACATGTTGAACGTTGATGTAAGTTAGTATGTTTACACCATATTGGGGAAAACAAAAAACTTGTCATGGCCCCAGTTCATGTGAAATATGTTGACGTTGCATAAGATAGTGAAACATCCCAATAAGGATATATATTTTTTATTATACAAAACAAATAAATCTAATTTATATATATACAGTTACAAGGATGAATGTAAGTTATATTACAGTTTGACACCACCTTAGATAAAGGGATCCATGACCATTAGTGTGTGGTTTAGGGTGGCCCTAACCACAGTCACGAGGATAAGGTCACCCTAAAGTGAATTGTTTCAATATTTATTTTAGACTCAAATTGAGGTGGTTTCAACGGAAATTGAAATCAAATTGATATTTAAAATACTAATTATTTCAAGAGTGGTTATGAGAATATACAAATATATGTCGTCAAATGAAAACATCACAGCGTTGACTGAAATGTGTATAAAGCCTTTCTTATATCCCATCCTTCGTGCACGTATATCCTGGTTTTACAGAGAAAAATCGGCGCATTTGCAAGGCACACTTAAGGTACATGTGCAATTTAAAGCACGCAGTATGGCAATAAACACATCCATTTCTCAAGGGTAACTTGCTAACATTTCTTGCGCACGTGCATTTCCCTTGCAAGTGTTGTAAGATCTCCCTGTTTACTTACATTGTTTGCAAGTGCTGTAAGATACACTCATGTGTACCTTGCATGCGTATAAACCCACTGTGCAACGTGTAGCCAGTCGCAGATTGTTCTTTGATCTTCAAGTTGTGATACTCTTGTTGTTAGAATTTACCTGTTTGCAAGTGCAAATCTCTACTACCCCACTACCAGGCTACGTTTATATTTTTAAACAATATTTGCAGCACACTTACGTGTATGTACATGTACGATGGGATGTAAGAGAGGCTTAAGCAAGAGGTTACAAAATTTTATAAAACAGAATATTTTGCCAAAACAAACCCCAGTGAAGAAAGATTAAAATACTAAAAACTTGAAAGTATGAACCTTAAGAATATTATTGATAACTCAGTTAATGATAAAGGAAGTAGCCATCTTGACAAGAGTAGACAAGTTACATGACAATGTTGACACGTTACATGAGTACAAAGATACTAAAAGTTATTCTCAAGTGGCTAGAACAGCAGCAAATTACTCACATAATTTGTAAAAGGTAAAGCAGTTACAGTTATCATCATATGTTAATGAATAAATAACAAATACTATATAAGTAGAGGTACATAATGACAATATATAATATGGGTACATAATGAACATGATAGAGTTTTATAAATCCATTATAACCGCAAACCGGGAAACATGTCTTCATAGGGAATTGTAACTATACATCCAGATAACATAGTGGAGTATTTCAATGAGTTTTAACTGTAAAGACTAAATAAGTATAATTAGCTAAAATACCATTCACATTTCCTTTTACTTTACTATTTCTATGTACATAGCCTACATGGTGTCATTGTGACCACACATTTATAATAATGACTAGTTGAGTACTTTATAGATCATTTTAAAATGGTAATACAGTACATGTAATCGTAATTGAATAATACTATCATTATCACAATAGCCCTATTGTTTAACAATGATGTGAGGTAATAACGGTACAAGCATTAAAGCAGCAAGTTAACACTCAGTTGTTATTTATATAAGAACAATAAGCATGCATCAAAATATGGGATTTTCTTAACCCCAAGAAACTGTGGGTGTCGCAAAAATCAATAATTCATATTTAAATAATTATGAAATAATTAAATGAAATGAAATATGTACAAATTTAATTTTGGTACAGATACATGGACTTTTGCGAAACAGAAGTCAAGCCAGTCATATTGCGATGGGTGGAGGAACCAGTGCATACTAGTTGGTCAAGATTATGCACTGTAAACAACCAGGGATCAGAAAGTAACTACCAACTTTCCAACATGAAGTGCCGGCCTCAGGGGTTGGGGGCGAGCACTCTAACCGCTACACCACCGGAGCCCCCTGTAAGAGATGATAGAAGACAATAGGTAAATTTCTAACTATAAAACCTATGATCACAAATGAAAAGTCACCATCCACTTGATAACACAGAAAATATTCTGCTCCAGGATAATCTACATGAACTAGGAATACTTTAATTAACCATATTTGCTAACAACTAAATAAAGAACTAAAATAAAGAAAGAAAACTCCATCAGTTATTTTATCATTTCATTCATTTCATTTAGCAGTGTGCAACATATTTACAACCGGTATATATATATATTGGTAAATTACTCTTTATTACACTTTTTCAAATTTAACCAGTGATGGCTGTTTGACAAGGGAAACAGTGAACAGGCACTGCTATCATGCCTGGTAGAGAGGCATCCTCCATGACTAGAGGCCGACAGTAATGCCTGCTCAGAAAACTTGAATACTAGCCTTTAAGGGTGAGTGGGCAGAGGAGTAAGGCAAAAAAAATTGCTAACGCCTTCATGAGGGTGGAGTGACAAGGCAGAGTGAGGGGCATGGAGACTCAAGATTTAACATATTGTGTCCATGGCATAAAAGGCCTAAAATGAGGAAGGCAGCCACGACGACAGGCTAGCTGCATTCTGGATGGCAGAGCTGCATAAGATGGCACTTGTGGAAGCCAGTACATCAATTTAGCAACCTTCAACTAGAAAACTAGAATTAGACACAAAAATAAACTTTAGTAACCCCACCAGGGAGGGAAGTGGTGGGAGGAAATTCTTGATTCCAGTGTTACCCCTTCCGAGTCTGAAATCCAAATGGAAAAGTGCACGTGATATCTCCAGCACCAAAGTCAGTGACCCAATCAAATGCTCTGTAAGAAAACAAGCACTTCTGATACAAAAACAGGATGATAAATACCAGTACTAATACAACCTAAGGTAGTCCATCAGGAATGAACTCACAGTTGCAAGCAACTGCCCGCACATTTCCCATGGGCCCCTTGAAATTACCAACTGACAAAGAAAGAAGCAATATTGTATATTTTCTAAACATGAAATACAAGTTTAACAAGATGCACTCAGAGAGAGCAAAACACTCAACTCGATACCAGTTTTACAAGTGTTATAAAGTATTGTAAGGAAGACAATAAAATAAAACCAAACATGTAAATTAATTTGCAGTGGATTTCTCTGCACTGACTAACACATATATACCTGAACATACCACACACATCCAGATACTGAATAAATATTTTGTGGGTATTTTGTGAGTTCATGAGGCTCACTCTCTAGTTGACATTGTTATAAATGTTGCTTGCTAAAATGGGCACATAGTATATCAGAAATCACTGAGCACACACACACCCACCATGGTGGCATTTCCAAAAATTTTGGAGGTTTATTGGTATCCAGAATATTAGCTGGATCTTTCCTAAATGCAATCACTTCTTCCCATGGCTAGACCCTTGTTACTAAAAATTTAACACCAAAATTTAATCAGTACTTTTAAAAAAATATCAAGTAGAAAATTGAAAATTCATGATTTTTTTAAATTTAAAATATGATCCAGATCTTTCCCAAAAAGTAATAATTTCTTCCTTTGGCCAGGTCCTACCCACAAATTTTTTTATAAAGATCTGTCCATTAGTTCTGGAGTAATCTAAACAACAACAAAAAAAACTCCTGCTGGAGGTAAAAATATTGGTTAAAAGCCACTTCTTGGTGAAAATCACTCTTTTTTGTGATGGACGGTCAAGGAACTGAAATAAAAAAAAGAAAGAAAAGAAAACAGAAATAAATAAAAATGATGAATACACCACCTCCCTCTTTATTATTTTATGTCAATTTCAAGACATCAATTTAATGGGAAGAAATATTTTTACTTAAAGACAGCAAGTATCACAAGCTAGGATAAGCTAGGATAATAATGACACTTGCATTGTGACATCATTAAGTAATGACATCATCAGAAACAAAATATTGATTTTTTTACGTATGTGATGAAGAGTAGACATCTTGGTTAAGTTTTTTTTGGACAGCAAAAATTTAAATGTTGTGTTTTAATTTTCTCTTTTTCTTTCTAGCAAAACCTTTAAGAGATTCTTTAAAAAGCCTAAAAAAAGAAATACTTGAAAAAGAAAAACTAAAAAAAAGTGACTGGTATTGAACCCCAAACATGGGATTACAAGTTCTTCACATTACTACACTCATAGCCACAGAGGAATTCTTTTTGCACAAAAATTCATGAGGAAGAAATCCTGTCATGATATTGATTTTTCACATGTGTGACCAAGCGTAGCAACACACACATACAAACATTAAAAAAGGGAAGCAAAGCTGATTATGTGTGGATTATTGATTTATGTTTGTGAGGAAGAGAAGCAGATTTCACTGTAAAAGCCCTATTAAAAATAAGAAAAACTCTCTCCTGGCTTTAATTTTCAAACAAATTACACCAAATTTGGAAGAATCCGTCTGTACCCTATGAAATACCCACCAAATTTTAGCTAGATTGGTGTTATAGTTTTTGAGTTATAAGAGTGAAACGGTGCACAGATGGACAGACAGACAGACAGACAGAAACAAACTGATCACAATAACCCTCTCCTATCGTCGAGCATTAACAAAAGTTAAGAACTTCATGTTAATTATCAAGAGCATTAATATTGGTGTTAATACTATGCTACAACTATGGTTTACTGGCCTTGGAAGATAATTACTAGGCCAATGCTACATACTACAAGAAATTACTAGCATTGGCACTATAGGAGTTACAAGTTACTGAGCCAGTAATGCACAAAATAAAACATTACTAAAACATTAGCAATGAAGTTAATACATTTTTACTATAGCAACGCAAGTGAAACTGAATTTACTTCAACAAATTTAAGACAAGGCCTGGCAGAAGATGAAAAAAGATTTTCGAGTGAGAAAGTCACCTGCCAGGATAAGGCCAAGTGTGCCCATAGGTGTAATCCCCAGGATCCAACCCTAAAAACAGAAACAGCGGAGGTAAATCCATGTAACCTCCAGCAAGGTGACACAAAATACTGTAAAACCAGAACAGTAGCAAAACTTTAGAACAAGCTTTAGAAACCCGGGCAAAATTGGCCTATATTTTTGTAATGGAAGTTACATGGTCTATCTAATGACTTGGACATGCTAGTGTTATGAAAGTATTAAGAATTTAGATTACATGATTACAGCAAAAAAGGTGGAGTATATATTGTGAAACTGTGCCAAACAGCCAGTAAGTGCTGCTGGAAGGTAATAGAAAGAAAGAAGGTTTTGTTGGTAGGTTATTAATGTATTTCCAAACTTAATCAGTGTTCCAGGTGCCATGGTGCAAGTGATTAAATGGAAAGCCCAGGTAGCACCAGACCCTCTGAAATCATGAAAGGTGAGGTGGGGAGAAAGATTCAATATATTTGATACAGAACGAAGATGCTTGCATGCCACAGAATCAGTTAAAGGGGTTGCACTATGAGGCCTGGAAATCTGGAAGAGTGGAGAGTTGGAGTCTCCAGGAGTGGAGTTGAGTAACAAACGCAGTGCTTTAGCTGGACAGAGTAATGACACACCCAGAATGGGAAGGCCAGTTGTTCTAATCTCCTATTTTGCATGGTTTTGGATCGTTTGACCACTACCAATACTTGATTTTCAGCAATTATGATGTCACCTTTAGCCAAGTGACGGGTGGTGTCAAAACCTGGAAAGCCTAAGAAATGAAAACAAATAGGGTAAAAGGTACAAAAGCTTGAACAAGTTTGGGTGTTTTAATGTATCTGTAACATGAACAAGGTTTGTGAGAAACTGAATATCAATCATTTTGTGTATTATAGGCTGTAACGGCCTATTTATTTTCAGATCTGAGAAAGTATTCTAGGCTCTATTGCCTGCTAGATAATTGGATATTCATGCAGGGGAGACCTTGTTGTACTAAATATTCCATCAAAGCGAGAAGAAATATGACTTACCTGACCTAGGTGAAAGCCAGCCGCCACCAGGAAGCAAAGGCATTTCTTAAACATGCACAAGTACGCCTTCTGGCGAGCTGGACCATAGGACCAGGTAAATCTGAAATATATTAAATATCATGATTAAGTGCTGTAAAATTAATGTATTAATCCATAAAAATTGTGGCAACAATTGTTTTAACTTTTCTTCAGGATTATTGGTCATAGTCCAACAGGACTGTAAGTCGGCTATGTGGTTACTTTTTCCAGGGATATGGGAGATGACTGGATGTATATTGAACATAGCAGTTAACAACCAAATATTCCTGGCACACAGTGCCAAAAATGAATCCCTGGTCTTGCCAGAATTAAGAAATTTAGCCAATACCAAATTATCGCAATTTATTTCAACTTTTTCATCTTGCCATAATTCAGCCCAGACTTTAAGTGCCATCACTGTATTAAGCATTTCCAGTTGGGTTATATGGATATGTTTAAAGTGATCACCCAAGGGAAGTGCATATGCCATGGGGCCAAATCAAGTGAGGCATCTAGATGGACATCAAAGTCAACTTTCTTATTATCAAAGTAAGTGATAACATTAAACTGATTTAAGAAAGTAAGAAACCAGTTTAAGTCCTGGTGAAAAGAATGTGTCAAGGCTATATGAGATATTTGAGTATTGTCTCTCAGCCTTTGTAGCATACTATTTAGAAAAAAATCTATCAGGACGAACGCATTTGGTAATGTAAAGCAAAGAGCCCAATAACGACTCCAATTGAGTCTTAGGACAAGATTTTTTATGTTGCCATTCACTACACCATTTTTTTATTTCCTATGATTTTATATAGGTAGAGAGATAGTTTTCTTCACAGTATTCATTAGAATACCTAAGCACACGACTGCTGTTGAAGGTGGAACTATTTTTTTCTGACTAACCTCTAGACCTAGTTGTTGAAGTAGGGACAATAAAGATTGGTATTACTGGTGAATTTTTTTACGGAAATCCAATATATATCTAAGGTCATCAATGTAATTTAAGAGTGCATTATGACCATGACATTTCATAATGTATCTTATAGCATTGCTGTTGCTGCATCTCTCAAAAAATCCGGATCCGAGCAGGAAATATCGTCCAGATAAAGCTTATTAAGGAATATGCCTAACAGATCAATGTCCCCTGGATCTATCCTGATATGTCTGAAGCGGGAGCCACGGTGGCAGAGTGGTAACACTCTCGCCTCCCACCTCTGATGCCGGGGTTCGATTCCTGCCACGGCCACAAGTGGGAATGCTGGTAGTTGCTTACTGTTGGTCAGCAGTTTACAGTACAGAACCCTAACAAACTCTATGTACTGGTTTACTCTGCCCTTCCAACTACCCATTGTGATATGACCTGTACAGTGTTGAAAGCAACATAAAACCCCAAATAAATAAATGATATGCCTGAACGCCCTGCTTATGTCTACTTTATATAATAGGGACTCAGGGCCTAGATCTTTTAGTTTCTTGGTAATAGGGTCATTAGACAGATACGGTAAAATAAAGTAAGTGTCTAAATATTTGCATTTAAGAACAAAATCGTTAACTGAGGGCCCCCTAGGCCAACTAAGGTTGACTATCGTATGCCTAGTTGTAGAATTTTGCTTTTCTCTGGTCATTGGTGGAGAAACATGAACAGGGAAGAGGGGTTCCTCAAATGGTCCATAGATAGCCCCATGGTCCAATTCCTCTTTAATATACATATTTACATCTTTTTCAAATTGGTTTGCAGAGGTATGGTTAGCACTTGAGGAGTTCAAGACAATATTTCTATGAAAATCTAAAGGGAATACAAATTGCAATAAATCTGGCAATTGCTGATCCCAATAATTTTTAAAATAAGTTCTCCATATGTCTGATTTCAACTTGGTTTCCGCAGGAATGCGACATTTTTGAAAAATTTCGCACCCCACTTTGTCTGACCAAATTATTGTCTCTAATAATGTCAGGTACTGTGTCCCATTATACTGCCAATATATGTTTTTTAAATTCGGAATTTGGAATACACCAGAAGACTGGACAACAGGATATTTAACCACAGATTTTGGCTTGAGATCACATGAAGAGAGGGCCCGCATGGGTGTGAAAGGTTTGGATTTCATACTAACCTTGGAAGAGGTAACAAAATTGGCATTTACATTTCGCTTTTGAGGTATTAAACCAACCCATGTATTTTGACCTAGAAACCTTAAATTCGTGGTTAAATTTCCCAGGAAATTTCTGTGTACTGTGCCATACAGTTCTTCGGCTTAAGACGTTGCCAGTGTGTTTACTCACGCCCAAGTTTACTCATATTTTGCATTTTTGTGTTCATTTTTGCAGTCTACTTCTGCATGAGGAAAGGCTTTGCCATTTGTAAAGCATGAAGAACAGATATGTCGATAGGGAACGCCCCTAGTTTTATGGGTACTTGTATGCATGCATGTACCCTGTTTAAAAATTGACAGGGCATATTTTTGACATATCTATCTCGATGGAAGGGTTTTGTTTTGGTTTGGGCTATTTGGGGAACCATGTCTATTGGCGTGAGCCCTTCTGACCCTATCAATGGCGTCAGTTTGAGTAAAATCCTTGATTTCACCCTGTTCCATCTGACATGGGACCACTGCATGGCAGGCCTTGGTAGCTGACCATGAGAAGCCATTAGCGTCATCTAATAAAGGTCTGTACCTGTGTTACGGATCTGTTGTAATTCTTTGATTCCTTCTTCTACTAATGTCTGGATAGATACATTTTTCTTCAGATTTTCTAGAGTAGGTAAATCAGTGTATCAATTTCAGTACTTGCAGTACTTGGTGTGGCTAGCGTTCCGGTAGATTGAACATGTGTATGTGGACTTTTAACAGATGTACTGTTTTTACTTGTACTATGCACATTCTTGCCTACAGTTTTGCATTGTTTTGATTTCTTCACACTCTTTTCGTTTTCTTTTTTTCCAATCTGGAGCCAATGGCACTTAACTGAGCTAAAATTTGTTGCTTAACTAAGGTATGCTCTAAAAATGTCGCAGAAGTTCTAGGAGTATTCGACTGTAAGTGGTCAAACTGACGCCCCCTGAGTACTCACATCAATGTCCGACCCGGCAACTACTTCACTACAATCTAAACTGAATCTGAGTTTGAAGAAATATCTGAAGCCTGTTGAGTAAAAGATGAAGTTCCCAACAAGTTTGTCATAAAATAGTTACCATCTGACAATTGAACCTGAATAGGTAGGTGAAGGCTTTCAGTCCTAGCAGAGCGCAAATTACATTTCTTTTTTTCCATTGAATACCACTGGTCAACTAGTAAAAGTATTTATAAAAAAATAAAATCTAAAACTCAAAAACAGCAAACAACCATGTGGTTCAATGAAATAAAAAAAAAACAATTTTTGTTTCCAGTGTTACCCCTTCCAAGTCTGAAATGCAAATGGAAGGGTGCACATGGAATTTCCAGCACCAAAGTCAGTAAACCAATCAAAAGATCTGTAAGAAAACAAACACTACTGATACAAAAACAGGATAATAAACACTAGTACTAACACCGACTAAGGTAGCCCATCAGGAATGAAGTCACAGTTTCAAGCAAGTGCCCACACAAATGGCATCTGTCTGGCTTGACCTCCCTATCAAAAGTAGAGCCTGATTCAATTTTGGTGGGCGTTAAAGAAGACAAAGGTCAAAGGTACTGGCTGAGATAAGGCACTTGGTGGAGGTCAAAGGTCATACAATCACAACCCAAGGTTATATAACAAGAAATACTGTTTTAAAGTAACCGGAGAGATTTGTAACATTTGATCACACACAGTAATCGACTATCAACAACAGCCTAGATAAGTAAATTACTTATAAGTTATAGACATTTAGTGAATAAGGCTGTGTAAACACTGAGTTAATATATACAACAATACTTGCTTACTACATCAACATACTAGATAACATTGAAAAGTTTACTCACTTTTACAGAATGACAAAAAATCTAATGTGGTTTTTATTCATCTTTGGCTGATAACTAGAATGGGTTTCAACGCAAATATTACATGTTGTAGACCTTTCTATTTTTACTAAACTGTATTGCCTCTGTACCCTGTAGGTACAATATATACAAGATAGAGGGAGTGTAAATATGACTCGTTTAATAATATAACTGTAAACTTGATTTATCTGTAATTCATTATGAAATTAACACATGCGATTTCAGAGGTGTTGACAAATGGAAAACATGAAATTTTTTGTCTCTGGTACTAGCCAAATCAACATTGCTTGTAATATATATAAGCACTCAGAGATCAAAGAACTCCTCCAGGCAGCTTGTTTCAACCCCTTTTCTGAATCATGATACCCTGTATTCAGAATATTGCTAGGAGCCAGATCAAAGTTACGTGGTCATTTCATTTCAGCATATGAGTTTCTGCATTATTCCTTAACCCAGGAAAGTTCAGGATCGTGGTCATTCTGGAGACCTTGTCTAAAAATCCAAAACAATGCTGGATGATTTGTGAATTCTTCAGACCTACCCAGCTAAATTCCCAAAAGTTTGGTGTGACACATAATTTCCCGGACTTAAGGTGGCAGCAAACACATTTAAAACTTGTATTGATACATAAGTATGGCCATGAGCAACAGATGAGTGGAGAGTACTTTAATGTTATGGTGTCATCAAATACAAAACTGCCTACTTCTCTGTCCCATAAAAGTCATTATCCCTCAAGGACATGCAGGATGGCTTCTCAAATGTCAAGTATTACTCCCATATGTTTCATGCAGCTACGAGGTTCATAGGCTATGCCCCTAATCATACTCTCAAATGTTGTTGGTCCAATCTTGTAGCAGCCATTTTTCATTCCCATAATAGTCACGTCTTTCACTTGAATTTGACTGATCCAGTCTTGTAGCACTCATGTACCTCCTGAAAATTGCTTTGGTTCCTAAGAAATGATCCCAGATAATTACTGGCCTACATAAACCTGTCATTTTACTGAGGCAATCACTGTCATGTTTATCTCAAGAAGTAAAAAAGCCTTTCACTATACTTTGGGAAAATATTTTATATTTATAGTCGAGCTGTCTCTCCAAGAACAAGAAGCTATGAATAGATAAGGCACTGGATGGAAAATACTTAACCAATTGATGTAATTCCTAGATATGCTGTCTAAGAGGTTTTCTAAGCCCAAAGAAAACAGATGAAGTGAATGGACAAACTAGTTGTATTAAATGCTATGATTTATTTATTTGGGGTTTTACGTCGCTTTCAACACTGTACAGGTCATATCACGACGGGTAGTTGGAAGAGCAGAGGAAACCAGTTCATACAGTTCGCTAGGGTTGTGTACTGTAAACTGCCGACCAACAGCAAGCAACTACCAGCTTTCCCACTTGAGGCCGTGCGGGGATCAAACCCCGGCCTCAGAGGTGGGAGGAGAGAGTGTTACCACTCTGCCACCATGGCCCCCATTAAATGCTTTGAAGATAGATGGTACACACTATCACGATTTTCAAAATAAGGTATTTAACCTGGTTAAAAGGTTGAGGTGAGAGCATCTGCAGAACATGTTCCCACATCCTTTTACGTCATAATCACAGCCACCTGCTCGGGACATATCTATATTTTACCATTCACTGCAACCCACAAGGGCAAGACAATAGAAGAGACCTTAAAAACCTCATCAGTGCAGCCTCCAGGCAGACACTCCACGGAGTTTTGTCCTTCCCAGTAACATTTAGTATGCCAGTCACCAGAACATACACCATGGCAAACAATCTGTGACTTAGTAATAGGAACCAACCAAAGATGACAGTATTGGCATTAGTTAAAAAAGACTGATAAAAAGTATAGAAAACAAATACAAAAAGAAGGAAAACAAAAAAAGGCGAAAAACTGAACAAAAAGAAACATAAACAAAACATTACCCAAAATATCCCTAAAAAAGCATGACTGTTGTCATATGCAAAAATGATGAAAAGTCTAGTCCCTGTCCATCTGAGAACATCTGACTTACAATACATTGTACTCCCAGTTAGAACTACAAAAGATATTTACACTGTCCCTTATGTCACCTATTTGGCCAAATATTTATGGCCATCCCACGCTAAAAATATGAAACCATAGCTCAGGTATTCCAATGCACATGATTGTACCTACACACACTGGACTCATATCTTGGCTTAAATGGACAGGCTTGAGATAATTTGAGACATAGCTTTGAAACTTGGCATAGCTTTATCTCTAAATGGGTGAATGTTTGGTGTTAGAACCCTGCTCAACTATGCTGATAGAAGTGGATCAGGGTTGTCAATATGCATCCTGGATCATCGAAGAGCAAAACATACCCTGATTTATCTTGGATGGCCAGGAATAATCTTGTACATATCTCAATGCCTTAGTATACAGGAGACAAACATGAGCCACTTTGAGGGTATTTGCCAACCATATAGGTCATACAGGGATGCATTTAGGGTGATACTGCAGCAGTGAGGTATATCCGTGGTTATCCAGGTTATCTGGAAGCCAAATTATACATTGGTCCTATTTTTTACATTTTATTGGCTGGTACTTCTTTATAACAGGATCAATATTTGGGCAGCACACAGATGTACATAAAAGTACTGTGATAAGATAAGAACAAGAGAACAACCTCCACTAATGTTTGTTCAGTGGTCCCAGAACCAAAAAAATGTACCTGAATTACCATTTAATCGGAACTGCCCCTTTAGAAATATCATAGATGTTTTAGTGTTTAATAATCTGATAGGTTTATAAGATGGAAAAGATTGCAGTACAAGTGTAACATTGGTTTAAGATCTCTGTATCATTAAAATGTATGACAGTAGAATGGTATAATGATTCCATAAATCTGATGAACATTGGGCAATGTTTGTGATAATTCCAAGCAGTTTGGAATTCTTGCAAACTGTTCCTGATGGATTTCCATAAACCAACCAGGAATTTCCTTATTTTCTGTGCATGATGTCTGTACAAAGGCTTTGAGATCATTTGGATGCATAATACTGAGTTTCCGATTCCAAAATTTTCAAAAACGGGACAGCCCAATTATATGTAAGTATTCCTAAAGAAATTGCTGATTTTTGACGGAATTTTAGGATTGCCTCTGATCCGCCTGATAAAATACCTACATGTTTAAAAATAAAGGTGTGCTTTGACATTTCTTTATGAATGCACAATATATCCAATATATCTCACATTCTTTCAGCTGAACTTTGATAACATTCTTAGATTTATGCCCCTGTTCCACCAAAGGATTAAGCCCCGATCCTGTCTGGGACCCTTAATCGTGGGCAGTCGGTGAAAAAACAGCAAAAATAGGCGGGAATACTGGGTCGGTTTTAAAGTCTGGGATTAAGAGCAGATCATCCCCAGGAAGCCTCAGGACGCCTCAGGCGGCCCCAGACAGTCCCCGACTGGTCTGGGACTAAGAACCGATTAAGCCGCGTTTCTGGTCGGTTTCAACCACGATCCTGTCGCAGACCAACCGACTGGGTCCCAGGATGCCTCAGGCCGCCTGGGACTAAGCCCCGACTAACACCCGATTAACTCCCAGCGTCCTCAGGCCTCCTCAGGCCTCCTCAGACTTCCCCAAACCAGGATCGCCGATTCTTGTTTTGCAAAGTTGCTGGATTTTCTGGGTATATATATATAAAATCCGCAATCTAATATCATTGCTTTTCTGGGAACACAGCAGGGCTTTTTTGTTTTTATTCAGTTACAAATAATCATGTATTTCCAATTTCTGCATCGACCACAGCAACCACCACCACCAGCACCAGCACCACCACCACCACCACCAGCACCCATACAGAGACCTAGAAGAAGGCACAACATGTGGATCAGGCCATGGCTACTGCAGAGAGAGGAGAGGGGGGCCTACCACAACATTATGGCTGATCTGTATGCCACAGACATTCCAGGATTCACCAATTACATGAGGATGACCCCAGAATTTTTTGAGATGATTAAGACCAGACTGGAACCACACCTAGCCAGGCAGGCCACCAACTACAGAGCACCAATCAGTGTTGGGGAGAAGTTAGCACTCACCATCAGATATCTGGCCACTGGAGAGTCCTACACCTCATTGTTCTGTCAGTTCAGGGTTGGAAGATCCACCACTTCCAAGTTTCTACCAGAAGTCTGCAGGGCCATCCAGCATTAGTTCCCCAGGGAGTACCTGAAATGTCCTACAACCCCAGATGAGTGGAAGGAACTGGAGAGGGAATTCAGGATCAGATGGAATGTTCCACATGCCATGGGAGCTCTGGATCGGAAACATGTGGCCCTCAAGAAACCCAAGAACACTGGAGCCCTCTACCACAACCACAAGGGGTTCTTTTCCATTGTGATGTTGGCCCTGGTAGATGGACAGTATAAGTTCAGATGGGTGGATGCTGGGACAGAAGGATCTTGCTCAGATGGCCAGATATTTAATGCCTCTCGGATGAAGAGGAGGATTGAAGATGGGAGAATAGGCTTCCCTGACCCAGCTCCTATAACCCAGGGTGGTCCAGATGTCCCCTACTTTATCCTTGCAGATGATGCTTTTGCCCGGAAGACCTGGCTCATGAAACCCTACGGCAGAAGGATGTTAACCAGAGAGGAAAGGATTGCCAACTATAGAATTTCAAGGGGCAGGAGAGTTGTGGAAAACGCTTTTGGCATCCTTGTGTCAAGATTCAGGGTCATGAGAACCACCATTGAACTACCCCCAGCAACAGTCAGAGAAGTGGTCTTTACTTGTGTAATTCTACACAACATACTGAGAAGCCAGTATCAAGGTCAACCTGGTGGTCAGCAGCCTGGGGAGGACGATGATGATGATGTGCCTGGTGATTGTGGATTGATTGGTGGTGCTGCTGGTGGTGGACAAGACAGAAACCCAGCTAGAGAAGCCAAAAGACAGAGGGACTACCTGAAGGACTACTTCAACAATGAGGGAGCAGTGGCCTGGCAAGATGGCAGAATATAAGTCCTGCTGCAGTAAACAGTCCTTTTCAGGACTAAAAAACAGTCTAACAAATATTCCAAAAACAATTAATGAGCTGTGTTTGCTACAGACAAACCCCATGCCAAACATAACTAGTACCGATGCACAGACACACCCCATGCCAAACATAACTAGTACCAACGCACAAGCAGACAAACCACATGCCAAACATAACTTGTTCAGATGCACAAACAGACAAACCCCATGCAAAACATAACTAGTACCGACGCACAAACAGACAAACCCCATGCCAAACATAACTAGTACCGACGCACAAACAGACAAACCCCATGCCAAACATAACTTGTTCAGACGCACAAACAGACATATCCCATGCCAAACATAACTTGTTCAGACGGACAAAAAGACAAAACAAGTGCTAAACAATATTCTCCCAAACAGGACACAAACCCCAATGTAAATTGCAAAATAAAATAAATATTGCTTATATTATGAAAGCTACATACTCATTTCACTTAATTTGGGATTTATTTTGCAAATATTTGGAAACAGAAATGTTTTCCTAGAAATCTTAAAAATAAATTCTTCTACCCCACTTGACAAATATTTATTTCACATAAATACTGAACAGCTTTTAATAATGGGAGATAATGTTTGCAAAATGGTTTGTCTGTTTTTTGGTTTGGGTTTTGTTTGCTGTTGGGTTTGTCAGTTTGTTGGTGGTTTTATTTGTCAGTAGGTTTGTCTGTTACTTGGGAGTTATGTTTGTCAGTGGGTTTGTCTGTCAGTTGGGAGTTATGTTTGTCAGTGGGTTTGTCTGTCAGTCGGGAGTTATGTTTGCCAGTGGGTTTGTCTGTCAGTTGGGGGTTATGTTTGTCAGTGGGTTTGTTGGTCAGTTGGGGGTTATGTTTGGTATTGGGTTTGTGTTTGTGGGTTGGTAGGTATGTGAAAATGCCTTTTAACTCTAGGGAAGGTGCAAGTGTTGGACTTTTCAATTGAAGATTTTTAAGTATCCCATGGATTTTAAGCTAAGAATGGGCTGATTATTGGCCATATTGGGAGTTTTTTAAATTTTTTTTGTGGCCTTTCTTTGTTATGTGTGGTACCATGGGTTATTTATTTCATGTTTGGGGTGGTGTAAGTGTTAGACTTTATTTATTTTTTTGTTTTTTTTTTGTGTGTGATAAGTATTTGTACTGAACTTTTTTGTTTTGGGAGGAGAATGAGAGCAACTTGCAGCTGAATAATTGTTTTTGGAAGATTTTGTGGCCCTTATAAGGGCCGCCAGGTCAAAGACCCGCCCTGACTGGATGGCTACTGAGTAGGCTGCTGCTGCTGCTGTTGAGGCGGTGCTGAAGTGGTGATAGTAAAGAGCTGCTGCTGTGGTTGTTGCGGCTGTGGTTGCTGTACGATCTGTGTAGATGTCAGATCAGGTAGCTGGCTTAAAATTTCACTCAGGTTGTGTCTGCTCCCTTCGTCCTGTACAGTTAGGACAGATGTAGGGTTGCTGAAGCCAATGGGGCTTGGTGTATAGTAAACAAAACTGCTGCCAGCTGCTGCTTGAGTGGAACTAGATGCCTGTTGAGTGGTCGTTGGCAGTATCCCGACCCTCTGCGACTCCGTGGTAATAGTGGTTGATCTTCTGGGCAATTACTGATGCCTACGGTTGCTCTTGATAGTTTCAATGTCACTGAATATCTTGCCCTTTAATTCTTCAAATTCTTCTTGAGTCATTTTTTCGGCCTCTGATGCCACGTAGTCGAAGAAGGGCTGCCTGTCAGACTTCTGCTGAGATAAGTGTCCTCATCTGTTCAAAATGTTCCAGAATCTTGGAGTCTGTTGTTGAAACGGGTGTAGATGAAATAATGGACTGACTCCTCTCCCTCAGGACACTAGACTCGAGATGTTCTGTGTCAGTAGTTGACCCACGTGATTCGTCCTGCCTGCTGGTATTCGGACTAGCCTCGAACCCTGAACTTCTGTTGGCCCCCTTTCTTCTGATATGGGTTTTAAGGAAACCCATCTGTTGGTAGACCCAGGACTGTCTCTTGGTCATCTCCCTCGGGGCTTGGCCAGATTGGAGCTTAGACAGCTTGCCATAACACGTTCGCTGGGACTCAAACCCACGTCTCGCATCAAAGAGCTGAAGCTTGAGTTCTGCAGATATTTCTGCCCAGAGAGCCTCTCTCCTGGTTCTGTCATGGAAACGTGGATGTTCCTTGTCATACAGTTCAGGGTGTTGCTTGACAAATTCCACAATGGAAACTTCCTGAGTGTCTGTAAAAGTGGCACACACCCTAGCTGTCTTGGCTGAAGAATGGCACTCCGGATCTTCTTCACACCTTCTTCTTCCTCCGCTACAGCTTCCCCAATAGCTTGACTTTCCTACTATCTCCTCCTCCTCTCTTCTCTCGACCCTTTCCTCAGGAAGTTCTGGAACTTCAACTCTTTCCTCAACCTCGCCTTCCTTCTCTTCCTCGTCCATCCTTTTCCTTCCTCTCTTCCCTCATTTCTCTTTCCTCATAATCCAGTCGACAATAAAATCAAAATAAATAGTAAAATGTGTCTCCTGTGAAATTTGTCCTAAGCTCAAGTATATAAAATATAAAATAAAAACTGAAAACCCCTACAAAACAGTGACACACGTCTCTCAGTAGCCAAACAGTCAGTAACAATGAGAATGTGTGCGTGGTCGCTTATATAGTCCCAGACCTCCTCACTGCCTTGTTTTAATTTCAGACGCGCGGAAAACAGTCGGTTCTTAGTCGGTTGTTAGTCCCAGGCCTCAGGCCGCTGCAGACTGAAAATGTGTGGTCCCAGGCGTCCTGGTTAGGCCGGTTTGGATCGGTTAGGGTCGGTTACCCTTAGTCGGGACTTAGTCCCGGACCTAGATTTTTGGGTCCCAGGACACCGCAGGCGGTCTGAGGCTTCCTGGGACTAATGCAACCGACCTACTTTCTCACGCATGAAATTCATACGCATCATATTTGAATCTGGGACTAACAACCGGCCTCCTGGGACTAAGCTATGGAGGTCTGGGATTAAGGGTCGCAGGCAGCCTGGGACAACAACCGACTCTGTAAATTTGGGTCTGAGGAGGCCTGAGGATGCCTGGGACTGGACATTTTGTTGAGGGCGGGAAATATGAATCGGTTGTAGTCGTGAGAAATATCAAACATGCTTGATTTTTCACACGGCCTCAACCGACCACAACCGACCCTTACAGAAGCTCTGGGACTAAGCAAATATTTGAAACTGACCCCCAAAATCCTTAATCGGGAGCCTTAGTCGTGTGGTGGAACACCCACATTAGTTTCATATTGCTTGATGGTGACCTTTCATTTTCTTTGCAGTTTACAAGTGAACTGGCATCAAGGATAAGATGAAATATTATTTCACATTGCATATAATAATCCACGAATAAATATATTGAACATTTAACAGTTAACACTTCACAGATTTAATATACATTGAGTTGTATTAACATCTATCACTTAAGCAAATTCTTCTTAAGGTATGTGTTGATATACTGTAGCAAACGTAAAGTTTTAGTATGTACCTCAAAAACCACAGTACGTGACGCAAATATAAAAATTCCTCCCCAAGTCACTTGAACTGATTTTAACATTAGTGCTTTTTATGTTCTAATTAGCCATCTACACTACAGGTGGCATGTAACATGGTTACAGGTTTTCCACGGTGGAGGAACCACCTCCCAGGTCACCCTATTTTGTCTGAGATTTTCACACTGCAAGCAATATAATTTGAGGTAATTGGGCAAAACGCTGTGAGGTTCCTATACGACCTTGTGACACAGTTGCCAAATGTCTTATACCTCAAATCACCTTATGTTTTGCCATGTTACACTGAAAGACAAGCAAGACACATTCTCATATACCATGCACTACACATTCAGTTACCATAGCAAGAAATAAATCTGAAAATCTTGTATTCAACTGCGCATGCACGTGATACCAAATTCAGATGTGGAAACTTTAAATATTTAAAAACTTCCATAGATCTCACACGGTAATGCATGCAAACCTCAGACAGTAGTTGATGGACAGGGGCATTTCACCCCGTGCCAATACCTGCAGCACATACCACCTGTAATATGACAGGTGATTAATAGTAAAAGTTAGTTGCATGAGTTGCATGTCTAATATATATGATAAATATTTTATTGTCATTTAAAAGTTAACTTATAAAAAGATGCAAGTATTCAAGTTAATAAACCCAGGTTATATACATTAATTTTAAAATTTGTACTTGACCCTATTTTGTGTGAAAATCTCCAAACCCAGGCTATTTACATTAATCTTAAAATATGTACTTGACCAAATGTTGCTTTCAACACATTGCATAGGCTTCATTGCCATGAACATCTAAGTTAGCATTTCCTCAGCACTGAATACCAGTCTAGTGTGCTTAAATAGTTGAAACCATAAATTTTTATTGGTATAAAATTACTTTTCCCATTTTCCTTTAAGGCATTTAGGCAAAATACAAAATTTGAGTGAGTAATAAAAGATATATAAAGCCAAATGTATTTTTACCACATATATTCATACTTTGTTTCAAAAACTTTGACACATGCCATTGGTGAATGAAACACCAAAAGAGGCAAGGAAAGGAGAATTCTCTATTATAACACAAACCAATTGCAAGATATGAATTAAAAACTGAGAAAAAAAATTTAATGCATGTATATAACATCTGGTAGATTGTAATTACAGAGGATGAGCTCTACATTTCTGACTCCTATAGACATTAAAAACGTCATGAGTTGATGTGTGAAATGTCATGTTTTGACAGAACTACTGTAGAAATTAGCGTGTTATAAACAAGTAAGGCCTGGGTTTATATATAGTCTAGGAGCTCTTCATTCTGCACCTATCTTCAAAATACTTCTGTAGCCCCGTCCATCGTTCCAGCCACCTTTGCCCGTCGCATTCCACACTACCTTTAGTGGGGCTTGGTGTTTTTTTTTTTATTTTGGCAACCTGCCTTTCAAATTTTCAAAAATCCTTTAATTTATCAGCTAACATGTAAATAAAATTTCCAAACCATTATTCTTTGCTTGTATTGACCTTGGCTTGACCTTGCGGGTCAGACTGGTTACTTTGGTTTAGCTTTTCTCTGACCTAGGACACTGTGGATAGCACGGCTATGTGAGGAGCCTGCTGTGGCAGTTTCCTTCCACATTAAATCTTGTGGTATTTTGATGGTTGCATAATCAAAGGCCTGACCTATATCAATAATTGGGGTCACACCTCACTGGTTTTTCATTTGGGGACCCCTGCACTTTGTATTCCAAGAGTTTGATAAGAAAGGACCTGAAAAACTGTTTGAATCCACCTCCCTACCTCTGGTACATGAAATATATCACATGAGCCTGGACCCCAGGGGCTGGTCCCCCCGGGGAGGTCTCCCATGGATTGATGTGGGCTCTTGGTTGCTTGACTAGGCGAGGTGCGATCAGCCCTCCCCTCTCTTTCTTTCTCTTCAGCATTGTACCCTGTAGTCAGCCTTCGGCCTGACATTGCTGTCGTATAAGGGATACTGGCATAAATGCTATAGTTTATAGGAATTTAGAAGTTCAGAAGTTTGTAGTGTGATGAATGTATGGTTACAGGTTAACCTTGGTAGTTGAAAGATCACTGCTGACCTCCTGGAGGTCATAGTTGTACGAGTGTACGAGTTACTTTTTATGGTGTTATTGTATTGATGCCAGTTGCATGGCTTGTTGGTGTTTTTTTTAATTTTGGAAACCTGCCTTTTAAATTTTAAAAATCTTTTAATTTATCAGCTAACATGTAAATAAAATTGTCCAAACCATTATTCTTTGCTTGTATTGACCTTGGCTTGACCTTGCGGGTCAGACTGGTTACTTTGGTTTAGCTTTTCTCTGACCTAGGAAACTGATAAACAAGTAAGGCCTGGGTTATATATATAGTCTCCCTTTATGTTTTAGTGCATTTAAATTTTATATTTGGAAATATATGACAAAACAAATATGTGTACAAGAGTTTATAACACTTACTGTACTGTATTCATGTGATATCAAATGATCAGTAAATGAACAAAGTTTCATCACCACCCACTTCCTTGAGAAATCTCTCATCGACAGAAGAATGAGGGTTCATTCCTTTGGGGGCCTCCATTACCAAAGTTTCTGGGCATCAGTATGCAGACCATGCTTTTTGTTAACTTTAATTCTATTGGTTCACTCTAAGTCGAGGCTAACAATCTGCATGCACTCTTCCATTTGCATTCAAGACTTGGAAAGGGTAACATTCAGAAAAATTGAATTTTATTTCTTCTTCTCCACTTTGCACGCGTTTTATATTTTAGTATTTTACAATTATCTTTTTGGTAAACTAGTTGCAAATGGAGCAAAAGAAATATCATTTGCGTTCTGCAAAAAGTGATGGTGTGTAAATCACAGTCGTCGGATGATAGCGAATTCTTGGACTTGCTGGAGGGAAATTCTTCTGGTCATACCCAGCAAGTTTTAAATCTAAATTCTTCAATCAAGGACCTGGAATGTAGTGGTGTGGTGGATGCGGATTGTGACAATGTGAGTACTCAACTCGCGTTCAATTGATAGGCTCACAGTGGATAGCCCCATCACTTCTGCTAGTAAAACAATTACTTCTGATTCCCAAGCTCTTATCAATGAAACATTTTGCAGCAATTGACTGACATTAGTGAAAGGTTGAATAAAATAGAGCAACAACCAGTCGAAAAGTCATTAAACCACATACATTCAAAATCAGAAATGCTGGGACTAAAAATAACAAAGTCGGAAACAAATCCCAGAGTTCAAACACAAGTATTCACTCTGCAAGGTTGCACACTAAGGTTACAGATCCGCATGCAGTAACTAGTACTGTCCCGTTACCCACACTAGATGTTTTGAAAGCAAATGACAGTTTACACAAGGTGATTGAATATCAGAACTTCAAGTACCCAGTACCATTTATTTATTTATTTGTTGCTTTGTGTCGCATTCAACAGCCAGGGTCATATTGCGATGGGTAGTTTACAGGTGAAGGAAACCAGTGCATACTGTACTGTAAACCACCGGGCATCGGTAAGTAACTACCAACTTTCCAACATGAAGCGCCCGGCCCGAGATTCGAACTGGCGGCCTCAGAGGTTGGAGCCAAGAACTCTAACCGCAACACTGAGCCCCCAAGTACCCAGTACTGTGTCATTACCTGCACTAGATTATTTCAAAGCAAACCACATTATATGGAATATTTAATGATAAAGTAAATTTTTATAAGTTAACACCTTACCTGGTGGACAGATGCATTTCTCCGGCGCTGCCAGTCTCGCCAAATGTTAGCCTCCCTGCCGGTGTACTGTGCATGCGCAGTTCATCTTTTTGTTGTCTACCTTAGAAAGTCCCCTTTTTAAGCTTAGAATAGCGGGGAAGGTAGGATGGGAGTCCCCTGTCCCCTAGGTAAGGTATTAACTTATAAAAATTTCATTTACTGTTAAATTTTCCATTTTATTGCGTTAATACATCTTACTTAGTGGACAGATACAGAATAACTACCCAGTGGATGGAGGGTAGCTGAGTAATGGGGAATTTCCCAGAACTCTGACTAGTAATAAGGGTGACTGAGGCAAAGGTTAAATTGACCAGCCCTGAGCAAAACACCCATGTACACATTCCTGTGCTTTGCTACAATACTATATTATTCACCCAAGCCACGTCTTTCAGATAAAATTGTGTAAAAGTATCATGGACCTTCCACGAGCAGGCTGAGAGGATCTGCTCCAAGGAGACACCCCCTGGGAATACCTTGGCAGCAGCAAAGGCTCGAACACCAGTGAGCTCTGACTTGATGCAAGCTCTGGGCTTCCTCATCAGAAAGCTGGTAGCATTACCACACAGTTTCCTAGATCCAGGGAGAGATGGTAGCCAGATTAATATCCTTATGGAACTCTTCTGGAAGGGCACAAACACCAGATTTTTACCTTTGCAGAAGTCCTTGGTCCTTACTAAGTAATAATGTAGGGTTCTTACTGGATAGAGTGATTTGTCCTCCTTAAGAGACTCATCCAAAGATGGGGCCAAGGCTGGTATGACTACCAGGGCGACACAGGAAAGACTTGTATATTGTTATATTCATTCGTGATATATTTTTCTGTACTTACATTTGGAAAGTTTTCCTGTATAACAACGCAATAAAACATTGAGGCATTTATATTCACAGAGTAGTACACAATTAGTACCCAGTAAACATAAGAAACATTTCAAAAGATCTAAATGTTTACACAATGTTTTTAAAACCTATTTAACGTTTTCTTAAAGGTTTTCTAAACGTTTCCAAGAAAACATTGGATAACGGATAACACAATAACGGCAAATATTTACATAGCTGTTTCTGATTGTACTAAATGTAAATATGCAGATCAATAATTGATATAAATTATTTATTTGATTCACATTGCACTTAATAAAGATATTGGTTGAAAAGAGGCCATGTCGGAAGACCATAAATGATTTGTTATTGTTCACCTAGATTTTCAATGATCTAACAAAAGCATGTAATTTAATTAATGCTGTATAAAATGTCTTAAATCTGCATGTAGAATAAACAAAATCTTCAAGCAAAGATAAACACATAAACAAAACCACCTTTGTTAACTGACATTCGTGGCCTTTATCTTAAGTCACATGTAATATATATGTACACTTATTAACTGTTTATTGAGAATTAAGTTTTATTCCTTTTATTCAATTTAAATTTATTGACAAAATTAGTGAAACTGTTTCATACAGAAAGTTTGTCCAAGACAAATAGAAAATTAAAACATAAGACCAGAACAAAATTAGGTTCTTTCACATATATTTACAGATTTCATTCCAGTGAAAATATGCAGTATAATATTGATGACAATGGATCAGAAAGGTATAAAAAAGGCACACAAAGATGAGCTATAACTGTCATTTTAATATTTCCAAAGTAACAGTTGTATCAGCCAGTATCTAGTGGATTTCGTTAACTTAGTGCAATATCATAAAGTGTTGAATTTTCTTTTTCGCACAAATGGGTGAATACTTAGTATTCTAAAAGACTCTGACATACGTTTAGCCATATTGATTTTTCAGAATCTCTCTGTCTTGTCGCTATATTGATATGAAAGCCAGTGTGAAAACAGATTGTTAAAACTTATAAAAGCTTGCCTCGAGTATTCCAGTCATAAAATCTCTAGTACTGGAACATATTTGGAATGACTAAGGGCTTCAGCTTCACTGACATTCAAGAGGTATTAACAGAGAGAATATAAATACTTAAGTTTACACTTCACTGGCTTTTTGACTATACTAACTGTAATTTTGAAGAAGACGTAATTGGAGATCTAAGAGTTTACTGGAGTGTCTCAGTTGTGAAACTTCTAAAACTTTTATGTGGGATAATTGAAGGAAGCTAAAATGTGTTTATACATTTTTGACAATTCTCATTGAAATGTTATGCACATTTGTGTAGGCTATTGAAACTGACCAATGCCAAATAATGTGTCAACAATTATAAAACTAGTTCATTCTTTATCTGGATTTACTTTGTTCCTGTTTCCAGTTGTGAATCGTAATATCAATGTGAGTCAGACCATTACTTAATAGATTTGGATTTGTTTTGTGTGCTGCTACAACTGCTTCTCATATGTGAATTATTAAATGTGAATTTAGCAAACACAAGATATAAATCTATTTTACACATAAATCAGCTTTCAGAAGGGATAAAATAATATTTCTAAAGTTTCTTTTTTTCGGAATTTCAATGACGATTGATTAACATAATATGATTCATAAGTTTAATCAGTGTTTTTGACTGGTTCTAATATAAATGTAGTAATAAATACCGATTGTGAGGCTGTTTGTTACAGGATATACACATTATTACGGATTTTTTGCCGGGCGTATATCCTGTAACAAATGCCGGAGTATGAGGTATTTATTACTATTATAAAGACCAGCCTTGCTGCTTTCAAGAAATATCCCTTTATTTTTATGAGGTGACACAAACAAGGAAGCCACCATATTGTTTTGAATGCATGATCGCTCTAAAAGCAGATGATTTTACTAACAACATACAATTGAACAATATCACTTCTGTTTTTCAGCCAGGGGTAATTGCCTGTTTTACTCCCAGCCGATTCTATGCGCATAGACTGGTTTTTGTTTACTGCCCACTTCCGGTCTTTATAATTCAGGTTATTTCACCAAATTGAGTGTGTAACAAATTACCAGGCTAAGCAAATTAATAAAATTCATTGAACCCCTTTTGTGCACAGTTCAAGTGCCACCATTCTAAGAACAGATTTCTGAAAACCCAATTTTATAGAAAGAAATCTGTAAGAAACTTGATCATCTTTCCCCTTTGCAGGTCACATGGAGCATTTCATTCCTGGGAAGAATCCTGTTCAATTTAGATGGTATTTAAGAATATTTAAGAATAACAAACACAATTGACTAGTTAAAGCGTTGCATATCTGCAAACCCTTTTATTCACCAAATTGACCTTCATATAATTTTCTCTAACTTTTAAAGGTTGGTTTAGTAGTTTTAAGGTATATTTAACCGCATTGTCAGATGTTCTCTGTGCCAGACACTTGAAGACGCTTGTTTTTTTAAACATTTTACAGTCTCCAGTTAAGCCCATTGCAGGACATGTATGCACAGTAGAATAAATACATATATTTAGTTGCATTAGAATAAGATTCTGTAAAGTGTAGTCCAGAGTTAATATAAATTTATGTGTATAACATCTTGGGTTGAGCTGTCTGGACTCCCAGGGGATGAGGTGTGAACACAGGCAAACTTGACTAAACTTGACTAAAATCTTTATTCAGATCCTACCAGGAATACTGACACCAGATACTCACATCAGCACCCAACCAATCAACACATCACTGCATCAGACAAGCTGTATTCAATACATCAACAGTTTACCGAAGAAAGTCTATACTCAACATGTCACCAATCAGCAAGTAAAAACACCTGCAAATTCAATTACTTTAAATTACCAGGTTAGCATAACACCATAGGAAATGATACCTACAGATCAGACAAAACATGCTATTCTAATTACTGCTTGAAAGATACATTACTTTCAAACTGATAGCTCCAATTAGTACAACTAATTTGTAACAAATAATTTACGGAAATAAGATAAATTATAACTACAACTAAACTGCAAATCCATAAGTCAGCTACAAACTACAACCATAAAATGACTGGTTCAATCATAAATACTGATTACATCCTATAGTATCAATCCACATGACTGTGTCATTGTTACTGAATACATTTAACTGACTAGATATAAACTGAGAATATAACATATTCAAAGATATTCAATAATATGCAACTTGAATTCTACTTAGATCACATGCAAATAACTTATAGAAACTAAAAAGCAACAATGATTAAAAGTCAATCACTCAATCACAAGCAATCAAATCAACCACCAACCTGCAAGTGTTCCAACAAGCAGTCATACCGAACCCATCATGAAATTGTAAAAATCATAACGAAATCATTCGTCAACATGACTGCTTCATTTTATCGCACTAAAATTGCATCACCAACATTCACAGACTCAACTCCCAAACATGGCCACTCCAGTTAAAATTCAAAACCTTTGGACACAAAGATCTTGTGCCATGACTATTTATATTGTACAAACTAACCGTCAATAAACTAGCCTCAAATATGAAATATTGCAGTCGACAAGTAACTTATCGATCTCACAAAGACATCAACACTCGCTGTCACGTATGAGAAAAGCTTGAGACCATTGTTGTAACTAACTATGTACCACTTGCATATTATTTACAGCGATGAAAGATACACAGTTATATAAAAAATATCACTGAAGCAGCATTTGGGGCATCATATGCATAGCTAGGACCAAAATGCTTTTTTGGCTTATTTATTGATACAAAGTATGGGATATGTAGTAGCATGCCATCATATTGACTTCTATACCCACTGTATCTGGGTTAAAGGAAAGGTTCAAATTATTTATGATAACCAATGGCTCTCTACAAATAAGCTCAAGCTAAATTCAGATAAGACCGAATTCATGTGTTTGGCTCAAAGTCTCAGCGCGAAAAACTTAATCAGTCCTTCCCGGTCAACATACTTGGTAATCTCATATCACCAACAGATGCAGTTAGGAACCTTGGTGTCTGGTTTGATTCTGATTTCTCATTCTCTTGCCATGTTAGGAAGGTCTGCAAGGCTTGTTTTGCTCATGTCGGGGATCTTAAGTGACTCCGAGGACATCTGACACATGAAGCTACTCTTATGGCTGCCAATGCTCTGGTCAGAAGTCGACTAGATTACTGTAACTCTCTGTTCAGAGGTCTCTCAGCTCTAGATCTGCGCAAACTTCAATGTGTTCAGAATAGCCTTGCCAGAATCGTTGCCAACACCACCAAGTACTCACACATCACTCCAGTTAGAAAAGCACTACATTGGTTGCCAATTAAGTACCGTTCTATCTTTAAGACTGCCATGTTGGTATATAAGTTCCTACACAGTGGTAACCCCAAATACTTTGAACCCTTCCTGATTCCCAGACATAGTGCATATAACACTCGTCGAAGTCAATCTGATGGCATATTTCTTGAGGTTCCCTACTTTGCTTCAGTTTTCAAGTCTTAAAACATTTTGGACTCAGTTTTGCGTATGACGCACCTATGATTTAGAATGACCTTCCTGATGAGGTCCGCTCTGCAAACTCACTTGCCTCTTTCAGGTCAAAGTTGAAGTCATACCTCTTTGGAAAAGCATACCCACCCTAAATTTCCAATCTCCTTCTGCTTTCTCTGCGGTGCTGACCCCTGCAATGTCTCTGGTTTTTGAATATTGAACAATGTTTTTGTGTGATGCGCCTTAGAGTCTGTCTTTTGACGGAGATTAAGTGCTATAAAAGTGCTATTAATATTAGAATTAGAATTAGAAACGTGTACACCAGTGGGGCTGTCTTCAAGACAGAGCAATGCTAGTAGGACTGTTTTGAACAGTGTGCCTGCAAAGGTCATGAGCTGAGAGTCTTCTAAGCAAGGATCGAATTACAGTAGGTACAAATGTTATTATAGTAAGGTGCACAGGGCGAGTGCATTCAACATAAAGGTATGGATGAAAAGTCTCCAGCTGTTAAACCTGTGCCCATAAAGTGATTTTCAAGGAAATTATTGGGTGAATTTCATGCTGTTGTTTAATTCCTAATGGTGAATGGGTGAATTTCATGCTGTTGTTTAGTTCCTAATGAGATACCAACAATAAAAATGGTGCTTGATTGTCCAAGTGTAAGAAAGCTTTGGCTGTAATAGGACTACCATCAGCGGAAGGGTTTTAAAGAGAATATAGTGCAACTCCAGGATCAATCCCAAAAGGTAGAAAATGAATGACATCGTTTGTTATCAGGACAACAAAAGAATATTTAAAATAAAACCATGAATTAAACATTAACATTTTTAAAAGGTCATGCATTGCGATCATAGAGATTATTCAAAATATTAAAAGTTTTAAAAAATCTTTAATATTAACCAAAAGCTCTTCATTTTGTCAGCCTGAAATTGTATTGTAAGCCTGAGTATTGAATTAACCCATTGAAAATTAAGACGACAATTTGCTAAAGCAATAATGAGGTTTTTAGAATGGCAAACGTTTTGGTTTATATACTAAACTCAGTGTTATCATTTTCAGTGATTTCTGCCCATAAAATACTTCAGGATTTCTGCCAAATTACTAAGCCAAGCAATAGTGAAAAAATATTTTTTCTTATCACAATTAATATAAAGATTATGCTAAGTCTAATGTAAATTGATCAATAATGTAGGCATAGTGTCAACACTGTTGTGGCAATGGATAGAAAAGGTATATAAAAGTATACAGACATTGCCAACATAGTTACCTTTATAGGTCGCACAAAAACATTGGTTATTTTTAGATTTGTTGGCTCTACTTTAGTCTTGGACTACACGTCAATATAACAATAAGCTTGCATCAGGCCCACATTAGTATTGAAAGCCATTTCACAATGTGAACGAAAGTCTTTGTTCTGAAATGATCTTGCTTTAAAACCAGCTTATATAAAAGCAGGACCTTTAACTGAAATATTTTTTCTCATGTACCATGAAAATCCAACCTATAAGAAGTTCATAGTGAGATCTTATAAATTAGGGTTTGAGTTACAGGTTTCTTTTGATTAAAAGGGTATATGCACAGTGAACGTAAATGCTTTTTACTCCAAGGATGTCGGGTATTGTCTTTGCCTATGGCGTCTGGATGGGCAGGTGGGTGGATGGGCAGGCCTCAGGCAAAGTTGATACTAGGCAGGAACATTGGTTTGGAGTATAGGTGTGTAGCATCATGATAGACCTTAACTTGACCTTTAATTTTGTCATAGTGAGCTTGAACCATAAAATCTTGTCTGGGCTATATCTAGGAAATTGACCTACAAAATCCATATCACGGAAACTGTAACATGCATGAAGATATAGTAATCGTTGGGTGTAGGTGTCACAGAGTGACCTTTAACCTTGGCTCCGCTAAAATGTGTTGACTTGCCATATTTGAGACATATTTCTCTTATCTCAAACACATGTGGATTACTGTACAATGATTATGATGTATTTTTAGTGGAATCTTTGATTCAAGTTATGTACTGAGTTGCGGCCACGATTTTAAATTGGCCGTTTAAGGCCTTAAATATCAAATTCTGCATAATATTTCTTCACTTATCTGTACATTAAGGTGTATATTATACAGTCTGCCATTTTGAAGATTTTTAAAGCCTTTATTAAGTTATATTTTATGAAGTAAAAACCTTGTCTAGCACTATGTCTGGCTTTCTGTAAAGTCCCGGTTGTCCTAGAAACTATTGTTTTTGCTATTGTGATGGTCTACTCCAACAGGTCTTTTTTAATATTTTCGTCTGCTGGTTTCTAGACGTGGAAATCCCAATTAATTTATTGGTCTGCTGGTTTATCATGCAGTCACTGTTAATATAAAATGGTTGTCTGCGCATCTACAGCCTATTACTACACATTACAGTACTACACATTTGTCGTTCAGCCAATCAGAATCGAGAACACCTCTGGCACAGACAATGAAAATATTCAAACTCTATAATTCTACATTCAACAAATCGAAGGCATGTCCTAGAAGTTATCACGTGATTTCATTTTTCTGTCAATCCGTTTCTTATTTTGGAGGAAGTTGTCTTCCAAATTGTTTTACAGTATATTTACAAAATAAACCAGTTCGCTAATCTTATTTCCTGACAATATTCTATAAAATGGACAAAGATCAAATACTTTAAGCTACAGAACTCACGGCCATAGCACCAAAGTCATTAATATTCTGTGTCCTCGATTCTGATTGGCTAAACGACAAAATACTTCATCAGTAAATACAGCATAACCTCTTATCCCCGATTATTGCTCGTTATGGCTATCGTAATATTGTAGAAATAACACACGAATATTTTATTTAAATACTTACAATTTGCTTCTGTAAAATATCCATATACAGTACTACGTATATATCCACGCTTCAAAATTGAAATACGTCTTCTCATTTCAAAATCAAATTTCAAACTGCGCATCTATGGTAGAATATTGTCAGGAAACCCCCTAAAGAACTGCCGTGACTACGCATATTTGCTCATTAATATTAATGAGGCAAGTCCGTGAACAGGAAATATGCTAGTAGTTTTCATCTTAAACCAGCCTTGTAAAATATTGTCAGGAAACACCCTCAAAGAACTGCCGTGACTGCGCAAGTCCGTGGACAGGAAATATGCTGGTGGTTTTCATCTTAAACCAGCCTTGTAAAACTGCGGATCTGCAGACCCTTTATATTTGTAAACCTTTCACATCACGTCACTACAAATACCCATCTCGCTACACAAATCTGAAAACAACTTCCCTGGAAGCGGTTTGCAAATGTGGACGATAATACCGAGTTTACAGATTTCAACACCTAGTGCTGTCCTAAGATTCGACTCTGTGGTTGGGTGAAACCCAGCCACTTCACCCTAGTTATTAAATTGTGTTATTTCCATTGACAGCTCTTTTTAAATCCGGGGCAGATCTAGTGGGATGTAGGGCGCGCAGCCCCCATTTCAGAGTCTGAAACCTGTAATGAGACTTTTTATCCCTGCCCATGACTCCTCCAATCCTCCACCCCTAGATCTTTCTCTATTAGGGTAATATACCATGTAGAAGTGACAGTTGTTATACATGTGCCATTGTCAAACTGTCCCAATATCAAAGGGGATTAGGTGCGTGTACTATGTCAGTCACCAGCTCAAACCAAACATTAATAGAGGATTAAACATTTTATTTAATACATTATCATTCAACGCTGTATGTCACTACGTAATCTGTCTAACATTTTGGATTCATTTCTGGCATAAAATACAAAACACAAAAGCCATGCATATCATTACTATGCAAATACCATGTTATTGTTACATTAAAGTAGAACATAAAATTTTTTAACTAGTTGCATTTGTGATCTTGAGGAATCACCTCAATGACCCTAAGTCGAATTAAGGTCGGATTTGAACACTTGTTACTCACCCCCAAAAGTCAAACTCTTGGCCTTAGAGGTCATCACGAAGGGCAATCATATATCAGTGACCCTTGGAGTGCCTCTGCTGACCCTAGCTATAAGTATCTATTAACTATCCCACACCAGGTAAAAATTGAAATATTTCTAAAAATTTCAGATCCAATTTGATTCACAAAACTTTTTTGACTAAAGTATACACATTAGTGGAAGACACCCACAGAGAAAAATATGCAAGGAAGTTTAATGAAGTTTGAAGATAATTTGGTATAACCTGTAGGCCAGGGGAAAGCAGCCTGAAGCCTGACAAGTGTGTAATCCCATGAACACCATTGTTAGCTAGCCTTGGCACATGCTGAACCCCACCCCCTGTACAAAGAGGGTGTGAAGTTAGAGAGAAAAAACACTCCAGGTTACGGGTAAGGGAGGGTGGGAACAAAAAGTCCTTGTTAGCTCCTGATATTCTTGTTCAATAATGACTTAGTCCCATTATTTGGGTTAAAATGCCAAGAAACTAGAACCCTATCCAATAAGTTTGAAATGCTCCCTGTTTTCCCAGAAAAACCTCTTATGACCAACATTGTATTTTGCATTTCAGTCTGGTACTCAGACCGTGTATTATATTTAAAGGTCATAGGAAACACTTTCATTCATCAATAATTACATATACATATGAAAGTGCAATTTCTGTAAAACAATATGCATCTGGACAAGGTTACATGGCATATTCAGTCACTTTCTGGCAGTTTTTTTCAAGATTTTCACAACTGTTGCCATTATTTTTCACTTGACAACTCCCGTAAAAAGTACTAGCCCTGATGTCACAGGTTCATGACAATGTAAACAAACTATCATTTTCGTAAGCCTTTTAATACATACATATATATTTAAAAGATTGCATTATTTGTTTTTATGAAGTTTATTTGTTTATAACACATCATTCTGCCACAGTAAATTTCTGAAATAGCCTTGAGAACATCTTTTATATTTGTTTCAGATTTTTTTATTTGTTTATTTGTTGTTTTACGTCGCTTTCAACACTGTACAGGTCATATCACGACGGGTAGTTGGAAGGGCAGAGGAAACCAGTACATAGAGTTCGCTAGGGTTCTGTAGTGTAAACTGCCGACCAACGGCAAGCAACTACCAGCTTTCCCACTTATGGCCATGACGGGGATCGAACCCCGGCCACAGAGGTGGGAGGCGAGAGTGTTACCACTCTGCCACCGTGGCCCCTATATTTGTTTCAGATAAAAAAAAATATTTAGAGAGGTATTAAGCAAGTTGGATAAAAATCACAAAACAATGCAGTCAACCAGGTTCAACTTTGAAATGAGTTTTGATAGTAATTTTTTTAATTTTGAAAACTAATTATTGCTAGGAGATGAAAAAACTACAACATAAATGTCTTTAGAACTGGGCCTCAAGCAAGGATAATCATATATGTTCCCCAAATTAGTTCAGAACTTTCCCACCAAAAGTGTGAACAATACTACTTTCATAGTATACATACATAATGTGTCTAGCCATCTACAATGTATACTGTCAATCCCCCAAACGCAATTCCTTTTCTTGTTCCCAACAAAGGCTTTAATGGAGAGAAAAATGTTACCCACTAATTTCCAAAACTTAAAAAATTATTTCAAGAACTGATAATATAAAAGTTAGAACTTTAAGGATTCTTTCATAATAAATTTAATAAATTTGACTACAACAGCATGCTTTTATAAATGATTTATGCAAATGAAAACAAATTGTATGTTTTGATTTCACTTTACATCATACGTTGTCTTGATAGAAGTACCAGTGATAAAAGACAAAAAGCAGTACTCAGTACATTTTAATGACAACTTTTGAATTTATCAGCAGATCCTTAGTTTTATGTAAATATTTAACTAGTGAAAGGCTACTTTCCCATCACAGTTTAAAAACCTTGAAAAATGGGAGGAGGCAATATCTCATACAAATATTTATGCTTTCTGCATTTCAAGACAGGCCTGTACTTATATATAGTATATTTGTGTTTGTTAGAACTGCTAGTGGATAAAATTATGTAAAACTTGAGAAAAGAACAGCATCTGGAAAAAATAAAGGCTAGTGGGCTTTTTTCTGACAAAGAAATATGTTATCTTCCTTCATTTTGTAAATATATACATTATATCTCCAACTAAACAGAACTTCCTAATGAACCAGTGACGTCATCAATCATTTCCTACAAGAAAAACAAAATGCCAGCTTTTTATTTTGCTTTGTGATATCTATTTTTCTGATGCTATTTATGCCTCTTGTACCATATATTTCTTAAAATAAACCACATTTTCATTCTTATAGGGTGTTTGTCTACTGAATTAAGTCCTGCCCCCGATAGGTGTCCTCTTCAAACACACTGTGGATTACATCATTTATGGATAGCTTTGTTTGTAAACCTTTTATGTTGACCAGTGTATGTTTAAACATGAGATATACAATCTACAAAACTGGAATCACTCACCCCAAATAATAATTTATTACTGCACTTCTATGCTTTAATTAGAATTTGCTACAGTAGCTATAATAAGATTAAATTGAAAAAAGCTAAATTCGAAAAAATATTTCATCAACTTATATATGTGTTTTAAAAGGAAAATGATGAAAACATCTGTTATTTTAAAATGAAAAGTTGAAAGTTTAAAGCAAAAAATATTGCGGCATACAAATTTAGATTAAAGTATTTTTCTCTCCAAAATTTTGCTACAGTTATACAGTTGTTTATTATGTCAAGCCCATTTCAAGTTTATTTTATGGTTTTATGTTATTTTGTTCACGACAGTAAACTGCTGTATGTGTCTGACAATTAAGTGTGGAAAAACCTTAGTAGAAAAAATGCAGAAAAAGTCACTGTAGGGAATTGTGGAATCTAGTCTAATCTAATCTACTGCTTTGCAGGCGCAATATCTTCCCCACGAAGGGCAACTCAGTGCGCTGACTTAACAAAATCATTATCATAAAGAAAGTCAAGGGGCGTTCAAGGTCAGAAATCCAGAGTTGTGGGTGTGACCAAGAGGAACGGAAACTAAGCTGGAAAATTAGAATTAAAGAGGTGGGTTTTGAGGTGTTTCTTAAAAGATGTGACAGAGGGGCTTTTTCTTATTTGGAACGGGAAGGAGTTCCAGAGAACTGGGGCATAGTGACTGAAAGAATTGGAGAAATGTTTGACTGATTTATGAACCTTACGGTCGAAGGTGGGAGTGTGAAGGAATTTGAGTTTAGGGGTACTTTGCCTTGTGTTCCTAGAAGAAGTGTAGGGATGAATTAATTCTCTAAGGTAAACTGATTCATCCTGGTTGAGAGTTTTGCATGTGATGAGACCAATTTTAAATTGTATCCTGTATTTGATAGGGAGCCAATGGAGTTTTTTTAATTGAGGGGTAATGTGACAGTATTTTGAGGACCGGGTGACAACCCTACAGAGTGAGTTTTGGACTAACTGCAATCTTCTTAACTCAAAATTTAGTATAAGTATAAGTCATAGACAATTTATGAATATCAACAGTACAGGTACAGTGTTTTTAAAGCCAGTGATAGAAAATGAGGTATTAACTATTGTGAAAAAATTTAAGGGGAAAATGTCAACGAGTTATGATGAAGTGAAAATGAAAACTGTTAAAAGCATTATTCACAGTATTGTTGTCCCTCTAACACATACTTTTAACAGATCAATCAGCACTGGAATATTCCCAGAAAGACTGAAACTAGCCAAAGTAATTCCAATTTTTAAAAGTGGAAATAGGAAAGAATTTAGCAATTATCGACCGGTGTCTATTTTGCCACAATTCTCAAAAATTCTTGAAAAGTTATTCTATAATAGACTAGTTAGTTTTATAGAAAAGCAAAAAATATTTTCCTGTCACCAATATGGTTTCAGAAAAAAATGTTCGACTGAATATGCAGTAGGTGATATGGTAGAGTTAATATCTGATGCAATTGACAAAAATGAATACAGTATTGGACTCTTTATAGACTTAAAGAAAGCCTTCGACACTATTGACCATTACATTTTACAGGACAAACTATACTTATATGGGATCGGGGGTTAGCACTAAACTGGGTTAAAAGCTTCTTATCTAACCGTAAGCAGTATGTAGAACTAAATGGACAAAAATCAAACCAATTACTTATCACATGTGGAGTACCCCAGGGTTCCATACTTGGACCGTTACTGTTTATTTTATATATAAATGACCTATGTAACATATCCAGTGTATTGAAATTTATATTGTTTGCTGATGATACAAACCTTTTCTATTCCAATGAAAATTTAAATGTCCTATTTGAAGTTATGAATAAGGAACTACAAACACTTACTACATGGTTCAGTGTGAATAGACTTTCACTTAATGTCAAAAAGACAAATTATATTTTATTTTCTAATAAGAATGTCAAGAAATTCAAAGGACAAATAAAAATAGATTCAACAGAAGTAGACAGAGTTGAAAATACTAAGTTCCTGGGTATTATTATTGATGAAAAATTAAATTGGAAAGACCAGATCTTGCATATTGAAAATAAAGTAAGTAGAGGGATTGGACTCATGTATAGGAGCAAAGGTCGATTAGATAGCAAATCATTACTAATGTTATACTTGGCAGTTATTCTACCATACTTTCACTACTGTGCTGAAATATGGGGAAACACTTATGACTGCAGAATAGATAAACTGATAAAATTACAAAATCGGGCAATGAGACTGATTGGCTCCTTAAGATACAGAGATTCAACAAGCAACACATACAATGCATTCAAATGTTTAAAGTTACGGGATATAATAAAATTCAAAACATGTACTCATATTTTCAAAGCTGATAGGAATTTGCTACCACCTAAACTAATGGAACGATATAGATATGTCAAGCATGTTCATAACTATAATACAAGGAACTGTGGAAACATTTATCAAAATATCCCCAAAACTTTCCAGAAAAGTAGATGTCCTAGTATTATAGGGGTTAAACTGTACAATAAAATGCCATCACATATAAGATTGTTACCATCTATAATAAGCTTCAAAAAGAGATTAAAAGAAGAATTCCTCACTAAATACAAAAAACCATTGTCTATCTAACAAATTATGGTATGACAAATGGAAGTTACGGATCTGTGTACTAAATCTGTGTGTATTTCAATCTATATTTTTACCATAAAGTACTTTGTCAAGTATGTTAAAATATAATTAATAGACAAACAGTTCAAATTAGCATGTTCATTGATAAATAGCTTCTTTGTGTCATCAATCGAAATATATGTTATCTGCTGTATTTATTCTTATCTTTCTGTTGTCAGCTATGTCCAAGTGAAGTAATATTTACTAATAAGTTCATTTGAACTTCAGACATTACTGTTCAGTATTTTTTGTATGTTCTTAACTTTCTGTTGTCAGTTCTGTCCAAATTTAGGATTGTCTAGTTATAAGTTCATTTGAACTTCTGACATTTCCTTTCAGCATTTATTTTAAATTGTTGTATTATTTCATTGTAATGTAATGCTGAATAAAGATCTATCTATCTATCTATCTAAAATTTGTAAGTGATAAGAATATGGAATTGCAGTAGTCCAGTCTGCTGCTCACCAAAGCATTTGCTAGAAGAACTGATGTGTTAAGGTCTAAAAGGGGACGGATTCTATAGAGGTCTCTAGAGGAATCAAAAAGTAATCCTTGTAAGTAAAAGCCTGAGACCTGCTACCCAAACCTATGTTACATGGTGTACACTACTTGGGATTGCTTGGGTAATTATGTTCTGTACCATTTAGTTAGAGGGCTTGTAGATATTTTCACTTTATTTGACCATCAGTCCGAAAAAGCAAAATATATTTTTGGCTCCAAAAAGGATTAGCATTTTTTTCCTCCCTTGGAAATTTGACCAGTGTCTTGTCCACCAGAATTCTGTCCGCTGATATGTCCCACTACAGAATGTCGCAGAAAAAATACCCATACCCACGATAACCAATCCCCCACCTCTCAGAAAGTCCTGTATATGCCTCTGCAATTAATAAATCTACCAGATTTAAAATTTTTTATTTTGTTAACTAATCTTATTATCTTATTATACTATCTGAATTATATACTTACATTCATTTTCTCTCTGAAAGTCTCCTGATATTTGAATTGTTTCACTTCTTCTGTATCTCATGGTGTTGAAAAACTATTTCTTGGGCTGTGGGGTACAGGCATTTCCCATGGTATGTTTGGTCTTTTGTGTCACTCTAAATTATTTGGACCTTAACATAACTCACATCTTTGAAGTCTCTTTATTTTGTACTGTTTCAAAACCTATTCCCCCCGGACTGTGGGGTACTTACACTTGACTGACTTCAGCTAATCATGATTTGCTGTATTGGGGATTATATATGTGGCCCTCAGTTCACTCACTATATCTTTTAAATAAATTAGTTTTTAATAAGAACAACTTTAGGAAGCTACAAATATTTTTTTTGTATTATTTACAATAATTATTTTACCTTTGACAACATTATGAAACATTATTAAGATGGGTTGATCTGGTATTTTCATGAACATGTCCCTTAATTCAATTTGTTTTGGAGGCCACCAAACGTGGTCAAGTCTCTTTATCCAGCAAAGGTCATGTTTCATTGCTTACTTCTTACTGTAAGTCCACTTCACTGTTGCATTGTCTATATTTTAACATGTTTATTGGAACTGTATCACAACTATTTTGAATTAAAATGTCTAATGTAATAAGAAACATCTCCATTATTTAATAGAACTTAAAGAGTAAGTTGACAAATGAGGGAATGTTAAAGTCTCCATATTGCTTTTTTATAAAAAGTAAGTCTCCTGTTTCAGAGAAGAACATGATGTTCCATCAGTTTTGATTTTATCAGAGCTGAAATCGTTCAGTCCCTCCAAAGTTAGGCAGACACAAATCATGACATTTTTCACGAACAGCCTGTCTCAATGGATTGTATTACATTTATGTATTTAAGCTAGTTCTTTGTCTGGCTTTCTGTTTAATTGTTAGCATATAACTCTAAACATTTCGAATGTATCTGGATGAAAGTTTCAGGAAATGTCAACGTTGACATAAGGATAGTTTAGAGTAGGTGTTGATCCACATCACTGCTTGGATCCTGAAATTTTTAAAATAAGTTTTTTATTATTGCTCTTTAGCTATATTGGACATAATCGGCCTGTAATCGGCCAATAATTTTTGAAGAGGGCTTTGGAAGTGTTGTTCATTTGAATCAGCAGGGTATTTGATTAAACGTGGGGAGATGTGCAGCAAGTATGTATGTGTGTATACAGTATGTTTTAATAAGTGATTTATTTAGATATTTATTAGGTTTAGGTTGATGGTTCATGTTTCTCTATCTTTTTATATTTTATTTCAATTTAAATGAATAAAAATATTATATTTTGCTAAAATGAATAATTTTTAGCAGTAGTTATAGGAAGTTTTGGCAATCATGTCATTATGAGAAGTGTAGAATAACTGTATTTTCCTTAAATACCATGATATTATGCAATTGAGTAATCCATATGTCACATCCAATGACACTGTTTCAGCTATTTAAAACTATAGTAACACCTCCACCACAACAAAAAGAGTCTGTTGTCTTATATTTGCTGGAGTCTATTACAAATGAAAATGTTTCACTGAGTGGTACATTAAGTGGAGTACTAAGCATGTTTTATTTGTTCTGAAAGATCCTGTATGATTTCCCCCAAAACGGAGAACACAGAATATTGATACAAATTTACAGAGTTCTCCGATAAAAATATATTTGGTGTGAGAGATGGACTTTTTAATGTATATTCAGCAATTTATCTTGTTGAAACCCATGTTCTGAACATGGAAGACAATAGACCAGATTCTAGAATGACTGACTACTTTTAAACCTAACAAGTAATCATTGTTAATGTCATTGTTGGTTGCATCGTTGGCTTAAGTCATTATACTTGTTTAAAAACGTTACTGATAAGAGCTTGATTATAAGAATAATAAGTAAGAATAATAAGTGACTGTGTGTAGTGACTATCAGTTACCCTCAGTAACCTGCCATATATTGTCCAAAAAATTGCTTGGCAAAATTTCGGAAAATATTTGATTTTTCTCATCAGAGACTGAAAATTTCATCCCATTTTGCCCAAAGGTACAAAATTCGTATCCGCGTAGAGCCGCACAACTGAGCCTCTTTTGGGAGGCTCTGGGGGATAAAATCAATAAATAAGGTCATAGACTAAAAATGGCCATTACTATAGTGAAATAATGTTCCAAATTAAATGATTAATGATTGCCCACTAAAAGCATTCTCTAGTGAGTAGAAGCATGATTAAGCAGCATAAAATAAATTCAGTTGCTTATTTTTAAATATTCATTCCAATTATGGTAATAATAAGAGTCTATAAGGCCCAGTGGGGCATAATGAGTGTAATCAGGATTAAAGTTATGTATACTATCATAAAAATCAGCTAATAATATTTACTGATTGTCCACTGGATTGAACTGACCAGTGAGAGGTCACACAATATGGACACATGCAATACAGTAACTACAACTCTGGCATTTGATCGTATTATCTGTGAAATAAATTTCAAATAATTAACCCATTCAACAACATTCTGACAAATCTTGGCCTACACAGATCACTTAAACATTGATGAAGTATACAGGGATGGGAAACCATTTGTAGTAGCACTAAACATGACTCCAGATGTTTCAGAGTAGCCACAAAGACGTTAGTGATTAATGTTTCATTTTGAGATGATGAAGTGACAAAAAAAAATTGAACACAGAAGTCTCAAATGTGTTGCCCAATGAAGAAGAGACCATTTGTGAGAATTAAGGTGGTGCAACTAGAGACTTACTGATTGAATTTTGAAAGTGTTTCATGATAATTATATGCAGAAACAATGGTTTAAATCTTATGGTTTGCATTGAGCAAATGGGTGTCTTACCTGTTTTTTACTAATTCTCTATATTTAACATTTACATTTGGATTGACCTTTGCCTCTACTACAAAATGCCAAGAAGTCATTTTAGTGGACCCCATAAAAAATTTCTTCTTTTTGTCATTGTGTAGACATTTTAATTTCATGATACATGCTTTAGTTCACATCACCATTTTCTCATGGAACCTCCATCAATTATTAACAAAAAGTGTCAAAGCGATCATGCTAAACCAAATCTGATTTAAAACCATATACTAGTAATTAGTAATTTTACTGTCCAAGTTTTGTTTTGAGTTGGAGGTCTTAAATGACGCCCATTTTCCTTGGCGGCAAAGTCTTAGTTTTGGGTAACTCCTGATCCACTCAACAGTTATTATAGAATTTTTGCTTGCAAGGCTGCCAATGTACATACATAAAATTAGTTTATGTAGCACTTGGTGCTCCTATTACAGTAAACACACCATGTTTTTCAGTGAATTATCTAGGCCAGAAGCATGATGTCATGTACACACAAAACAAAAACAAAATAATAAACATAGTTACCTGACCCAGTGCCAAACATACAAGTAGCCATATATTTACACATCAATTAAAACATCTTGTGGGGATAGAACTCCATTCCCAGTAGGTCTGTGCGTTACAATCCACATGTAATGTATTGCTTCCATTTTACTGCTGTAAAATAACGTCCTTGTTTACATTTTTTATTAAAACTGTTCAACTTCAATATTATTGTTACAATATTTCTAGTGAGCTCTCAGTCACAAAAATGAACATATGCTAGAGTTTATACTTAAAACCTTGACTTAGCAAAAGACTGGCTAAGCCGAAATTTGTTTATGAAACTGGTCTCTTGGGCATTATTCTCCAAAATTTCAAACATATTAAAATATTCCAAAGGTTTAAATCTCAGGCATTAGTCAAGATTTGATCCATCAGTTGGGCATGGCAATATACAAAAGCTATTCCTCAGATTTTACTGAGTGTGACATTTGTTAAATATAACCAATTATCTAAAATTGTAAAGAAGATATATTAATTGTATATAAATAAAAAATATTGAAGTATCACAGAAACTCAATGGTCCTATCCTTGTCCTTATCCTTATTGTAAATTAGATGGTAGATTAGATAATTATTTTAAGTTTTGTGAACTCACCTCGACTGGCTTTTCTTCTGCGAGGTTTTCTTTGAGGATTCACTCGCGTTCTTTTTATTGCATTGAAACATGTCATCTCACCAATCTAGTAAAGACAAGCCTCGTGCAGCAAAATGTAATCATTTCTGCCACCGATTTGACACACACAATTTCTGCCCTACCTGCAGACAGGCGGGTAAGGGAGACGATCCTTGTGTAACTCTTGTTCTCTTCTTCTTCCTGTACCATTTGCTCTTCATTTACTGAAGAGCAGATTACGGAGATCTCCCACGGGAAACGCTATTCTAAAAATCTGACAAAAAGGACAAAGCAGAGGAGCTTGGCTTGGAATTATTGGGTGATAATTCTGTTGATTTGTTTGGAGGCTCGCAGGCTGAGTTGGAAGTTGCTGCGGATTGCCTCTTTACATCTCCTCCTCCCACACAACCTCCCTCATTCGAAGCTCTTTCCATTCAAACACCTACTCGTACTGTCCCGCCTACTCCAGGTACGGTTTTACAATTAAAAGTACAAGCTAATCTTGAGAAATCTTTGTCTTCTCGCTTTGATATTCAAATGGATCACAAGATGGGGACATTTCAAGCCAGTATGTTGGAGGCGTTCAACAGTCTTCGCGAAGATTTCCAGAAATCTTTGCAAAAGCAAAGGCAGGTGGATCAGACCTCTTCTTTTAAAATGAACGCACCTTCCAAAGAGCTTGACAAACCTTCGAAATCCAGTAGTGCTATCGAGTCAATGGAGGTGGAGTATGGCCCAGATCTTCCGCCTCACCTCAACTCTCATTCTAGTCGCCTCGAAGACGACTCGGGTTAAGTTTGTAGTTCCACCGAGGATCCCTCGAAGGTTGCCTCAACCAAACCAAAACAATCTTCACACTCTTCTAGATACTATGTTGTGGATCAGAGCTCTGCCTCGGACCACTACTCGGACTATTCAAATGACCATCAACCAGCCCCTAGCAGGCCCAAAAAGTACTCTGATAAATCAAAGCACAACTTCAGGGCCAGAATCCTACCCTCATTTTCAGAGGAGGATCAGTCCCCTGAACACAGACATAGGTCACCTAATGACCTATGACCCTGACCCTCCTTATTATAGGGAAGTAGCATTGTCTGACATCCCATCTCAATATGCTGAGGAGGTGGATACTTTTTGACGCATCCTCAAGTTACCTGACCCTAGGGAATCTTTACCTACGTCTTCAACTGTGGTCATGGGCCTTGATGATGAGAAAGGAAGGCAAGAACTTAGGCCAAGAGGCCCTTCCTCCATGTTACCTCTCAACTCAGTCATTAAGGATGCCTTTGACAAATTTGATCAGGACTTCCAAGCATCAAATTTACCTGAGGGTAAGTACATCAAACCACCTCCCTCCACTACCAAGTGGTACAAGGTAGGCCAGCCTTGTTATGAGGACAAGATACAAGAGCTGAATACAGACTTTGCCAAGATTTGTATTTCTCCTAAGGCAAGACAGAATATTTCCACTCTCAATTTTGCCACTACTTTTGCAAAGACTTCCTCTTCCTGTAATTTCACTTTAGAAAAGTGTCAATATAGTTTGAAACACACCTTCAAACAAGTCAAATCCCAGATCAGGAAAGGTGCCCCCACCCTGAAAAAGCAGCAAAAGGTGGCTATGAGGAAGCCTGTGAGTATCTGGATCTGTGGAACAAGACCATCCTGATCCAATACAGGGCTTTTACTTGCCTGAGCAAATCCTTGGTACATATTCTCCTGAGAGAATTATGCTCAATGGGCAATACTGGCTTGCTTAGGCGCGAAGCTGAAATGACCCTATTACAACCTCACTTAGGAGAAACCAGGCGCCAAGAACTCAGGAATGCGTCCTTCTGGCCGTCTTCCTTGTTTAAGGAATAGACCTAAGCAGGCTCAACACTTTTCTTAGTGTAGAAAAGTTCAAGATGGAAACTCCAGAGTCCATCAGGACTTCCCTGATTCCAGGGGAATGGGTATCGTCGATAGATCTATCAGACGCCTACCTTCATATCCCCATCCATCCCCACTCAAGGAAATACCTAAGATTTTGCCACAGGTCTCAAGTATTCCAATTTACCTCCCTCCCGTTTGGACTGGCCACAGCCCCCCAAGTCTTTACCATGATTGTAAAGGAGTTGAAGCTCATGGCCCTCTCCAGAGGGCTCAGACTCCACCAATACCTGGACGACTGGCTGATCAGGTCAGTCTCGGGAGGAAGCACTAGTGAACACTCAGGCAGTGGTAGATCTAACCCAGTCCTTGGGATGGATCATCAATCAGGAAAAATCAGAACTGAATCCCACTCAGGTGTTTTCTTTCGTGGGTTACGAATACCACCTAGATTCAGCTCTTGTAAAACCCACTCAAGAGAGATGGCTCAAGCTTCAGGATTTTATTTTACAACTCAAGTCAAAACATGTTTTGACTGCAAGATGTTTGATGTCTCTAATTGCCTCAATGGAGAAAATGGTCCCGGAGGGACGACTCCACATGCTAACCTCAATGGACTCCAGATGAGGCCCTTTGAGTTTCACCTCAAGGAGCACTGGAAATTTCCTCAACCACTGGACAGCCTCCTTCCTTGTAGAGAAGCCATATCTGCACACCTGGTGGCAGAATCCTGCAAACATGATGAAAGGCTCAAACCTTCATCCCAAAGACCACAATATCCAACTCTTTACAGACGCCTCAAATGAAGGTTGGGGTGCTCACTTAGAACAAAGTTCTACACAAGGTCTGTGATCTCCCCAGGAAAAAGGGCTACACATAAACGTCCTAGAATTAAAAGCTGTCTTTCTGGCCCTGAGACACTTCAAGGACCAGTGTCAGGACCAAACAGTGCTAGTTGCAACAGACAACTCAACTGTGGTAGCTTACATAAACAACACTCAGCAGAGATGTGCGTACTCCTGTGGAGGATCATGACCTTGTGCCATCACTTTCACATAACATTGAAAGCCAGGCACATTCCAGGGTATCTGAATGTGATGGCTGACCTGCTGTCCCAGTCCAATCTGGTGCAGTTGACGGAATGGTCACTACATCCACAGTTGTTCAAACAGATCTGCCAAAAGTGGTTCACTCTCCATGTGGACCTATTCGCCACTCATCTGAACCACAAGCTTCCACTGTACATGTCTCCTATCCCAGACCCAAAGGCCTAAACCTAAACTGGACAGGTCTCACTGCCTATGCTTACCCTCCAACCGCTCTTCTTCACAAGGTGATCCAAAAAATCAGGCAATACAATTGTCTGATTATCCTAATAGCCCCAGGCTGGCCAGGGATGCCCTGGTTTTGGGACCTAGTGCAGCTCTCAACAGAGATCCCACTACAGCTCCCGGTGTCGACAACACTCCTCAAACAGTCCCACAATTACGTTTTCCACAGCAACACCTCAACCCTCACGCCTGGTGTCTAGGAGTGGACAACTCCAAGAACAAGGCTTCTCTGTGGAGGTGGCTGAATTGCTGAACCTCAGCAGTCATCAACAAGGACCATCTACAAGTCAAAGTGGGCCCTATTTGAAAGATGGTGCAGAAAAAATACGGTGGATTTATCCACTCCATCTGTGAAACAAACCTCAGATTTTTTCATGTACCTGTACCAAGACCTGAACAGGCGCCCCTCCACCATTGATGGTTACAGGACTGCCATTGTTGACACCTTGGGCCCATAGGGCCAACACATTGCTCATAATGAAGACCTTCACAGGTTACTCTCCAGTTTCCACAGGGATCGTCCCAAAAGTTCAAGAAATCTCCCCAAGTGGAACCTTTCTGTTGTTCTCAATGAGCTCACAAAAGCGCCATTTGAGCCTATGAAAGACTCAGACCTCAATCATCTCACTCTAAAAACTGCTTTCTTGCTAGCTTTGGCCTCCAGCAAGCAACGCAGCAAAATCCGTGCCTGGGTTGCAAACAAGGTATCTAATCTAGGCCAATGGGAAAAGGTCGCCTTGTTCCCTTCTTCTGACTTCATAGCCAAAAACCAAATAGCAAGACAAGGTTCTCAGAGTGTATCTCCGGTGACTATTCCTGCTTTGACTACAATTGTGGATAGACAATTCAAAGAAGACAGGACCCTGTGTCCCGTGCGGGCCTTGAGGTACTATTTGGACCGAACCAAGGACCTGAGAGGTTCCTGGTCCCTCCTTTTCATCTCCTTCAAGAAAGGACATACCTCAGACATCAGACCTGCTACTCTCTCTTCTTGGTTGAAACAAACCATCCTACTTTGTTATAAACAAGCAGACCAACAAGCCTTGGACCTAGTCCAAGTCAAAGCGCATGACATTCTGTCCTTTGCAGCCTCTAAGGCGTTTTACAGTGGGGTATCGGTGGACCAGATCATGCAAGCCTGTCACTGGAAAGCTCACAACACTTTTACCAATTTTTATCTAAAAGACCTTACTTGGTCGGACAATGACAACAATCTGTATCTGGGACCAGTAGTAGCGGCACAACAGGTCCTAGACCTTTCTCCTCAGTCCAGTCATCCTCGGAAGGAAAAAAGGGAGGGCACATCCGCTACAACCAAGTCTTCAGGAGTCTAAACCCAGGGTCTAGGTATACGTCTACCTCATCAGGGTGTCTCGGGTAAGGTCTATTTAGTCTTTAATTGATCATAATTTTATATTGTATTTAGGACCTTAAGGTTGTCTTTTACTCAACACCCAAGCCTTAAGCTCAAGTTCTTCCGTGATTGTCCTTGGGACTTACCCTGTCTTGTGTACCTAGGGTACACATCCACTTCTTGTCAAACACCCTGACAGTTTTAGCACTGTCATTCTTTCAGGTTTTTGGCTTCCACAGGCCCAATCTCCGGGATTGGGTCCCTGTAATTGGGACTCAGACTGGTACTTTCGATCTTTCATTCTATTATTATTATCAAAATTCTAAGAAAAACAGACTTATCTGCCAGTCTCAGCTGTAATCCCTCCTCCAGACAGTTGGATTCAGCATTCAGTCCCACATGGTAAGCTATTGTAGCGCAATAAAATTGAAAAATTTATTTACTTAAATGTAGCTTTTATAAGCTACAAGCTTACCATGTGGGACTGAGGAGAGTCCCACCCTGCCTCCCCGCTGTATTACAGCTGAGGGGTATGGTTTAAATCTCAACGAGAAAAGTGGTAACATAAGGGGCAGATCACGTGAGGACAACCTGAGGCTATGGCCAACAATAAATGTCTGTTTTTCTTAGACATTGGTTGTGATGCCTCGCGGCAACCAGTAAAGCATTCAATCCCACATGGTAAGCTTGTAGCTTATAAAAGCTACATTTAAGTAATTAAAATTTTCAAAGTTCTACCTTAATTTTTGGCCACCACTGTATGGACTTTAGTACAACAAAGTGAGTAGTAGTTATCTAGAAATCACTTCCTATTGATATATGAAACATATTGGTTATTCTACTTTTGAAATTTTATTTAAATTCAGAAAATCTAAGCAAAGCTGCCTATATCTATATTATATAATATTACTCTTTATTTTATATTATATAGATGAGATACCTTGCATAGTGCATAATAAAAACAAGAAAAAGCTTATTTATATTTCAATTTTTTGTCAATGTTGGGTTATATATTCCACACATGTAGGATGGGTGCTTTATCTTGATCGAGTGTGGTCAATTTTATAAATTTTTGCCATATTTTTATATTTTCCTGTCTTTTAATTGGCACAGAAATACCCATTCTGGACTACTAATATAAAATAAGCCTTTTGTAAGGTCAGACATAGCTATATATTGGCATAGAATGCTATTTACAGCTTGTGTTAACGCATTTATCCAAATAAATCAACCCTTGTGTAATATATAAAACTAGTAAACTATGACTGTCATTTAGGATTTGCACACATAATACATAATTTTCAGAAATGTTTCCTTGTCATCAAATCTCTGAAATTTGAATAGGATTTTGACATTGACTCAAACGGTATTTTGTGATATTGTGAATATAGTTTACATTGACAATATAAAACTTATATTCCATTTCATTAACACAATAGAACAATTTCTTACATTTGAAGGGGTATAGGTAAATACATGTTTCAATTACTTACGATTTAACTTCTTCGATATTTTTAGTTAAGCAGACTTGGCTGAGAAGATTGGTGAACATGGCACCATACAAAGTACTGTACAAAACTCCATTGTCCCAATGTCCTTATCCTTATTGTTTGATGATGAAATAAATATTATGTTTTTTAAAAAAACCGGAAAACTTTACCCTCATCATGGTCCTATGATAGAGGTTGTACTCTACATTTTTTTAAAGTTTACTTTAATTTACCTTTTTACACACCCTGACGTAAACAAATATTCAGCTCTGATTACAAGGTATGCTCAAATTATTTTTTTCTGCACTGATAAAGAAAAAAAAGAAAAGAGGAAAACTTATGTTCCTTGGATGCATGGGAAAGTATGTTTAACACATTTAATTGAAATTGTATCTGTAAATTGCCAATATATACAACAACTTTAAACAAGATATGTACTTAATGTTTTTGAAAAAGTCCCTCTTACTAAATGTAGCTACTATTTGCAAGAAACTTGGCTCAGTGTGAAAAGACAAATGCAATCAAAATAGGACTGCTATTCATAAAAGGGAAGAGCCAAATATAAGCCACAAAATGAACTTAATTGAACAACAATTTTTTTTTTTCATTTCCCTACACTGCTACTTTACGGTTATTTCTCAGTAACATGCCTATGTCTTAGCTATATCCTGATATTTTCTATCATGTTAAACATCAAAACTGCCTTTAGAGTTTAGTCCTATATCTAAAATGTATAGAAGATATACTGGTATGTATGAAGAGAAAAGCAAAGTTTCTCAAAAATGAACTTCTTTCCATTGTCCAAAATGGGTTTCATTATTGTTTCATGTTGATATGTATGTTCTATTTTCTATTATCTGAGGAATTTCTCTCCCTGTATTGTCACATAATAGAAATTGGACTCCTTCACTTTGTTTTTGCCTTTTAACTTTGCCACGCATGCCAAGAAACCTTTTTTTGGTATTTGTAGAAATGCACTTGTCAATAATAATAGAACAGGAAAGAGAAAAACCTACAACTGAAATAAAGTTTTTTTTTTGGATAACTATATTTACCTATATTTAACCAGTATATAACATGATATAAAGTTTCAACAGTCATTAATTCTACAATCTCTCAGAAAGTATGTTGTTGTCTTCTTATAGTTATGTATTTTTCTTACATGATTTCATTAATTTTGTTGTTAGAGGAAAATATGAAAAGTCTCATATTGTTAACGATAGACCATGTTAGTGGGTCATTTTGCAGATTTCATTGCATAATTTCATGTTGATTGGTATAAGGGAAGTCTCCATATTTCGTCAATGCTTTAAATTTGTTTAGCATCTATATTTTTATATGTCTAAAGTAAGGTAGCTGTACAATATTTTAAGGGAATACTTATAAGAGAGTTCTTCACATTTTTTAGTATTTATTTTATTTTCAATGTGCATTTTGACAAATTGTATAAGTCTTAGGTAAGGGTCAGTCAATTTGATTGCACTGACTGACAAGTGAGGGCTGATTCTTTTGTCCGACACTATTGTTTCAGGCATCAGATGAAAATTTCCAATCCAAATTATTTAATATTATACGCCAGATATTTTGGGGGGGAATATTTGATTTATCATATATACTAGTATAAAGTATAGCCTTGCTAATTATTTTATACATGAATTTCTAACTGAATCAGTTGCAGGCATTGGTGATCAAGGCTGAAAAACACTCAGTTAATATGGAAGAGGAAAGAACTTGATAGTAGTTGATCAGTATGCCTATATTTTATCAACAAATAGCTAGCAGCTTAGCATTAGGAGTGGTATTAATGACAGTGATAAGCTAAAGACTGTCAACAATACTGCATTTTATTCAAGATCTTAGTTGACATTTGGCTAATATTTTTCTGATTTCTGGACTGTAGTTTAAACCCACCAAATTAAATGTTGTATGTAAGTATGTCACCTGACAAACCATGAAGTTCCTTTCTACCACCGAGAAATAAACTGTCAATAATTTCAAGTATAATCTTTATTGCAATATTGGTGAATGATTTATGTAAAGTTGTTACTCTACTCATTAGCTAATTAAATCATGTTAACCGTTATCACGAAAGCCAAGATTCTAATATATCATAGAGTGACCAGTCTGAGTGATCACCCGACCTACCAATAAAACTAAAAATGAACTTTATTTTTGTGCCAATCAAATGGAGTTTTGGGAAATACATCCAGTTTCAATGTGAACCAAATCATTTACAAAATGAGAAGGAATAAACATGCTAAATGATAACACAAGTGCATATCTGGCACTAGTTGAGCCATAAATTAACGTCTTTCTCCACGCACCTCATACAGAAATTCATTCTTTGTAAAATATATAGTTTTCAATATGTTTTAGTCAGAAATGATACTAAACGAAGTTTTGCAAAGAGTTGCAGAGGCAAATTACAATATATTTCAGGATTTTCAATCCACCACCCGACATACATCAACATGTTTATAGGTTATAGTCAACTGATTCTGAGGCCTAACCGAGATGCCACTTGTGTTTTCTGGCAAAGTAAACTTATTCATAGGTAAGAATATAAATTCTTCATTTTATTTTAATTTCCCATCACCTTTTCATAGAATTTACTTCAACAAAACGGGTAGTAGCTACCTAGAAATCACTCCATAATGATTGATGAAACATTTTGGCTTCATAGTTATACGACTTTGGAAATTTTATTTAAATTCAGCAGCTATTAGGCAAAATCGGCCAATTGTATCTAAGGTATTATCACTATTTTATAATATTTAGATGAGATACCTTGCGTCGTGGATAATAAATACACAAACATATTTTATCTGAATTTTGCCAATGGTGATAAATAGATTTTACACATGATGAATGCTTCATGTTTATTGATTCTGGTGAATTTTATAGATTGTTCCCATATTTTATATTTCCCTGACTTCCAATTGACACATATCGAATTAAACACTGAGTTCTATCTGTACCCAATCTAGACTACTGATATAAAAATAAGCCTCTTGTAAGGTTAGTTAGAGAGTTATGTTTGGTTACAACGTTATTTATAGTTTGTGTCAGTACATGTGTTTATCCAAATAAACCAATCATGATGTAAAATATAAAAAAGAGTAAATAAGGATTGTCATATTTTTGTGATTATTATGTCAGGTAATCTTGAATATATAAGACTCTTTCCCAATTGTATGACAATTAAAAACCTAACTGTTCCACTATGGCGATCCTCTTCCCTCAATCAGGTCACAATCCTGAAAATTGGCCATTCAGAAAGCAATTGGAATCTTTTTAAACCCATTTAAGACATTTGCAACTGAATCAAAATGTTGTCAAAACGTTCAGGATGGACTACTGACTGGGATTTTCAAAGCAGGAATATTCACGGGGTGCTCTGTTGCACACTTTTTAGAGGACTTTATGAACAGTTCACCATGTCACTCAGAAAGCTGTCTAGAAAGTATACGAAACCTATTCTGTAATATTCCATAAATGTTTTTATATGGCGCATAAATGGTTTTGTTTCCAATCTGGATTTAGTACTGCATCTTTGTATTGGAAGGGTCCCATGAGAGTGCCTCATCTAATTGCTGATTCATACTACACCAAATCTGAACATGCAGATCAATTGGTAGGACAATGTGTTCACTTTGCACAGATTAAGGAAAATATTTGACAAATTTTGTAGGATTTTAAAACTGTGGAAAATAGTTAATCCTTTTCAACGAGAAAATATATGAAATTTAAAAGTAATAGGGAATATCTCAAAACATTAAATAAGAACACACAATTGGGGGAAACTTTAACAAGGCATTAAAGAAAAACAGACAGGACATGACATGAGTTTATTAATGTTTATACATTTTGTGTTACCCCACAATACATATTTTTGTCAAATTTAAAAATATTCCTGTTTCTACATTCATCAAATGTTGAGTTGATGTTACCTTTACTTCACAATGTTTCCTGGTAAAAGTATTGTCAAAACAAATGTACAGGTATTGGACATATTAATTTGTTAAAACATGAATAGCAAAATTGAAAAATAAGGTCAGAAATAAATGTAATAAATGTGTCCCTGTTTTGCAATAGGGGATCAGAAAGGTATCCACACATGGACAAAAACTGATGAGTATATATTTGTAATGTATTACTTGTGTCAACTGGAGTCGAATAGAATTTGTTGACTGTTTCCAAACTCTTGAACAATATGACTGAAGATATATCCCTACTTCAGGCCTATAATGGTATATAGAAACCTTTTTCAAACAAGTGCAGATTGTTTAATATCCAACGAACACTCCTTCCAATGATATAGCCTGACCACAAAGTTTTTATTTCTTAAGGGCAAGCCTCGAAAGAGCTCGCGCTTCTATAGATCACTTCTTTTTTTGTCTTGGGACTTTGATGAAATGTACCTGTGCATTCTGAATAGTCCTCTCTTGTTTGCTGATAGCTATAAGGACATATCTCCCTTTCACTTTTGCCCATACATATGTCCTTTGTCTCTATACTATGATGACAGTGACAACACTTCTCAATTTCATTCTCTTCTTCTCCAATGCCTAAATGGACACGTATCCTTTTGCCTTTTTCTCATACATATTTCCTTCTTGCATCACTCCTTTAGAATTTGTGGCACAGTATATTTCATGTAGAAGACAAAACAAAGTTCTCATGTTTTGGGAACTTTTTCACAGCCTAATTTGTTTTTTAAAAATGAGATTTTTTTTAAAGTAAAGTTTAAGAAAGAAATACAAAATAACACCAGCATTATGTATTATAAAACAGTAATACACAGTGTCATTGAACAATATTGAGGAATTATGTGATTTTCGTAATTGAAAAACTTTTGATAAATGAAAAATTTAAAGTTGTTAAGGTTACCTTAATGACTTCATACATTATCGCCCATGAACGTATTTACTGATAGTCTTTTACTACCCTTCTATTTTACCAGTCTCCTCCCTAATCCCTTACCAACAAAGATATAATTCGAATTTAGTGTAACTTGAACCAAATTACTTGGGGTGGGATTCACAAAAGGTCTTAAGTCTAACACAAAAGTCTTGTGTTAAAATCTTTATCATAAAGTTAAGACAAAATTTATGCTTAGACAAAATGGGACTCACAAAAGGTCTATGATAATAATTTTTGTAAGTTTTGTCCTAACTTTAAGACCACTGGAGGGCAGACTTAAGCCATTTTTAAAATATTCCATTGCACGTTTTTTGCTTTTACCCTTTCTTATCAAAAATATACTATGGGATATATACTTCCTATAAAAGTAATTTCCGTGGATAGTAATAAAAAGTATCATAATTTAATTACTTGTAACTTTCCACATTTTATCTTCTTGTGGTAACAATATTGTCATAAAAATATAAGAGATGCCTGTACCCCACAGCCTGTAATAAAAGTTTTCAACACCATGAGATATAGAATTGGTGAAACAGTAAAAGATCTGGATACTTTCAGAGCAGTGTCAGTTATAAAAACTAGAAATAATGTTTAAGTAGAGAAAATAACATCCCAGAGAAAGAAAATGTATGTAAAGATTAAATACTAAAGTAAGGCAATCCAATAACAAGATGGCAGCATTAATCAGCAAACTAAAAAATATGAAGCTGTAAAATTTATTAATTGGAGAATAGCCGTCAATGGAAATAGCACAATTATGTAAAAGTGCAAAAAACAATCATTTGCAGCAATCCATATATCTTTGTCATAAGAAAAAAAAAGATGTCTCAAATATGGCAGGTGCACATACTTTGGCAGAGCAAAAAGGTCAAACCATGATGCACACCTACACCCCCTAACAGACATGAATATAAACAAAAATCCTCCAGTCCACAACTGACAGAAATACTTCCAGGTCAAAAATATTAAGAACACGCAAGTCACCTTGTTCTGTAAGCTGTTCATATACACACATCTTGCACATTCAAATTATGGTTGGGATGTTTTGAATATTTTCCAAACATATTATTATGGTTTTAAATTTTAGAAGATTACCCATACATACAGTTGTGGTAAAGTCCTTACTAAGTATCAACTACATATACCTTACGGTCTCTGAGATACAGCCCAGACAGGATTTGATAGGTCAAGGTCCCTACAGCAGGCAAAGGTGAAATCAAGGTCACACCTTGATGTTGTACACCTACACCACCTAACCCATGACCTTACGAAGTATCATCTTCCTACACCTTATGTTTGCAGAGCCATAGTCCAGACAAGATTTTATAGGTCAAGGTCACTACAGCAGCGTCAAAGATCAAATCAAGGTCACACCATGATGTTGCACACCTACAAGTTACAACTCCTAACTAATGTCCCTACCAAGTATCAACTTCCTACACCTTACGGTTTCTGAGATATAGCCCAGACAAGATTTTATAGGTAAAGGCCATTACAGCAAGGTCAAAGGTCAAATCAAGGGTCACACCATGACGTTGCACACCTACACCCCCAGACCAATGTCCATACCAAGTATGAACTTCCTACACCTTACAGTTGCCGAGAAATAGCCCAGACAATATTGAATAGGTCAAGGTCACTACAGCAAGGTCCAAGATCAAATCAAGGCCAGACCATGGCATTGCACACCTAAACTCCCTAACCAATGTCCCTATGTATCAACTTCCTACACCTTATGGTTTTTAAGATACAGCCCAGACAAACCTGTTCCCTACCACCTGAACACCCATCCAGACACCATGGATGAGAACAGTACCCGGACGTCTCTTAAGGGCTGTGGAGTAAAAATGGCTGACTTACTGTAAAACACAAACACTACTAATTTTCATAATTTTACAAAAAAAAGTAACAAATGTGTTTTATAATTTTGAAGAGCATGTTTGGTGTATTTATCAATGAAATATACTTTTGTTTTTTTTTCTAGAATTTATTAATTTGAATTCAAAATAGTTTTGGCCAAAGATTTTTGGCATAAATTATGTCTCAGCTAAGATTTGCTAAGCACTTTTTGTGAATCCTAACGTAAGATAAAATCTCAGCTTAGATAAAATATTGTCTAAGATTTAAGACATTTTGTGAATCCCAGCCCTTGATTTTTGACATTCAAATTATACAGAGTCCATTGTACTTGGATGCGTGACGGAATTTTTTTCTGTCACTAGACTTTTGTAAATTCTAGTGCATTACTTGTTTCTCTGATGGCTTTGCGCTCAGTCTAGGAGACCGAAATACCTCTTGGCCTTGTTTATTTCTTATTTGAAAAGCCAGTTTTAAGACATATTTGCTGATCTCAGTGTTTACTAAAATGCCCTAGAGACAAATTAATTTCTTACCATTCTCATATTGAACCACCGAAGGGAGTTATAAATGAAGTTCATATATTTTTATGCTTTCTTTTCTGCGGTTATGCAGGGTTATAAAAGATTACTAAAACTATTAAATTTAGCATAATGCAACTTAAAAACTCCTAACTTGCCCGAAATGATAAAACTTATGTGTATGTTGCTGTTTCACATTTAGAAACACATCCCAAACATCTTTGACCTTCAATTAGGTCCAAGGTGACCAGGTGGTTAGCATCAGGTTAGTAAGTTTGGCATCTATTCACAAAAGGTCTTAAGCAAAACAATGTCATAACTTTAAGAGAAAAGTCTTAAATGTGCAATAATTTTGTCATAAAGTTAAGACTTTTTTTGCTTAGACAAAATGGGATTCACAAAAGGTCTTAGACAAAAATTTGTCTTAGATTTTATCAAAACTTTATGACCACTGCAGGGCAGATGTAAATCATTTTAAAAATATTCCATTGCATGTATTTACATTTTACCCTTTGTTATGCCAACAAAAATATACCATGGGGATCTATACTTTCTATAAAAGTAATTTCTGTGGATTGTAATAGAAATTTACATCATTTAATTACCTATAAATTTCCTCATTTTACCTTCTTCTGGTAAAAATATTGTCAGAAAAATGACCAACTCACAATAAAACACAAATACTACTATTTTTACAGAATATTAAAAAAGTAACAAATCTGTTTTATAATTTTAAAGAGCATGTTTGGTGTATTTATTGATGAAAAATGTTTTTGTTTTGTTAATTTGAGTTCAAAGTAGTTAAGACTTTTTGCACAAAGTTTGTCTCAGCTAAGATTTTGCGATGCACTTTTTGTGAATTCCAATTTAAGAGAAGTCTTACCTAAGACAAAATTCACAACTTTAAGATTTGTCTAAGCAAAAATATTGCCTAAACTTAAGACCTTTTGTGAATCCTGGCCCAGGAGCGGACCTGTAAGTTGTTGAATCAGGTTATTTTGGGGGCTGCTGTGAGTGGGAAAAGAAGTAAAAATTGAAACTAAGCCGTGTTTTGGTCTACCAAAAGTCATGCTTCAGCAATTGTCTGTTATTTACAGGTTATTTTATAACTTACATAAGGACTCCATTGAATTTACATGTCTCGTGTTAAACGAGTCATGAATCTTACAGCATTGCATTGGCCAAGGTTCGTCATGTGAGTCAGAATAACTTGTGACTGTAATGGAAATAAGTAGGACAAAGCTTAATTTGTTCCATGACATAAGGTAACAAATAGGCGAAGTTATTAAAAAGTCAAAATATTTTGTATCAGTTATTTATCACTCAATCTGATCCACAACCAAAATAATGCACTACCTGCAAAATCTACAATAATCTTAAAATACTCCAGGATTTGTGCCAAACCACAAAGCTAAAAAATCGTGAAAGGAATTCAAATGGAAATATTCCAAGTCTAATAAAAGAAAATTAACCAATAACATAGATAAACTGTCAATATTATGTGGCAATGGATGAAAAAAGTATGTATATAAGTACTGCAAAATATAGTCTAAAGATTGCACCACAACTCTTTTAGTATGTTTATAAATGCATGATATCAGATTGATTTTGTTAGCAAATAAGCTTTCTGATTATGTCAGAGTATAAATAGTTTTGCTTCAGGCCAGTTATAATAAAAGCCTATTTAAAACAGGGGAACAAATATATGGTGTTAATAAGGTGCTCTGTATGTGTGTGATGGTCTCAACTCACAAAATGGTACCAGTCTTGGAAGTATCTTAACATGAAAGCCTATTTATGTACAAGTACATCCTATCTACTGATAATATTTTAATCTGAGTACAATGCCAGCCTTCAACCAGTCTAGACGTACATTTATTATGCAAAATGCTTCAAGAGGTTTTAGCTCAGAGAAAACAAATGCATTTGTTTACCCTTCACTGGGTTTAGATCACTCTACTTAATTATGTTGGAGAAGACATATTTTTCCTTAAAACATATTTACATATTAATCTTAGTCTTAGTTTTCACTGTGTGTTTCTGTCACAACTTTGAATTTAAAATAATACCACAAATGTGAGAAAACACCAAACAAACATTAAATAATTCTTTCGATTTAATTTTAATTAGTGGATCATGAATGCTATAAGATGAAAACGTCCAATTTGATAGACATTGTTAACCCTCAAAAACATCATATGCTTCAATAATAAAATGTATAGTGTTTGATATGTTGATTCAACTTATCTAGCTCAGCTAGAGATGATAACTGCATTAATCCTGTTGTCTCTGTCTTAACTTATTTGGTATCCACTAAAATTGAATGTTGTATTCTAAACAAATTAAATGTACAGTGTTTGCCCAGTTTGACGATATGTTTGTGTTGTGTATTATATGAGAAAATTGTTCAAGTTGCAAAAAATTCTTGTTCACGTTATACAACTTTGCAAACAGTTTGCACAAGTTGCACAGGTACAGTTTGACTTGCATAACTGGTACAAATTATATCCAAATTTTCTAACGTGTTCCTCCAAAATTTGTTTATCTTTGTCAGTTTTTGGTCATAATACCATAACCACTTGTAATGAGCAAAAGCTGCCATATATGCCTTTTGCATAAAGCAGAAACCTAACAGGACCTGTCTAAGATAATAACATTATTAAACGACTATCCTTGGATATCTGTTTTCCTTCTTAAGGTTCTTAATGGTAAAGAACCATTAATGGTAAGGTTCTTAATGGTTGAGTGCATGAAATGATTTGTTTCTTTCCATACTTTCTTTTTCCTTACAGTATATCATGAGAAGTTTGCAGTACTTTTTTATCACAGTTATTCACAATCCCAAATCACTAAAACAACAAGTGGGATATAAGATTAAATACTACTAATAAAATTATTATAAGGGCATTATTATAAGACTTTTATTATCATACTATAGAATCACCTTTGTACAAAATTTATCAGTAATCTAGAATGTGATATTATTCGGGCAAAAGATTGTGAGAACTAAAAGCATGGAATGTGATTAAATATTCCTCAACTTCTTATTCTTGGAAAAATACAACATTTGAAAATATTAAGCTGCTCATCATACTAATATGTGTTTTTTAAATGTTATTTTTATTAACAAAGATTTGGAGTTAACTAACGACACTCAATTTGGCCTAAATAACCTTCATTTTTACTAAATTTTAATTAAATTGTGAAATACTCCCTAAATGTATATGAATGATATTGGTTTGATAAATTATCAAACATTACAAAACCTACAAGAGTGATATTTTCAACAGCCATTTGTTAAATATTTATTGTGTATTTTGTATTTCTTCCGTAATGAAATAAAAAGTGAAATATTTCTTTACCATTCAAATTTCTTTACCATTCATAGGACTCGGTTTTATGACTGGTCTTTAATCTGCATATAGAAAGGATCAATTCACTCAAAGTGCCGTACTTAACATGTAAAATAATGCAATGTTAATAAAATAATGTTAAGTATGGCTAAAGGGTTACCCTATTATCTTTCAGATGCTTTCATTGGCCATACCATTTTTGTACCAGTGATCTGGTAACTTTGTAACATCCCCTGGAGTTGCAGTTTGGTGTTCTGTATGAATCTGTTGTTGGCCAGTCATACAGTAGCATCAACTATCACTTCTATGCCAAAGACACTGGTCTGAATTTATTTTGATAGGCCACTCACAGTGGAAAGTATGGACAATTGATCTCAAAATTGACGAAAACTTGACAGAAACCTGGATGTTTGAAAATGTATATCTCATGGGGACATATTTTTTCATCTGAGCAATTTCTGAGAACTCTTGGTGTCTTAAAAGTTTACACAGATTCTGGTGCTTCAAACTTCAACTTTCCTTTAATATTCCAATGTTTTTTTCTAGGTGTATTTGCAAATCATGTCCTTTTAAAGCATTGGCGATGTCCTTGAATCCATGTCAGAATCAATAATCCATTTTTGTTTCACATAGCTGAAGAGTTTCCATCTTTATGAACTGCTTAAAGGCTGTCACGTGTTTAACTTTGAATGTGCTGCAGGTGAAGCTTTTGTGAACGACAGGAAACACAGATTGAAATACTGAAATTGCACAGATACAGCATCACAGTCACGATGCCAGAAAGTGATAACACGATGAAGCCAATCACATGTAAAGGAGAAGTGGCAACAAAATCAGATCACAACAAAAGTATCATTAGTGCTAAAGAAAGTGTTGGTTAGTCATTTTAATTAATTTGCGTGCCTATAGGAATTAAAGTCATACATTTATTTTAGGTTCACATTGTCTAATGCCATGGTTTAGAAGCTATAACTAAGAAATTGATGATTGGGTTCCCATGATGGGCTAAGAAATAGAGTATCAGAGGCAATGTACTATGAATGCAAGCATTATGATTAATTCCTGAAAACTTCAGGCAAAGTATGAATTAAACGAGTAAAATTTGATTAGCTTCACTCATTTTATCCTCATTATCCTACGACATGATGCACTGTTTTTGTGCCACAATTTAATACCTAATTTTATTTATTTATATATATATATATATATAATATTTTTATGAGATTTAAAGTTCGCTTGTCTATATTTTTTTAAGAAAATTCTTGATTTGATATTTTTGTTAGTCTTTTGTTATTTTTTTTATATTTCATTTTTTGAAGTCTTAAATGTTTGCTTGGCTAATTATTGTTTCTGATAAGATAGTGATAGGAGTGGCATTTAGTTGCCTCATCCAACAATAGCACGGATATCGGAGAAGAAGATCTTGAGATAGTCAATGTTCATATTTTATAACTTTCTACTGCTGATTATTATGTCTAATCACGAGTTAGACATATCATTTAACCCATGAGTCACTCAGGACTGTTCAAAACTCCATAATGTGACCAATTCATCCATGAAAAGCCGTCCATATCATGTTGTACTTTGTAATGTCTGTGGATATTCAGCTTGGTATTTAGATAAATCTTGGTTATGTTTTGCAATCCCCAGCCTAGGTTGTGTGAGAAATGATCCTACCCATCTAAAACTATACTCATTTATGTCATACTTTTTGAAAACATAGTGTTTTGTAAACAAGTCTGTCTATTTTTCTCCAGGAGGGGTTGATCATCTGAACGTAACAGCTTCATATAGAACATCTTATAGATGTCCAGATGGCAGTTATCCTCTAATTAGTGGAGAAAAGATCATCTTAGAATTTGACTTTGGAAAAAATTTGCCACAAGTAAGCATTATATTGTCTACAATAACTGTATGCTGTTATACTGTCTAGCTATCATATTCTGTTATCTTGTGTGCAGTGAGGCAATTCAATGTCATTAATCAGCAGTAAAGGAAATCAACAGTAAACTTCAATTAAAACTTACAATGGGTTTGGTTAGGAAAGATCGAATTTTCTTATTTCTAAACTGGTGAGATTTTAGCTAAACTGCACATTTCAGTTTTAGTGAAAATTTTCCTACCTGGATTAAACTATTACACACAGATATATTTCGATATGTTGATTTTAGTGTATTGCAATCCAATAACTTTAGGTGATAACAATGAATCAGATAAGGAATGCCCTATATCAGCCCTTTATTCTTATCAGTAGCGAAAGTAAGATATTTTGACAACTGTTAATTTGACATTTAATCTTTTCAGAGACACACAGTCAAAAGTACAGAAAAAAGGTTACCAAGTATTTTCCTCAAATCAAAAACTAAACACACATCAATTCTAAGATCAATGCCATAATTGACTAATTGCCTGGAGATCAGTCAAAACATATTTCAAGTGACCTTTAGAGGGAAATGCTGTGTGTATCTTCTTTGATTAAGGAACCCAGGTTTGGTGTGTTATTGCATTATGGACTATTAGGTCTATATGTTTTCAAGAGTAATTCTTATGTTACAGCCTTAAAATAAATCATATCTGGGACCTTTGGTGTCATGTATACTTTCACTTTGGAATGCATTTAGCAGAAATTATTCCCTGGCATCCTACATAAAGTAGTCCAGCTGTCTACCTCAATCCAATCTGATCTTTTTTCCAAGGTCAAACTGGGACCAGTAAATTTGTAGTCTGATATTTCACTGTGTTTAAAGTAAAGTATCGTCAGAAATGCTAAAAATCGCTCTTAAGATATTCCTTGTGTTTATTCATACCTGCTGATATAGCTTTTTTGTGCTAGGGTTTTGAGGTTATTTTTCTTATCCTAGGGGGGGCGCAAGATTTTCAGTTATCGTTTAATGTTTTGGTATTATTGTAGTTCCAGTTTATGAATATGCATGAAGGTAACATAAAAATAATGGCCTGCAATTATGGAATACTTTTCCCAATGGTGAACCTCCAACCCGCTGAAGGTCAAAACTTTGGTCACGATTTCATGTTCATGCATTTTGATGTGTGTCCCTCCTTTAGTCACACTTTTACCTGACCCACACTACAGTTCCCTTTAACAGTAAAGGGTGGAACAACTGGTATATTTCTCTACCAGTACAAGTATCAGTATATATAATGTTAAAGAACGCAAAAAAATGTTAAGGTAATATAATTCTTTTTTTTTCATTTGAGTGGAAGATTCGCAGCAGGTGGGGTATTCCTTTACAAATATTTATAAGCTGAAAATGAAATGCAAGTTACAAATTTCAATATTAATTGTCTAAACTTAGAGTAATAGAAACATTAGTTAGACATTGTTCAGAACAGTGTTTTATTGCTGCATAAATAACAGATTGATTGGTATACACTACCTGGTTTAATTTTCTCACATATTTTCTAGTGAATATGTCGCAGGTAAAACATAGGACAGCAAAGCATAATAATGGTGGTTACAACATGATGTATATAATTTAACAATTCACATTAATATTTTTTTCCAGTTTGACCACACATGATAAAACCTCTCCAATTTAAAAAGCAAATTTGCTTGACTTTCCTCTTAAAACAGTTCCTTAAAAATTGTTGCAGCATATAAAAGTTCAGCTTGTGTTTAATATTTGAACACCATTGCATGTGCGAATTAGAATGAAGTCTAAAAGAACATAATTGCTGTTATTTGAAACATAGCCGAATGAATTGTGTTGAATGGATAGATAGACATCCATATTTATTCTATTTTATCCAGGTTCATATATTAGATCATGTTTCATTACGTTCTGAACACTCTGACATAGTTGTTGCATAGTCCACTTAAATGAAAAAGTCTATACCTGGTTCCTAGAATTTGATTCAAGACTATATGTTGGAACCATTTAACACTATTATCAGACAATATTTGGAAATAAGCTTCATATACATTAATCTATTGGCTTTTATTAAACAAAATGTTTAAACTTTTATACCATGTAACTTTACATAGAGGACGGTCTCTAAAGGTAAATTTATTTTGTTAATTTAACCAATCAGGACTTACTTTATTATTTGTTGTCAGAAGCATAATGTGCATTGGTAAATGTGGTTTCTCACAAACAGATTTACTACCTGATTAATACTCATTTATGTTTGTTCTTATCATGGATCGAACTCTATAGTAATCAAATTCTATGTTTCTTATCTAATGTACATTTTCATCTCATCACAGTTCAGAATATCTCCTTGGCGGTTAATAATATCATTTATTATAGTTACTCCTTTATTTTGCCATGCTGGTAGAAACAGAATGACTGTTCAGATCTGCAATTTAAACCATAGTGGGGACTGGATTAATTCAGAGTTATTTATTGGTGTTCTTCTAAAGTCTGACCATTGCCTAACAACATGCTTAAAGGTGGATTTTTTTTTAACTTTTCAAACAATTGAGACAAAATGTCGGTGAGAAGCTGAAGCATTCTATTGAGGGACATTCTGGCAGGTTTAACGCATTTGTTAATATATAGGAGATGGCCCAGCAGGGACTGAAGGTCTTCTTTTGAACACTTAAGTTTAGTGTACTATGCATCAACTAATTTTTGGGTTTGGTGTGCTTTTTCTGTGTGCAACAACAGGCATGCAAATCAAATCAAACCATCTGCATAGTTAATCTGCATAGGTAATCATTTTATTTCCCTGGCACATCTGACGGTGTGACTTGTATGTTGGAAGATTTGTGAGCAATGATGCATCCCAAATGTTAATCATGTGTCAATGTAGGCCATATCTTGCCATTTAAGGCCCATAAGGTCATAATCATTGGGATCTATCTTTATATGTCTAAATGTACGGCTTATGTCAATTTTGTAAATGTGGGCAACGGGGCCAATTTACTTCAGATCATTGGTAACATTCCCAACAGTTTCAAATGTCTATTCAAAAGGAGTACCTAAATTCACATCACACATAAATACCCAAGTTAACTGAGTCACCTGTAGGGCAATATAGATCCACAATTATCCACCTGTGCAAAGCTTCGGGTTTTCTCTATTTATAAATGGTGAAAACTGGGCCTTGTGTATTGGATTCCTACTTAACAGCTTTTATGACATCAAATATGAGCTCTTCTTTCAAATATGCCTCAATATCATCTGGATATTCAATAGCAGATGAGTGATTATGGTGTCCAAGTCCATCACATCCTGATTAGGCAAATCCAGATCAACCTGTGGGAATAAATCCAATGTAAAATATTTCTGGTGAATCCAAGCAGTAAAAACAAGTTCAATTGTGTGTGATGCTTAGCTGTTTGCAAAAATAATATATTCTTGTTTTAGGAACCAGTTAACGTCATATAGTACACAAATATCAAAAGTATTGGCATATTCATCAATACAAATGGAATCCAAGTCACTATCTTGAACTATAGATGATTCTGTGGCTTTTTGAAATACATTTGTACACAGCAGGAGTGAAAGAAGAAACATTCAATTTTACAGCAATTTGATTGACATTTGATTCATGCACTGGAGAAAGTATTTGCCTAGCATTCAGACTAGTACTGATATTACTTTCTTTTGATGTAAAGGTTTTTCAGTTTGGTAGTGTGTTAAATTGGTCACCTGTGATCTCTTGTCTAAACATTTAGCAGATTTTAACGCTTGTTCACTCTAATTAGAGTTGTAGAAACATCTGGTGGCAAAAACACATCTCACATTGTGAGACGTAGTATTAGTACCTGGATGGTGATGCATCATTTCTGCCATCATTATGTAAGCTAAAAAGAGTCTAATAATTTTGTACAATAATAGTTAAAATGACTTAACTTTGGTGTTGTTCAGACTCACATTTAAGGCTGAACCTCTAGTGCATGACTTTTTGACTCTTGTGCTTTAAATGACAACCTTTCTCTGGGTGTGCCAACTCCAGGTCAGATAGACACAAAGCATATATATGCTTTTGCAAATTTTCCCTGCTCTCATGGCCCCTATAATTTTGACAATTGCCAGATTGTTTTAATTTACAAAACCAATGTTTCTTGTTATAATCACTTTTGTGGCTCCACTTTTGACCATTTTTGTTTGAATGATTTTCGGCATTTTGGGCATGAGCCAATGCGATCATTGTGAGTAGTCCTCATTCCAGTTTAAGCGGCCCCTCCCCATTTCGGAAAGGAGTACAGCATGGGCTGCCTTTGCAGAAGACCCACTAAAATCAGTGACATCAGTGATTACCTGTGAGCTTTGACTGACTTTCAATCTCAGCCAGTCTGAGATCAACTTCTTTTTAAATACTACTTTCACACTTCAATACAGCAAGGCTTGGTAGATCAACTTCATCAGAAGAGGTATCACTATACATATGAGAGAGCCTAGGCTCATTGGAAGATGACTTTCAAACACAGAAACTGCCTTTACTTAAGTCAAAGTATTTTATTTTGGTGTTGCTCCTGATTGTTGAGGCCTCCACTCTGCTTTCCTCTGTCTCCAATCTGTGGCTCTTGAGGCACGGTTCCTTGAGGATCAGTACCTGGAAGTCTTGTTTTTCTGAGAACCAGTGTCAGTAGTGAGTTGCAGGCTGCTCTCAGAATCACTTGAGTCCGAGGGAACCAATGAACTAACAATTTTCATGACAGCTTTGGACTTTGGACTTCATTCAGACGTTTGAGTAAAATCTTCATTATCTTCATTACATAAACATAAAGTAACAGTTCTGGCACAGTCATGCGTCATTTTCTTGCTTGAAGTCTGTGAACTAGTATTACTGGCTTTATCAGTTTGTGACATAGATTTTATTTATCTCCTTTTGGGGCCAAGTGTCTGTCGCCACAATTGTTCCACAAAGTTTTCTTTGGTTTTGTTATTTTTATTTTACTATACAAAGTCACTAGAAAATACAGAATGCTTACCAACAGTAATCGATGATATTTAAAGTAAATAATTAGGGTTAACCATTCCCTTGTCACTTGCTCAGTGAGCCAAAACAAGCCAGAGGTTGTCAGGTTATTGAGCAAATGGCTGATGGTAGTAAGTCAGCTGAGAGTTCACCAGGTGCAGCAATTAAAATAGCTGTAAATAAGTATACATTTAAAATCGTCCAGATCCTAGGGGGGACATCAAACTGTTTTCCTATCATATTTATCTTGTTAACATGAGACAACAAGTCATTTCCATGAAATAGTAAGTCGTTCCTACAGGTGAGTAAGTCGTTACCACAAGATACTAAGTCGTTTCCACAAGTTAGCAAGCTATACCACAAGATAGAAAGTCGTTCCCACAAGTTAGCAAGTCCTTACCACAAGATACTAAGTTGTTCCCGGCGAGATGGAAAATTATTAAGTCATGCCTTGATGCCAAATGTACATGCAATTTCATTTGATATCATATCTAACTTATCTCAAGGGAACAAATTAATGTCTCGCAGTAGCAATTTTTAACCCTTGGGAATGACTTAATAAGTGCTTGGAATGACTTACTAAGTGGTGGTTATGAGTCAGCAAGTGGTGGGAATGATTTAACTTGTGGTGGGAATGATTTAACTTGTGGTGCGAATGACTTAAGAAGTGGTGGGAACAAGTAAATAGGTGTTGGCAATGACTTAGTAAGAGATGGATATGATACATACATGGCAAGTGGTAACAACTTAGTATCTGGGTTCCCACAAGATAGTATCTTATTCTCAAAACTGAACATCTCGTTCCCACAACTTAGTATCTAATTACCAAAACTTAGTGTCCTATTAACATGACTTACTAAGTTGTGGGAAGGACATATTATGTTATGGTACTGACTTGATAACACATGGACATGAGATAAAAATGACAAGGAAACAACTCTGTGTTCCTTCCTGGGCTCCGTAAGTATCATATACAAAGAAATTGCCTGAACATTGACATAAAAGCATGAATTACTAACTCTTTCGAATGACTTCATATCTTGTGTTAATGAGTTACTAACTCAAGAAAATGATTCTACCTCATAGTGACAACTTACTCTCTTGTAGGAATGACATAATATCTTGTGGGAACGATTTTCTACCTTGTGGAAACAACTTACTATTTTGTGGAAATTATTAGCTATCTCATGGTAACAAGATAAAGAAATGATACGAAAACAATTCTATGTATCTTCCTGGGCTTGGTAGTATTATCAAAACACTAATAATTTTTAAATAGTAAAAATTATACATAATTTTGATACAGTACATTTTTGTAGTTTGTACAGTCTAAAAGGGCTTCTCTCCACAGGTGTAAAAGTTTTCTCTGTGTGGATATTCTCTGCAAGGCATTCCACTATTGCATGGAATTGACCATTTGAAGTGAAGAAGCATATTTGACTGAAATTGACAAGTATCAAAGATGTGAACTTTACTTAAAGAAAAAACTGTTGCAAAATAATTTTGAAAAAGGACACATCAAATAATTATTTCTGTAATTTAATCAATTTTACACAACAGTGAAATATGCATTACCTTGGAACTTCAGGACTCATTATTTAGGCTCTGTGAAAGGAATCCTGGTTGAAATGTTAAAAACTATGTTTTCCTAAACTTCACCATTGTACAAGTGATATTTTAAAATACTGACTCCCACAAATTCATTCCCATTCAAATGTACCAATGAACCCAGCTTTTCCCCTGGGCTGTGCTGGAACCTCTTAGCTGAATGAATGAAATACTGTATTTATTAATTTGGTTTTTATGTTGCTTTAAACACTTTACGGGTCATATCATAATGGGTATTTTTATGGAAAGAGGAAACCAGTACATGCTGTTGGTCAAGTACTATACTGTGAACTGCTGACCATTGGCATGCAACTAACAAATTTCCCATATAAGGTACGGTATTTGACCCACGAACCTCACAAGTGGGAGGCAAGTGTGTTACCAGTGTGCCACCATGGCCCCTTGAAATACTGTAAATCTATACAAATATTGTGCAAGCTTTTGAATGAACACAAAAATATGTGTTTGACCTAAGCTTTGGTTAGAATTAAGTGATATTTAAATATGGTTAAACTTTTGCTTCCTTTAGGATTAATGGTTGGCCTAATGCCTTTTAAGCCCTAGAGTGCTGATTTCTGTTTCAAATTATGTATGTTTTGTACAGCTCCTATAATTTCAAAATGTCTCATTATGTTTTTCTTTCAGTCACATTTTGTTCCAGACTTTAATCTTCTCCTTGTATATCATAGATATTTCCTGTTGGAAAAATAAATCAGAGGCCAAAACAAAGCTGCTCAAAAGCAAAAGGCATACAATACCATGCATACATGCTCCTTTGAGTTATTCACTGTCCAGTACATATTTGGCCCCTCTGTCTGAGAAAGGCGTACTAAGTCCTACATCGCTCCAACAAAATGGATTCAAATTAATTATTATCAAATTAATGAGCCTAAACAACCCTTGTATACCACTGACCACCCATACTACCCTTGTTGGTTACTTGAAGCTCCACCCACATGTCTGTTAAATGATTTCCCTGGGTAGGAATGGTGACAATGTAAAAACTTTGTTCAGGATTTTTTGATATATTGATTTCACACTGATACTTGCAGTGACTTGGCATTAAAGATAACATAGTCTTATACACTCATCATGCACAACTATTTTTCATACGCATTTCCCGTATACTGAAATTGCAGACCTGCCTTAATTTAACAGATTAAGATATATTATGTTTTTATCCCAAATAAAATAAGCAATACATCATTTCATTCCAGAAAGAAACTCAACATTGAGGTCAATAGTCAGTAGATAATAAAATAGTAAGCACATTTCACCAGTTTGAGCAGAGGTAAATCAGTATTACTGTAGTTCTTAGGGAGTTCAGAGCCTGATTGACGACATATGAAGTGTTTGTAAAATAAGTATTTTCTCTGTATTATTAAGTTCTCTCAGTTAAATCATTGCTGGTAAGGGAATTGAGAGCCTTGGGGGCTACAGAGGAGATAATGGAGAACCTTTTCTGTCCCAGGTTGGGGCCTTAGTGGCGTCTTGAGACAGCCAGGAGGATATTGTACTGTGACGACCTCTTTGCAATTCAATCTGTCAACAGACAAGAAGGCAACCATTCTTCATAGCCAGAGTTACCAAATTTATGCATTCTATTGTAGGCATACATAAGGTAATCGGTTTTTGTGATCTGAGAGTATTGATATAGGGCCTGAATAGCTGCTACTGCATCATACTGGACACCCTAATAGAGTAAAAAAATTCTATGTATTTCTGCCACAGGGGTTTTTAACACATCAGTTATTGAAGCTACACTGTCAGTTAGTTTATTTTTATCAAGATATTATCAATCATTTGGTTGCCAACAAAGAGCTTATCCTTCATTAGTGTAACACTAGTGTTGCTGTGTTTATAGATCTCACGATAACTTTCCAAAGCATGTTTTTGTGCTGTTCTTCTTGCTTTTTTGGGGTCAGATATTGTTTTGACACCTTAAAACTGTTCTTTTTTCTTGCTACTTGACAACACAATATATTTTCCTCCACATGGATTGAATTGCATAATAGTTGGTCTGTTTTTGCTTGTACTTTCTTCCAATTCGATGAAATATATCAATTGCCATGATACCCTCGTTATTTTCCCTAATAAAATCAAATCGTATCAGTCAGTATTGGGATACGAGTTTATTGATATTTTCATTTTGCTTTTTCTCAAAGTTATAAAATACCAAATTTTGTCTCATCTCTCGCCATTCTAGTTCATATAATTTATCATTTGCCTTTTGCACGTCATGCTCAAGGTGTACTGTTCTTCCTATAGCAGTGGAAACTTTGTTTTTTAATTGGCTATTTTCTTCTTTCAGCTTTTTTATCACACCCGTAGAGCTATGGAGGGCTTTTATTAACATTTCCCAGCGTTGTTCACTTCCATCGATATTTCATAATTCATTCATTGTTATTCCTAATTTGTCACCTTCTCCAGTAGTCATGACAGCCCTTATCCAATTAATTTGTTTAAATAATGACCATTGCAGTCAGGCTTTTGCATTTTTTTCTTGGTTTTATAACAATGGCACAGATGTTGTTTAGCTACAAAAGTATTGTCCTTTGGCAATAATAAATATACTTCTTTAAAATTTCCAGGGCTTGTAATTATAATTTTAAAAATATATTGAGGCTTTCAATTATACCTTAGTCAAGCATTCCTGTACCATCTGGTGAGAAATTGAATGGTGCAAAAACATTTATGTGTTATACTGAACTATTAAAACCTAATAAATATATATTAACTAATATTTACAATAATAAGCAAAATTATATATACAAATGACAACAAATAACGCAATTAACAAGTAGTCAAAAAGATCAAGAAAAACAAGATTATAATAAATGGCTAGAATAATTAAATTAAAAAAACCCAGCAATAAACAATAAACAACAAAGAAAACAGAATGTAAATATAAAACAGAGACAAAGTATAACACTACCACAGTATAACATGGCTAAGACTACATTCGACAAATAAATTAACACAAAGGACAACACAAAATGAAACTTTTTGTACAATCCAACTTCTTTTAGATAATTCATAATATTAAGCATACTTTTGTTGAATAACTTTTTGATTGTATTTATATCTCTATAATATTTTATTCTGATGTCATCCCAGATAGCATTCTGCCATAGGACCGACGTTGGCTGTTGGTTCCACTGAAAAAGTTGGTGAACATTAACTGATTGGCTGATGCCATACATAGAATGTAATTTTTACTGGTGGCTTGCCAACTTGGGCCAATGTTGGCCCAACAATCAAAAAGCCGTTGGCCCAACATCGGCAGCCAACATCGGACCGACAGATGTGCTGACGTTGGGCCAACGTCGGACCAACGGCAGAATGCTATCTGGAATGTAGGTCAATACAGTATAATAATATATGTTTAACTGTATCAGAGCAATCACATGGAATGCACCAGGGCATATCTTCTATTTTTAATAGATTATTGTGTGTAAAATAGGTGTTCCTATATGGGCTCGAGTAATAACTATTTCCTCCCTATGAGATAAACCCGTCCAAGCATAAAAATCTCCAACAGTTTGGAATAGTTCATGATCAGGACAGGCATTCCATTGAGCTTGCCACTTTTGTTTAAAACACAATTTACATTCACTTTCAAGTCTGTATAGGGCATTTTCAAGTCTAAAACATTAAAAATTCAATTCCTGTTTGGCAAGCTCATCTGCCTTTTCATTGACCATCATGCCTACATGACTTGGAACCCAAGCTAAAACAATTTTCTTATTCACTGACAAACAATCATTGCTTTGGCTTTTGAATACAACATTAAGTTTACAAGGGAGGGGCACAGGTACTGAAATCAGACCACAGGTTGTTACTTAAGCTCAATGTTGATCAAACATGCTTCACTTCAATATATATTCATGTGGTTAAGAATTTCTTAAGGATTCACACACTGTAGATCACTGTACAGTTTGTTTGTTTCTATGCTTATTTTCCACTACATACACAGCAATTTACATTTGTTTTATCTAAGGTTTACTTTTTATACTATCAACACCACACATAGGGGCCACAGTGGCAGAGTGGTAACACTCTTGCCTCCCACCTCTTAGGCCGGGGTTCGGTTCCCGGCACAGCCTCAAGTGGGAAAACTGGTAGTTGCTTTCCGTTGGTCAGCAGTTTACAGTACAGAACCCTGACAAACTGTATACACTGGTTTCCTCTGCCCTTCCAACTACCGGTCGTGATATCACCTGTGCAGTGTTGAAAGTGACAGCATTTATACAGTACTCTGTGGACGTGGATCCTAAAATTTGGAGAATTGTTGTATACATCGAAAAGTAAAATATTATGTGCAAGATGTGTCTGTGGTTTCTTCATGCAGAACAAATAAAACTTATTGTACTGATTGTTATAGCATGTATCGTACAGTTTACATAAAGTGGGTGATAATGAGCATGTTAGCCTTTTTCATCTGTTTAAGTATATTACACATTCCAATTACTTTTTGATGTGTATACTACATGTAATATTCAAACTAACATGGTCTTTTGGTAGATTTGTCTCCGTTTGCTTGATTAATTTTACTTCAGATATTCATTTCAAATATTGCATTTGGTTGGAAACTGGTATACACTAAAATAATTTATTAGCAAAATATGTCAACCATCCAGTAACAGAGGAATACCTGGGAATGGGCTTTGTCCGATGTTTCCAGCTGCGGTTTTGTCTGTTGACTAATGTGCAACTTCTTTGTCACTGCACTTGAATATCTCCTTAAATGTATGAAATGGTGTATAAAATTTTTAGCAGTTATAAACTTGACCTTTATGAAGGATACATAATGAAAACATTATCCGTTTTGTTCAGCTTTCACCAGATTTCTCAGAAAATACTTTATCAAGGTCAATCAATTTTGCAGATGTTTTTATCAAATCAAAATCTAAGGGCAAAGTGATTTTCAGATCAGTGGCAACATGATTGATTGATTGATGGAGAGGAAAACGGGATTTATATGTTTCCAAAGAGGCATCATCCTGTTAAAGGCACCTTTAAGTATACCAAATCAAGTGTCTCCGGTATGCTGTATACTAGAAGAAAGATAGAGTAACTTTAATATATCTCTGTTGTTTTTAATTAAGGCGTTGAAACATATTGACAGATATTAAGAAACCAAACCCAAGATTCTAGAAAAACACATCACTTTTTACGATAGTCAAGATATCAATAAGGGTATTCTATTCTTTTTTAAGTAAGTTTAATACCAAATCTGTCAGATGGTTAATTTTGACAAAGTAACATACTGCCAAATAGCAATTAAGACAAAAGACAAATAAAATAAGTTTAAAAGGTCATGATATTAAATGCTAAAGTTGGAATTTTCTGTCTTTTTCAACAGCCAGGGTCATATTGGGACAGGCCCTCAGTATTATCACTTGTAGGGTTCGAACCCACACAGAGATGACAACTTGTGATAAGGTGCCAAACCCTGTCCCTACTTCTATGTTACTCAGCTGAGTATGTGGTACAGCATCAGTCCAATTTTACCGTTCACATTTTTTGTCTGTTTAAACGGAAAATTGCTCAAAAATTTAAACAATCTAACTGTATTTAATCTTGTAGTTTCTCCCTTATTTATTGACTAAATTTAATATACTATCTGAAACGCTATAGAGAGCATTTGTTATAATGCATAATGCACATCAGGGTTATTTTTTCACACAGCTGCGGAGTTTCCAACTGCAGGAAGTGTCCTCCAACTTGCAACCTATGTTTGAGTACGAAAGTTCTACAGGAAAATCTTCCACAAATAGGGTGGAATCATGTGAGTGGACAGATACAGGCATCAAGCTCAAAATTCCAGACATGAACATGGAAATGGACTCACACACTTATGCATGTAGCGCCAGCATTTGGCAAGGAAATAAACCTCAAACAGGAATCGGCAAAATTGAAATCAAAGGAATTGTAGGTGAGTGTTTTGTCTTTTTAAATAAATGGTATAATTGTATCAATGTAAAGTTTCTTTGGCTTTGGTTGTATGATTAAACAGTGCAATGTCATGTAAAGACACTATCAAATGGGAATACAACATCCAATGATATCTTGAAGCTGAGACTCTATGTAAAGTAAAAGAGGTTACCCATATATTTCATACAAGAATCTATGAGATATCTCACAATATTACTCCCTATGAAACCAAATATGAAACATCAGGTTTAGATGGAACTTTGGTGTATACTATAAAAAGGGTATACTATTGATGTAGATTAGGGATCGGTGTGAATCCATTAAGAATTATCTGATTTTATTCTTGAAATTTTATCCTTAACAATATTAGTTAGCTGCTTCAGTAATCATTTGTATTACTCAAAGTGACTTTGTTGCTTTCGTCCATTGATTTCAAGTAAAATAATATTGCCAAGGATGTATCTCAGAAACTGTAAAGTATAAGGTTATACTTGGTATTTGTTTGGAGTGTCGTTGTATGACAGCAAGGTTTTAACTCCTTAGCATTTTGTATTTCAATATCAAATGAAGTTTTTAATTTATGTCACTTCTAATGCCTCATCAGGCACAATTTATTTATTTAAGTAAAGTTGTATGTTTAAAATACTTTATATTTGATACTTCAACCAATCTGCACCAACATTTTAGAAATGTCTTCCTTTCTACTCAGGAGCCAGTCCTTCTTGATCCTTTAAACTTATGCCTTGTCCTGTTCCTGTTCGCCCACACAACCCTGGATGGCTTACATAGCTTTACTGTCATTTTCTTAATTGCTTTGTCAGTTTTAGCTATAAATAAATTTTGCATCTGCAAAGCAGTAGTACAATAGTATGTTTGAAGATAAATATTGAGATATTTAAGGAATTTGTTTATCCGTACAAAATAGTTTGGTTAAACTTATGATCATTTTAAAACTAATATCTAGTTACCAGTAAAATTATCAAAATGCACACTAAATTTAAAAATTGATTATCAATATTGAAGTTGCACTTTTAATAGAGCACCAGTGGTGGACTTTATATTGTTTTGGCTTATATAAAAGTAATCTAAGACATAAATAAACTTGGCATGCCTGTTACAACTGCAGGAACTTAAACAGCTTGTTCCACTACCTGTGGTATCGACATATTGCAAACTTACTTGTTCCAAATAGGTAACATGTTAAAGACAATATATAATATGACATCACATAAGTCACTGACAAAATAGTGTGCATAGTCCTTTGGAAGATGTCACATTGTTTGTAAATGTGACACTAAAAGCAACACTGATTGCAAACAAAAAAGATTTTTGCAGCATTTGATTTACACTTCATCCACATGCCCAATTTGTGCATGTGTTGTAAATTTAGATTGATACTTAATTCTGTTCATCATTGATGCAACATGCTTTCTACATTTAACAGATCCCCCAGCAGCGGTGAACCTAACAACTCCTGCCGAAGAAATACACTTGAAGCCGGATTTTGGACAAACAATAATTAATCCCCCACCGAAGCCATTTAACTCTACTTCTTGCAGCCCTCCCCAGTTTTCATGGACTTTAAACAAGGGACATCTACACACATGTCCACCTAATGGTAAGGGGAATATCATAAGCTGGAAAATAATACCAACTCAAATATTTTATGTTTCTTTCAATATATACTACCATCAATTAAATGTCTTAAATTTTCACAATACTTATTACAGAATAAAACTGGCACCCTGTGTATAGCTATTTTATCGGTAGCTCTTAATCGTTATAAGCCTTTCACACTACAGGTGGTAACACCCATAGTACACCGCGTTTGGGGAAACCTCTCTGTCCTTTTACATAATCTTTCGGCGTAATATGGAGACATAAGGTGAGGTTAGATGTTGGTCATTTCGCTGAAGGTGAGTTAAGGTTAATGGAGGTTGTCTATCGGTGACAATCATTTGTAGTACTGCCATCCGACTGTTATTGACAGTTAAAAGACTGTGTGAAATCATTGACCATTTGCCTCTAGTGTGAAAAACTCAGACAAAGTGGGGTGGCCTAGGGGTGTGATTCTGCCACTGAGAAAACACATCTAAGTACACGGAGACTGCCTGTTGTGTGAAAGGGGCCTTATAGCATTAATTATGCTAAATTATATGTTAGAATTATGTATTAGTTTCTAAAGCAGTGAAAATCGTTTTGGTTTGACCTGATATGAAAGGGTGAAGGGTTAAATCTTATAAAGTAGTAAGTAAATTTAGAGTTAAGTCATTCAGCTGATGATGCAATAAATTTGGATCAACAAAAATGTAATGCTCTAGATACTTTCATAATGGATTCAAGTAAATTGTATAAAAACGCAATTGCGTTCCAAAAAAGTTTCAGTCTATTTGCCGAAATTAACTGCAAAGCTGATGATGAATAGATGATTAATCTTTATGTGAAGTAATTTTTACTAAGGCTACTAAAAATGACTTGACTATATAAGAAAACTGATTCACAGACATGAAATATTAAGAAAGACGTCACAGGATCTGATTGAATAAAGACTTCAACAATATAATTAACGTAAGAAATAAAGGATGCCATAATGATTGGGACTCGCAGTAACCATAAAACCTTGTAGTAAACAATGTATTCATTCTGTTACAGTTCTAGGCTCAGTAATAAAAGGCTTACTATTAATATACTATTTACTATTACACTTTTATACAAAATTATCTGTTCAGTTTTCTTACGTTGCTATTTTGGAGGCTAATTAAAAGATTTACTGTGTTGGCCATTATTTTCACTCGATAACTTTTGTAACGTAACTCACCAGTGACGTCAGGGATGCAATGCCAATGTAAAACATATTGTCACATTTGAACTGGTTTAGTTCATGATTTCCAAGCACAGTCTTTTTCCTTCACTGCTTTTTCTTTACAGCATTTGCTAAGCCTCAGTGAACAAGGTTAAACTTTGTAGTACAGACTTCACAGGCACTGATGGCTGCAAGTAATGTGAAGGCCAATGTGAGAGTAATTGTTTTTTTAATTTAAAAAAAACAAAAAAGAAAGCCTGAAAACTAGGTTAAAAAATTAGACTTGTTCCTCACCTAACAGTTTTAAGCACAGGTCTCAGAAGCCTCCAAAGAAAAACAGAAGTTTACATACAACACATGTGAATAACATGAAAATAGGGTATCGTCTTGAAACTTTGTAACTTTGTCAATCGAGTTTTAAATTTTTTGAATCAATAATGTTAGTTCATTTTTTTAAATATTTTCTGGATATTACAATGACTCAAATTTGTAATACTCTGTTGTTTTTTAAATTGAATTGTCATTTGTCTCAAATATTTATTTGCGATTTAGCCTTTGATGAGACTGCTGTAAATAAATACCTTTCATGAGGTTTAGAGCAAGATACTAATAGAAAGCATATAATTGCAAAATATTTCTTGGAGAAGAAACTCACTAGCTGTTTTAAACTGGCCAACACTGTGCAGTGTCTGTATCACAACTGTCACTGGTTACATTGCAAGTACAATGAGGTGAAACTTGCCAACAGCAGCATGTTGTTAAAAATAAGGCTGATGGATCATATTTTACTATCAGAGGTTTCATTTGCACACTGACTTCTATATGTTTCCTCTACATGTTTATGCTACCACTCTGATAATAACAAAGCTTCTGTATGAACCTGTTACGTCATCAATCATCCATTGTGAGAAAACAACAAGGTCGGCTTTTCAGCTTCACTTTGTGATTTTTTAAAAAATGTGATCTTTGTCTCTCATACCTTATATTTTATAAACAGACTACATTTTATATTTCCAAATGTGCTTTTTATGGAATGAAGTTATATTCACAGTGCTCCCTATTACCTTTTGATGGTTTTGATCAAGCTATTCTAAGCTCACTTGAAGCTTAAGCCTCATGCTGTTAGAAATGTAAGTTTAAAATTATGTCATATAAACCATTGACTGCTAAAGTAACATATACCTCATTAATGATCTAAATCTCTACCACAGCTTAGTCATAATTGATGACTGCAAGTTGCATTTCTAGTTTGAAACTATTAAGAATTGAAGGGATCCTTCATATGCTGTATACTGTTCATACAATTGCTACAACTAATCATGATTTGACATGAGCGGTGCACTGAAGAAGTGATCCATCCCAGTACTAACATAGCTCATAAACGAAAAAAAACCAAAAATAATTAATCTTTAGAAGTGCAAGCCTTGCCAGAACTCACCCTTAAAATGTCTGTTCCAAACAGAGATATATAAGGGATTCATTAGGTCACTGGTACTTAGATGCCATTTGCCATCCCCAGATATGTTATGTCCTCATTTACAGCTCATTGTCTGGTCTGTACTTGCTGTTGCATTTGTCTAAATCTTAGAATTACATTCAAAATAAAATTACAAAGCTTGAGAGAGTTATGTTTTGGTATCAATCAGTATTTAATTGAAACAAATAAGCATATGTTTGATGATATACTATCTTATTCAGTTTTATCATATCCTTGTATATGTTGGTGCTCAAGATATATGTGATGTGCCTACAGATCTACCTATGAAAAGTCTGTAAACAACATTTTGACCTATTTTCCTTTATACACATTTGAAAGGTGTTGTTTCTAAATGCATTGGCACTGGTAATTTCTTTTGATAATTTTAATTTACACATACTTTTTCCAGTAAATGAAACTTATTGAGTAGTGCAGAAATTTCTGTTTCCATTGAGATATCAGAAAAAGCATAAATTGCAACTGTTAGCATTTTACCTTTTAATTAAAGTGAATTTACCATTTCAATACACATATGCAATATCAGTATAAAGTAATTGCAGGGAGTATGTGCTGATAACATTTTAAAAAAAATATCAAAATGAGTATGTCTGTTGACAAAATAGTAGTCTTAGAATTGGGTTTCTTTCCCAGTGAGAAAAGCATGGCTATATGTATTATATGTGTATTTTATATACTTTTTATCATTTATCTATGTACATTTCGGTGTTAGTGATCCAAAATTCTTGACGTGATTGCATTTTGGGAGACACCAACAACAGTGGATTTTTTCTGTGTACATCTCTAAAACTCTTGATAAACACTTGAAAACATTAAATTAACTGTAAATATTGTGTGGTTTGTTTCTATGTGATTTGTGATAATCATATATATATATAACATGGCAAAGTGATGTTCACCACAACATGTGAAATTTTCCACCTTTGAAATAAAGTAGCTATAAGTGAGTTTCTTGCATTTATTCAACAAATAAGATAACTCTTCTTATAACACATATGATAAAAGAATAAACAATTCAAAGCAAGAACAGATGACTTTTTGAATAAGGTATTCAGTGACTATTTTATTTTATGTGTCAAAAGGTACAGACCTCCTTTTATAAACCATACCCTATACTGGACACTTTGTTTCACACCTCATCAAAATTTCATGTAAAACTTTATGTAATATTTTAAAATATATTGCTGAACAATATTCGTGTGTTTGATTTGCATTGAAAGTTTCAGAGAACTATGTGTAACATTATTTGGGTGCTTGCCACATTTTTCCCTTTTTTATATTTTTAATCTTATAGAAATATTTCTGTCAGTTGGGGCTTTATGGTTTTCTAAATTTATCCACTGGCTGTATCTGTTTTTGCCATCTTGTATTTGTATGGCTCCTCAGTAGTCTAGTAGATAAGCAGGCTTTACATGTGTGTCTTAAACCATGGAGTATAATGGAAAAATCATCTTTGACTTTCTAATGTTACAACCTGATAGGAGAACTTTAAGCACAATCAAGTAAAATAAAAAATAATTGCAATAATAACAAAATTATTTTCAGGTGCAACAGAACATCGAGCCCCAGGTAAGAATTTCAGTATAAAAGAAACATTGATAAACTACTTAGCTATTAAATGTATATTTAAATTTTATTTTACTTTTGCAGTGTCCAATACATCAATTTTGCTCTTTATACCACTGAGACATTGTTGGTTATACAAAAGCTTGTGTTGGATACATTTTGGCTTTTTAGTGTATGATGGCTCATTTGGTCTTGTCTTTGAATGTCAATTTGATAGTTTCCAGCTGGGGTCTGCTCAACTTCTGAGAGATCATATCTCAAAAGCAAAAGCATATCGATTTAAGGTGTTATTTCAAATATATTGCTGACCAACATGTGTGTGTTTGATGTGCAGTGAGAGTTTCAGAGAAGTAGGTTTAATATTATCCAGGTGGTTGTCACCTTTTTGTGATTTTGTGATTTTTTTTATTTATCCTATAGAAATATTTCTGTCAGTGGGCTCCTTGTGGTTGTTGGAATGTATCCATATGATAAATATCTTTTTGTGCCAAAGTTTTGTTTTAATTTGTGTTTATAACCATTTTAATTTAAAATTTATAAGCCAGCGCACTTCAGTCATTTATTTTCTGTTATTAATGTACATAACCTATTTTGTCATTTTCTAATGGTGTGGCTGCTCAGTAGCCTAGTAGGTAAGCAGGTTTGAAATGTGTTTCTTAAAGTGTCAGTTGCGACAGTGCTGAGAACATGCCGTAATATGACATTGGCTGTTGAGCATAATGGAAAAACACAACTTTTTACTTCTAATGGTGGGACATGATTGGAGAACCTTAACCACAGTTAAGAAAAAATCACAATTAATATAAAATGAAAAATTAATCACAATTATAACAAAATTATTTTCAGGTGCAAGAGAACATCAAGTGTCAGGTAAGAATTTCAGTATAGTGGAATTATTGATAAACACCTTACATATTACATGTATAATAAATTTAATTCTACTTTCTCTGATGCATTAATTTCACTGTTAATACCACTGGCATGTTGTTGCTTTTACAAAAACGTGTGTGGGATTAATTTTGACGTTGTTGTGCATGATGACTCTTTTGGTCTTGCCTTTGAATGCCAGAATGATAGTTTCGGGCAGTGATTTACTTGGCTTTGGAGAGTTTATGTCTCGAAGTTAAAACATATCAATTTAAGGCATTATTTTAAATAAATTACTGACCAACATTTGTGTGTTTGATTTGAACAGACAGTTTCAAAGAAGTAGGCCAATTTTTGTGGAATTTGCTTTTTTATCTTATAATTTTTTTCAGTGGGATCTTTATGATTGTCTGAACATATCTACAGTGTATATCTTTATTTGTGCCAAACTTTTCATGTTTTAATTTGTGTTCATTAGCAGTTTATTATTTAAAATTTATAAACTAGTGCACTCCAATCATTTGCATTTCTGTAATTAACTTACATAACATATTTTGTTATCTTCTAATGGTGTGACTCTGCAGTAGCCTAGTAGGTAAGCAGGCTTGATATGTGTGTCTTAAACACCCAGAGGCGATAATGCTGTGACATGTCTTAATATGGCATTGGCTGTTGAACACAATGAAAAAAAGTAACTTTGTCTTTCAAATGATGGTACCTGATGAGAGAACCTTAAGCACAATCAAGTAAAATCACGATTAATATATAATGAAAAGAATATTACATTAATAAAATTTTTGTTTTTCAGCTGAAGAACAACACTTCCAAGGTAAGATATTCAGTATAGTGGAAACATTGATAAAGGCCTTAGTTATAGCATGGATTACAAATTTAGTTTTACTTTCAATGTCTCCAATGCATTACTGTTGATACTGCTGGGATTAAATTTGGTTTCATTGTGCATGATGACTTTTTTCATTTGTCTTTGTATGTTACTTTTGTTTCCCATATTACACATACATTATCTTGACCTTTTTCATTCCAAATTTCAAGTGCCAAATTACCCAACATAATTTCTTGAGTCCAAAATTATACTTCTGTTTGATTGTCACAATTTTGATTCCCGACTGATCACTCAGAGTAGTCCCAAAAATTGTGGGGTTATTTCACTTATATCTTCCTTTCTGAATGTCACATGTGCCATTCCATCAGTCAGGCACCTGTTGGCAATATTTAACATGTTTGTAAATCTTTGCTGGTAAACATATTGGTCCCTTATAGCCATCAAAAATCTCTCCCACACAAAATGGCGTTACAAGTTATTTTTGGTCATATTTATAAGGCTTAATTAATGTATTTTTTCTAGTCATATGACTTTCGAAGGTTAGTACAGTCAGAGCAGGTGTGGAACAAGCTATTTTAAGCTCACTTGAAGGTCACCCTTTTTGACGTCACACTTATAAGTGTAATATTATGTCATATTGTTGAACTACCATTTACCACAAAAATAGTATATACCTCAATAATTATCTAAATTTGTACCACAATTTAATCATAGTTGATGACTACAACTTGCCTCTCTAGTTTGTAACTATTAAGAATTGAAGGGATCCTTCATTGTGCTGAATATTGTTCATACTTCAATACTTGTGTACTTGCTACATCTGATCATGATTTGTTGGTCATGCATTTCTTCTGTCATAAAAAGTCTGTTCCAAAGCTAGATATATAACTGATTCATTAGGATTCAGTAGATGCAACCACAATTTGCCATGCCCAGATACATTGTATGTCATGTCCTCATTGAAGGCTCAGTGCTTCTAGATTTCAGAATTACAGTGAAATTACAAAGCCTGAGAGAGGTATGACTTGCTATCAGTCTGTATTTAACTGAAACACATAAGAAGCATATTTTCACGATGCACTGTCTTGTTCAGGTTTACCATATCCTTGCACATATTGGGGCGATTTATGTGATATGCCTTACAAATCTACCGGTGAAAAGGCAGTATACAACATTTTCACCCATTTTCCTTTGTCCACATTTGAAAGGTGTTCTCTTTAAATGCATTAGACACTGGTACTTCATTTTAATAATTTAAATGTATAAATATTTCTTGTAGTGAATGAAATCTATTGAGTTTTTTGCACAAATTTCTTCCTCCATTAAGATATCAGTAAAAACGTAAATGGCAAATGTTAAGATTTTACCTTTTAATTAAAGGGTAATGCTACCATTTCTAAATCCATGTGCATCATCATGTCAGTTGGCAAAATAATAGTCTTCTAATGGCTTTCTTTCACAGTGAGAAAGGCATGGCCATATGTAAAGCATCATTTATCAATGTACATTTTTGTGTTAGCTTTTTGTAATCTAAACTTCTTGAAATAATTGCATTTGGGAAACACCGACAACAGTGGATTTTTTCTGAAAATAAGAAACTAAGAAGCTACAAGCAAATTTCTGGCATTTATTTAGCTAAAAAGACATTTATGTTAAAAGAATAAACGATTCAAAGTAAGTATACAGGACTGGCTTTTTATTTGCTCTGAGTATCAAGTGTACATTATGCAGATGTAACCATTATAGACTCGGATTTTAGTTGGATGCTTTCAGAAATTTAAATCACGATCTTATCTCGCAATGTACTGTGTCAACTTTACTGATGAAGAAACAGATTTTATGAATGCAATGGCTAAATAAATTGGATATTGTTTCTACTCTACCATGTATGTTTGCTTTAGAGAAGTGATTAAGTGCTATAAAGATCTGTTTTGTGACACACATTCTGCAAGTGTGATTTGTAGTGTTGTGCTCATGTGGATAATTTTTGCTATACATATTCAACAGTAACAAATGTCCATAAGTAATGAACATCTACCTCTGAGTCACATAATATTTTGCATGCAAAAACTTCTATAGCAATAAAAATCACTGTTTCAATTTGAGTGTAGTAAATTACTTGAAAAAACATTAATATAAGAGAAAATGATTACTGGTGGAGGCACTAGTCTCAAAGCATGAAAAATAATGTTTCAATATGGCTAATTATAGGTTGTGTCCATTGAAACCTCATCTTAATACACATTCTAGTATAATGTAGTATTTCAGGTGAAGCCCTGTTTATTGTTCGGCTGATGATTATTGTGTTTTTGCTTCTGTGCTTACTGGTCGTGTATCTGAAAAAGTCAGGTAGGATTATAACCTTTCACAGAAGACTGTTTGTAAAAGGTTCAAATAATTGTAATTTTAATGCTAGACACCAATATATAACATTTTGTAAAGTTAAACTGTTTTTATATAATGGTTAAGTAGTTACAACAACAAAATCAACAAAAGTGAGTATTGTAATCCATGGATCTTGTTATGTTTTGAATGAAACCTCAGTTTATTGTTACTTTATTTTAAATATAGTTTTTGACTACTACATACAGCAAAACATGTAATCAAACTGAAAAATGATGACATGATCATGAAAATTACTCATTCGGAATAAGTGGGGGAAGTTGCCTAGTGCAGTTTATCCCAACCATGTGTCCATTTCCTGATATGCCTATGGCTGCAGGTTAAAATATAAATATGATATATTAATTAACAAATTAAAACATCAAAACAACAAAACATCAGCTGCTAGTTCATGCAATACAAATCCCTGTCAGCCATTTTTCATAAAGATCTGAAATCCTCTCACTTTTCGCAATACACCCGTTGTAACAGGACCACAATATTATCATAATATTTGGGTCTAGTAATCCATAACTTGTCCTTGTATTGACCATAAAATACCATATGCTCTGGTATTTGAGCCTTGTACTACTAATACTGTTCCCATATTTGGAATATTGTACAGGTGTTTCTTTAAGGGTCTGCTCCTTTTGTGTCCTTATATCACAGGAGGAGTACTCTGGCCTAAAAATAAGCACAAAAGCTGTTTTGTTAAAAGTAATGTGTAGAATTCCTATTCTTCATCTGTTTTGTGTGTTTCTAGGTACATTGAAATATTTTAAGGATAGATAGATATATAGATAATATTTTTATTTTACTGACGGTGTGTTATACAGAGTTACATCTAAATAAACAGAGATTTTATACAACAGTTTCACTCAAACAAAATATAGTAACACCCAGGTCAGTATGAAATCCTCTAACAGAATACATATGTGCATAACAATATAAAGAAAGATTAAAAATATACACAATAAACAGCTTCTATCTGTAGTTATAGATAAATAACTCTACTTTAGAATTTAAATAATGTGGATTTTGGCAATCCCAAATTGTCGTTACATATTTGACAAAAACCTAAATTTTTGCTGTTCAAAGTCATCAGTTCTATATACTGATCTTCAAAATTTAAACCATCAAAATGCCCAGAAAGAGATATAATATAAAGTGATTACAAGAGATACAATTAAAAAGAGATATTCTTTGAGTCTTATCAAATGGAGAAGTAACAATAAAGTGCTCTTCCTCTTCACTTATTACATTACTATTACACAATTCACATAATCTTTGAGATAATTGTTTGCTTTTGAATCTTCCTGTTTCTACTACCAGTGGCAATGTGCCTATTTTTTATATTAATATTAAACATAATTTTCAGTAGAAATGTGGCATTTGAATTTCACATACGTTCTCAATTTCTGTTTAGTGCAAATAAAATCTTGCCATTCTAGGTAATAAAAGTGTAAATAATTTCTCTCTTGCTACATCAGCAGGTTTCTCAGCATGCCTCTCTGATCAAGAATTTTCTCTAGTTAAGACAAAATGGTTCCAAGAAGATGGAAGAATATGGATGCTTTTCAAACGATTTTGGTAATAGTTGCTATATATTAGTATATAGTTTTGCAAGTTAAGTTGTTGTAAGGACCATCACCAACATCACATAGCTTGGATTGTTTATTCATTGTTAGTGAACAATTAATTATTTTGCAGTCATTTGTACACATGTAAAATATAAAAATATACCTGTGATGTCTTTTCATCATGAATGAAACCAATTCCAAAAGAATGAAAAAAATGTCATAAATTCTCTAGATTAATGTGCCTTGTATTATTAGTTGTTATTGTTCCTCCCACATAATTCCGAAATATAGTAACACTTTAACATAAAAAACAGTGTGTTAAAATCTAATCATGTTTCTAGTAACATGATCAAGGCATAGAAAAAAGATTAAACTGTTTTGAGGTTACCATTGTAAAATGTTCAACTTGTCAATAAATACTTTGACAAAGTTCAGAAAGATTGAAATGTACTTATGCAGAATGTTTTATATTTTTCATTTCAATTGCTTAAATGATATTATATTATAAATATTAAGCTCTAAGAAAGTTTCATTTTTACCCCAGAGCCCTTAAGTGCTGTCGGGGTACTGTTTTCACCCATGGTGTCCAGATGGGAGGGTGGGTGGGCCACGGGAAAAGTTTGTCTGGGCTGAATCTCAGAAACCGTAAGGTGTAGGAAGTTGATACTTGGTAGGGACATTGGTTAGGAGGTGTAAGTGTGCAACGTCATGGTCTGACCTTGATTTGACCTTGCTGTAGTGACTTTGACCTATAAAATCTTGTCCAGGCTATATCTCGGAAACTGTAAGGCGTAGGAAGTTGATACTTGGTAGGGACATTGGTTTGGGGGTGTAGTTGTGCAGCGTCATGGTGTGGCCTAGATTTGACCTTTGATCTTGCATATTTGATGCTATTTTATTTCTCTATGAGGATATCTGATACTATTTATCTCTCTTATCTTTTTTACTTGAATTTACTTTGGGTGTCTTTTCGTCTAGATTAAGCACTGTTAAAGTCATATTAGAAGTCATTAACTGTTTTACTTTTGCAAATTCCCATTGTAACAGATGGTATTGCATCAAGTGAGCCACAGGTTTTGCCCCAATTCCACATAAAAGCATGTATTGCTACATCTGTATGTATGGGTAATATTCAAAACATCCAAACCATAATTCGAACATACAAATGAAAATCAAAAAGAGAGAAGTCTTAAAGCTTCATAATTTTTAGTTTACTGAATTGTCTTGTTTTAATACTTATTATTTACATGCAATTTCGTTCACTTAGATATTATTTTCTCTACTTAAACATTATTTGGACACTGACACTGCTCTGAAAGTATCCCAATCTGTGTACTGTTTCATTACTTCTTTTTCTCATGGTGTTGAAAACTACTCTGATGCTATTTTTGCTGAATGTTCTTGTTATATTGTTACACATTAAAATGTAACATTGTTTATATATCTGGTCTAAGCTAAAGATAAAAAATGTATTTTGTAAACTAAAGCTTTGAAAATGTAGCTATAAGAGCATGGCCATAGGGCATGCATTCCATGACATTTTTATGAGTGGAACATTACTCTGTGTAGAAAGTTAATTTGTATATTACTACACTCTGTAAATGCAAGCAGTTTTGGCATGTTTATTTTCTGAACTACTTTGGAAGGTACAACAACTAATGAAAATCCAAAAGTATGACAGCCCAAAGGTGTGTTCATATCTGTTAAACTGTATTCCTTTAGGCAAAACCAGAACCAAGGCAAAACGCCAACCAACAACAACAATGGCACTGAATCTGGAGAAGTCACTGAAAAGGTGAAATGAGAGAAAGTTTGAAGATTTCAATACTGAGAAAGTTTTAACATTTCAATACTGATAAATATGTAAAGTCAAATTACAGTTAAATATTAATATTGAAAATACACAGCAAATGGTCTGTACCAGTATAGCCCCAGTTGTTAGATCTAAAGCTAAACCCATGACTTTATGTTCATTTTTCAGTTCATACAGTTATATTGAACTACTGTAGTAATACGATTTCTCTGTGGAATTTTATTTTTCACTTTGTTAAAAAGTCAATCTATTTTATATTGTTTTCTTTTTTTGCAAAAGACCTTGACGATTTGATATACCGGCCATATTCTTACCAAAATTCTTTAGTATCCTCTTGACAATATGGTATTCATATGCTTCAATACATTTCTGATGGTTGTACTGTTGTGGCCCTCAGTGTTTTAGATCTTGACCGTTTTAATCATTTAATATTTGAAAAGAGGGCATTTGTTGGTCAACCAAAATGTTTTCCCTTGCCATATCTGTCCACAATATAAGCCCATTGTAAAAGTCCTATCTATAGATTTGAAAATATTTCATCCAGGTCACATAATCGAAAAATATCAATATTGTTCCTCTTTCAGATCTTCTTTTGTCAGAAGGAACACCAAGAATATCGAGTGCTTTCGTTGCGTCAAAATCCATTGAGTTGACATGGGTTGAATATGTTTTACAAGGATTTGTAGATTTATAGTATTTACATAAACATCCCAAAAGTGCATCATATTTCAAGACCATCTCAAATTTATTTATTTTGGAGATCTATATCACGTTTACACTTCTAGATTTTAGCACAGAAAATGGAAAATCGCTTGACATTCATTCAAATTATGTATACAAATGACATAGGCCTGAGAAAAATGAACTACAGTATGAACGCTGTAAATTATTTAATTAATGTGTCATACATTATATTTTCTTTTGATAATGAGAGAAAGCTGATGGTATTGAATTCTCGCAGTTGCAAACTAACAATAGGATTAAAACCAAGACAATATTTTTGGGTGTTTGGATGATATTTCATGTTGTTATTGATACTGTTTATTTTACTTAAACATTTGAAAACATCTAGAGCTGAAGAAAATATTTGTTGTAAGGTCACAATAAAATCGTGACATTTGAAGATGCTTATGAGTTTAACGTTATGACAGTTTTATTAGACATTTACAACATTATGTCTCTCTGATGAGTGGTGTACACCTGGTAACAGTGGATCCGAACGTTTTATTGATTTTTGCGTCACGTCTGTATTAAACTCAGTATATTAGTAAACCTTTGTGTTCTAAAATGTAGATACTTATTTTACTTAAATCTATATATAGTTGATCACATCAGTAAATGGGACAGTGTAACCAAACGGCAATCTAACAACAATATTGAAACAATAAATAGCTTTGGCAGGTTTCCCCAGCGGTTGAAGGTCATTCATTATATCAAGAATAAAATTAAATCGGCCGTTGGGACACTTCTGGTATGTATGAGGCAGTAGTACAATCTCACTGAATTCTACAATAAGGAGCTATGAGCTCCGTTTGCAGATAATAGAGGCTGAACAGATTTTGTAAATTATATAGTGAGAACACTGTTCAAGATTTTTAAAGTAAAATATCATTTTATGAAAAACCATATGTTCATTAAAACAGTGCAGTAGGTCAGATGCTGGATTCTCACGCCTGGGGAAAACCCAAAGCAGCATATAAAGAAAAGATTTTTATTGTCCGTTAGTGTAGAAATGGATTAAAATATATAACATAAATTTGCAAATTTAATAAGTAAATTAAATTTTTATAAGTTAATACCCTATCCAATGGACAATAGCTTATCCGGTCGGCACAGACCGGCCCGCCAAACGTCAGAAAAAGACGTCCTGTGTTTCCACCGGCAGGTCGGTCCCTAGTACTAGTGCAGTCACCAGATTGCCAGTACTTCCTTCCTGTCTTGACAGCGTGACGTCTAGAATCTTTTTCGTTGTCTAAACCTATTAGACCCTTAGTAAACTGATAACGGGGTCGGTGGGAGGGTCTTGTGTGTACATTGGATAGCCTTAAGCTGGGAGATGGAAACAGAGACACCTTAGACCAGTCCGACTGGTGTCTGATGTTCTTATGCTGCCATGCATGGATCTCACTCCTTCTTTTGCCGGAACCCAGGGCCAAAACGAAGATAGTTTTGAAGGTAAGATGCTTCAGGGATGCCTCTTTAAGTGGTTCAAAAGGAGCCTATGTCAGCTGGTGTAGTACCAGAGAAAGGTTCCAGGAGGGCATACCTCTCCACCCTTTGGGTCTGTCTCTATGGAAACTGTCCAGGAGACGGGTGAGATTATCATCTTTGCTGATATTGACTATCACATTACCCAGTTTATCAGCAATGGCAGACCTGTATCAATCAATGGTGCTGGGCTGTAAGTTCTTTACCTCAAAGAGGTAGAGTAGGAAGTCAGCCACTGATTTCAGAGGTGGTGAATTGAAGGCCACCTGATTAGTGATGCACCACTTTGTAAAAATGGCCCACTTTGCCTCATAGACTGATCTGGTTGATCTTCTTTGAGGAGCCTCAATTCTCGCTGCCACTGCCTCAGAGAAGCCCTGTTCATTGATTGCCGTGGCTCTAGGAGCCATGGATGGAGATTTAGATTGGCTAGATTTCTGTGAGGGATCTGATTGAAGGGCTGTGTCAAGAGATTGGGTAGATTTGGCAGGCCGAGAGGAATTTGGCTGGACATGGCCACCAAGTCCCAAAACCAGGGCATGTTGGGCAAACCCGGGGCGATCAGAATGAGTCTTTGACACGGGGAGTCCAGATCCTCCCATGGCAGAGAGAGTGCATCTACTGCTACAGCCAGGGGGTCCGGAACTGGGGACACAAACTGAGGTAACTTGTGGTTGAACATCGTGGCAAACAGATCTATTCGAGGCTTGTGCCATTCCCTGCATATCCTTTGAAAAACTTCTGGAAGGAGGGACCACTCCGTCTGGATGGTCTGACCTGGCCTGGATAGCTTGTCCGCTATCACATTTAGATGGCCTGGGATGTGTCGGGCTTTTAGAGTCACTTGTCGCTGGGAGCACCAGGTCAAGATTCTCCACAGTAGGGCACACAATAGGCCCGACCTCATGCCTCCTTCCTTGTTTATGTAAGCTACTACTGTAGTGTTGTCGGTTGCCACCAGAACTATCTTGCCTACACAAAGGTCGTGGAACTCTTTTAACGCTAGAAAAACTGCTTTCAGTTCCAAATAGTTTATGTGAAGCTTGCTTTATGGCACTGACCAGGACCCTCTTGCAGTGCGTTTGTCTAAGTGAGTGCCCCACCCTTCTTTTGATGCGTCTGTAAAAATTTGCAGAACGTGTTCTACTGGGTGTAATGGCTGGCCATGGAGCACATTGCTTTCTTTTAGCCACCATTGCAGATTGGGGCGAAGGGACCTGGGTAAAGGGATAACCTTTTCTAACGACTCTGGTACCCTCCAATTGTTTTTGAGATACCACTGTATGGGTCTGATGTGTAGTCGGCCTGTTTTTCTGTAGCTGTCAAAAGACCCATCAGGGACATGAACTGCTGGACTGGGCAGGCCGGTAGTAGCAGAAGTTCTTGTATCTTGTCCTGAAGGCTTTGCCACCAGTCAGTCGGTCAGACCCGGCCGGACTTTAGGTCGAACTGGTAACCTACAAAGTCGAAGACCTGCTTGGGTTCCAGTTCTGATTTTTCCAAATTCACTAGCCAGTCTAGATCTTGGCACATCTGGACTAGGATTTGGGTGTGTTGGATACAGATTTGGTGGAATTTGGCTCTTACTAACCAGTCGTCTAGGTACTGGTGGATTCTTATACCCTGGTGTATGGCCATCAGTTTGACCTCCTTTGCTAACACAGTGAACTCCATGGGCGCTGTGGACAGACCAAAGGGCAGTGCTTTGAACTGGTACGTCCGGCCCTGGACATGAAATCTTAGATATTTCCTGGATTGTTCCTGTATAGGTATGTGGAAGTAGGCATCCTTGAAGTTGACTGAGGTGACCCACTCCCCTTGTTGGAGGGACGTTCTGATGGTTTCCGGTGTCTCCATTTTGAATTTCTCCAGCCTGAGGAAAAGGTTTAGTTTGCTTGGGTCTAGAATTGGCCTCCATTTGTTGTTTGGTTTTGGGACCAAAAATAATCGGTTGAAGAAACCCAGATATGATTGGTTGTGGACCAGTTCTACTGCATTCTTGTCTATAGGCTGATGTAATGCCTCCAACAGGTAGCTGTTCCTGTGGGGATTGACATAGCAGCTTACGACTGTGGGAGATCTTGTGAGGTTTGGCCCAATCTGAAATGCGAGGGGGTGACCCTCTCTCAGGATTTGAACTACTTTCGGACCGGCACCCAGCTCTAACCACTTTTCCCAAAAGGTTTGTAGTCTGGCCCCTACAGGTAGATCTGAGGCAACATGTTTTACAGTTGTTACAGGAGTTACACAAGGTAATTGAGTGACACAAGAAACACTTTTCACAGATTTTAATTTGCATTTGCTGTAATAACAATCTGCTTGCCCGGGACTTAAATCTTTCTTTTGCGAATGCCCGGGTGCAGAAGTGACAACTGGAACAACATGAAAGTTTACATTTGATAGATTTACAGTCTGATCTTCCTGAGGGCTCCGGGCCAGCAGTCGTGTCTGTAACTTGGTTACACAGTAATTGTCATTTATACAACTGCTGGCCCTTGGCAGGTCGGGAGGAGTAAGAGGAAGTGTGTCCCTTCCCTTTCCTGTACTGCTTCTTTCCAATGGTCTTCCATGCTGGTTTCTGAGCCCTAGAGTCCTTGTGGGGGTACTTTTTCTCAGGTCGCTCGTATGGATTGTACTGACCTTTACCATGTGATGATCCAAACTGACCCTTGGACTCAAACTGAGCAATATCATCCTCAGCACGTTTCAGCGTAGCATCAGGGGAAAAGGGTTGAGATGTGCAAGGGTGCAGTCCTCAATGCTGTGAGGGTATCTTGCTTAATTCCAGTTCTAAGGTGACTTAAGTATGCGTCCCATCTAACCAGAGTTAAGTTTCCGATAGTGATGAAGACAAACTCTGACAAGTGTTCCATCGACTTGGCAGCAGCTTGGGTAATGCTTGAGTTAAAATCTAACAAATAGTTCAGTTCATCAGCAGCAGCAGAAACTTTGGTGGAGCCCTTTACTTTGCTTTCCGACTTGACCACCTTAAGTTGATATTTCATATTTTGTTGGACCTTGAACAAACAGCGGTTGAAGCTTGCCGCCTGGTTGCATACTATAAAGGCCTCTCTGGCCGACCTTTCCCACCTTCTTAATGTTTCTTGTGCAATTCGTCGAGATGCTGGTGGAGTAGATGAGAGACCTGGCTATACCTGCTGTTGAGTTTTGAAGCATCTGTGCTCCATGTAGAGACTTTGGTCGGATCCGGCTGGGAGTCGGTGTGTAGCCCGTACCACTTAGACTGGGAGCAAGGTGGTCGGAGGAAGGTGTCTTTTGCCAAACCACGGGCTTCTGATCCTCTTGATGGGTAGCCCTCAGTCAAAGTTAAATTTAGTTTGGAGAGTTTCTTACACAGCCACTCCTCAGTTGGCATTTTCACTGAGATCTTGCCTGGTACTACAGTCTTTGGGCTCACAAAGGGGTTGTCATCAGATGTTGCTGTTGAATTGTCGACCTCTGTAAGGTGGGACCAACCCATATACGAGCGAATACCCTGTATAGTTTCCCTATAGTTCTGGTCTTCGGAAACTGGCTGCTCTTGGTCAGCTAACGTCTGGTCCGGATCCTCAGAAAGCTCCCCCTCTTCTGCATATAAATCCAGAGGAGGCCGGTCAGACAGGACACTGTCGGCATCAGATGACAACTCAAGATGCTGTCCCTTCTAGACCTGTAAAGGGCAGGTGAGCCAGTGTCTGCCGGTTCAGAAGACAGAGGTCGGTCGGTGCTAGCTAGTCGGTGATCTTCTTTGCTAGTAGGGCCAGTGTTATCCCCTGCAGGTGGAGGTCGGTTACCCTTAGTTTGACTGGTAGGCTGATGCTTAGCAGAGAAGCCCTGTCCAGTAAACTTTGAAGTTGAGGTCGGTCGGCTGGATACTGCTTTACTGGCCGGCTGATGCTTTTCAGCAGAGAAGCCCGTACCAGGAAGCGATGCTGAGGAAAACTGTGAGGTGACTACAGCTTGACTGGCCGGCTGATGCTTTTCAGCAGAGGAGCCCGATCCAGTAAGCGTTGAAGGTGGTATGAAAGGTTCAGCTACATTTCCCACTGAAACTGGAGGTGAGTGAGTAGGAGCCACCTTAACATCTGAAGAGAAGATTGGTTCAAAATTTCTTGCCATAATCAAAGCTTCTAAGCGGTTGAAACGCTCCGACCACTTGCTGTCTAGTTCTGCAATCTTTCCATCAGTGGTCTGTTGAGCAGAAGTCTTTGAAGTTTTAGCAGCAGTAGGAGACTTAATGTCTTTCTTAGGCTCTTCTTTTCAGGGGGTGGGGCAGATCCTGGAGATTTCACAGAGCCCTTATCTACAGCCCCAATAACAGACACGTTAGACGGGTCAACTAACTCTTCACCTTCCTGGGGAAGGGCTTCAGATTTCTTCGTTTCCCGTTTTTCTTTTTTAATTCTGTAGGAAGGAGTTGCAAGTTGTTTTCGTTGATCTTCTGTGAAAGAGCTACAAATCTGGCATTCAGAGGAATTGGGATTTTCAACGCAAAAGTCATTTCCCTTACCCTTCTCTCTGCAACGAATACACGTGGAGTGTGTGTCGAAATTTGCCAAACGAAAAAAAAAAATGCTATGACGTCACACTGTCTAGACAGGAAGGAAATACGATACGCCATCTGGCGAGTGCACTAGTACTAGGGACCGACCTGCCGGTGGAAACACAGGACGTCTTTTTCTGACATTTGGCGGGCCGGTCTGCGCCGACCGGATAAGCTATTGTCCATTGGATAGGATGTATTAACGCAATAAAAAAATGTCAATGGGTAGGTATAAATTTAATTATCTGTGGCTTTCAATGTTGTTTGTTTACTATTTATATTTGCATTCCCTTTTACTGTTCCGTTTGGATGACTGTTACCATGACTGTACATGTTATTTTTATTTTTCTCTGTGTCACCCTTTTGTACAAATGTTAGGTTTTTGGTATTTTGAAAGGTAGACTCCAACAGTGCCTTGTTGCAGCTGTGGATTACCTGGGGCCGATTTCACTAAAGGACTTAAACTAAGTCCCTTTATTGGCTAAGTCAGAGACTTAAATCTAAGACTTTGGTCTTAACTAGGTGTGGGACTTAAAATGGATTTCACAAAGGTGACTTTGCTAAGTCCAAACTCATCATATAACCATAGTGGTTTCATGTGTCATGTAACCTTTTATATCCTTCATTTGATGTGTTTTATCTAAGGGTAAGTGCTGTTTTGAAATGGAAAACCTTGTTGCAACACATAAACTTTACAAAGACTACTTTAGTAAGGTGTCCTGTGCAATTATACTTTATTTATAGTCCTTTGAAATTTTGAAGTAGAGAAAGTTTATGGCGGCCATATTTAAGTCCTCTTTACAAAATTTAAGCCCACTACTAACCAATTTTAAATCTAAGTCTACTGACTTAGCCAATCCATGGACTTAGCCCCTTTGTGAAATCCACTAAGTCTAAGCCCGCTGTCTTGGCACATTTTTGACAGAATTTAAGACCAAAGTCTTAAACTTAAGCCCAAAACCAGGCTTAAGTCCGTTTGTGAAATCGGCCCCAGATCTCTACTATGTCCACTTCTGTCTGTTTTCGCTTGGCTAGTTTATGAGAAGTCCAGGTCGCCACAAAGACAGAAGTGAAACACTTGATTATTCCTTCACAGTTTATTCTAATTCAATAAACACAAGTCACAATTACAGTTCAACACATTCCCTCAAGTGAGAGAGCCAAATAAGCTCTCCCTTCTGTGCACTAATTCATGCTCTCTCTCTATTTTCTCTCTCTACTCTATCTGTTTTCCCCTTCTCCACTCGAGGCTGAGGCTCTTATACCAGTCACTGTACACTAACACACATTACTTGTCACCAATTATTGAGTCTATTTCTAAGAGGCCTATCTCAAAGAGGCCGGGATTAGTTGATGTTATTATTAGAGGCGGTGCTGCTATGTGATTTAAATTCTTTACCATTACACCTTCATCAGTAGTCATTTACATGAACATTAGTTTACATATATCAGCCGAATTTGGCACGTAGGCTTGTACATGATTGCAATTTTGCAATATATATTAACTGTTATAATGATTAGGTGATTATGTGTTAGTTAACCTTTGCCATGCAAACGCTTGTTCTCTTTTATATGTAATTTTGTGGGTGATTAACACTGGTAAGTCCTGCACAATTATTACTTGAAACTTAAGAATTTGTTTGCTGCAAGATGAACTGTAAGTGTTATCCTGTTTTTCTTTATTTGTAAATGTATGTTTGGCATTGAATGCCCCTGAACAAATATATTTCCCAAATTTTCAGGATATGTTATTCCAAGGGCAAGTGGAGCTGACTAGCTTTTCAGCAATATATAGAAACAACTGTTGCCGTATATGCACATGTAATTTTGATGGTGCTTCCCATTTAAAACTCATGTATGGATAGGTTGACTCCTGATTTATTTTAATGTTTTTTCCCACAATAAATGCTGAATTTCATCATAATTTATCTGAAACTTGATGGGGGCACATGCCGCATCTTAAAGTTTAAACTGTTGGACTGTGGCAGATTATATAATTATGTGACATTATCATTATGCAGTACATCATTTACACTCAATAAACTTTGCTGTGGTGTCAGACCTACATTGCCCTGACACTTTGATATTTTACCAGTCTATTTGACATGATCATAGACAATATCAGGCTTGTTTGAATTATTATATGCTGGGTAACAGAAAAGGTCTGACCCATTTTACTGCACATGGGGCAAAATTCAACTTAGTTGTAACAGTCAAGCAATGAGCTCATGTATTTGAATACTGATGAGCTCATGTATTTGATACTGCCATAATCGGAAAGCATACAAGGTGCCAGAGGCCTACAGATGCAAATTTATGAACATTATAGAAACTCAGAAAGACTAGAACGACAGTATTAAGAACTCTTCTGTGTCCAGTTTAAGTAGGATTTACCACTCCATCGGGACGTGCCAGAAAAAGAGATATTTTTTAGTGCATGGGAAGTTCTGAGCTCAGAGCCCTCAGTTATAGAACGTACGACTGATCAGAGAGAGGAAAAACCTGAAGCTACTCCTACTCAAGCTTGGCCACAACAATCAACCAGTCAAAAGTCTACCTCCACACATGGAATAGAGAAATAATCCAGGACACAATGGTACCTCCATCCAGACCAACAGAAGCACCCAGATGATCCAAGATAGGTGGACGAGCAATTTCAACAACTTACTCAGATGTGATGGCCACATTGTGTCTGATGGCTACATTGTGCTTTATGAAATATTGCTTTCAAATGTTCTTCTTCTGTGCACATGTAGCACTCGGTAAAAATTCTACTGGTGTTATGTTTATTGTTCCCCCATTTTTTTCATGGCCATATTCAACATTTATGAATATTTTAAAGCAAAGAAATTATATTGAAATTTATAAGGAGATACATTGCTATCAAACTTTAGCAGTTCTTTGTAGTTGTTATATTCACTTATGAAAACTGTTTTATTTTTTTTCTAAAATGCATCCAAATTTAATGTCACTTTTGTGATAAATAGAAATAAATAGCGATAAACTTGTTGAAAAACAAGTTACTGTGGTAAATGTTTAAAGACAGATGGATAAATGAAGTGCAATGATACGTCTAGGATCACTTGACAGTAAATATATGAATGAAATGATGTAATCAGAGTACTTCAGATTGTTCACGTGACAATAGCCTTCAATAAAATATGGACAGTTTAAGGCTGATCTATAACATGCCTCATGACTATATTATGGTCTAAGAAAGAAATAGTGCGTCTAACGTATTTTAAGCTATTATATTGCAAAAATAAGGGTATTCAGCATTACCAAATCTATAAACTGTAGGAGTGCCTAGACCAGCTTTTTTGTTTTGAAAAATACTCCCCAATATAAATACACATTTGTGTACAAGTATGTCTATATATTTTGTGCAGAATTGTGCAGTGATGTACTTAGATTGGTGCTTTGATGTCAAAATTTACCACAAAGTAAACAAATACAATTGTCACTCATTTTCCTTTTTTTCTTTTTGCAGGTCAAGTTGAGCATTTTGCCAAGGCTGTGTATCTATCTTGTTTTTGGGCTGTCTCTTATTGGTAAGTGTCCTTCTATTGATGGACTGGTGAAAATCTGCGACCCAGATATTTTCAAAAATTTATTCACTTCTTAACTTTTCGCAAGCCTTACATAATAACTTCATAAAGATGTATTTATTAGGTTTAAAGAAATCACAAAAACTGACTGTCAAAAAGAGAAATAAATGTTACTAAAACATAGACAATAATATAATATTTAGATTTAATAAAATGAAAGTGAGCAGACATCCATTTATTGCTGGCCAAATTAAAAATAAAGCTGATGTTAATAGAATCTAAGCTTACTTATAATGTTTATCATATACAGAAAATGTGTAAATGTGATTTGTGCTTTTGTCCTACTGTACATCAATGATGCAAGCTGGTTTAAACACAGTTACCTTCCAATCTATGCACACCATTCATTAGAATGAACCTATCCTGATACTAAGCTGTTATTTATATTTGTACTGTGCACAAAAGAGAGAAGTATGTTGATATTCTGTAATGTCTGTGCACAATCAACTTTAATTGACTTTAAAAACTGGAACATCGTCATTATTATTGTTTACTCTAAACTCTAAAGCATATAATTTTGATTTGTATCAATGCCGAGGTGAAATAAACATAACCTATGGATGAAATAGCATTAGTCCTAAGGAAAGAAGGTAAATAAGACAGACTTCATGAAACAGGCGAGCCTTAAGCTTGCACCTTACATATGCCAATGTTGGAGCAGATCATACAGCAAGTGAGGTAGTCAGGACCGACCATTGGCAAAGGATCCTTTAAAATGAAGGCTAGAGGCAGGAACGACTAAATATTTCTTTGTAGTAACAACACATCATAGTATTGACAGAGGATGTATAACAGTTTATTTATTCATGGTAGCAATATGGCAGACCAAAATCCACATATTTGTAACTGAGGGTTGGAGTTTTAAGTGACTTACTATTTCACAATGAGCCAGTATTAAGACATCAGTACTGGTGTGATATTGGTCCATTTGTGAAACCCACAACAACTCATACCAATGCATTAGCAGACACAGCAGTCTTCACGGGTTATTATTGGACAAATGCTAATATACTGAATTACAGTAGTCCAGTCTGCTGTTAAGGTATTTTAGCACTCAGTCGTGGTTTCACTGGCCTTTGTGTGAAATGGGTCTGTTTATCTAACAATGTAATAATGAAATCATATTCTACTCATATATATATTTAACCTTATTTTTGCAGCCGTTGTCAATCCAATTGAAATAAAAGCTTCATTTAAGAGCCCTTTTGAATGCCAAAATCACAGCTATGCCTTGATTGGTGGAGCAGACTTGACCTTAGAATATGAATATGGATGCAATTATACACAAGTAAGTTTTGCGTGGTCACTAATCACTGTTCTTTGAAGTGTTTGAATAAAAATACCTAATCAGTTATTTCAAATGGATAGTTTGCTCAAATAGCATGGTGTTTTGCCTACCATATGTTTAGTTATTTTAATGTTATTTTGGCTTTTATTTTCCCATCCCATGATTTTTTTCTAGGTTGATTATACATCTCACACCAATAATAAAATGAATAATATAGCTGTAAACACTTTTTGTCTAGGTTTGTCTAGCCTTGTTCGATCTGGATGGTGAGATATAAGTTCAAATTAGAATGCAACTTAAGAATCCTAAACCTATGATTTTCTATAGGCTATGCATATATTACTAACCTGTAGGAGCAATAATAAGTGAATTATAGAGACTCCAAGGTTGGCTATTCTTGTTGGACCTTGAAAAAGGGTCAAAGGTCAAATTCGGCCACATAATAATCAGGGCAGGCTTGCCAATTAAAGGGATAGTTTTAACAAGTGAATTACTGAATTCTTTACAGTTTATAAGTTCAAAAATATATTAATTCACTAGAAATAATATTATTGCAGTCTCACAGTTAGCCTTTTCACCATTGGTACTTCAATTGTGGAGGTTGTAGCAACCATAGTTATCATAAAGGCTAATGGTCGTCCTTGAAATATATGTTTCTCAACCACTAAAAATGAGCATTTTGTCATGGCGTTTCATGTAAGTTTGTGCTTATCAGTAATTCTGTCTAAAATTGATCTTTAAGGTGTTTTGATCTTTTACATCTTCTTGTTTTACAACCAATCTCGCACAACCGTTTGTAAAATGTTCGATTGAAGATATTAAGCAACAATCAGGCATCCTTATGATAAAAACTTTAACTATTAAAAAGTAGCCAAAGCTGTATTTTTTAAAATTTTTGTCCCTTTCTCTTTGTCAGGAGTGATCCTCCTGACCACATTATATATACTGCAGGACATTCAACTATAGAAGTCTTAAGACCAATCTTTCAAAGTATTTGAATCAAAATAAGGTATCTGGACATTGTGCTAGTGCCAGTGGTTGGGGTAAATAAGTAGTTAGTGGTTAGGGTACTTAATAATAAGTATTGTAATTCTAATTGGACTTTTATAGCGCTTAATCTCTGTCAAAAGACAGACTCTAAGGCGCATCATACAAAAACATAGTTCAATAATCATAAAACCAGAGAGATTGCAGGGGTCGGCACCACGGAGAAAGCAGGAGATTGGAAAATTTAGGGTGGGTATGCTTTTCCAAAGAGGTATGACTTCAACTTTGACCAGAAAGAGGCAAGTGAGTTTGCAGAGCGGACCACATCAGGAAGGTCATTCCAAATCATAGGGGCATCATACGCAGAACTGAGTCCAAAATGCTTTCGAGACTTGAAAACTGAAACAAAGTGGGGAACCTCAAGAAATATGCCATCAGATTGACTTCGACGAGTGTTATATGCACTATGTCTGGGTATCAAGAAGAGATCAAAGTACTTTGGGTTACCACTGTGTAGGAACTTGTATACAAGCACGGCAGTCTTAAAGATAGAACGGTACTTAATAGGCAACCAATGTAGTGCTTTTCTAACTGGAGTGATCTAACTGGAGTATATTTGTACTTTTTCTAACTGAAGTATATTTGTATCTTATTTAAAATCCAGCAAAGCCACTCTGAAAAAGTATCTTAGAAATTGACTGGGTGAATTTATGGGGGCTATTATGCATTCTTATAACCTAACCAGAATTTGAAAATAATAAATGTCACAGAAGAAAGAAGTAATGATTTCATACTTGCTCGAGGCTTAATCCTTCTTAGTATAAGCATTATAAAATGATATAGTTTATTTTATATTGTTGAACACACAATTTTGAATCCAATCACGTCACAAAAACCATAAAACCCAGAAAACATTCTAGGTCTGTATTCTCAAATCATAATCTGTGATCATCATCTTGCTTCTGTAGTTGGAAACACATAACTATTAATACTCTTGGCTTCATATACTAGTCAATGTTCATATTTCAGTGTTTGGACAATCACTCAACTGATTATTCCCCATTGTATCATGTGGGAGCATTTCTAACCAGTATTATTATTATAGATAGGCGTGCAATATTAGCACATTAACAATACTTTGTGTGTACGACAAAACAGTGTAATTTACGCTTCACTGAGTGGCGGGCTGTTAATGAGAGTGCTAAATTATTAACGGCCCGCCACTGACGTCATCCAGTATTTGTTTACAAATATTCTACTCTCACTTCAAATTTTCAACTTACACTAGCTCCCTTATTTCTGCATGGATTTTGATAAAACAAAAACGAGAACAATCAGTGTAAACATATCTTTCCAGTGAATATATAGAATATATTATACGGTCAACCAATTTTTAAAATATTTACAAAAAATATCGGAACGGATTTCTGTGGGGGGGATTATTATTCAACCAATATGTTCCACACATTGAAAAAGTTAAGCAAGATTTGTATGATTTGTTTTACAAAATATAACACTTTTGCCAGTGAAGCAGTAAAGTTCAGATGAAAAATTCGTGGAAAAATGTTTTGAATGAGTGCATTACTGATGATGAAATAAATAATATGTTACAGGACAACATTTTGTGTGACTGTGCACCCTTGAGTGTAATGTACCAAACTTGTAAGCCTATGGTTGTGGGTTCTAATCCCCTTGGTGTATAATTTTTATATATTTTTCTTCATTCAGCTTTTTTCAACAATATCTTTTAAAGGTTTTTCACATAAAAAAGTTATGTTATCTATAAAAATTGAAGCATTAAAGTTTTATTTAAATTGTGTTACAGTTACAAATAAACAATTGAATCAAACTATATAGTTCCCTTTGAGGTACTACAGTTTTACAAGTAAATGTTAGTAATAGAATCATTTATGAGATTTTAGATGATTAATAATGACAAATGCAGACCTAATATTAATAACGGCCCTTGGGCTGTAATCATTCATGGCGTGCCTGTAAAAACCTACAATGCCCTACAAAATCACATTATTGTACTATTAAGATTAAGTCTACAGCAAAAAATATTAATATACCTAAAATAGTTGCAATATCTTTCCAATCACTGCACTGTTGTTGTAATAAAACTACTGTACTCGAAATAAGACTTTGATAATTCGTTTGGTAATCCACAGTTGTTCAGACATTACTATTTCACCTTGCCTTCCGATTTTAAGATTTTATAAAATTTCCCTGATGTATTCAACCTGTTCGTGGTGTTTAAAGAAAAGTCAAATAATTTTCCATAAATATTGTGCTTAAAGGCAAACTATAACAACCACATATAATGAACTTTTCCCCCAACCAAACAAAATGGAATGTCTGAACAAGAATTAATATTTTAAAAATATTTCAAACTTGTGATGACCATAGACATATATTTTGCAGTGCTCCTTTTTCTTTAGTGCATTAGAAGTTAGACCCTTTAATGGAAAATCACAAAACTAAAGAGAAGTTTTGTTTTTGTGACCCTACACATTAAGAGTATTGTTTTTCAGTCTTTTAAAATTATATAGTTTTAGCTCTTTAAGAAGATTTAATATATTCAGACATGTCTTAAAATGAACCCAAAATGTTTGATACAGAATTGAAATTACCTAGGCAATTTTATTTGTGTTACAATAGATTATTATTGTGCAACATACCTCTACTGTTACTCCTGTTAATTTGGTAGTCATTGAAAACTGACTCTGCAATTTATGACAAGTACAAAGATTTGTTTTATCAACATCATACACATTTTTCCTGTTGCTTTTTGTCTATCTGTCTATGGCTTATGTCCATGTCAAAAATAAATAGCTGTACTTTTTAAATATAGCTGCGGAGTTTTCATCTCTATGAACTCTTCAAGGGACGCCATATGTTTGACTATGAACGTGCTGCAGGAAAAGCTTTCATGAAAGATAGAGATCACAGACTGAAATCATTTAAGTGGACAAATACAGGCATTAAATTAACAATTCCAAAAATGAATAAGGAAATGGACTTGGGCAAGTATGATGGTGATGTAGACACAGGATCAGAATATAAAGAAAAAGTGATAGAAGTCAATAAAATTTATGGTGAGTTATTATTCTGTCTTCAAAAAAAAATGCAAAACTGTAAGAACATATTGCCTTTGTTCTAATTTAATTTCATGTTTGAGTAGTGTAATACCATATCTCAGAGACTGAAGCTAAAAAAAAAAAGAAAAATGCTGCAATTCTGATTGGTAAAACTTTAATCACGATGTAATTATTAGTTCAATTTCTACATGTATAAGTTTCTTCATTCTTGTCAAATTTAGATAGAACTTGTTCATTGCTAATACTTTGTATTTTATACAGATCCACCAACAGGTCTGAAAGTTGTTACTAATAGTAGTGATGAAGAAAAGGTTAACTTAACAAAAGATTTCAAGAAAAAAATATTTGAAGCCTCGGCAGAGTCATATGGTGATATGAATTGTAACAATCTCACCATTACGTGGGTGTCACTGACCAAAGGAAATCTTGTGTTCTGTCAATTTAAAGGTAATGAGTGATTATGCTAGCTCCTTCCAAGCCTGAATAATTTTTATCACTGAATAAAGTGCTCGTTGTAGAAAGTGTCATTACCTCCTAAAAGGATGTGATTATGAAAATACTACTGCTTGGATGTTTATGAAAAATCAGTTGATGGATCCTGATCCAACTTTTATCCCCCAAAATAATAATAATAATAATAATTTTTCCATATATTTATTATTAGTGCCTTGGTGTGGATGTCTATGTTTATCCGACTGCTCTTGTTTAGTTGTTACAGTACACAAGATACAGTATGCAGTTAAAATTTTAGAATACAGAACTTCACCCTTCAACCTTTTACAAGGTTTCACAACCAAATTTATTGTTTTTAAATACATGCATATCTGAACTTTTAAAAAAGAACTTTCGCAGCAACGATGACTTTACTCACACAACTTAAGCAAACATCTTGGAGTTTAATTAAAGTAGCAGATCATATTATCTTTAAATGTAGCAGGACAGACTGGTTTTGGCGAATTATAGCCCCAATGATTCATTTTTGGCTACTATCGTCATGTTTCAAAGAAAATATAAAAAAATTTTGACACGATGAAATGGCTGACATGAAGAAACATTAGGTAATTATGAAAACTGGTTCTCTTCCATTTTTGATTCATACAGACAATATAAAATGAGTTAATCTAATAAATGAAAACAAGATGGAATTACAACTAGTGAATTTTGGACCTTTTAGAAAAAAATCAAAATGAAATACCCTTGTTCCCATCTTTTGGAAGTTTCTACCCAAGAGATATGTATAATTACACACCTCAAACGTTGGACAAATTATGTATTCAGGTGTTTATCTCAGCCTTTTTTAATTTTGTGGAAAATATACAAATAAACAGAGACATACATATCAATTTTGAGTGAATTATAGGTCTACAGATAATAGAGCACATGTATATGTAAATTAAGAAAACATACTTTCTTTCGATTTTGGATTCCATTTTGGATTTTTGTAGTAAATTAAGCATGTATTTATCTGAGTACTATGTATCAAGTATCATAAAGATTTGATTTTTTCCTGTTTTGTAGTCATCTTGGAATTTTGTGAAAAACATTAAATTACATTCACACCATGAAATTGTAAGCATGAGAAATAAGAAATAAATTTGCTATGTTCTGTAGACCAAATTGGAAATTTTTTTTTATAGACAATGCAACAATTGGTTTGTCTGATAAAAATAGAATACAAATTTTCAGTTGCAGGGACCTGGAGCACTACAAAGTATTTTGCTCGCACAGCACAATGCTCTATGTAGCTGTCTTCCCGAGCTATCAGACAACCTCAATGGCCCACAAAGAATGCTTGTTCTGGTATAGGACACAATTTTTTACCACAGATATTACAACGTATGCAAGAATGAGTGTTCATTAGTCCTTTAAATCTTTAGTATTTACTCCAAAACTGACTGTATATCCATTTTATTTGTTACATTGTTTTCAGATGAGAGAGAGCCCACTGTGTGTCAGTTGACATTAAACGAGACAGAATTTTCAGAAGATGAGTGTATGACTCTGCATGTATATGCCGAACACTATGGTGTAAGAAGTGAGAACAAAACATTCACCATCTGTTATAATAGTAAGTTCACTTGACTTTGTATTATCCAGGTCTGTTACAGGTCTTTTCCATAATTTCTGTCACCATAAATAATTGATACCTGACAGAGGCATTGTTGAACCAGGTTTTCAAAATATAATCATTGTGATGATATTTCTCTATTTTTATATGTTAATGGAGCATAACTGTGTATAACTGATACATATTTTTTGGTAAATTTAATTAAAAATCCAATCACGGGAAATATGTGTAGTAGCTAGGTGTTCATTTATTCTTATGTCAGTTTTTTCTGATCCTTGAAGCCACCAGATTATCATCATTGGTAAATAGCTCTCCAGCTGTAAAACCATTTTTGCCATTTTACTTTATGCTAAGTCTTTTTTGCCAGAAAAGATATTCTAAAACTTCGACTCAACTTTCAACCCAAATGAAGGTCACTTGTGATGCCTGGGTTAAACACCCAATCACATCAATTAAAAACAAAGTTCTTTGTGCTGGAGTATATGAATTTGGTGTATACAAATGTCACAAGAATGTCTAGATTAGAATGAAAATTGATAATTTTTGACTGTAAATGTCTGTATGATAGGCAATTGATCTGTCCATTTTTTGTTTAAAAACAGGTACTTGGTAATTACTGCAGAAACTATCTGGACTGCACTTTTTGTTTCAATAGAGTTATTCAGTTACTTTGTTCTTTCTTGCATACACCAAATTTCAGATTTCTATTTGCAGTACTTGATGAATATTGTCCATATTTAGAAGGGTTTTTACCAACTTTGGCACGAACAATTTCAGCAGGAAAATTTCAATTAATATGTTGATTTATAGGTACAATATCTGCTTATTTTTTCAAAAACTGATTCTGACTGAACAAAACCATGCATTCGACATCTGCTTGATGCTTGTACTGGTTATTTTGTGTAACCTAGTGAAATACCGGTTACCTATAGCTTGACATTTTCTACTTTTTGCTCTTTTTGATTCATGTATTATTTGGCTAAATATTTGTCTTTGTGCAAAGTTTTCAATTATTTTCACGTGCTTTATCTGTACTGATTCACAGCTTCTTTTGAAATACGATGACAGTTTCCAAAGATTGGAGTCATGGGGTAACAACTAAGCACACAAAGAGAAAAAGATTATCAATGGTAATTGCTCCACAGAATCAACATAATTGAGAAAATCACTAATAACACAATTCTTTTCAGGTACAACAGAACATTCTGAATCAGGTAAGTTTTTGATTTGGAAAAGATACATCATTTAACAATCTGTTTGTATTTACCGGCTGCATCCAGTGGATACATTGGATTACACTGTTGATGCAACAATATATTAACAATATAGTGTAGACAACCAGAAGATGTTTAGCTTTTCATTAAATGGTTGTCATAATACAGGCCCCAAAATTGCATGTAGCAAGAGGTTATTTGCATTTTTTTTCTAGAAATTTCTTGAAAATATTTAACTCTTATTTTTAACTTATGCCTCTAATTCTTATTTGAAAAAATTGACTCGACTGGAGCTGGGAAAGCAGTCAGAGTTAAAGTATACGAGTACCATTTAACACAGAAGTATGGCCGAAATAATCCCAGTGCTACCTTGCTAGTTTTATTTATTTGTTGATTCAAGATTTGAAAAATAAGACAGATAAAATACACCCAGCACTCGTTTGGAATATTTTTGCTTATTCTTTGTAAAATTGCTAAAATTTCGTTGTTTTTTAGTTGTACTGGCTATCTATAGCTGGACATTTTCTATTATTTTGCTTTTTTTGATTGAATGTATTATTTGGCTAAAAATATGTCTTTGTGCCAAGCTTTCAATTATTTTCACATAGTTTATCTGTACTCATTCACAGCTTCATTTGAAATACAATGGCAGTTACCAATGATTGGAGTGATGGGGTAAGAACTAAGCACAAAGAAAAGATTTAACTGTTATGCTTATTGTTCCACAAATCAACATTATTGAGAAAATCACTAATAACACAATTCTTTTCAGGAACAGCAGACCATTCCGAATCAGGTAAGTTTTTGATTTGGAAAAGATACATCATTTACCAATCTGTTTGTATTTACTGGCTGCATCCAGTGGATACATTTGATTATGTTGCTGATGCACCAACATGCCATTATATTGTAGATAACCTGAAGATACATAACTCTTTATCAAAAGGTAATCATTGTAGAGGTCTCAATTTCGCAGTTAGGAAGAAGTTATTAAACCAGTTTTTTTCTAGAAATTACTTGTCATAAATTTGTTCTTTACTTTTTGATTTATGTCTCTGATCCTTACTTGGAGAACTGTAATGAACTGGAGATGTGTAGGAAGTCAGAATAAAAGCTTAAGAGTACCATTTAACACGGCCTAAATACCATCGCAAAATTTATTTCCTTGTTGTTTAAAATTTTGACTCGAAAGGCTAGCTAAAATACAACATCACCCTTAGGCAATATTTTTGCTTATTCTTACCTCAGTTCTGAATGAAGTTGATTTCATCCAAACTTTTACTTTTATTGCATTGCCTTCTGACTTCTCACTCACGGTGGACAAACCAAAAATTATCAAGTCATGTTGACTTATGTTTTCTCATACAAGAGTCTCCAGACCAATCTTGACACTCATGGCCACACTTTGGAAATATTGCAAAACCGTTGCCTGTGGATTATATTCACCCCCCACTAGTTATGAAAGATCTTATCCACCTGTATCAGTCTTAAAAATTATTTTCTCATATATTTGTGGCATAAGGAGCAGAAGTCTGAAAGCTGTATGACTTTCAAAGGTTTGGAACCGCATAACTACAGTGTTGATCATCCATTAAAAATATTCAAACATGATGAGTGAATAGGATTAGCCCTAATTTTTGTTTTGATTTTATCTCCTCATAACCAATCTTTGTCACGGTACCTCTTTTTCAATATCATAATTGTCACAATTCCAATTTGCCTCAGAGAGAATAAAGGGTCCATTGGATCCGAGGTTCATTGAAATTTTGCAGGCTTTACAAGTAGCTCATTATTGAATTATTTTAAATAGCAGAAATTATTCTAATTGTTTTAAAGATTCAAATACCGAACATTACAAGATATTCACTTTACATTGCATGCATAGTTGCCAGTACTGATCATACTTGTGAGTTAAGTCTTATATGGTGTGAAACTCATCTTTCAAGATCTGATCCACATTCTAGATATGTAAACGATTCAATCAGTTACTGATCCTTCGTTTTCATCAGCAACTACCATTTTTTATCCTTAGATAAGCCATGTTTGTTGAAAGAAAGAACATTAGTGTCTGATTTGATGCTAATTTCTTCTTTGCTGATCATATCCACAATATTTGTAAGACATGCTTCATTCAAATTTTTTATCTAAGGCAGTACTTGACTGATGACGCTGCTATCCTGGCAGCTAATGCCTTGGTGAGTTAGTAGTATAAGGACCCCGACATCCTTACATTTTTATCTTTTTTGAGCGATTTGATTGGTCGAGAGGGGTCACGTGACGTCACCATGCGCATGCGCACGCTAGATTTTATTCCGCGCATGCGCACTAGATATCATCTCGCGCATGCGCACGCTAATTTTTAGGCAAAAGAGGTGAGTACTGTAGTTTGGGTTTTTCGGCCATATCTCTGTGAATATTGGGCGGATTTTTAAAAGTAAGATATCGTTGGATTCGTCTTGAAGAGATCTTTCCAACCATATAAATATTGTTAGGGTTTGCTTTTCTGGAAATGTAACAACTTTAAACACAGCATTAATATTGTGCTCACAATACTCAAACTATCCTACCCATAATTTGCAAACTATGAAAACATATATAACACATACATGACTGCTGTTTTATTATAAAGAGAAACTTAAATTTTCTCCCCCTTTAAAGAGAAACTTATATTCCTGTTGAATGATCTGACTGGTTGAATGGAGTCACGTGACGTCACCATGCGCATGCCCACACTAGATTTTATTCCGCGCATGCGTGCACTAGATTGTTATCCCGCGCATGCGCACGCTAAATTTTATCTCGCGCATGCGCACGTTAGAATTTTTTCACACGCATGCGCACGCTAGATTTTTTTTCATGTGCACACTAGATTTTTTTTCCACGCATGCGCAGCCTTCCTAATTTAATGGAAGTGACATCTGTTTTCAGTCACAGTGCACCTTTTATGGAAGCAGTAGCAAAAATGCAAGTGTTTCTACCACCCATACCAAACATCAAATATTGGTGTGGAAAATCCAATGTTCATTGATTTAGTGATTGAGTAAAATAAAACAAATAAATAAGTGTGTTTTTGTAACATTCATGCACTTTGTTTGTTTCACATGGATACGTCTCCTGAAAGATATCTTGTCAAGATCATCTGTAAGGTACTGATTTTAGCCTGTGTGACATAAAAGATGATGAAGAAAAGAGCAGCATGCATCAAACACAATTTTAATTCTGTTTCAATAAAAATGTATATAATGGTGTGATGAGGTCAAACTGTATTCATTTGACATTTTGTCATTGAAGAAGGCACATGGATCAATTTTGTCAAAAGTCTCTCGTAAAATACACGTGTCAGATGATTATTCTTGTCTGCGTAATCTGTGCCTGCATTGTAAACTTAACCAGAAATCACGTTTTAAAAGACGTTAACTTTGCTATCATCTTCTCTGGGCTACATTCTACCTAACCCCAGTGTGAAAAGCAGGAATGAACTCAAAGATTGAAGCATGGATGGACACCCAGTCAGTTTTTCCGGTCCACAGAAACTCTATCACTTTGTGAGAAAAGTATACCCTTCACTTTCATTAAAGGATGTCCAGTCCTGGTTAAGTAGGAAAGAAGCTTATAGCTTACACAAACCTGTGAGAAGACGCATTAAAAGGAACAGTGTGATTGTTAAAGAAATCAATCAACAATGGGATGTGGACTTGATGGATATGGCAAGAATTGCTAGTGATAACGACAGCGTTCACTTTGTCCTTCTCTGCATCGATATTTTTTTTCGTTACGTATGGACCTATCCGTTAAAAAATAAATCTGGAGAGGAAGTGAGCAACGCCTTTATTTCTATCTTTCAAGACAGCGTGCCAAAACGTATCCGTTCTGATAAAGGCACAGAGTTTATAGGACAGAAAGTTCAGAGGGTGTTTAAAAAATTTGGGGTGCATCACTTTGTGATCAGAATGAGGTGAAGGCGAATTATGCAGAGAGAGCCATCAAAACCATCAAGGGGAGAATTTACAAGTTTTTTACACACAAACAAACACACCCCTACATAGATATTTTGCAAGATGTTACTGGTGCTTATAACAACAGTGTCCACAGATCTATTGGCATGGCTCCCGCGAAAGTGACAGAAAAAAACTTACCACACTTCATGAAGCCACCAAAACAATCATTGAGAAAAAAGAAGAAATACAAATTTGAGATTGGGGACTATGTGAGGATTTCACACACCAAAAACGCTTTCAGCAGAGAATACGATCAACGGTGGACAGGGGAACTATTTAAAGTTGTGGACAGATGTTGGAAACAAGAACATCCCACCTACACCTTGCATGATTATGCAGGTGATACATTGGAGGGAATATTTTATGAAGAAGAATTACAGAAGGTTATTCCTAATGAATTTTATAGAGTGGAAAAAGTGTTAAAGCGTCGTCAGAGACGTGGTCACCCCAAAGAAGTCTTGGCGCAATGGTTGCACTGGCCACCAAAGTATGACAGTTGGATTCCAGAAAGCCACCTGACAGATTATAAAAGTCCCGTCGCCTAAGTCATCTTCACCATTTAACTCATGGCGGTAGAAGAGTGAACATGTCTCTGCAGAAATATAGACATGTCTTAAAAGCATTATCTGAAGGAGATAAAACCACCACCATCATTGTGCTAAAAGGAGCCAACAAACACCTGTTGACCTGTTTATCCGAGTGTGCCCACAACATCTTGCAGGGAAACGTCCCGCTTGGTGTCATACAGAAGAGAAAGTTGAAAAAATACAAGAAAGATTTAAAACTGCTCAGAAAAAAGAGTAGCAAGGAGAAAGAAAAGAAGAAGGCATTGCAGAAAGGAGGTTTCTTACCAGCATTGCTAGTACCCATTCTCACTTCAGTTGTTGCACCTCTAGTGTCAAAAATATTAAAATGAGTCGATATATTGAAAAAATTGTGATTCCCAAGTCTTCCCTTCAGAGTCATCAACATCCCAGCGGGAGAGGAGTTCCCGGTATTGCAAAAAATATAAAGACTGAAATGAATGAAGTCTTGTAGAACCCCGTCTTAAAACAAGAAGAAAAAATGAAAGTCTACAACCAATCTCTAGACCGTCTCCTCACCTATGATCAACAACTCCCCAAACCAAGACTATCAACCATAGTCCCACCACCACCACAGCAACAAGAATCCCGGACGGTTGCTTTGGGAGCAGAAGAAAAAGAAGAAGAAGACATAAGTTCGTTATTACCCCTGACTCTGAAGACAAAAGGCAGTGCTCTGCTAAGAAGATTGAAGAACTGATTAGAATGGAACGATAGGGGTGAAATTTTATCTGCACATGGCAAGTCTATTCCAGGGACAAATATCACAGATTTGGTTCATACTGCTGTTCGTGTGCATAGAAAACCAAAACGCTGGCCAAAAGGATGGACCTATTTTCTTCAAAGAATGGAAGAAGCTAATATCCCACAGATATTGCTAGGGTCAGGACCCCAATTTAAAATTGAACAGGACACGGATGAGGAGGGTGATGATGATGATGTTGGTGAAGAGAAAATCAAAGCTGAGTGGAGTGGACAGTGGGACAGACTATAAAAAGGGTGACACTCTCCTCTTAATCATCAGTGTCACACCAGAGGTTTAATCATGAGCTTCTATATCACACTACCGAGTAATTCTAGTCTGAAAGACTTTCCAAAAAACACCCCTGGAGAATTTACTGTTCCTCTACCCCACCCTATTCACCATCCAGTGGGAGAGGGGTGGGAGGTGGGTATGGCAGAAATTCAGTACACAAAATCATGGTTTAACATCCCGGAGGAGCAGGTCATCAAAGTGGGACCAAAAGAAGTGGAAATATCTGAAGGATTCTATCCTACATTAGAAGTATTGACTACAGAGCTCAACTTCCAACTCAAGAAATTCGAAGAGAAGATGCGAGCTAAAGATCAAGGAACTTTTAGCAGAGATAGACCACCATCCACCATTCGGTTTAGCACTTTCTCATTCCAAAAAAAAAACGAGGTTAAAAGTAAGAGAGGAAGTTACTGCTCTAGAAGACAACGAAATTCACCCTGATGACAGCGTGACTCTATCACCATTTTTGAGTGATATGCTCGGATTTCAGAGAACTGGTCCATATGAGATAGGCGAATACAAATCAACCTATCCTGCAGACATCATGAGTGGTCTTTACAACCTTTTTGTGTATTGCGACATCGTTCAACCCAACCTTGTAGGACATACTAAAGTACCCCTGTTGAGGATTGTGCCAGTGGAAGAGGGACATATCATCACTAAGAGTTATAACAACATTTTCTATCACCCTCTCGAGAGAGAAATCATTCATTCCATCCAAGTGCATATAAAGAGCGACACAAACAGAACGGTTCCATTTAACACTGGGAAGTCCATCGTGACACTTCACTTTAGAAGATGGCAAAAATGAGAAAAGAAAAATACTGTTGTGACGAAGCCATGAAAAGCCAATACATGAACTATTACAAAGAGCAAGCCGGACACGGTTTGCCAGGATTTCAGGGGACACACTTTCATAGAGGGCACAGACTTTGTGTAATGTTTAAAGGATTGTTGCATTTGGCCACACCTCTGCTTAAGAAAGGTGCTGTCGAGCTTAGAAAAAGGGCTCTGAGGACGGGCTTGAGTGCACTGGAGGGTAATAAAAGACCACCACGTCAAAGAAAACGTGTCAGTTCCAGTTCAGTCGTCAGACGAACAACATCTCACAAGAGACCAAAGAAGGATATTTTCTAGTTATCAACAATATAATTTCAAGTTAACAATCCCTAAAAAATAAAAAAAAATTTAAAAATGGCACTTATTCACCCTTTGTCATCAGACTGCGTTAAAAATGAACTGGACCTTTTTACTGTTCCGTCTACACAAACCAGCATTGAAGAGGGGAGGTGGTTGGAAATGGGGCCCATTACTCCAGTCGCTAATGATTCAGACACGATTGAATTCAACATCCCTGCCTCTGTATCCGAGTACACAGACCTGAGCAGCTGTTATATACGAGTAAAAGCCAAAGTGGTGAAAGCTAGTGGAGATGCACTGACTGGACCACCCACTGCAAATAATGACCCTCCAGCTGACAATGTGGCCCCCACAAATCTTTTTCTGCACGCTCTATTCAGTCAAGTAGATTTTTCCATGAAAAACACAGTGGTAATCACCTCAAACAACACCTACCCGTACAAAGCCTGCATCGAAACTCTGCTGAGTTTTGGAGAAGAAGCAAAAGACAGTCAACTCACAGCCGCCTTGTGGTACAAAGACGGAGACAATTTTCAGATGGATGGGGACAATGGGGGATTTGTGAAGAGGAAAGCAATGGCAGCCGTCAGTAGTATGATCGATATGGCTGGGAAGTTGCACGTGGACATGATGTTTCAAGACAGATATATTTTAAATCAAGTGCCCATGAAACTGAGGCTGACCAGAAGTAAAGACGTGTTCTGTCTTGACAGCCCTACTGTTGCAGCATCTTTTAAAGTCCAATTACTCGATGATAAATTTATGTTGAGAAAAGTACAAATGATTTAAGAAGCACATGCCAAAGCCTTAGAGGTGAGCAATGCTAAATACCCAGTGACCTGAGGCGAGTGTAAAACCATTCTCATCAGTGCTGGGACCAGGAGTGCTACAGAGGAAAACTTATACAACGGGCAACTACCCAAGCGCATTGTGGTGGGATTTGTCACAAACAATGCCCTGAATGGAGCTTTTAATGAAAACCCTTTCCACTTTCAACATTTTGGACTGCAACACATCGGACTCACTGTAGATGGAAAACAGGTCCCCATGAAACCATTAAAGGCAGACTTTGCCAGTGGAGATTTCGTCAACTGCTACCTGTCACTATTTACAGGGGTGAACGTCTTCCATCAGGATAAAGGTAATGCTATCAGTCGAGAAGAATATAAGAATGGGTATTCTCTGGTGGCGTTTAATTTAGCACCAGACTTACAAGAAGCAGGAGGGCAAACAAAACCTCATTAAAAATGGTGTGGTGAGTTTGGAAGTTTACTTTAAGGCAGCCACCACCCAAGCCATCAACATTGTGGTATACGGAGAGTTTGACAACCTGGTTGAAATTGACCGTTTCCGAGAAGTGCTGTGTGACTACACTCTTTAAACTGAAATGAACACTTCAGAACTGCAAGATGTCTTGTCAGCCACCTCTCCAAGACCATGGAAGGTGGGTGTGTTTGCTAGAGATGAGATCCCTAAACCACCACCAAACAGAAAGTGTTTGTATATCTGCAACACAGACAGCTCTCACAAACCTGGAAGTCACTGGGTTGTTCTCTGCATTAATGGGAAAGGAGAAAGACTTTGATGCTTATGGACTGCCTCCAATGTACAGTGAATTTAGACAATTTCTCAAAAACTATGTGTACAACGATGTACAGCTGCAAGAACCATTTTCTACCGTGTGTGGACATTATTGTGTGCTGTTTGCTCGATATGTGTTTGCTGGATACAGTATGGAACAGATTGTTTGTAAACTGGAACCTTATACGGATGCAGACATTGAAAGAATCTCTTTGAAACATTTTTTTCAGTCTTTTTATTTTGTTTGTCTTCATATATATATATATATATATATATATTACACTTTATTCATCATTAAGTAGACAGTGTGTAAAAACCCACCTTAAGTCGACACTAACCTATATCTTTCATTTTTAATAGTAATAACTTGAAATTTTAAAAATTTCTTAAATTTTAAATGAGGATTTTAAATATATATCCATGCAATGCTTTTAGTTTAAAATAAAATATATAACTCAAGTGTCTACCTAAAAATGTCTACTTAATGTTTTACCCGATTAAAATCATCATTAAGTAGACTGTCCCCTTAAGTGGTGCAAAAACAGCCACATTAAGTAGACATTTTAACGGGTAGAAATATGAATTGGAAATCAGATAAAAAGATCCCAAAATAATTGCTTTTGTATTTATTCTAAATCTATGGATCTATTTATAAAAATACATTACATTCTACATGTAGTTTTAGCTTTATTTTTGCAACAAATTCAATGCAGCACAAGTGGCAGTTATTAAGTTTCTTTTAAGACAGATTAAGTATCCTTTGAAAACAGTCATCTCATATTCAAGTGAAAGTTATGACTTCTACCTAAATATTGTCTTTTGAAATAAAGAATTGATATTTGTCATTAAACCTAATGTTTTTAGACTTAAATACATGCATCTATACTTCTAAAAATTGGTTTGATTTGGACATTTTTTTAGGATTCTGGCAACAGTTTTCTCTTTTCAGTTAGATGATCAATTGAATAATAAATTCCATTAAATTCCTAAGATATACATTAAATGTCCACGTAAGTTGGGTTTTTACATCCTAAGATATACACTAAATGTCAACCTTAGTTGGGTTTTTACATCCAAAAATATACACAAAATGTCCATTTAAGTTAGGTTTTTACATCCTAAGATATACACTAAATGTCCACGTAAGTTGGGTTTTTACATCCTAAGATATACACTAAATGTCAACCTTAGTTGGGTTTTTACATCCTAAGATATACACTAAATGTCCACATAAGTTGGGTTTTTACATCCTAAGATATACACTAAATGTCAACCTAAGTTGGGTTTTTACATCCTAAGATATACACTAAATGTCCACTTAAGTTGGGTTTACACCCTTAAATATATACAAGATGTCCACTTAATTTGGGTTTTACGACCTAAGATATACACTAAATGTCCACTTTATTTGGGTTTTTACATCAAGTAATATACAAGATGTAAACTTAAGTTGGGCGTTTATGTCCTAAGATATCTTTGATGGTCATGTAGCAGTTTAAAACATTTTGAGGCTATTTCTCATCTATGGACAGTTGAATGTCTTCATGGTTGATATTTTAAACAAAATATATATATCCTCTATAGCGTACAGATATTTGACCTTGAAGCTTGCCTCATTTTTAAAAACAAGATGGCTATCATGGACATTATTTTTTGCCAGTCTGCAAGGACTTTTACACATTTAAGGCACTAGAGGTGATTGTTGGTGTTCAATATCTTACTTTTAAGACATCGTATGCTAGGTTTCCAGATTAATTATCCATAGATGAACATAGACAAACATTGTACATATCATAATAAATAATTTGATTGCTATTTTGATAAAATTTGTCAGATATAAAACATTTTACAGGTCTTTAATACAGAGCCCAAAAACGGACATAGAACTGTTTTCCTAGCATTTTTTATCTTGTTACCATGAGCTAGTAAGTTGTCCCCACAAGATAAGAAATCATTACCACAAGATAGAAAGTCATTACCACAAGATACTAAGTTATTCCCACAAGTTAGCAAGTCATTACCACAACATAGAAAGTCGTTATCATAAGATACTAACTCGTTCCCACAAGTTAGCAAGCCGTTACCACAAGATAGCAAGTTGTTCCCACCAGTTATTAAGTTGTTACCACAAGATAGAAAGTCGTTTCCACAAATTAGAAAGTCGCGGTAATGTGATATTAATGAATGGTAATGAGATACTAATTCGTGGGAATGAGATGCTAAGTCCTAAGAATGAGATACTAACTTGTGGGAATAAGTGCTCACCACAAGATAGTAAATCCTTGTTTTAATTCATACCAACCACTTATCAAGTCATTCTCACCACTTAAAACTCGTTCCCACCACTTACTAACTCTTTCCCACCACTTATTAAGTTGTTCCCATTACTTAATAACTCGTTCCCACCACTTACTAACTCATTCTCACCACTAACTATCTCGTTCCCACCACTTAATAACTCATTCTCTCCACTTAATAACTCGTTCCCGCCACTTATTAACTCATTCCCAGAGACCAATAATATGCAAACATGGGTTAACAATATTTATTATGCATAATAGTTATAACAGTGACCACTAACAGATTGACAGTATTATCAATTATTACAGAAACTAGTTAATAATACATAAATTTAATTAAGATTGTTACTAGATAAAATAAAAATTATTTACAACACATGAGCACATAATGGTGTGGTTTCCTCCCTAAGGTGCCACATGCAGATGTTATAACCCAATTAGTAGTAAACCTCTACATTGTCCATACCCATACTAGAAGAATTTAAAATTTTAGACCGGTGGTTAAGACCAGGGCAAAATTGGCAAACTTTTTGAAAGTAAAAGAAATGGTATGCTGTGCCAAAAAGCACTCAATCCAATGTAACGACTAACATATCTTAGAAAGACGAAGGAAAGTGCCATAAAACAGGTTCCTCTGAAAGACAGTAATGTAATATACCTGTAATACTAAGTAGGTGACCTCTGAAGGTCACTAGGTAGGTAATTAAGAAGAATAACCATTATAATTGCTTAAACAATAACCATAATGGGATAAAAGTTGGACATGTAAGGTAATAGGAAACATGCGACCTCTGAAGGTCAATAAACTTATGTAAACTTTTTTTCCTCCACACGTTTATTTACCCTTTTTGGACAAAAATGCAAAGCATTTGGAGGGGCGAGGGTAGACTTGAATGGTATGCTAGTAGATGGATGACCTCTAATTAAGTTAGGTATCATGGACAAAAAAATTTCAGGACTTAGTAAAACTCGTGGGAATAACTTCTTATCTTGTGGTAATGACTTACTATCTTGTGGTAACAACTTGCTATATTGTGGGAACGACTTAGTACCTTGTGGTAATGATTTGATAACTTGTGGGAACAAGATAGTATCTTGTGGTAACAACATTCTAACTTCTGGGAACGACTGAGTATCTTGTGGGAATGACCTACTATCTTGTGGGAACGACTTTCTAACTTCTGGGAATGACTTGTTAACTTGTGGGAATGACTTGCAAACTTGTTGGAATGAGTAAGTATCTTATGGTAAGGACCATCTAACATGTGGGAACGACTTAGTATCTTGTGGGAACAACTTGCTATCTTGTGGGAATGACTTACTAACTTGTGGGAACGAGTTAGTATCTTTTGGTAATGACTTTGCTAACTTATTGGAACGAGTAAGTATCTTGTGGTATAGACTTTCTAACTTGTGGGAATGACTTGCTAACTTGTGGGAATGACTTTCTATCTTGTGGTAATGACTTGCTAACTTGCGAATGACTTAGCATCTTCTAGTAATGACTTTGCTAACTTGTGGGAATGAGTTAGTATTTTTGGTAATGACATTGGGAACATTTCCTATCATGTGGGAATGACTTACTATCTCGTGGGAACATTTCCTATCATGTGGGAATGACTTACTATCTCGTGGTAATGAGATAAAAAATGACAGGAAAACAGTTCTATATGTCCCTTCCTGGTCACCGTTCTTTTAACATAACCTTGTATTTCCCAGTGTTTTCTAATGGCATCTTTTCTGTGGAATTTACCCCTCAATATCTTACTTTTTTGGTATCTTGTTTGTTTTCTAATGGCATCTTTTCTGTGGAATTTACCCCTCAATATCTTACTTTTTTGGTATCTTGTGCAAAGTTTTCAGTTAACCTATCTATAGATGAGTCTACAACATACATTAATGAACAATTTGGTGGTTACCGTATTAAAATCAAGCAAATATTGAGCACTTTACAGGGATTTTAACAAGGCCTTTGATTTCCAAGTGTTACTTAATTGGGCGATTTTTTGTTGGATTTTGGTGTTCAATATTTTACTTTTATAATATCTTATGTTAGGTTACCAAATTAAGTATCTGTAATAGCACTTTACACATAATAATGGACAATTTGGTGGTTGTCTTATTAAGATCAAGCAAATATTAAGCATTTCTCGGAGATTTTAACAAAGCGTTTAACAAAGATTCTTCAGTGTAACTTAACTGGGTGATTTTTTTTGTGGAGGTTGGTCTTCAATATCTTACTTTTAAGGTGTTTTATGCTAGGTTTAAAGATTAATTATCCACAGACGGACATTGTATACATAATGATGAACAATTTGGTGGCTATTTTTATAAAATCTATCAGATATTAAGCATTTTGCAGGGCTTCCAACATAACCTTCGATTTCCCAGTGTTTTCCAATGGGGCGATTTTTTTCAAAGAATTAGTCAATCAATATCTTATTTCTAAGGTATCTTATCTTAGGTTTCCAGTTTATCTATCTATAAAAAAGTATTCTACACACTATGGTGAGTAGTTTGGTGGTGGTCTCATTCAAATCTCTCAAATATTAAGAATTTAATAGTCTTTTTAATAGAGCTTATAATTTCTTAATTATTTTCAATTGGGTGATTTTTTTTTTTGTTTTTTGGATTTAGTCCCCCAATATCTTACTTTTAAGATATCTTTAGTTAGATTTCCAGTTTAATCATCTATTAGCGAGTAGTCTACTTATAATAATGAACAATTTGGTGGTAGTTTCATTAAAATCAAACATATATCAAGTGGACACTGCAGGTGGATTTACAAGTTTTTTTCTCTATCTTCTGTTTCATTGTAAACATACTCTTAATGTGTAACAAATATCCATCAAAATGTACTCTAGTCTTCCTCAGGGCTACCATTTTATGTACTTGTATTACACAAGATTAAGTTAAAATTGTCAATATCTCACACTAATTACGTCTTGATATACTTTCAGGTACATTGGTAGTATTTTAGATGGGTGAATAATTTATATCATTTCAAATTAAATTTACTTTTAGATATCTTATTTCTCTAAAGCCTTGTGCAGGTCTAATTACCCCATTCCTGGCACATGCCACAAACACCCTTTCCACAATGAGAACATAAGATATCTTAAAAGTAAGATATTGAGGGACTAAATCCATGGAAAAAATTGCCCCATTGAAAATAACTAGGAAATTATAAGCTCTGTTAAAAAGACTGTTAAATTATCAATATTTGAGATATTTTAAAGAGATCACCACCAAACTGTTCATTATAGAGTGTAGAATACTTGTTTGTAGATAATTTAACTAGAAAGATAGCATAATATATCTTAAAAGTAAGATATTGAGGGACTATATTTACAGAAAAAAACGTCCCATTGAAAAACACTGGGAAATCCAAGGTTATATAATAAGCCCTGTAAACTGCTTAATATCTGATAGATTTTATTAAATCAGCTATCAAATTATACATTATTATGTATACAATGTTCGTCTATAGATAGTTAATCTGGAAAACTTACATAAGATATCTTAAAACTTAGCTATTGAATACCAATATTTCAAATGTAAGATATTGAAAACCAACTTCCACAGAAAAAAATCGCATAATTAAGTGACACATGGAAATCAAAGGCTTTCTTAAAATCCCTGTAAAATGCTTAATAATTGCTTCATTTTAATAAGACAACCTCCACATTGTCCAATATTATGTGTAGAATACTTGTTTATACATAATTGAACTCGAAACATAGCACAAGACAGTCTAAAAGTAAAATATTGAACACCAACATTAATGAAAAAATTCACCTAATTAAGTAACACTGGTAAATCAAGGGCTTTGTTAAAATCACTGTAAAATGCTTAATATTTGCTTGATTTTAATAAGACAACCACCACATTGTTCATTATAATGTGTAGAATACTCGTTTTTGATAATTAGTATGGAAACTTAATATAAGATATCTTAAAAGTAAAATATTGAACACCAATATCCATGGAAAAATCGCCAAATTAAGTTACGCTGGAAAATCAAGAGCTTTGTTAAAATTCCTGTAAAATGATTAATATTTGCTTGATTTTACAATTGGTTAATTATTGAGCATTTGACAGGCATTTTAAACAAGTGGACACTATAGATCTAAACCAATATTTGTGTTTGGTGTCAGATAAATTTTGTACAAAATACAAGAAATGCCAAAATGTCAGCTTGTCAGATAGTATGTATATTTTACAAACTTGTTTTCTCTATCTTGTTCTCTATTGTAGATACACACTAAATGACTAACAAACACCCAACAGAATGTACACTAGCCTTTTTCATGGCTATTATTTTATAATATTGTATTAGACAAGACAATATCTGACATTAATAACTTTAATAATTATCCCTTAATATAATTTCTGGTAACTTGACATATTTATACGGAAAACCATTTTACATGATTTTTATTTAAATTCACTACTATATAACTTATTTCTCCAAAGCCTTGTGGAAGCCTAATTACCCCACTCCTGGCTGGCACATGCCATAAACAAACAACCTTCAGATTTCCACAGTGAGAACGCAGTTATGCTTGTTTAAGCTTGTTTAACACATGCTGTGTTGTAATTAGTTCTTATCTCTAACACTGAGTTCTCTGTATGCATTCTGCATATCTCAATGTACCTGATCTGTTTTATTTTCCTATTCCATATATTTACTGAAACTTGATTTGAATAAAAATGTAAATATATAAACTGGGTTTTCTGGCTAAAGGTACAGTCAGTTTTAAATCATTCATAAAATACTTATCAATTGATCAATAATTAGGCAATGTTAATAATATAAATGTCAAATTGCTGATTATTATGTGTACAGTGTTTGCTTGTAGATAATTAAACTAAAACATTAACATATATAATATATAATTGTAATAACACAACCACCAAATTGTCCATTATTATGTGTAGAATTCTCGTCTATAGATAATGAAACTGGTAACCTGACATAAAAGTAAGATATTTAGGTTCTAAATTCATGGGAAAAATCGCCCAATTGAAAATAACTAGTAAATAACCCCTGTTTAAAAGATTGTTAAATTCTTGATATTTGAGAGATTTTAATGAGATCACCACCGAACTGTTCATTATAATGAGGAGAATACTCATTTATTCATTAACAGATAATTAAACTGGTAATCTAAGATAAGCTATCTTAAAAGTAAGATATTGAGGAATTAAACCTACAGAAAAAATCGCCCCATTGGAAAACACTGGGAAACCCAAGGTTATGTTATAAGCCCTGTAAAAAACCTTAATATTTGATAGATAATATTGAAACAGCCACCAAATTATTCGTTATTATGTGTACAATGTTCGTCTATAGATAATTCATATGGAAACCCAACATAAGATATGTCAAAAGTAAGATATTAAACACCAACATCCTTGGAAAAAATTGCCTAATTAGGTTATACTGAAGAATCAAAGACTTTGCTCCTATGAAATAAAAGGCTTTGTTAAAATCCCTGTAAAAACCTTATTATTTGATAGATTTTAATAAGACAACCAGCCAATTTTTCATTATTATGTGTACAATACTTATCTATCAATAATTAATCTGGAAATCTAGCATAAGATATCTTAAAAATAAGAAATTGAAGACCAACATCCATGGAAAAAAATGCCCAATTAAGTAACACTCGAAAATAGGGGTGTTATTAAAGTCACGGTAAAATGCTTAATATTTGCTTGATTTTAATAAGACAACCACCAAATAGTTCATTATTGTGTGTAGAATACTCATCTATAGATAATTAAACTGGAAACCTAGCATAAGATCTTAAAAGTAAGATCTTTAGGGACTAAATCCATGGAAAAAATCGCCCAATTAAAAATAACTTGTAAATTATAAGCTCTTTTAAAAATACTGTGAAATTCTTAACATTTGAGAGCTTTTTATGAGATCACCACCAAGCTATTTATTATAATGTGTAGAATACTCATTTATGGAGAATTACACTGGAAACCTAGCATAAGATATCTTAAAAGTAAGATATTGAGGGACTAAATCTACCCCCAAAATCACCCCATTGGAAAACATTGGGAAATTAAAGGCTATGTTAAAAGCCCTGTAAAATGCTTAATATTTAATAGATTTTATTAAAACAACCATCAAATTATTCATTATTATATGTACAATGTTTGTCTATAGAAAATTAATCTGGAAAACTAACATAAGATATCTTAACATTAACATATTGAACACTAACATCCACTGAAAAAAACATCCGATTAAGTTATATTAAAAAATCAAAGGCTTGTAAAAATCCCTGTAAAGTGCTTAATATTCCCTTAGACAACCATCAAATTATCGATTATTATTTGTACAATGTTGGTTTATACATAATAAAAATGGAAACCTAACACAAGATATGTTAAAAGTAGATATTGAACACCAACATCCATGGAAAAAATCGCCCCATTGGAGAATTCTGGGAAATAAAAGGCTTTGTTAAAATCCCTGTAAAATGCTTAGCTTATGTTACCTTTATTTTAATAAGACAGCCACCAAATTGTTTATTATTATGTTTATTATTATGTCCTTCCCACCACTTAGTAACTCGCTCCCACCACTTACTAAGTCGTTCCAACCACTTACTAAATTATTCCAACCACGTCTTAAGTCATTCCCACCACTTAGTTACTCGTTCCCACCACTTGCTAAGTCGTTCCCACCGCTTAGTAACTTGTTCCCACTACTTACTAAGTCATACCTAACCCTTACTAAATTATACACACCAATTACTAAGTCATTCCCAGTACTTGCTAACTCGTTCCCACCACTTGCATAGTCATCCCCACCACTTGCTAAGTCAAATATGACCACATCAGAAGAATCCCAGCCCATGATTTCTTATAGGTTGGCTTCATATCCATAACCTATAGCACCAATAATAAGTAAATTATAAGCGCTTTTAAGTGTGGCTACCTTTGTTTGACCTTGAAGAAGGGGCCCAAGGTCACCAAAATACTAAGTGGTTATCACAAGACAGTAAATCCTTGTGTTTTCAGTCATACACATCCCTTACTAAGTCGTTCTCACACCTTAATAACTCGTTCCCACCACTTACTAAAGTGTTCACCACTTATTAACTCATTCCCACCACTTACTAAGTTGTTCCCACCACTTACTAAGTCATTCCCACTACTTGCTAGGTCATTCCCACCACTTACTAAATTGTTCACCACTTAGTAAATCAAGCCCACCACTTACTAAGTCATTCTCACCACTTCCTAACGCGTTCTCACCACTTCCTGAGTCAAATATGACCAAATCAGAAGAATCCCAGCCCATGATTTCTTATAGGTTGTCTTCATATTCATAAACCTCTAGGACCAATAATAAGTGAATTATAAGCACTTTTAAATGTGGCTACCTTCGTTTCACTTTGAAAAAGGGGCCCAAGGTCACCAAAATACTAAGTCGCTACCACAAGACAGTAAATCCTTGTGTTTTCAGTCATACCCATCCCTTACTAACTCATTAACACCCCTTACTAAATTGTTCACCACTTATTAACTAATTCCCACCACTTACTACGTCATTCCTACCACTTACTAAATCATTGCCAGACCATACTAAGTCATTCCCACCACTTGCTAAGTCAAATATGACCACATCAGAAGAATCCAAACCCATGATTTCTTATAGGTTGGCTTCATATCCACAACCTCTAGGACCAATAATAAGTGAGTTATAAGCACTTTTAAGTGTAGCTACCTTCATTTGACCTTGACGAAGGGGCCCAAGGTTACCAAGATACTAAGTGGTTATCACAAGTGAGTAAATCCTTGTGTTTTCAGTCATACCTACCCCTTACTAAGTCGTTCCCACCCCTTACTAACTCATTCCCACCACTTGTCAAGTCAAATATGACCAAATCAGAAAAATTCCAGCCCATGATTTCTTATAAGTTGACGTCATATCCATAACCTCTAGGACCAATAATAATTGAGTTATAAGCACTTTTAAGTGTGGTTACCTTCGTTTGACATTGAAGAAGGGGCCCATGGTCACCAAAATACTAAGTGGTACCACAAGAGAGTAAATCCTTGTGTTTTCAGTCATACCCATCCCTTACTAAGTCATTGCCACACCTTACTAACTTGTTCCCACCACTTTCTAAATTGTTCACCACTTATTAACTCATTCCCACCACTTACTAAGTCGTTCCCACCACTTACTAAGTCATTCCCACCACTTACTAAGTCGTTCCTACCACTTACCAAGTCATTCCCACCACTTGCTAAGTTGTTCCTACCACTTACTAAATCATTGCCAGCACTTACTAAGTCGTTCCAACCACTTGCTATGTCAAATATGACCAAATCAGAAATATTCCAGCCCATGATTTCTTATAAGTTGACTTCATATCCATAACCTCTAGGACCAATAATAATTGAGTTATAAGCACTTTTAAGTGTGGTTACCTTCGTTTGACATCGAAGAAGCGGCCCAAGGTCACCAAGATTCTAAGTTGTTACCACAAGACAGTAAATCATTGTGTTTTCAGTCATACCCATCCCTTACTAACTCGTTCCCATCACTTACTAACTCATTCCCACCACTTACTAAATTGTTCACCACTTAGTAATTTGTTCCCACTACTTAGTAAGTCATTCCCACCACTTACTAAATTATACACACCACCTACTAAGTCATTCCCACCACTTGCTAATTCGTTCACACCACTTGCTAAGTCAAATATGACAAAATCAGAAGAATCCCAGCCAATGATTTCTTATAGGTTGGCTTCATATCCATAACCTCTATGACCAATAATAAGTGAAGTATGAGCACTTTTAAGTGTGGCTAGCTTCATTTGCCCTTGAAGAAGGGGCCCAAGGTCACCAAGATACTAAGTGGTTACCACAAGAGAGTAAATCCTTGTGTTTTCAGTCATACCTACCCCTTACTAAGTCGTTCCCGCCACTTACTAACTCATTCCCACCACTTGCTAAGTCAAATATGACCAAATCAGAAGAATCCCAGCCCATGATTTCTTATAAGTTAACTTCATATCCACAACCTCTAGGACTAATAATAAGTGAATTATAAGTACTTTTAAGTGTGGCTACCTTTTTTTGACCTTGACGAAGGGGCCCAAGAGCACCAAAATACTAAGTGGTTACCACAAGAGAGCAAATCCTTGTGTTTTCAGTCATACCCATCCCTTACTAAGTCATTCTCACACCTTACTAACTTGTACCCACCACTTACTAAGTCGTTCCCACCACTTGCAAAGTCATTCCCACCAGTTACTAAGTCATTCCCACCACTTCCTAAGTCATTCCCACCACTTGCTAACTCGTTCCCATCACTTGATAAGTCAAATATGACCACATCAGAAGAATCCCAGCCTATGATTTCTGATAGGTTGGCTTCATATCCACAATCTTTAGGACCAATAATAAGTGAATTATAAGCAGTTTTAAGTGTGGCTACCTTCTTTTGACCTTGAAGAAGGGGCCCAAGGTTACGAAGATACTAAGTGGTTATCACAAGACAGTAAATCCTTGTGTTTTCAGTCATACCCATCCCTTACTAACTCATTCCCACCACTTACTAACTCGTTCCCACCACTTACTAAATTGTTCACCACTTAGTAACTTCTTCCCACTACTTGCTAAGTCATTAATACCACTTACTAATTTGTATCCACCACTTACTAAGTCATTCCCACCACTTGCTAACTTGTTGCCACCACTTGCAAAGTCATCCCCACCACTTGTAAGTCAAATATGACCACATCAGAAGAATCCCAGCCCATGATTTCTTATAGGTTGACTTCATATCCACAACCTCTAGGAGTAATAATAAGTGAATTATAAATACTTTTAAGTGTGGCTACCTTCGTTTGACCTTGAAGAAGGGGCCCAAGGTCAACAAAATACTAAGTGGTTATCACAAGAGAGTAAATCCTTGTGTTTTTAGTCATATCCATCCCTTACTAAGTCGTTGCCACACCTTACTAACTTGTTCCCACCGCTTACTAAATTGTTCACCACTGATTAACTCATTCCCACCACTTACTAAGTCGTTCCCACCACTTACTAAGTCATTCCCACCACTTACTAAGTCGTTCCCACCACTTACTAAGTCATTCCCACCACTTGCTAAGTCGTTCCTACCACTTTCTAAATCATTGCCAGCAGTTACTAAGTCATTCCCATCACTTGCTAACTCGTTCTCACCACTTGCTATGTCAAATATGACCAAATCAGAAGAATCCCAGGCCATGATTTCTTATAGGTTGGCTTCATATCCATAACCTCTATGACGAATAATAAGTGAATTATAAGCTCGTGTAAGTGCAGCTATCTTTGTTTGACCTTGAAGAAGATGCCTAAGGTCACCAAGATACTAAGTGGTTATCACAAGTGAGTAAATCCTTGTGTTTTCAGTCATACCCAGCCTTTACTAACTCGTTTCCACCACTTACTAACTTGTTCCCAAAACTTACTAAATTGTTCACCACTTAGTAACTTCTTCCCACTACTTGCTAAGTCATTCCCACCACTTACTAAATTGTACCCACCACTTACTAAGTCGTTCCCACCACTTGCTAACTCTTTGCCACCACTTGCAAAGTCATCCCCACCACTTGTAAGTCAAATATGACCACATCAGAAGAATCCCAGCCCATGATTTCTTATAGGTTGACTTCATATCCACAACCTCTAGGGCTAATAATCAGTGAATTATCAGTACTTTTAAGTGTGGCTACCTTCATTTGACCTTGAAGAAGGGGCCCAAGGTCACCAAAATACTAAGTGGTTACCACAAGAGAGTAAATCCTTGTGTTTTCAGTCATACTCATCCCTTACTAAGTCGTTGCCACACCTTACTAACTTGTTCCCACCACTTTCTAAATTGTTCACCACTTATTAACTCAGTCCCACCACTTACTAAGTCGTTCCCACCACCTACTAAGTCATTCCCACCACTTACTAAGTCGTTCCCACCACTTACTAAGTCATTCCCAACACTTGCTAAGTCGTTCCTACCACTTACTAAATCATTGCCAGCACTTACTAAGTCATTCTCATCACCTGCTAACTCGTTCTCACCACTTGCTATGTCAAATAAGACCAAATCAGAAGAATCCCAGGCCATGATTTCTTATAGGTTGGCTTCATATCCATAAACTCTATGACCAATAATAAGTGAATTATAAGCACTTATAAGTGCAGCTATCTTTGTTTGACCTTGAAGAAGATACTAAGTGGTTATCACAAGTGAGTAAATCCCTGTGTTTTCAGTCATACCCAGCCTTTACTAACTCGTTCCCACCTCTTACTAACTTGTTCCCACCATTTACTAAATTGTTCACCAATTAGTAACTCATTCCCACCACTTACTAAGTCATTCCCACCACTTACTGAATTGTTCACCACTTATTAACTAATTCGCACCACTTACTAAGTCAAATATGACCACATCAGAAGAATCCCAGCCTATGATTTCTTATAGGTTGGCTTAATATCCATATCCTCTATGACCAATAACAAGTGAATTATAAGCACTTTTAGGTGTGGCTACCTTCATTTGACCCTGAAGAAGAAGGGGCCAAAGGTTACCAAGATATGAAGTGGTTACCACAAGACAGTAAATCATTGTATTTTCAGACATACCTATCCCTTACTAACTTGTTCCCAACCGTTACTAGCTTGTTTCAATGACTTACTAAATTGTTCACCACTTATTAGCTCATCCCCACCACTTACTAAGTCATTCCCAAGACTTAATCAATCATTCCCACCACCTACTAAGTCATTCCCACCACTTGCTAACTCGTTCCCATCACTTGATAAGTCAAATATGACCACATCAGAAGAATCTCAGCCCATGATTTCTTATAGGTTGGCTTCATATCCATAACCTCTATGACCAATTTTAAGTGAATTATAAGCACTTTTAAGTGTGGCTACCTTCGTATGCCCGTGAAGAAGGGGCCCAAGGTCACCAAGATACTAAGTGGTTGCCACAAGACAGTAATCCTTGTGTTTTCAGTCATACCCATACCTTACTAACTCATTCCCACCACTTACTAAGTCGTTCCCACCACTTACTAAGTCATTCCCACAACTTGCTAAGTCGTTCCCATCACTTGCTAAGTCAAATATGACTAAATCAGAAGAATCCCCGCCCATGATTTCTTATAGTTTGGCTTCATATCCATGACCTCTTAGACCACTATTAAGTGAATTATAAGCACTTTTAAGTGTGGTTACCTTCGTTTGCCCTTGAAGAAGGGGCCCAAGGTCACCAAGATACTAAGTGGTTACCACAAGAGAGTAAATCCTTGTGTTTTCAGCCAAGACTATTATAAAATGCCTGTGAAATGTTCAATAATTAAGCAAACTTTAAGTTACTCATTAATGTGTGCTAAATGCTCTTTGATAGATAATTTCACAAGAAACCTGAAAAAAGGTATCTTAAAATAAAGATGATGACCACTCATAACCACATTAAAAATCGCCTAATTTAATGATACTGGGCAATTAAAGGCTGTTTTAAAGTCCATGTAAAATACTTAATATTTGGGTGATTTTTATGAAACAAACACCACATTCCTCATTATTTTATGTAGAATGCTCGTTTATAGATAATTGGACAGAAAAATTGTGGTTAGATATCTTAAAATTAAGATATTGAGCAGCAACACCCATGGAAAAAATCAACTAATTATATAATGAAAGGCTTTTTTGAAATATCTTTCAATTTTTCATTAATTAAGCAATTTTAATTAAACAGCAAATTACTCATTAATGTGTGCAAAATGCTTGTTCCTAGATCATTGAACTGGAAACATAAGATATCTTAAACTTAAGATAATGAACACCCATGGAAAGATTACCCAATCAAATAATACTCGGAAATCAACAGCTTAGTTAAGTTCCTTGTAAAATACTACATACTTTGGTGATTTTAACTAGACAAACACCAAATTGTTCATTAGTATGTGCATAATGCTTGTCTTTAGCTAATTTTTAATCAAGACAGTTTAGTATGCATGTTTGTAATCTTGCAGATATGCATGAGTACACAAATAAATACAATGTACACATGTAGCCATTTAGTCCAAAATGTATATTTGACATGAAAAAAGTATATGTCTTCTATTTTTTGTATTTGTGGAGGGAAGAACTAAAAACAAAGTTTAAATGATGCTTTTAAAAATCCTTTACCCCACAGTATAAATATAATTTACATATACACCATTAACTTTTTTAATATTTTAAATTTAATTTGTGGCTACCTAAGTGAGGTTTTTACACACTGTCTACTTAAGGAAAATATACACTTCAAAACTTTGGGCTGTTATTGTTGCTTTACCTCATGAAAAATTGAAATACAAAATAATTTTATTCAAATTATAGGTACCAAAGAACAGGACAAAACTGCAGTTGCCATATTTAAATCACTCCAAAATAATTTTTCAGAGGTCCAAACATTAAGTAGACACGAAAATGTCTACTTAAGTAAAATGTCTACCTAAGGTGGTGTATTTACACCAAAGTGTCTACCTAATGATGAATCCAGGAGTATATATATATATATATATATATATATATAAATGGTGACATTCCATCACTCGGGCTCATCATGCATCTGAATGTCCATGTGTCAAGATGCAGGTGTGTCCTGAGTGCTCCAAGGCCTTTACCAGAAAGGATAATCTCCAAAGACATGTCAAGTCTATTCATGGTTACACAGTAGACAATAGCAAGGCTCAAATAGAACTAAAGAACGAAGACTACACAAGTGAACGCGCAAAAGACCAAGAATTCTATCCAATTCCGAGGGAAGACCAAGAACTCCTTCTCGCTCAAATCGGCACTTTTCTAAAGAGCCACTTTGAGGCCGTATTTAACATGTATTTTCAAACTGATGAGTAAACAAAGGGACATAATGGCCTTTTAATGTAGAAGTAAAACAATAAATACATGTTAACTTTTATTTTCATAGCTTGAATTTTTGCAAAAAATATTGAATAAGCTATAACTGCATTCATTTAGAGTCTATACTTATCACTGGCAACAATTGCTGTTCAAATCTAGCATATACTGCTTATATATTGTAAGCCCTGATTGAATTCAATCAGAAAAGATCTGTATCACTGGTGAAAATGGCTGTGGAAATGTATAAAATAGTACTATTTATATATTACAAGCCCTGATTGAGTTCAATCAGAAAAGGTCTGTATCACTGGTGAAAATGGCTGTTCAAATGTATAAAATAGTACTATTTATACATAATCTGATTGAATTCAATCAGAAGAGTCTGTATTACTGGTGAAAATGGCTGCTTAAATGCATGAAATACTACTATTTATATATTACAAGCCCTGATTGAATTCAATCAGAAATGGTCTGTATCATTGGTGAAAATAGCTGTTCAAATTTATGAAATAGTACTATTCATATACAACAGGCACTGATTGAATTCAATCAGAATGAGTCTGTATCACTGGTGAAAATGGCTTTTGAAATGTATAAAATAGCACTATTTATACATAAACTGATTGAATTAAATCAGAAATGGTCTTATCGCTGGTGAAAATGGCTGTGGAAATGTATAAAATAGCACTATTTATATATTACAAGCCCTGATTGAATTCAATCAGAAAAGGTCTGTATCACTGGTGAAAATGGCTGTTCAAATGTATAAAATTGTACTATTTATACATAAATAATCTGATTGAATTCAATCAGAAAGAGTCTGTATTACTGGTGAAAATGGCTGCTTAAATGTATGAAATAGTACTATTTATATATTACTAGCCCTGATTGAATTCAATCGGAAATGGTCTGTATCATTGGTGAAAATAGCTGTTCAAATTTATAAAATAGTACTATTCATATACAACAAGCACTGATTGAATTCAATCAGAATGAGTCTGTATCACTGGTGAAAATGGCTGTTGAAATGTATGAAATAGTACTATTCAAATATTATCAAGCTGTGATTGAATTCAATCAGAAAAGGTCTGTATCACTTTTGAAAGTGGCTGTTTAAATGTTTAAACTAGTACTATATAAAAGAACCACAATGAACTGAGATATAACTAAAAAACGGTAGTAAAAACTTCCCAAAGATTCCAATATGGCGGCGGCCAACGAGAAAGGAGATGACATAAAGGGGAAGTCACGTGACGACAACCTGAGGCTACGGTCAGCACTAAACGTCTGTTTTTCTTAGATGTTGGCCGTTTGCTGGGTGGCAACCCGAGAACAGCAATCAATCCCACATGGTAAGCTATTGTAGCGCAATAAAATAGTACTATTTATATATTATAAGCCCTGATTGAATTCAATCAGAAAAGGTCTGTATCACTGGTGAAAATATACAAAGTACTGCAGTTTATATTTTTACGAAACCTATGATACTACTGAGTCCATATCACTGTGAAACTATTTAAGATTAAATTTAATAAGAATCTGTAAAATAATTTTAAAATTACAAAATATTACCACTTTTATTATCCTAATGATCAACAATAATTACTGACTTGCAAGAAATTAAAAATATACTGCTGATCTTGCTTCAAACATTTCATGGTAGATTTGCTGTATTTAAGTACTGATACAAAAATGAAATTTCTATAAATGTTTGCATGCAGGTAGTTCTGAGACTAAAAATACTGAAGATAACATTTAGGGTAAAGGTAAGATTTCATATTGGCCATATTTGTGTGTTTGAAAATGGTACAATCTAAATACAATGAGGTGATTCACATAGAGAATTATAAATAGAATGAGTTATCTTCATTTGTACATGTAAGTAATGTTTTTTTTTATTATTTTAATACTTCCCTAGAAAAGTTGAAAAAATAAAAATACATAATAAATGATGCTATATTTATTGAACAAAATGTATATCATAGTTATCAAATTTAACTTTAAATTATAGCATGAGGCTTAAACTACCAAAAAGGTTTCGGAGGACAAAAACATAGTCTCCCAATAAAATAACAAAAAGAAAATGTGTAAAGTTTTAAGGAAGAAAAAAGGAAATATTTTGTATATTGTTGAAAATTTCCTTAAACAGAAATAATCCACACAGAAACAAACTTATAAAATTATTTTAAACCTATTATGTACTTTTACATATACATTGATTTGATTTTAAATATTCTGTTTTCTAACATATAGCAGTGTTTATTAGTGTTGAATAACAATATCGATCGATATTGAAATATCGGGTCATAGATGTTTTCCGGGAGAGAGCTTCCAAACTCGTTTGCAGGTTTTAGTTGTTTCCCGAAACGTAAACAAATATGGCTTTTCCGCTTTAGCGGTAAGTGAAAGTTGACAAAAATAATATTAAAACCTTTACACATCTTCAAATATTGTCCTTTATTTGAATGAAAACACACTATAGTTGTACCTGTTAAGTAGTGTGTTTCGATATTGATAATAGACCCTACATTACCAATATCAGCATATTTAGCATGGATCAATAAATATTTCTATATCGATAAACAATACCAGCACTAGTGTTTATGAACATCAAATATCTGTTTACATGTTTTGTAAAAGATATGGTACAAATATGGGTGCTAAACAAGGCTAGGTAAAACACCATCTATTTGTAACACATACATATTGCAATAGACAGTTTGCACACATAGAGCAGATTTTTACATAAATAACAAGATTACTCACAGAACGCAAACCTCCGCCAAGGGAGCACATATCCTGAAAATTTCATCAAAATTCGTCCACAACCTTTTGAGTTATCTGTCTTTAAAAATTACATTTCATGGGTCCAGCAGATCCAGATAGTGATCTGGATCACTCCCAAAATTGAATCATTTCTTTTTACCTTTTCAGACACATCCTGAAAATTTCATCAGAATCCATCCGTAAGTTTTTGAGTTATCTTGTGCACAAGCAAACTCATGAACTCACAAACCCACAATCAAACGCAGGCGAAAACATAACCTCCTAGGCGGAGGTAATCATTGCATAATTACAAAATGGCACTTGCTCTTTCTGCAATCTGTTTCTTGCTCTTATGTTATAATGGGTTTATTAAGATCTAACAATTGACCCTAATTGCAATAGAGTGACAAATATATTTACAGGAGGAATCATTGTACTCGGTGTAAAAAACTTGTGAAAACCATGCAAAAGAGTTCATTATTCACTAAATACTGCCGATAGAAGTCTGAAATTTTGCATAAGGAAGAAACAGACATACAGCTGAATAACTTATTCCAAGAAATTGAAATCTGATAGTTTTTAGAGTTACAAAGAAACAATTTCAACCCCAATTTGTCCCACATTGAAAGGGTGCACAAATCTTTCATATTCTTTGGTACTTCCTGCATATGGTTTCCTTTTTAGTCCCAATGCTTTATACAGCAATAAATGCAACAAGAGGGTCAGAGATGCCCCAAAAGGCGGGTTGCACAGGCAGCAATAAGGTTAGCGATTGCTGTAATTAAATTTAGAAACAAGGAAAGAAATGTTAGGTCACCCAGTTAAGATAAATGTGTTTCACAAACGGATAAAAATCGAACAAATGAACTCATGGAATTACACCAATTTCGAAAGCAACTTAGCTATGATGATGATCTATCTCCTTGTCAAGTTGGAATTTGATTTGAATTTGAAAGTGTTTTTGAGTTAGAGTCCAGAAACGGAAATGTTGATGGACAGACAAATGTACAAAAAATGGACACACAAATGGACAGAATTACACCAATTCCGAAAGCAACTTAGCTATGATGGTGGTCTATCTTTCTTTCAATTTTGAATAAGATTGGACAAAGCATTTTTGAGATACAGTCCGGAAACGGAAATGTTGACGGACAAATGGACCAAAAAAGGAGAATGACTGGACAAAATTACACCAATTTTGAATGCAACTTAACAATGATGGTGATCTGTCTCCCTGTCAAGTTTGAATTCAAGTGGACAAAGCATTTTTAGGTTACAGTCCGTAAACGGAAATGTTTACGGACAAACAGAGAAAAAACGGACAAACGAACAAACGGAATTACAGCAATTTCAAAAGTAACTTAACTATGATGGTGATATATCTCCCTGTCAAGTTTGAATTTGATTGGACAAAGTGTTTTCGAGTTGGAGTCCAGGGGCCGTATTCACAAAAGGTCTTAGCCAAGTTTTTGGCTTAACTTTTATATAAAAATACAGCCAACTTAAGCCTAAGATTTGGCTAAGACCTTTCATGAATATGGCCCCAGAAACAAAAATGTTGACGGAAAGACAGATGGACAGATGTCGAACACATCAATCTAATATGCTACAGGCAACCTGCCTAAAAATGACCAAGATAAAAGTAAACCTCAATTTTACAACCCAATTTTGACCTAAATGAAAGGGCCAGGGAACGAATCTGACCAGCTCTATTGACTCTGTGTATACGCTTTGCTCTTTACTCCCAATATATTCTTAAGCTCTGGAAGCAATGTATAGATATAAAATACAAAACCTGTGATATATGACCCACTTTGATCATTGAGGTAGTCTAGATGGAAATCTGACTGGCTTTCTGATTGCTACCGTGTATAAAAATGCTCATAAATCACCCAGTTTTATTACAATCACCCCCTAATCTAATTTCAAAATTTTGACAATTTAAAAGTAGGTATATTACAGTGAATATATGTAGTAGGTAATATGCGAATTCCCTGGAATTTTTACTGAATATGCGTATTCCCTAAAATGGTCAGGGAATATGCATATTCCCTAAGCTTTTCAGGCAATTGCTTCACATATTCCCTGAACTGAAATTAGTGAATATGTATAATGGGCCATCATTACAGTATAATGCTAGAAATAAGGAAGAAAGTTCACTTACAAATCTAACAATTTAGTGTCCTACTTCTCTTTATATGTAATTTTTTCTAAGTTTACTAAAAGGGCGTTTGCTGCGGTACAGTAAAACCATTCCCTAAAAAATATGCTGCAGTACGGATTGCCACACTCCAGAACTTTGTTTCGAGTGCGGTTTCAGTAACAATTGTTTTCATTGGTTAATTGAATTAATCACTTTTGCAGATGAAAAATAGTATTAGTTGGGTTTATCTCCCAATTGTAAAATATGGCTAGAATTACACACCTTTCCTTAAATCACCTCATATTTCCTTAAGTCTGTGTGTGCAAGTACTAACATTTGATATTCTATTTGTAAAATATTGGTACAAAACGTCAACAGTAGTTGCGGTGAGAGTAAGATATTTGTCTCAGTGAGGTTTCAGCAACAATTGTTTTCATTGGTTAATTAAATTAATAACGTTTGCAGATGAAAAATAGACTGGTTGGTTAATTGTTCTGTATTTAAAATATAGAAACCCTTCACTCTGTGAGATTATTAGGATACCAGCTTGAACCACACTCTAGTTTATTTACTGGATACGGCAAATGAATGGTACCGTACTGTAGAATTTCTTCTCGAGTGCGGTGTTTTACCATACTCCAACCACTTTGTTACTAAAAGGGTTGCTTGAAGTCAAATATACCAGGACAAGTTATACTTTCAGTGTATACATAAGTTTGAGAGGTCAAAGTTTCATTCTATGGAATAAATATGATAACCTAATAACTAATGTGCAGACTGTTTAATAAGGAAAATTATTTTTTTGGGGGTAAGAATAGATTTAGCTCTTAAGTTAGTTTAGTTGATTATTTAAGCAGTACCTTCAAGTAATGGGTGATTTTCATTATTGATTTTTTGTAGACTGTAAATGTTGCTTTTAAATATTGTAGAGATTATATAAATGCTATTGTGACTTTAATTTCATTCTGATACCCTGTCTCTTTTGGAACATTTAAAATTTTCAAGTTATTTTGAATTAATAGGACCTTTGCTTATTCATCCATGACCAATATACCAAAGACATATTTTGTTGCAAACTGAGTGGGTTAATTAATCACCTGTTTGATCAATGAAGGATGGGTGATTTGTTTCTAATTGAAAGATCAAAGAGCAATTTCTAGTTAGGGAATATGCATATTCCCTAGTCATCAAAACAAGTGTATCCCCTGATTTTACATATTCAGTGTAACATATACACAATACCACACTCCTGTACTAAGTAGTTTTGGTTGCTTGACAGTGGTGATCAGTTATACTTGAAGAAACTTGATTTTAATTCTTGATAAACATCAAAGGTCAAGTGTAAGTAAGAATGAGGAAAAACATTTTCCATGCCAAATATATGTAAATGCCAACAATGGTTAGAATACACCCACCAATAAGGGACATAATGTAGGTGTTGTGGGGAAATATGACCCAAAGACAAATGAGCACCCTCTTCCAGATATTTAAATGTTTATACCAGAAGCCTGTTTTAACAGATTGAGAAATTTGGTTGACATATTGGTTTCTCCACCTGTAAAAAATTTCCCAATTATGTTCTTTCTGGATGTGGAGTCCTTGGCTGGTTGAGCAATACCTGTTTTCAGAGTCATATTTTGTACTATAACCCAATCAAACCAAACTTTGTTTGGGGAATGCTTGGTTACAACCCCAATCCATGGCATCTTTTTCTCTTCCTCACTGCATTTCTCATTAATTTTCATCAGGATGTAGTCTCCCACTTTGACCACCATGGGTGTAGGATGAAACAAATATTCTGTAAAAAGAGATAAAAGTGAGAAAATTTGAGAAGGCTAGCTATAATATTTTTCTTTGGAGCAGTAACGGTGAAATTTCTACACACTGCTATCCGGTGGATAGAATTAAAGATAAATGTATAATTAATGCAGAAGAATATTTTAACTCCCATATGTATTAGAACAATATTGTTGTATCTACACATGTCATAACTTTAAGTATGATAATTTCATGGGATTATGAACATCACCAACACATACATATAGGCCAATACATACTATCAGTGACTCAATAAACTTTAGGACACATCAATTTATTTTCATCTTCTGGTGTGGCTTAAGGACGTAGAAAGATATCTTGTGAGCACTAAATATGTTCACTTGCAATTCTCATCAAAAAGAGTAATCTTTTTACAATTCATTTTCCCTAGATATTCTCTTATGAATTACATGATTCTCCAAATCTATCACATTTTGCAATAAAAAAAATGCAGTACTTGCCTGTATCATTGAGTTCATTTATTTCTTTAGAGCTTTCCTGGGTTGGATCCATTGCTGAAAGTCAATAAATCATTAAAATATTACATCCGGTGTAATGTTTATTAAATTATTTTCAGCATATTTACATATATCAATTAAATCCAATTTGGCACAAAATTAAAATATTAATCAGTTATTGCATTTCATCAAGTAAAATTGAAGATTTGAGATTAAATTTCATATTCCAAAAAGTAAAATTATCTTAAGGCTAATTCATACATGATCATTTTTTTTACTATTTTATCACTTTTGTCTGCACCTAAGATTTTTTTATGAGATTTTTTATTTCAGAAAAACTAATTTTTGTACTTTTTGATTCTGGTTTGTTTCGTTTTCTTCTTTTTTCTTCTTTTGCAGTTGATGAGCTACCTAAAATAATAAAACATTATTTTGAAAAAAGTAAATATAACTGGCAGTTTTACTTTGAATGACATAACATGCATTAAATAGACACAAATAATACTTTCTGACATGTATATAAAATAAACCAGAAAGCATATTGATTTACATTTAAACAAGCAATCAGTCCCCTGAAAGGGCTCCATGTCAGCTGACTGTGTGTTTTTAGTTTCAGAGTATTAGTGAAAGAAGAAAAAGACACAAAACTTGTGCAAAGTATTCAGAAGTACCCACTTAACTGTTAGGGTGTAAAACGTAGGTGGAAACATTTAACAAAATAGTGTACATGCAATAGTTTTTGAGTTACAACTGATTTACTCAACAGTGAAAACCTGAAAGTAGCTATTTCTCATCTATGCAATGAACTACAGGTCTGCAAGTTTACTATTTCAAAGCTGACCCAAAAGTAGGTGAATAACAAATTTTAAACCAGAAACTAGCTATTGGTCAGCTATGTAATGAGCTACAAGTCTACAGTTTCACCGTTACAGCTGACCCTTAAGAAGGTGAATAATATATTCAAACAAAATTATCTAAATGCAATAGTTTCAAGTTTTTAGAAATTTACTAAACAGTTACAATCTGAAAGTAGCTTTGCTGAGCTATGTAATGAAATAACTGATATACTCACCTGTGAAAACCTGAAAGTAGCTATTGCTCAAGTATGCCAAGAGCTACACATATGAAATTTTACTATGTTATAGCTAGCCCAAAAGAAGATAAATAACATATTCCAAAAAGATTATCTAAATGCAATAGATTTTGAGTTATAAGCAATTTACTCAACAGTGAGAACCTCAAAGTAGCCCTTACTCAGCTATACAGTGAGATACAGTTCTGAAATTTGGTATAGCTGACCCAAAAGTATCTGAATAACTAAAAATACTCTAAATACAATAGTTTTCAAGTTGTGACTGATTTACTCAACAGTGATAACCTCAAAGTAGATATTACTCAGCAATACAATGAGCTACAGGTATGTAATTTTACACTGTTATAACTAACCCAAAACTAGCGGAATAAGATATTTATACCAAATTCTCTAATTGCAATAGTTTTTAACTAACAAGTGATTTTACTCATTATGGAAGTTATTTAAAAGTCAAAAAGTAGCTAATACTCACTAAGCTATGGGGATAAATGCAGAAGTTACTCTCCATTTTGTATATATGGGAAAAGTAATACTTTTCAAGTTATAAATGTATTAATGCATTAAAAATAATTTTAAAAATTCATAAACAATAATTAAGAAAAATACAGGCCTGATACTCACACAAGGGAATCTACTTGTGGCCTAGTACATATATGCAAGATAACAGAGAAATCCCCTCAATAGTCAACGAGAAAATTGCGATGAATTGTTGAAATTTGCACACTTTGGGTGGGGGTACCTCAGTTGCAATGGCTCTGGGGAACAGATGAATGGACCAATCTACATGCCTTGAACAATTTTTCACCATTGATACATAATGTATCTTTAAGAACACAGCAGAAGTTGTTCACACAGATGCATATGTGGATGTGTACAAAACAGAGTGATGCAATAATGTCAGCAGACTGATAAGTCAACTGACATAAAAATCATTATCATAATGATTGTCATATCAAACATACTGACATAAGATTTAATTGAACCTACTTTATTGTTGTTTAGTGTATTTCAAAATCTATATATTAAGGGATATAATATACAATATACTCAATTACTAGTCAAGCAAAGGGTTACTTCTTGATACCACAGGCTTGTGTACAATAATATTCAATTCATGTTGCAATTTTACTTGCCTTTATCAGTATCTTCAGATGTATCAATGTTATTGGATCTTTCAGGATTTGGGTCTGCTGCTGAAAGCAAGAAAGTGATTGAGTTAAAATATTTGTGCATGAAAATATTAACTGAAATATCAAATATTGCACCAATCAAAGAAAAGTTTTATACAAAACATTTATCAAGTTATTTTTTACATTTCTAAATAGATTAAGAATTTAACATTTTACATTCATTAAAGGAAAATTATCCTTGAGCACACTGTTATGTTAAGGATTTTCATTGACTAATATCTCTCTTGTCTGGACATAAGATCCTTTTAATGTTAGAACCACTGTTTTCCTCACATTGGGTATGTGGCTTGGTCCTTTTCCTCCTCTTATCATCTTTCTCAGGTGAAGAGTAATCTAAAACAATGAGATATTAAAAGTCAGATTTAGTTTGAATATCTCAACTGCACCCTACATCTTCCCCAGAATCACCTCACTATATAATATGGATGGGTTGGTAGGCCCAAAACAAAAATTTAGCTCGCAATTCGGTATTCATTTTGTTTATTATGCACAATAGATACACATATCAAAGCTCAAAATTGACCCAAGATTTTAAACTGTTAGGACCAATAGTTAATGAGGCATGAAGTCATTCCTAAAAGGTTTATCTTATTTGACTATGAATTAGGGTTCAAAGGTCACATGAACAAATACAATCAAGGTAACAGATAAGTATTGAATATAAATACTTCATTGTTTCTCAAATGTTCTAAGTTGGAATTGTATACCCCATACAGCAGTACATAGTCATATTGGGACAGATTCTCAGCACTTGTGACTTGTAGAAGTCAAACCCCCTATAAAAAGGTGACAGCCTGTGATAAGCCACAGTGAACCTCATGATTTTCTTAAGATTCATTGCAAATTTAAATTACTTCCATTCTTTGTGTCCATACCTACAACCCAAAATGTCCGTTTTGCAGGCTCTACTGGACAAGTATGTAAATTACACACATTAAAAATCACAGGATCCATGCTGCGGCATGTGAGAATTAGGTGAAAAAATGAATAAAAGAGCCAAATGTTTAGATAATCCAAGTTTCCACTGAACTTGAAATTGAAGATTAAGCCCAGCAAGAAAAGGCTTCTAGCCCTTAGAAATATTAACAAACATAACAGATTCAGCTCTAACTGAAGGTCTAGGTTAGCTTCTTCAGATTATGTTTCTTGAGGTCAAGTTCTGTTGCACACAATAAGCTTGAGACAAATATATGCCTCACCTTCATCCTTTGAATAAATTAGGAAGATTTTTGCCCTATTTTGTAAATCTATTCTTTTTGGTATCAAAATAAGGGCAAAAAGTCACATCTAATAGATGTTTAAACAAGGATGAAAAATCAATGTCTCACCATAATATGATTTGTTGCCCACGATAAATTATTTGGAGCATTCCAGATTAGCAATAATAAATGGAGACAGAGCTCATGTTGGAATTTTTGTTAAAAGATCTAGGTGACCTTTAGAAAGAGATCAAAGGTCAAATCCTGTTCAATAAAAAGATTTCCAGACCTCTAAATTATTGTGACATTCATCACCCTGAGGATTAGTAATAAGGGAAATGAAAGGCAATTTTGGAAATTTAATTCTATTTAACCATAAAGCAGGGGGTCAATATTAAATTTAACCTTGTAAAAAGATTCACAATTGATGATATCCTACATGTTTTGTCATTGCAAACCCCTAGGATAAGTAATAAGAGAAACTGAAGTCAATGCTGTGTAACACGTAATTAGGAGCAAAACTTTGGAATAATAATACCAAAGTCAAGGTACTGGATAACAATATTTGTTTTTTTCTTCTTCAAGGTTTTGTGTAAATATGAATGGCTTCCATTCCATACTTCCAGAGCAACGGGTTAAAATATAACAAGCAGAACTTTATGATCTTTGATTGACCTCAACTGTTTTTAAAGCATGATAAAGATACCATATTTAAGAATTGTAGTAGGGGCCAAAAATTGACATTACCAAGGGCACCATTGCTAAAATGGCTCCATCAAGATCGCCAAGACACAGTATTGTTGCCCATACTCATATATACCAATATTTATTTATTTATTTGGGGTTTTACGTTGCTTTTAACACTGTACAGGTCATATCACGACGGGTAGTTGGAATGGCAGAGGAAACCAGTACTGTAACATACAATTGGTCAAGGTGCTGTACTGTAAAATGCGGATCAACAGCAAGCAACTACCAGCTTTGCCACTTGAGGCCATGCCGGGAACCGAACCCCAGCCTAAGAGGTGGCCCCTATACCAATATTTAAAACATTCTGTCAATTTATTATTCAGTTATCACATTTGTTATCAGTAGCCATATGGTGAGCTCAAAACCAATATCTCTCTCTTGTTTTTCTTAAGATTTAATAACTCAAGTCACACTAAAAATATGTTTTGCTAACAAAAACAAGCATCCCCAAAGGTTAGATGCAATATAGTATAAAGTAGAAAAAAGTTTTTGAAAAGAAAAACATACAGTGCTGAGACAAGAAGTGAATGTTAAGCAGACAGTGTGGAGGTCTATGCATTAACATAAAAGAAAAATGTAAGCTTTAGTTTTCTTCTGTGGTCATAAATTGTGAAAAGTTAATTTAATAAATGTATAATTTGTAAGAAGAGTTGTTTAAAAGGAGATATAAGGGGAAAAAACAGAAAATTTTATGACCCAGGTTTGACTGATAACAGTGTCGTGAGTAAATCTGAACTGCTTTATAGACTTCATACATGGAATCCATTCTGAAGCTGTAAAGGCAATAATAAAGGAGATACAAGGGAAAAGAAAAAAAAATCTATTGTATATTATGAGCCCAGTTTGGCCCATAAGGTGGGGGCAGTAGCTAGGGCATTAATCTAACTGGCTCTGTAGACTCTCTCTATATGCTTCCCTGTACCATCTCAAATACATTCTATAGCTGTAAACGTACTAATAAAGGAGACACAATGCAAAAAGGCAAAATTGGATATTTTATGACCTCCAGTTTGACCCATAAGTGGGGTCAGGGGGTAAATCTGGCTATCTAGACTCTCTACATATGGTTTCTCAATAGCTCTAAAGCCATTATTAAAGAAGATATAAGACAAAATGTCAAAATCTGCTATTTTATGACCCCAGTTTGATCCTACAAGGGGCTTGGGGGGAATTGACTTGCTTTCTATACTCTCCACATATGGTTTCCTAGTACCTCCCAATACATTTTATGTCTCCAAATGCAATATTTAATAAGATAATAGGGGTTCACACAAATGTTGAGCTTTCTGGTTGGTACCACTGATAAAATCACTCATAAATCGGTCAATTTTCATTGGATCACTCCCAAAATCTAATCTGCTTGAGTTTTTGATAGTATAAACTAGGGCTGTGAACGAGTACTCGAGCCTCGATAGATGAGTCGATCTTTGATAGTACTCGAGTCTATTTTAAATTCTCGGTTACTCACGAGGTGTTGTATTATCGCCCATGTAATAAAACGCTTGTGTAAAATATGCCACATTTCAGCATTTCTGTCACATATCAATTAAAAGTTGTTATTTTCGCTTGAAAACATATAATTTACTCCATATTCTATAATATCTGGTCAGATAGAAGACGTTTTACTTCTAAAGTTTCATTTCCGGAACAGACTATCTGTTTATAGAAGACTTCTAATGGTAGATACTAAATCTCACAGTTACTCGATTTTGGGCCGGTTGTGAGAGGGCGAGTACTCGATGCCGTTTTTCAGCACCCGTCCCAGCCCTAGTATAAACATGTGTATGAAATTGCAAGCCTCTGTGCTCTGTAGATTTTGCTGAGCGCAATGACTACTTTTTGATCATGTGACTTTCATAAAGATCAAAGGTCGAGTTTAAGCATCTGGAAAAATTTAAACAAGGTATTTAGCTGACAAATGTGGATAGAAAGCTTCTAATAATAAGGGAGATACTCAAGGGAGACCATAATGCGGCAGTGGAGAGGAAACTGAAGTGAAAACTAATAAGCACCCTTTCAGGGATGCTTTATTTTCTCACCAAAGACACTGGTGTCAAGTTTTCTGGGACTGTAATTTGCCACTATCCTCAGTGTCTCTGAAAATATAATGGTTTATTGTCTACATACTTATAAAAATATTTTTTCCTATAAGCACCAACCAAATATATGCATAGCTATTTAATCAGATATTGATGGAAATATGGATAGTAGATAATTAGATAATGCAGTCCCAGAATGCTAATTTTCAGCTGATGACCAAATAAATTCGGTACTCAAAACAGGAATGTGCACTTGCAAGGATTTTTACCTCAACATAGCAGAAAGTGTTTTTGAAGGCATTAATTTGTTTGTCTTTGCAAAACAAACTATTTTTTAGGTTTTTTATTGACAATGGCATAAGGAACAGGTGATTCAATTTGGTGGTGATCTGGATCACTGACTGGACCCAGGTTATTAAGTATCTTTTAGCACTATGACATGCCAATTTTCCCTATCAAATTGCTTGGCAACAACATACACAACACTAGGACAATTATGTTTGTGATATACTTAAGTTTATGCTGCATAATATTTCCTGATAATATGATTCAACAAATAACAATATGAGAAAATGAGCCTGGAACCAAGTTGCTTGTCAGTGATCTCTGCTCTCCTGAATAGTGCTGCTTTATCATGTTTTTAACACCTTATAGAGCCAACACTTCCAACTGAAAAGATAACTAGATTGTGTCGATTTGATGCCAGCATATCCCCAAATAGGTCATCTCTCATGCCACAGGCATTCACTTTTTATTTTTGTAGCCCCCATTTTGTGTGATTCACAATTACTGTCAACTATTTTTCACTATTTTTGGTCACTCTATTTTTTTTCATTTTTTACTCAATTAAAAAAACTGTCTTCTGTTAAATGTCTACTAAAAACCTTGGTTTTTGGCACATGTAATTAGCACATAATCATATATTCCCGGATAAATTTCCACTCTATTAGTCACATCATTTGACAGATGTAGGGCTTAAAAAGACATAAACTCCATAAATTGGGTGTCTAACTTTAAGGTGACATTAAAGCGATAGACTTAAATTTTTTCACAGCCAAAGATTACATGTAGACCTTATATCTACTACAATATGAGACTTGTCAGACTTACCATTTTTAAGTCAAAAAAATGGCCAAACGTCAAATTTCTGACTTTAAGGTGGCCATAATGTCTATATTATGGGGAGTTTATGGTCATCTTAAAATAGGATTCCTCTCCTGACCCAAATACATCTGCCACATTTGACTGAAATGTGTGAAATGATGGACGTGAAACCAATATATCCCCGACTTTCAAGACTCCAGACAACATTATCAGGTTACCCTTGATAGAAATATACACCATCAAAGCCAGAAATATGATTTTAAATAAATCTTATGCTAATTATGCATCTGCCATCAAATATATCGGGAAATGCCCCTATTGTTAAACTTTTTATATTTTTCTAGGTGTATACATATTGCACTTCTTAACATTATAAATAATGTAGCTTCGTAAAGCTTTTAATAACAATTTTTCTCCATGAAGCATAAAAATATTATAATGATACCTGAAAATATGATCTTTGGTCATCTACAAGAAACTTGTCTATTTTTAACAATCGCATTACCGTATTTATCCGTATAAATGGCCCCTTCCTATTAATAGCCCCCCCCCCCTCTTCTCAAGCTTTGCAAATTTCATATTTCGGGGTTTTACATCCATCTCAACAGCCAGCACCTTTGCGATTCCGGGATTCCGAAAAAAGATGCGTTTTAGTACTTCCCGAATTGAATTTCGCTTACGAGAAATAAAAAAAATCGAAACAGAAGATGGAAGTTTTGATCCAAATGCCTTAAAATCTGCAAAAGTACATTTGTTTGTTTATTTGTTTGTTTATTTGGGGTTTTACGTCGCTTTCAACACTGTACAGGTCATATCACGACGGGTAGTTTGAAGGGCAGAGGAAACCAGTACATATAGTTCGCTAGGGTTCTGTACTGTAAACTGCCGACCAACGGCAAGCAACTACCAGCTTTCCCACTTACGGCCATGACGGGGATCGAACCCCGGCCGCAGAGGTGGGAGGCGAGAGTGTTACCACTCTGCCACCGTGGCCCCCTCTGCAAAAGTACAAGATAAGATTTAGAAATTCTTCAAATTTAAGGTTAGTTTCCAATATTTTAAGCTCTTTCGCCATTATACGTACTGGCAAGCGAGATCAAGACCAAAAGTGTCAATTATCGCCTACTGCCATTGGACTCAAGATTTGATTTTTTCAATAGGTTATAGTCACCCCCCCCCCTTTTTATATTTTTCTAGGTGTATACATATTGCACTTCTTAACATTATAAATAATGTAGCTTCGTAAAGCTTTTAATAACAATTTTTCTCCATGAAGCATAAAAATATTATAATGATACCTGAAAATATGATCTTTGGTCATCTACAAGAAACTTGTCTATTTTTAACAATCGCATTACCGTATTTATCCGTATAAATGGCCCCTTCCTATTAATAGCCCCCCCCCCTCTTCTCAAGCTTTGCAAATTTCATATTTCGGGGTTTTACATCCATCTCAACAGCCAGCACCTTTGCGATTCCGGGATTCCGAAAAAAGATGCGTTTTAGTACTTCCCGAATTGAATTTCGCTTACGAGAAATAAAAAAAATCGAAACAGAAGATGGAAGTTTTGATCCAAATGCCTTAAAATCTGCAAAAGTACAAGATAAGATTTAGAAATTCTTCAAATTTAAGGTTAGTTTCCAATATTTTAAGCTCTTTCGCCATTATACGTACTGGCAAGCGAGATCAAGACCAAAAGTGTCAATTATCGCCCACTGCCATTGGACTCAAGATTTGATTTTTTCAATAGGTTATAGTCACCCCCCCCCCCCCCCCCCCCCCTTTTGAAAAATGCATCGCCCCCCAGGGCGTTTATACGAATAAATATGGTATGCCTAAACAGGAAAATTTACATGATTCAGTTTCTCTTACCTTCGTCACTGACTTCAGGAATTTCACTAGTGTCAGACCCTTTCTGTGTTGGATTCATTGCTGAAAAGCAGAGAAAAACAGCTAATACTAAAGAGATCTTCTAACTAAAAAATGATAAATTCTGAAAAAACAAATTCAAGCAGTGGAGTTATTTAAATGCTAAAAGCAAGTCAATACTTTTAAGTGCGAGCTCTAGCAAGGCTTTTGCTTCTAGAGATCACTTTATTTTCATTTCTATTTTTCTTTTTTTTGTCTCAAGACTTTTATTAATTATTGTGTATCGTGATGAGTACCTCTCTCATCACTGAAGTTAAGCAGCAAATGACTTCATTAGTACATGGATGGGTGACCGCATTACTCATGTCTCTGATGGCTTTGTAGCTGGTGCTAGTAGACCGAAACCCCTTTCGGCCTTGTTAGAAGTAGTACTACTTTGTATTAAAATACAGAGAGGTCAAAATCAATCAAAGTAATTTAATCTTTAGTCAGTTGTGATGCTAAAGTTAATATCCTAATGCCCCTTTCACACTACAGGTAGTATGTCTCACGGTTACAGGTGTTCCTCAGCACCAGAAGTGCCTCCCAGATCTCCCCACTTTATCCCAGTTGTTCACACTACAGGCGGTGTCATTCATGGTTATATGCATTTGGCAAGTACCCCAGTCTTTGAACTACTTTTTGAGATTCATATACGACCTTGTGTCACAGTGGATGCTCAAGGTAATGGATGGTTTGCCACTGACTCACAAGTTTACAAACGGATGTCAGGTGTGGATCGAAGGACAGGTATATCTTACCGCAGGTGATACTGCCTGTAGTGTGAAAGGGGTATTTCATAGCAAGTGCCATATAATCAATTTACACCAAAAGATGTAACTCTGCTGATACCAAGAGTGAAAGTCAATTATATTTTTGTTACAGTGTCAATGTGTAACAGTTCATATGAGAAAAATTTCAAATATCTCACTTGTAGTCTGAAGTGTTTCATTGATCTGCTGTACATCTGCTGTTGAAGTAACTAAAATGAAAAAATCAGTAAAATGGCTCAATTTCAGCTCTTGTTACAAACATTTTCCTTTTAGTTTAGTTTATTCCAACTCATAACAGATCTACATGTTAAGTATGGTGAGAAGCCTTCTCTTGTACAATTAACTCAGATGTTCCTTTATTTAAATTTGAAATCTGTACACATGGAAGCATAAACCTATTAATTCACAATGACAAGAGGCACGTATGAGGAAAACATTTGCCCTGTAATAAATTGATCAATCAAATTCAGAAAAGTACACAACTGATAACTTACATCCCAAGCTGTCTGAGTTGTGTTTTTCGTTACTCTCCATTAGTTTTGTACTGGATAAGTTATCTGTAAAAAGATGTTTTTCTTAAAAATAGATTAAATTTTCAACGTATATTTTCAAACATTTAGAAAAACCCCTTGTCTTATTAATTAATTTTAAACTGAAAATCTCTAATTTTACAACATTAAAATCATGAACGGCATACTGTTCAAGTGTTTTCTGTTCCTTCATACAAAGCATGTTGGTATAAACTTAACTTATAAACTCATCAACTTTACTGCTTCTCCACATGCTTTGCTAGAAATTGCAAATAGTAAAAAATAACTTAATATCAGATTGTAAGAATTAAGTTTGTTGCCATGGAGCCTTATTTAAGTGACTACCTTGTTAACCTCTCCACTGTGGACAAATTCTCAACTGTGTTTATTATGTGCTTTGTTTCTTCTTTGGTAAAAGGTTAAAATTTGGAAAGAAATTATGTTATTTTAAAAAGTGGTATTTCAAAAATCCAGTGTGGTAGTAAATATGCAGTGATAAAAATTCATCTTGATTTCTTTTGGTGGCATCATTCGACAAGGTTATATCAATTATTCTAATTCTTATAGTACTTTTATAGAGCTTAACCTTCATCTAAAGATAGACTTTAGAAGCATAATACAGAAAATTAGAAAGCATAGGAGGGTCATACATCATCAAAAAATACTTGGTTGAACCTTATGTTTTTTCATCAAGACATCCTTTATTTTCCTTTATAGCCATTCGAAAAATAATGAAATACCACTATTCGCACCATTTATCTTCTAAAATATGGCTTACAGAATTTTAAACTGAGTACTCGAGTGACAAACCTTTTATCAACTGTTTGAATACTGATGCTTCCATTGTCACACCAAATGCTTCAATGATTGGACTGTGGAGTACTTTTGACCCATGCTTGAATTGGATGCCCTCTTCAAAAGCAGAAATTACAACTGGTGCTGTTTTAGTCTGAAAAATAATCACATTAATGTAGCATAGCACTAGCGGATCCAGGTGGTTCAAACCCCCCCTGAAAAATAATGCAAAGGGGTTCAACCCAAAGTACAAAAAATACAGATTCAATCTATTATTTATTATTTTGGCATCAATATTTAAAAATTACATATAGACATTTAGGAAAAATTATTTCTTGACAGTGGAGTTAAATTTACAGGAAATGCATTATATTTTTACCAAAACTTATTTTTTTTCCAGGGGCATGCCCCCACCCCCTAGTTATGGTATGTCTTATGTGAACTTACTTAAAAGGTGGATCCGCCCCTGCATAGTGGTCAATGTAAATCTTTGCTGTAATAATTTCTTCTAAATACAATCCATTCTCAATAGAAATGTTATTGATGTACTCTATTATAGAGCATTCAGTGTTGATTCTAGGAATTTCATGTGGGGTGATCCCCCACCACTGCATAAAATGTGGGGGAGGGGCTAAAATTCTGGGGGACGACTGTATGATAAAGTTAAAACTAATGAAAAATATTTTTTTCAGTTTATTTAGACATTTTTAACAGTGGACTTCTGTTAATTAGTGATCAAGGCCACTTGGCTACCCAATAAGTAGTGGTTATCTACTATTGAACACCCACCTTTTAGCTTATACTTCCAAATTAATTTAATAAATAATATTTTAAATTCTATTAATAGGCTTTGATTATAAGGTAACTGTACCAGAATACTAATTGATAGATATGGTATAATTAGCAGTTGTATATCTGATAATATTTGCTTTAAACTATGTATTTTGACAAATTACATTGATTATCGGTCATTTTATGCCAGTTAACAGTCATTTAGTTTACATACAGAAGCATTTGTCTTTGACCTCTATTGTATTGAAGAAATATAAGGTGGGCGTTCACTGGTAGGCTGGCATTCACTGGTAGAATGCCACTATATACAGTTATGTACAAAAGTAAATGTCAGGTGATTGTCTTGCTAAATAAGAATAAACTTCAAGCCTAGTGATAGATTTAAAAAAAAAATAAAATGGTTATTTTCATCAAAGTGTCACAGCACTATGGTTTTAAGTTTTCGTCTAAAGCCACGGCATCACAAATTCAGGCATTATACCATCAATTTGTATGAATATGTTGGAAAACCCCACAGAATACAGTGACCTCATGAATATTAATGAGTAGTCCACAAATTCTTCAAGTAAAATATTGTTTAAAAATCCCATGAAATTGTCAATATTTTCTACGCATATATGAATATTCATGAGCTCTGTGGTCCATCTAGTATTTGATCTTAAAGCAGAAAATATTGTTAAGAAACCATTATGAAAATCTGTGACCTCATTAATATTAATGAGTTGTCCATGAATTTTGATCTTCAAGTAAAATATTTTCTACATATACATTGTTGGGAAACCCGCCAGATACGTAGGGTCAGCACCAGCTTGACTGTCCTGTTGTGGTAACAATCTAGTTTGCTGTCAGTTTCATTTTTCTTGCCGCCATTTTTCATATAACCATCCACTTTAAACTTAATTTCATGTTTTTGGATATAATATGTCTAAATACTGTCTGTAGCACATAATATATTTGAGTTCTTTTACATAAATAAACGATCACGAAACCACATCATCAATATGCATTATTCAAAGAATGTTTCGACAGAAAAATCAAAACCTCGACAAACTCTCGATCCGTCCAGTGTTTCGATTTTCTAGATATCTTGTCTTTTCGCTTCATATATTTCCTGCATCGCCTTGTGTACTACAGGTTCTCACATAATGCGCCCTAGAGGCAACTCTGTCATTTATATTGGGTTGCCAGGAACAGAATATAAATTTTTATCACCATAAAATATAGCTCAGTATAGTACAATGGAACCTCTATTGTCTGACCCTCTTGAGAGAATAACAATTTTAGACAGAAAGGTTGGATAATAGAAAGGTTCAAATAGCAGCTTGAAAACTGGAATAAAAGACAGTTCTATAATAGAGGTTCCACTGTATCATCTACTCACAGTATTCTCTTTTGATAGTAATAATAAGTGTCAACCAATTAAAAAGGAAAATTGAACTTTGTTACTATTCAGCTTAATCTAAGAATCACAATTTAATTCATTACCTTTTCTTTCTTGTTTTTCCCCATGCAACACCGGAGCAGTGCCTCTCTGCAGTAGCCTTGTTCTTTGTATTTTGTTAGGGCAATCATTCTTTCTGGGTCACTGAGAGCCCGCAACATATTAAATGTACTAGCTTTACAGATACCATTTCTTAGGGCTGGTTCTACTATCTGAAACTGCTCTGCATTTAATCTGCCCACAAACATGCAGGGCTGCAGTTTTTGCTTTTTTTCTCTCTGCAATTATATTTAAACATTTAAGCATGCATATAAAGTATGTCTTCTTCCAAAAATCATTCCTCACAGTACAGGATTCCAGGGAGTGATTCTATTGCATGAAATTCATATTTGATAAGTATACTAACACATCTAAGGGTGGAATTGATATTACATCATATGACAGATAATTAGTTGAAAGGACTTGTAGCCTTTGGATTCTGGTCCATTGAATTAAGTGAATTCTATAAATTAGCTTTTCAGTGTATCAAGTAAAGAGTTGATAGTTTCTTCATTGCATGTACTTGTTTGATGTGCATATCAACACCAACTGTGAATTAGCTGAATATCACATGAGTTATTGTATATCACTGATTGTTTTTGTGTTCACGCTTTTTTTATTTTGAATTTGCATAACATTTTATTTTTTATTTATTTATTCATTTATTATAGTGACATGCATATCAAACAATTGCATAGTTCAAAACAAGAGCACTCGGAGAGTGCAGACCTCCGCCAAGGGAGCACATATCCTGACAATTTCATCAATATCTGTCCATAACTTTTTGAGTTATCTGTCTTTAAAAATTACATTTCATGGATCCAGAAGATCCAGATAGTGATCCAGATCACTACCAAAATTGAATTATTTCTTCCTTTTACCTTTTTAGACATATCCTGAAAATTTCATCAAAATCCGTTCACAAGATTTTGAGTTATCTTGTTCACAAACAAACTCACAAAAATCTCACAAACCCACAAACAAACCCAAGCGAAAACTTAACCTCCTTAGTGTAGGTAATAATAGTAGTTTGTAACCCAATCCACTATAGGACTTGTATGTCAATATAAAACTTATTAAAACTAGTGTGTGGTGTGATAACAAATAACAATATATAACATAAATTCAGAATGTTATGACACATTGCTTTCAAAAGAATTTATTAGTTGAATTCATGGCTTTTACAAATTTTTCTTTTGGTCAAAAGGGTATTTTTGCTTCTCATTTCTACCAGCATTGACTTTATATTGATTCTTAAATCACTATATGATGTATAATTACAGATAAATTTAAACCAGAAACATTTCTGTCTTCGATAGTAACATTTGTACATCAGTTTTATCTGCAAGTGTACACATATTTAGTTGAGTTAAATTAAACATAATTTTCACTTTCAATATTGGTTTTAATTGTTCTGTAATTTTGGTTTACATAATACAGCAGCTTCTCAATTTTTCTTCTAGGGTGTTCAAAAGTTTACATTCTATTTCTTTCAAATTAAAAAGCAGAACAGATCTGAGCTCTTTTATCCCTACATTAGGCAAAATTTTATGCTTTATTTCATTAACCCAGGTTCCATTGTCATCTGGCTTCATAAAGTCATGGTTTTGAAAAATACTTTTGGTGATGTTGCATCTTCTAGCTTGTTATGATTCCAAAAAATTGCAAATGTTCATGTAAAATTTGAGTTTTACAGCTAATCACCCAAGTATGAATGACTGCGTGAATTGGTTCTTAACAGTGAACACCAAGATAACGTCTTAGTTCATTTATTTGAAGTTCATTACCAAATGTTTCTTTACAAAAGCCCCAGAGTTGTATAATGCATGTTTCAAAAAGTTTTTTTAATGTTTATAGCAAGGATATTTGATTTATTTTAATTAGTAAATTACCATCCTGCTTATGTTAAACCTTTTTCACACCATTGAAATTTAAGTGCTCATCAAATAACACATGAAAGTTTTTATATGCATTTTAAAATAAGAACATTACATCATTTATTTAGAAAATTGCAGACTACTTACCGCATCTGATTTGAGAATAGTGTACAGTTTTGCCATTCTCTCTTTCTCATCAAGTTCTTTAAACTGATGTTCATTCCACAGTTTCCTCACAAGGATTACCTTATCATAGTCTGATGTCTTTAGAGCATCTGAACTCACATCATTAGTACAATAACCTTTAACAAGTGCCTCTGTAATAGACAGGTTCTTGTAAACATGGCATGTTACATGCTCAAAAGCTGAAGGGTCTCCGGTGATTTCTCTGACTTTAGTCATCGCGGCTAACCTGTGATTACCATCTAGAACAATAAATTGTTTCTTACACAGATCATCACCTTCTTTGTATGTCTGCTCTGGAGAAACCAACACGGTTAACATGGAGCTCAGCTTGCTTTCTTTTCTTGCCAAAAGAATTTTAGCCAGATAATTCACCCTAGCTTCATTTTTTTCGCGCAACCGGTATTCCTCTGAAGCAAAGTTTAAATTTCCAAAAGGAATATCCAGAATTCCAATTTTGGTGTCAGCACAGGGGGAAGTAGGAACCTGCTTCTTGCTAGCTGCAGGTCCATCTACATTAGGTAGCAAGCTCGTTCCCCCCAAAAGATTTTCTAGTGTCAAAACAAATTTTGACGCCGTGACATCTCTTTCAAATCCAATGGGTGAACCCTGGAACTCTTGTATGTCCAGATATCTAGACGACCCATCATCAAGAGAAACCTGTAACAGAGTAAAATGTGTAAGGACACAAAATAATGCACCATGTAACTAGACCTAGCGCATCGGAGAACCGATGCAAATTGTATCCACCGTAAAGACAATGCACCAAAACCTCTAGGACCAATAATAAGTGAGTTATAAGCACTTTTAAGTTTGGCTATCCTCATCTGACCTTGAAGGAGGGGTCCAAGGTCAAATCCGACCACACCAGAAGATTCCCAGCGCATGATTTCCTATATGTTGGTTTACCATCCCAAACATTTAGGACCAATAATAAGCGAGTTATAAGCACTTTTTAGTTTGGCTGTCCTCATTTGACCCTGAGGGAGGGGCCCAAGGTCAAATCCGACCACACCAGAAGATTCCCAGCACATGATTTTCTATATGCTGGTTTACCATGACAAACCTGTAGGACCAATAATAAGCGAGTTATAAGCACTTTTAAGTTTGGCTGCCCTCATTTGACCTTGAATGAGGGGCCCAAGGTCAAATCCGACCACACCAGAAGATACCCAGCAGATGATTTCCTATATGTTGGTTTACCATCCCAAACCTCTGGGACCAATAATAAGCGAGTTACAGGCACTTTTACCTTTGGCATCCCGGTTTGACCTTGAAGGAGGGTCCCAAGGTCAAATCCGATCATGCCAGAAGATTCCCAGCCCATGATTTCCTATAGGTTGGTTTACCATCCCAAACCTCTAGGACCAATAATAAGCGAGTTATAAGCACTTTTAAGTTTGGCTGTCCTCGTTTGACCTTGAAGGCGCGGCGGCGGCGTAGCGGACGCTAAACCAAAGTATCCACCGGATGCTTCCGGTGGATACAATTACTACACAAGTGTAAATTGTTACCAGACATTTCTTTTTAGCTATTTTGTCTGAATTTTGATAGTAAAATTAATGCCCAGATAACTTTGAAACATGAGTTTATTTCTTAAGATAACAAGGCCACTGCCGCAGCAGTTATCTCCCGCCTTTGAATCAGTAATAATGGAGAACTAAAGAAGATCAAAGGTCTTTGTAGTAAGATAACCCCACTTGACATTGAATAAGGGGTCATGTGTGTTTGAGACAAACTTACCTTAACTATGTCACCTCCCAGGAAACTAGTGGATGTGATCAATCCTTCATCGCCAACTACAATGAATTTGTTGAATGTTTCAATTAGAACATTTAATATACACAACTTTAAGTATATTTTGTTACAAATATTGTAGTTTTCTTGCGTTCAACACTCACATTTGAAAAGACTTTGAGAAAATTTGAAACATCTTGATCTTGAAAAGAAACAAGGTGAGAAATGCCCCAAAAGGCAGGTTGCACAGGCAGTAATAAGGTTAGCTGTAATTAAATTTGGAAATGCTGACAGACAGTCAAACGGACAAAAACAGATGAACAAACATACAGAATTACACCAATTTCGAAAGCAAGTTAACTATGATGGTGATCTGTTTCCCTGGAAAAAGCCTTTTTGAGTTAGAGTCTGGAAACAGAAATATTGACGAATAGACAAACAGACAAAAAATAGACAAATAAACAAATGGAATTACACCACTTTCGAAAGTAACTTTGCTATGATGGTGATCTGTCTCCCTTTCAAGCTTAAATTCAATTGGACAAAGCGTTTTTGAGTAAGAGTTCGGAAACAGAAATGTTGACGGACAAACAGACAAACCCAGACAAATGAATGGACAGAATTACACCAATTTTGAAAACAACTTAGCTATGGTGGTGATCTATTTCCCTGTTCAGTTTTAATTTGATTTCTTGGGCTAGGAATCTTTTGATGTGCTCAGATTTGACCTTGGCAATTTCAACAACTAAAGGAAAAAGCCCTTTGCAGAAAATCCGAAAGTAGAAAAAGCTTGTAACATAAAAAACTGTAAAAAAATGATACATAACACATTTAATTCATTGAATCAAAGAACATACAGGATTTTTTGATAAATTATAAACAGTTTATGACACTGAAACACATGTTTTTAAAAAAGAAGTAGTGAATGTCATATGACCTACATATCACATAATATAATAACAGAAGTTTGGGTGGTTCAAATTCATAACATGGATAACTGCATCACAGGAAAGTTTTAGAGATTTGGAGATTTTGCAAACCCCCTGTGGATCATTTTCTGCTTGGGGTTTTCTTTCATTGTGGCTTTTTCTACAGTTTTTTTTCTACACAAAACTTTTGTCAGAATTTAAATTGTTTTTTTTTATTTACTTTTGTTATATCTACTCTAATTGAAACTGACCACCAGACAAAATTAAAATTTACAGAGTGAACTACTAAATGGTAAATTTTACATGGTAAATTTTACAATGATAGTAGTAACATAAAATATACTCACAGTCTTCTATAAGCATGACCCCATTTGTAATGTCACTTTTCTTGATTGTCCACATGATGCACTGATGAATCTGACATCCAAAATTCTAATTTAAATGTTTAAAATGCCCAAGTCATGTACACCTACATTAAATATAACCTGAATTTGCTGCTTCTTTAGCAAAATATGAAGATATTATCCCACTATAAGTTTACTGAGAATGATGGATAAGCCCATGTGGCAAAGACTATTCAGGGATAAACAAGTGTCTAGTGCAGTAAACTAAACAATGCTCCATGTACACCACTTGAACCCTTGAACTGTAACTGAACCTGTGGTACCTACCGTATTTATCCATACAAATGCCCCTCCTTATTAATTGTCCTGCCTCCTCTCAACCTTTGTTGAGTTGATATTTCAGGGTTTTACATCCCTCTTAACAATCGGTACCTTTGCAGTTTAAGGAGTCTGAACTAAGTTTTAGTACTTCCCCAGCAGCATACCACTTACAAGAAAATAAAGAAAATCACAAAAAAACATGGCAGTTTTAATCAAAGACACATTAAAATCTGCAAAACAACACGAGATAAAAGTTTATAATTTCTTCATTTATTTATTTGGGGTTTTACGTGGCTTTCAACACTGTACAGGTCATATCACGACGGGTAGTTGGAAGGGCAGAGGAAACCAGTACATACAGTTTGCTAGGGTTCTGTACTGTAAACTGCCGACCAACGGCAAGCAACTACCAGCTTTCCCACTTAAGGCCATGACGGGGATCGAACCCCGGCCTCACAGGTGGGAGGCGAGAGTGTTAACACTCTGCCACCGTGGCCCACTTATAATTTCTTCAGTTTTAGGGTTTGTTTCTAATATCTTAAGCTCTCCTGACATTATACATGCTAGCAAGTGAGATTAACGCCGCAGGTGTCCATTATTGCCCATTGCCACTGGACTCGAGAGTTGATTATTTATCTGTAATAGTAGCCCCGCCTTTTGAAAAATGCATCGCCCCCGCTCGTTTATACGGATAAATACGGTAGATATAGCAGGAGCACATCCACTCAGAGGACAAACTGTCTGCATCAAGCTATATCCAGCCTTTGACAAATAGTTTTAATTTTTTTTGTTTTACTATAAAGTACTCGTAAAATATTTGTCTATCTCCATGTAACTAAATCTTTTAAACATAGTCTTAACACTTTCGCTTGCTAACAAATCAATCAATATTTTATCACATTTACCTTAAAGTAATAAACCATATAAAATAATAGATAATAATAATTAATTAGTGATTAATTTAATTATTCAAGAATTATATACAGTAAGTCTTAAAGACAAGAGTTTGTACTTAGTGCTCTCTAAAATGATTGTTAGTAAATTGATATTTAAGACCACAACATTGAATTGGTAAAGTAATAGGAACTATTTATATTTCTGCATATTAATTACAAAAATTAAAGAGAAATATTAGGCACTTGGCACATATGTTAGCCCAAGTGGTATAATTTTTAAGCATGCTGAGGAGGCAAATTTTTACTACCCTGCATGTTTGGGCAATTTTCCAGGCAGTTTGCAGTATTAACAAAATATGCTATTCAGAATGAAGACAAGTGTACATTTTCTAAGACTTGTAACTAAACTCACCTTCAACTAATTAACTGTTGGCTGTGTTTTTTATGTTAATGGTAAACACTTTTATCTTATATTATCATACGTGATAGCTAGTCATCTTTCTCTTGGTTATAAAAACTTAATCACTCTACAAAGAATACCCTTATTAGGACTGTTCCATTTCTGTGATATTTTGTAAACCTTGTCCTGACTGTAAAATTTTGGGAATTGGAAACTGAATCTAAAGCCCATTGTACACTAGCGCGGCGCGGTGCGGCGCGGCTAAATAAAATAGAAATAATGGAGATAGTTCACTGCTCATACATATGTGCGGCGTGGCAGTTAGCGGTGCGGCACAGATTTTCTATTTAGAAAATTTTCTAATTTTTTCAAAAACCGTGCGGCTTTTTTTACTATTTTCCCCAAGTTTTCATTGATATTTAGATTCCCCACAGGTTAATAATGGCAGTCTATCACAGAACTTTATACAAATATATTAATTGGAAAACAAAATGCAAGCACACAGGCTCATTGTGAAGGGATTAACTACTAGGGGAGAGATGTTAAAATATAGGGGGTGTCCATATAGACACATAAAAAGATGTAACTCAGTGAGGATTGCAAACAACAGCAATTTTAAAAGGGACACACTAGTCAAGGGTCTTCTTGGTGAAGAGATTAAGTCCTTATAAAAGACAGAGGGATAAGGCCATGTTAGGTATGTGACAATACCTGTAGACACAACACAGCCAGAAGTTTATAAATTGAAAGGGGGTGTAATCACCAATATTATGAATGGGACACTGGTCAAGGCCTTTCATTGTAATAAGATTAAATGCATGTAAGGGTAGGAGGGTGTGGAAATGTTGCATAAGTTGTATAAAATTCAGGTTATACTTAAGAGAACACTCACTCGTACAGTAGCTGAGTACTAGAGGTCCTCAGTGGCCTAGTGGTTAGCAAGTTTGGCATCTAATCATAGGCTGTCACCTCTGTGGGTTCGAGTCCCACAAGTGGCAATGCTGAGGACCTGTCCCAATATGACCCTGGCTGTTGAACGGGACGTAAAACCCCAACTTTGACTTTGTGTGGAAATGTACTGTGGTGTATTAGCTTTTTAATTACATTTTTTTATTATTTTAACTATTGTATTCGCTTTCACCCTAGTTAAAATATTTTGTCAATATACTGAAAACTGCTGGGAAAATCGCCCAAATGTGCAAGGTAAAGAAAATTTGTCTGCTCAGTATGCTCTTATAGCAATTGCAAACTTATCTGTCTTATAGCAATTGCAAACTTATCTGTTTCATCGTAAATCAATCAGATGGATCGGGAAACTACCACAAACATATCAAAAGAAATTTCAAGGCAATCGCAAAGCCAATATGAAAGCTGTCAGGAAAATATCTTGTACATCAAGCATTATAAACCCATCTTAAACCTGTCGCAATACCTTGGATAGTGCAGTGTCCCTGTTAGAAGAGGCAGTAATATTGGTGACAATTGCAATCCTTAATCAGTTTAACCTTTTATGTGTTTATAGTGTGGATTTGGTCTAAGTCAAAGTTGCAAAATGTCAGCCATTTACTTCTACTTATGGCAACTTCTAGTTATACCAGCTTTGAGAATATATAAAGTACTAAACATACTATGTAATTTAAGTCTCTTGCAATAATTAACACTTGTGTGAACACTCTACTATGAAACTTATTTGCTTGGTGTTCAGATGTTATAACAAAAAAGTAAGGAATCAAGTAAAGACTGTCACAATGCTACTATTTTTGTTGTATATTGACACTTCTGAAAACACAAGATTTATACGTTCTATTTATACCTTATTGTTCTCATTTAAAAGTATTGCTTTGTGCAACAAATTATGTTCTGGCCACTGTCTGCTAGACATACTTCTATTTATTCTTATATTGTGAATTGATAATTGTTGGGACTTGGAAACTACTTCTACTTATCGCAGTATTCTACTTATGGGAGTTCTACTAAAACCAAATCTACTGTATATATTTACGTACTCCATATTTTGACACTTCTTCCTCCCTAATTATAAGCTTTCTCTTCATTCATAAGTAGCCTGGGCGCTTTGCATTTTCATTCAAATAATATTTCTGTTGTACTATGTATGTTATACAAAGTGAAAACAGGATGGTCACTTTATAATGTAATATCTGTGTCATCCAAATATATAGGAAGTTAATATTATAAAAAGTCAATAAAACACTGTGTGTTTTTAAATTGTTTTGAACTGCCACCGCACATTTTGACTTCTGTTCACAATAACTAAAAATAATTTTATGCATTTTTATATAAATTTGGCATACACATCTGTTTGCCTAGGAAAGTCATAATATAAAGGTGATATGAGCTGATAGGCAGAGGTTAGCACTTGTGGAATGCTTTCTAGCTATTAATGTTACCCTAGTGTGTGCACTCTACTTGGAAAGTAAAACTTTTAGATTGTCCACTTGTACCAGTACATATGTTTAGAAAAAAAACAATGGTTCAGTTTCAGAGTAAACTTGAGAACATTCTTTACCTAGAAAAAATAATGTGCTTCATTTTATTTTCATTCTAAGAACTAGAAAGCACTGACAGAGCTGAGACCTCTGCTGGGGTTGTTCCAAATATTTGGAATTCAATATATCCTATGAACTGTTTTCATGATTACTCCAAAAGTACTGAATGAACCTTTCTGAATTTTTATGTGGGTATGTATTGGCACGATCCTGATAATTTTGTTTATACAAAAGAATCCTGAAGTACAGAAATGTCCACCTGATGCAGATCAGCAGTCTCTGAATGCTTCCTAGTTGTTACTGAAATTTTTTCCTTTGTACAGACATTACGAATTACCGGCAAGTCACGACCAAAACAACTCGCACACACAACTCACAGCCCAAAAACAAATAAATGACAAATATTTAACGAAAATATATAGTTTCACATTAGCTTTCCCAGCAATATTTTATAACTAACAAGCAGCTTATACATAATTTGCATTCAGCATTCATTTGCCATATTCCAGTTAGAGTTAGAGTGTGGTTCAAGCTTGTAACCTAAACATCTCACAGAGTGATGGGAATATGAGGCCACACTGGGTTTCTAGCCATATTTTACAACAGAAGATCCAAGCAACCAGTCTACTTTTTGTCTGCAAATGTGATTAATTTAATTAACCAATGAAATCAATTGTTACTGAAACCTCACTCAAGACAAAGTTTTACCGTACTGCAGCCATGCCCTAAATAAAGGTGCCGTTTGAAGAACAAATATTTCAATTTTGGGTTAAAACTTAAGAAAATCTTACAGAGGAAATACTTCAATTTTGGGTGCGAGTTGTGTGTGCGAGTTGTTGGGTGCGAGCCGTTTTGGTTGCGATTTGCACGCATACTGACATTACGATCCATGAATGATGTAAATTTACAGAACTTTATCCAACTACTATTACCAGCTTACTCTCTATGTAAATTCATTTTCTCACTTTTAAATTTAAATTTAAATGCTAAAAAAGGCGGAAACATATCCTAAATCAAGTCATACAGGTTTCATTGTTTTTGCAAAGTGTCACTACACATGTACTTCCAGGTTAATATTTAATTTGAAATTTACATAAAATATAAAACATACACCCTAAAGTTGTATAATTTTTCTTTGATTGACAAACTCATGAACTTAAAAGCACTTGTAAAACACAGAATTTCTTACAATTTTTGTTTAACATATTGATCTTTTCTAAAATTCCACTAACCAGGTCATGTAAATGAAAAAAAGCCAAAGTTTCTGAAAATATCATGAAAATGGAACATTTGAAACCTTTTTTGCATATAGAAAATGATTAAGATCTTGCTAAAAGTGAAATGATTTCTTTCTTTGGCCAGGCCCTATCCACATTTAATATTTCATGAAGATCTGTTTATTTACTTTGGGTGTTACAATGAACACTGTAAAACAAACAAAATGTAGAGAAAAACATTATTACTTTGGAGGATTTACCAAAAAGTTTTAAAAGCTTTTGGACTGAACATAAACACATATATTATTAGGATTAATTAAAATGTTAATAATTCATCACTTTTTACACTCATTACATCTGAATAAACATTATATTTTTGGAGTGGATGGGTGGGTAACCTATTTTTGGTGGTGGATGAAGATTTTTTTTAGTAGTTATACTGATCAAAAATGTTAAAATATTGTAAGTAACTCTTGCACTGCTTAAACTCTGGTCATTGCTTTTTCATATCAGTCAACACCTTCACAGCTCAATGACATCCAGATAAACTACAGGTCAAGTGCATATCCTGTCTACCCTGGGAAAGTGTGATACAAACATTCTTGCCTTCATTATTTAGCTGCCTTTTACAACTTTACATAAACATGTATTCAGTCAGAAATGTATTTAAATCCCTCCCAGGTTATGACATAAAATAAACTAGGACCAAAAACAACCTAGAAACTTTTCTTCTGAATAACTTCTGGATATTACAAGAATGTAATCTTATACATTAATCTGTAATACCTCATTTTGAAAATAAAGGCAAATTATATTGATAGCAGTAGCAGACTAATTTGAGTTTTTACTTTTCCTCTGTGGAAAATCCAGGACTTGACCTAATGTAAACCACAGTAAAGCAAAAAACAATCAAGATCACACTGTACAGAAGTTCATTAATATTCACACATGAAACCTCTCTGTCTGTCAATCTCATGTCACACATCAGGCATGCAAAACATATTTTAATTTAGCCTTGCTTAGGCCAAGCAAGAAAAGTGGAACTTTTGAGGTGTTCAAAAATAGCAAATTTAGAATTTTATAGCTGTCTACTCAGTATCGAAGTGCGAAATAATAACTAACAGATTTATAAGAAATTGCTATTTCACAAAAACTTTCATTTTGTTATTATTCTTTGTTATATACTACTACAATTTCAAAATGTCCATTTTTATTTCCAAATGATCACAATACTCAGAAAACAACTTTAGTTATTTTCACATAATTTTATACATAAATTCATTTTGTAATACTTGAAACAGTGATGAAACTTGCTCATAAACAAATCATTTAATCTGAAATTAAGATATTATTTCAATGGCATGGGTAAACTATGGGGTGATATAAGAATTCATTATTTCAACTTATAAACTGCATAGAATGTCTCTCTGGAGACTTGACATATTTTTTAAAATCTTCCCACAAAGATAGCACTCAAACATGACAAGAGATTATTAGTTTATTTTTGAACACAGTATGAAGATAAGAGAGAGGGGTATTATCTTGGGAGCAGCTGTATTTCTAACAGAAGTTGTCTGTTCAGCCAGTTGTTTAACCTTGCTACTGTTTACAGGAGAAACTTTGCTGATAATGTTGTGAATTTTTGAAACAATGTTTTGACAAGATTATATATCTGAAGGGCCACAAAAAATATTTGCTTTTCAAACTGAACTCAATATACACAAAAATACTTGGATTAAAAATAATATCATAGCTTATATGACACACTCTATTTGTAAATTTACTTTTCTCAGTGAGCATGCCATATAAACACATGTCTATATTTAGTTATTCATGTAGTTATCTAAGTTATATTTATATTTGAGTGAAATAATATGCTAATCCCTGAGCCAATACACACAATGTATTTTGGGTCAGAAACTTGTCAAGTTTTATTTTTGCTTTCAAATACCAAATGGGAATTGTCTAATATTACAAATCTTACACACATTTAATTTCTCTTAAAATGTAATACAGTTTAAAACAAATAGAAATATAATTTCTGTGCAAACAGAATAATAATAGCAGCATTGAAACTACAATATAAAGTACTGCTACTTTTTGGGCCAACTTATTGTGATGATACACAAAAAGGCATTTGTATTCTGGATCCAAAATTTCCTTGTTTGTTGGTTTAACTTCACACAACTAATAATGACATGGGGATTTACATTACTGACAAGATATCTCAAACTCAATTCATTATATTTGTAAAAATTACATGAGAATATAGCTAAACTCAATCATGCTATATCTAAACCAATAAATTTTAGCTGATATGTAGCTCAGCTGTTTAATAAATATTGTGGCTGGAGATATCAAACTTGCCTGCAATAGTCTGTATGAAAATATAACTTAATATACTATTCCAAGTTTTTAAATTTCATGGCTAAAATGTTTATTAAAGAATATAACAACATAAAGTTTTCATCGGGTGAACAACTGTACATGATACTTTTATTTAAGTTTCTTGTATTTCATAATTTACTGTTTAACTAAATCTGTAAATAAATACCGTAAATGACCTATTTAGCGCATCTGCCTTTGTAACCGCACCCTACCTCTTTTTCCCAGCAATATCGTCGGTGACAGTGCACAATATCTACATATTTTTTATATATTGTACGTATTTTTACTTAACAAACTGAATTTTTTATCACGACTTTCGAGTTTGTTTTCATCTACTGCCATATTTACAGGAAGTGGGTATTTCTAAATGTCGAAACACTGTTTTTCTACCGGATTGACCTATACTTCATCCCGGAAAGTGTTACATGATGGGTGCGCTAAAATGGGAATTTTTTCCCACCAAATATTGGATGAAAATAGACTTTGCTTAGCGCACTGTGTGCTAAATAGGTCATTTATGGTATGTAAAATGTTTCAGTTATAGTGCTCATTTCTAAATGTTTTTCTATTTTTTTGTATTGATGCATTGTATTATGTGTACGAATAATAAATAAATTGCATAAATTTACACACATTATATATCTCCATGGAAAAAAGTATCTGAATGAGTTTGGGTTTAAGGACACCTTAAGCTTGGTGTCCACCATATTTTATGTACACCTACATACCAAGAATAATATAAATGATCAGAGCATGTCTGTTTCACATGCCCCTTAGGTCAAAATAATAAGTCATTACATTAAGCTATTCATGTGAGTTTAAGTTTACGGACTTTAAAGTTTAGGTTCTCTCATTCGGCTTTGAACGAGGGTCCAGTTTCAAGCTTACAACATGAAAAGAATCCCAGCATATGATTTACTAAAGTTACACATCTCAAAGCTCTATGAAGACAAATAACTCACGCATGTTCACACTTTGTTCTCAGGCACCAAGATTTTCACTTGACATGGCACATGAAAATGTGCTCCAGTTATTGTATTATTATCAAGAATGCTGAGAGAATGCATACCTGCCCAAAACTTCAAAATATTAGTAATGAATTCAGTGTAAAATTTTTTTAACATTTCCAGATGGTGATCTGGATCAAAATCTTTAGTTAGTTTTTATATCACAACCTTTAAGGGCTGTGTAGGTATTGTTTTTGGGCCATGGTTGTCAGATGGAAGAGTGGGTGTTTGGGTGGGTGGTATTAGTTTACAGCTCAATTTTGTATTATGGCAACATATTTTACAGTTATATATTACGAGTTAGGGACATGTTTCAAGTTATTTCATTTATATTCTGTTCTTTGATCATTTATAGATCAATATATCTTGATAAGAAATGCCTCTGATGACTGACAGCTAAAGGGAGTTTACACAACACATGATGTTATGAAATTAGGAAATATATTTAAATCTGACATATTCTGCACTTAAATGATACTATTTAAGCTTCATACTGGTTTAAACTTGAATACGGGTACACCTATAATGCTTGTTTAGGTTCAAACTGACAGCCTGTGACAAAAATTATGATGAAAATCTTTGTCTTTAAAACATTCAATGCATTATGACCAGATACTAATGAGTTATATTGCAGTTTTTTAAATTTGATTACTAAGATATTAGCATACTTATACAATGATAACAGAATTTCTTTTAAAAGTGAAGGATTATTCAGCATTTTAAAATATTTTTTCGGCATTTTGACAACCCAGTCCATACAAGTAGTCACATGACCTGTCAGGAAAGCATAAAACCATTGCTTAAATGTAGTTGCGGAATTGGATCTTAATTTTTTACAAAATGGTGAGTCAATTTAATCAAATAATGTTTGAAACTGTTTTAGTTTTATTTATTTGAGGTGTATATGGAGAATGACATATTTTTTTAATACTGACTTCTTTTAACAGGGTCATGTATTTGACAATGAATGAACAACCATTATAAAAAGACAATTATGATATAAATGGTGATGAAACAATATTGTTGTACATTTTAATTAAACAATTTCTTTTTATAGATGAGTTTAAGAAGTAGACATATGTTGTTACATGTACTTGGATGGGCAACATGGGCAATATTCAATGTTACTTTGCCATGGTGAGTGACAGCACTACCTTATACCATATGTACATAAAAGTGATGCGAGATCGCTTAGAATGTCGGGTTCAATGTTTGGTATCTGCACAAGCCAGCAAACTTTAATCTAGTCCTATCATCGAAACATTTTCAAAACTAGTAAAAATGCAGAAATTTGACATACAATCCTGTCACTTTGTGGAAAATATGATAAAAATATAAAATTCATGGATATTTTAAATATATTTCACCTTATTTAATTTACGCCAAACTACAATCATGTAGAAATCACACAAAATCAGTTTAGGTAGCATTTGTTCCCATTGGTACTTCTTGCTAACAAAGGATTAAGGCATATACATTGACACATTATTATAAGTTGAGCAATTGCTGCAAGGCACTAAATCAGTTGTTTACAGTACTAGTGTACTCAACCCTTGTAAACCCGGATTGAGAGGGTTCATACTACAAAGGGGGTTGAATCAATCTGCTTTAATCTGCTTCAATCCACCTCCTGAGTGGGGATTGAGATTTACCCTTGTCAACCTAGATTGTGAGTGTTGAGACTAGTCTCTAATCTGGTTCAGTATTTGTCAAACTGGGTTGAATCACTAGTCTGAATGCCCAGAAAATGTTTTGAATCCATGATAAGATGTGGACACTGTTGAACTTGGGTTTTTCTAAGGACAATGAATTTCAAATGTGCACAATCCTATTAAATTCTCCGAAACAATATATAACATTCTTTGTCAGTGTCATTGTTACAATAAGATCTGACATATCTAATTTACTTCCAGTCTTTTGAGAGAAGAAACATACATGTTTGCCAAGACAAATTTTAGATAAAAATGTTAATGAGCATGGGGAGAGTTTTCTGAAATTAAGAAAAATGCAAATAGTGTTGTTGTCAGTGGTAGAATTACACCAGAATTTAATGATTATACAAGTGTCACTGCTAAATGCAAATCAGTAATAGATTATACAGCTGTCCCTATTGATAATATTGAATATTGTAAAAGGTTTGAAGTTCTGCAAACTACAGATCTAATCGACAAACTAAATTTCTTTTCTACAGTAAGTACCCAATGTAAAGCACCAGATTGTGCATTACTTATTTTAACATACACCTTTGAGATGATCCCTGAGTTAATACAACTAATGACCAGAGACCCCAGACTAGACAAAGTCCAGGCACAACAAATACAAGAGTAAACATGCAAAGGTCAAGCCAGGTTCACCCCAGCATTAAGAGATACAATTTCAACAACAAACCTGACACTAAATCATGGAACCATGCTGGACTAGAACTGTTATCTGAGGAATCTCAGAGGGAAATAGATTCACTGTATGATAAACTGTGTGAAACCATCTTTACAGAAAATGATAAACACTTACTAAGCTCAACCTATTCAAGATCTACTAAAAGCTATTTAAATATCACAAACCTTATTTGAACAGCATAATAACCACCAAATGGAATGAAATTAGAGAGAGTGAGAAAGTTTTTAAAAAGTTTCAGGCAATATTGTCAAGAAAAATCATCCAAGAAATACCTTCAAGTTAGGACCCAAAAAACACGAGGTGGTACCAGAGAAAGTTTACATAAATAGAGATTCAGGCCCAATTACTGAATCACTTCCACAGGTACTTAGTAAATGGCAAAGTAATTTCTGTAACAAAGTAATGATTTAGCTACCCCGAAACAATTATACAAGGGAACAAATCATGCCACATAATCCTGAAGACACAAACTATATTCTGAATTGCCCTATTCAATTTTCAGATGAATCAGTAGTTCAAAATCTAAAAAAATAATAGTCTTTGGTCTAAACTACATTCAAAATGAAGTTTTGAAGAATTGAGACATTTTACACATCCTTCATAAACTTTTGAAATATTTGTTTTCAGTCATGGTTGCTTGCCATCAGCCTGGAAGAAGGCTACAATCATACCAATCCCACAAAGCTCCTTGCAATATCCATACATTCCACTACAGAAGCATTAGTTTGCTCTGTAATATAGGAAAAACATATACTGCTGTAATAAACAAAAGACTGATAACATATTTAGAAAATAATTACTATCAGGCTAACTTTCCTAGCCATATATCTTTTGTACAAATTTGATGAACCCAGCTGCAATATTTCAAGTTTTAGAGCATTTTAATGATTTTGAAAAAAATGACTATTGTGGTCATTTTGCTTTCAAAATAAGGGCAAAACTTTTCTCAAGCAAAACATTTGCAGGCCAGGACTTTTCATGGTCTGTCTTTACATTGTGAAGCCACAGAACCAATAATAAGAGAGAAATAAGGACGTTTTAGTGTGATGACTCCATTTAACCTTGAAGTAGGGGTCAAATGTCAAATTCAACACCTTGAAAATATTCCCAGGCCATGACTTCCTGCAAGTTGTTTTCACATTCCGAACCTCCAGGAGCAATATTAGGGGAGATATAAGACCTTTTTAATAGGATAACCCCATTTGACATTAAACATGTGATATGGTGGCCATTTTGTTTTTGGAAATAGGCCAAAATTACTATCAGGCTATCTTTTCTAGCCATATATCTTTTGTGCAAATTTGTTGAAGCTAGCTGGAATATTTCAAGATTTAGAGCATCTTTATGATTTTCAAATAATTGGCTATGGCGACCATTTCGTTTTTTTCAAAATGAGGCCAAAATTTTGCACAGACAGGTTTTTATAGCCATAAATATTTCCTGCAAATTTGGTAAAGATATCTTTATAAATGAATGAGACATTAAGGTGAATGCAAAAGTGTGACGAATGGACGCACAGACAGATAGACACACTTAAGGAAGGCATTTTATAATCTCCTGACCACAGCCTTCAGCCACTGGCGGGATATAAAAATGTAGATACCGCCATATCCCATTAGAAAATAGGCTATGTTCATAGAGTTTTCTAATAAATGAGGGTGAATTCCATGTAGGTTCTATCTGTCCTAACTACTCAGAACAACATACAAAACTTATTGATTTGATTAAATGATATCGATATAACATTTGATAACAAACCAGATGAACTCAAATTCCTGGACATAATGAACAAGTATCGAAAACTTCTGGGCCCATTCCTTCAGATGCTTGTCAAAATCAGTTTGAATTATTCATACAACTGAAATCATAATTTCATCCTTGCATAACCATATCATATACAGACTAAGTATATGTCCACACATTATTTAAGTGTGTAATTAACAATATCCTACAATGACTCATTTCAATCAGTTTAACTACCAATGTAATGACTCACTGGATCTACCCCAGTTGTGCCAATCAATATTATTGTGATTGATATAAATATAATGCTAGTTTGTTACCTGTATTTCTGTAATTACATGTTTTTATGTTATAATTTCTGCATATGTATTTTACATTTGTGTATAGGTCGCAAAATTGTTGCACTCTAAAAATACAATTTATCCCTATAAGTTTAAACTTAATTGTTGTAATATATTTGTATTAATATATATAGTTCTTATTATATGTAATATGAAAGGTGACTAAAAAGCCTGCAAGGTCTGGGAGAAATCTAAAAAGTTTTATTTTATGCATATTGTGAAGCATAACCTCAAGTCACAAAAATAAAGAATTCTTATTCTTATTCATACATGCATTTTAAAAGTGTAATGTTTCAAATCTGGGGTCCTAAAATCAGAGTAAAGTATCAAGTGGGCATTCAAGCTGATAATGCCTTACAGAAGAATTATGCCTTTGCCAGAATGTCAGCTTGTGTGATATTATTTATATTTTCAAGGTCTCTTAATTCTCAACTTTAACATACACTCCCTCAAAATGCTCCTTAGCCTTTTTATCTCTACCTTTTTGTTGTTGACATGTGTCATTCGTTATCCAGTTCAATTTCCAATAAAGCTGTTAGATTAGTCAGGGAGATGTAACTTCACAAGTAGATTAGAACAAAATAAAGACTTGGGAAACATACCTGATACTTGGAGTTAATCTTTATCTGCAATGTAATAACCAGGTTGCTCATCAGTATTTCAAGTTACTTATTGCACAAACAAGCAGTATGTAAAATACATGAAATAAAGGCTGAATGAGGTAAATGGAATGTATTGGTGGGGAAACAGTATTATAATGATATCATTTTGAGAAGATTGAATGAATTCAACAAAAGGTTGGTACTTGGTTGGTCAACATGGGAGACCAGGTTTTATAGGTCACGGTCACTACAGCAAGGTCAAAGGTGAAATCAAAGACACACCATGATGTTGCTCACCCACAACCCCTAACCAATGTTCCTACCAAGTATCAACTTCCTACACCTTACGGTCTCTGAGATAAGATATAGCCCAGACAAGATTTTATAGATCAAGGTCACTACGACAAGGTCAAAGGTTGAATCAAGGTCATACTATGACGTTGCACACCTACACCACCTAACCAATATCCCTACCAAGTATCAACTTCCTACACCTTATGGTTTCCAAGATATAGTCCAGACAAGATTTTATAGGTCTAGGTCACTGCGGCAAGGTCAAAGGCCAATTCAAGGTCGCACTATAATGTGCACACCTACACTCCCTCACCAATGCCCCTACTAAGTATCAACTTCCTACACCTTACGGTTTCCGAGATATAGCCCAAACAAGATTTTAAAACTCAAGGTCACTATCGCAAGGTCAAAGGTCCAACCAAGGTCACGCCATGATTTTGCACACCTACATTGCCTAATCAATGTCCCAACCATGTATCAACTTCTTACAGGTTATGGTTGCCGAGATATAGCCCAGATAAGGTCAAAGTTGGGGTTTTACGTCCCGTTCAACAGCCAGGGTCATATTGGGACAGGTCCTCAGAATTGCCACTTGTGGGACTCGAACCCACAGAGGTGACAGCCTATGATTAGATGCCAAACTTGCTAACCACTAGGCCACTGAGGACCTCGCCCAGATAAGATTTTATAGGTTAAGGTCACTACAGCAAGGTCAAATCAAGGTCACACCATGATGTTGCACACCTACACCCCCAACCAATGCCCCTACCAAGTATTAACTGTCTACATCTTATGGTTTCCGAGATATAGCCCAGACAAGATTTTATATGTCAAGGTCAAAGATCAAATCAAGGTCACAACATGACATTGCACACCTACACCCCTAACCAATGTCCCTAACAAGTATCAACTTCCTACACCTTACAGTTTCCGAGATGCAGGCCAGACAAACGTCTTCCCGACACCGGCCCTCTCGCCCGCCCATCTGGACACCATGGGTGAAAACAACATCCCGGCAGCCCTTAAGGGCTGTGGGGTAATAACTATATTATGGTAAAGCAAAATTAGAAGTAACAAATAAAGAGTTATGGGCATTAAACTGAATTAAATATCTAAAAAGAATGTGATTGACAATTTTTTCGATTGTTATCCATTTCAACAATTTAAAGCCTTATCTGTTACTGATGGCTTTAGAATGTCACTGCTATTTTACCTGTTACCAGATATGCAGTCACACCACATCTGTTATTGTTAGTGTATTTAAAATGAAAATAAAATCTGTATGTGTTCCATCATATTGAAAATAGTTTATAATTTTGTGGAGAATATGCTTGGAAAAAGATATCTGTGTTCACTGTGATAAAGTGGTCCAGCCTTGTGCCTTTAAAACTCCAAAGATTGTTCAGCTCACTCCACTTGTACAAAGTATATATCCAGTGTTTATCATAAAATACCAGATCCTTTCACTGCTTCCAGTGTCCTTGTGTACAGTGTTGGATGTATGATATGCTAATATTGACACAACAATTAAGTAAAAAAAAACAAATCTGCATTGTAGCTCACTGAGTATAGTTTGAGGCCTTTTTGTGGGACCTTGAAGGTTTCACCAAATAGAAATTTTACATGAAATATAGATTTGTATCAAGGAGAAATTTTGATGGGAAAAGTTTTCCTTCCAGAAAGGAAATATATTAACTTTCACTCTTGGTTTATTTTTGTATAATTATATATAAGCACTAAAATGTAGTTTTCCCGGTGTAGTTTAAATGTGTACTTTAGAGACATGCATTTTTGTTATTTCATTGTGTTCAAAAACATTAATTAGGTTTGGCAGTGCAAAACCCTCTAACCATTAAAATTCAAAGAACTGGTTTAAAAAGTAACAATATTTTTAATTTCGTTTTCAACATTTCAGACTGGGGAAAAATGCCTAAAAATGTCTGGATTTCAGGTACCATTGAAAAAAGTCAATAATTTAACACATGTCACTCAAATTGTCCTGGAGCATGCCCCCAAGTGTTGTCAAAACAAACATGATACTTACACTCAGTGTATTTGTACAGAGGGTGGATTGTTTTAGTTCTACCTATTGATATGAACGAGCCTTGCTTAAGGCTCAAATTTGCATATCTTTTCAAACATGCACACAGATATTTGGTAGTTATAAAGCACTCATACACGTCAAGAGAAAGAATTGTGTCAGACAGAAACAGTTTGTGTATGAGTATATTATAGAAACTGAAACTCCATTTTCTGAACTGAAAACTTTCCCTAACTGCAAAGAAATTTGAGCCTTCAGCAAGGCTAGATATGAACATACAGTAAACAAGACCAAAGATCACTTGTAGAGTGCAAAGCCCCACCAAGTTGGGGAATTTCTGGAAACAAACAAGGCCACTGCCGCAGCAGTTATCTCCCGCCTCAGAATCAGTAAAAATGGAGAACTAAAGGAGATTTAAGGCCTCTGAAGTAAGATGACTCCACTTGACATTGAAGAAGGGGTCAAAGGTAAAAGTCAGCAATTTCAAAATAGTCTCAGGCCATGACTTGGTATAAGTTGTTTTCACATTTGGAACCCCTAGTAGCAATGATAAGGGAGATATAAGGCCTTTTAATAGGATAATCCCATCTAACATGTGATATGACGGCCATTTTGTTTTTTGAAACTAGGCTAAATTACTATCAGGCTAACTTTCCTAGCCATATGTATTTTGCGCATATTTGATGAAGCTAGCTGCAATATTTCAAGTTTTAGAGCATCTTAATGATTTTTAAATAATTGGCTATGGCGGCCATTTTATTTTTCAAAATAAGGCAAAATTTTTCTGAGGCAAAACATTTGAAGGGCAGGACTTCTGATGGCCTGTCTTTATATTCTGAAACCATAGCACCAATAATAAGGGAGAAATAAGGATGTTTTAGTGTGACGACCTTGTTTAACCTTGAAGCAGGGGTCAAAGGTCAAATTCAACACCTGGAAAAGATTGCCTGTCCATGTCTTCCTACAAGTTGTTTTCATATTCCAAACCTCTTGGAGCAATATTTGGGCAGATATATGGCCTTTTTAATAGGATAACCTGTCATTAAACATGTGATATGGCGGCCATTTTGTTTTTTGAACTAGGCCAAAATTACTATCAGGCTAGCTTTTCTAGCCATATAGCTTTTGTGCAAATTTGAAGAAGCTAGCTGGAATATTTCAAGATTTAGAGGACCTTTATGATTTTCAAACAATTAGCTATGGCGGCCATTTTGTTTTTCAAAATGAGGCTAAAATATTGCAGAGACAGGTTTTCATAGCCGTAAAGTGAAGATTGAAAAGCTGTAAAGTGAAGATTTCTTTATAAAAGAATGAAATATTAAGGTTTATGCAAAAACATGACAAACTTTAAACATGTGATATGGCAGCCATTTTCTTTTTTGAACTAGTGGCAAAACTACTATCAGGGTAGCTTTTCTAGCCATATAGCTTTTGTGCAAATTTGATGAAGCTAGCTGGAATATTTCAAGATTTAGAGCACCTTTATAATTTTCAAAGAATTAGCTATGGCGGCCATTTTGTTTTTCAAAATGTGGCTAAAATTTTGCAGACAAGTTTTCATAGCCCTTATAGTTTTTGTGCAAATTTGATGAAGCTAGCTGGAATATTTCAAGATTTAGACCACCTTTATGATTTTCAAACAATTAGCTATGGCGACCATTTTGTTTTTCAAAATGAGACTAAAATTTTGCAGAGACAGGTTTTCATAGCCATAAACATCCCCTGCAAATTTGGTGAAGATATCTTTATAAATGAATGAGATATTAAGGTTTATGCAAAAACGTGCCGAATTTTACACATGTGATATGGCGGCCATTTTGTTTTTTGAACTAGTGCCAAAATTACTATCAGACTAGCTTTTCTAGCCATATAGCTTTTGTGCAAATTTGATGAAGCTAGCTGGAATATTTCAAGATTTAGAGCACCTTTATGATTTTCAAACAATTGGCTATGGCGGCCATTTTGTTTTTCAAAATGACGCTAAAATGTTGCAGAGATAGGTTTTCACAGCCATAAACATTCCCTGCAAATTTGGTGGAGATATTTTTATAAATGAATGAGATATTAAGGTTTATGCAAAAACGTGACGAACGGACGGACGGACAGACGGACGGACGGGCGGACGGAAGGCGTTTTATAATCTCCCAACCTCTGCCTTCGGCCACAGGCGGGAGATAAAAACTGCGGTTGTAGACCCCAAAAGGTGGGTTGCACAATCAGTACCATGGAGGGTAACACATATTAGCACTTGCCATATCTACAGGATGTATGTATGCAGCGTACAAAATTAAGCTAAAATAGTTCTGGGACCACAGGACTGACAACTTCACGAAGTTACTGGTCCGTCAGAAAGTTTATCAGTCTGATATGCAAACATGAGAATGAAAAATTGCTATACGGTTATTAAAATACATTATACTGAGCAGTAATTATCACACACTGTAAGTGATGATATCTAAATTAAAGCAACATCTGTGACAATATAATCTTTAGTGACAACATCAGAGGTCACTATAATAGTGATAGAAACTTTCATGGAAGATTATTTGTACAAGGGCTATGCTGCAAATCTGATGTTTGTAAACACTTTTAATGTCTTTAAACTATGAAATGCTAGAAAGGAAGTAAAAATGATCCCTAGATGTATGTTAGAGTGATTGCAAAGCACATCTAAAGCAGGAGTCCATGGGACTACATGAGCTTCAAACAAATGGAGTCCCAGTAATTTTTCTGCAGTCTTATGTTACAGATCGCAAGATTTTGGCTTTTAAGTACTGTAGATCCTCTATTATTCTACCTTCTATTATCACAATTTTCAATTCTAAAACCTCAAACCCACTGTTACAACTCCATTTAAACCTGTTTTTTAATCCCTTCTATTATCTGACCTAATATAATTGTTACTTCCCAATAGGGTCGGATAATAGAGGTTCTACTGTACGGTATTATTCTATTTATGATGTATTATTGTATCACTGTATTGTTTATTGCATTGTCTGAAAACAAATTTAGGATTTTTATATCTTTCTTATTTTACTTGTATCTTGGTTGTTGCACCTTTGGGTGTCTTTTGATGCAGATTATGCACTGTTAAAGTCATATTAGAATTCATTAATCATTTTCCTTTTCAACTTCCATTGTAACAGATAGTATTTCAAAAAGTGAGCAACTGGGTTTGCCTCAACAATCACACATTAGCATTCAGTGACTGTATTGCCATTTCTGTATGTATGAGTAATATTCAAAACATCCAAACCATAATTCAGTCATGCAAGATGCTTATAAGTATACTTCTACAGGTTTACAAATTTACACATATGTGGTGTCACTCTAGTATCTTTAGACAATATTCCAAACATCCAGGCCATAATTCAGTCATGCACAGGAAGTATAAACTTACTGGACAAATGACGCGACTAGGCCTAAATTTCCATTGACCCAGAAGCATTTCTGTCAGTGGCAGACCAGTGCCAATTTGGAACCCTGGATGTATGTGACATGGGTGGTCCGATAATGGTCCTGGACATGCGAAAATAGTGCTAGGTTCTGTCATTCCACTTTGTCAAGTTACAGTCTGCAAACAGAATTTCATTGGTGGCCATCTTATTTTTCCAAATGGCACCAACTTTGAAACCAACCTAGCCTAGGTGGAGCCCCACTACCCTGTTAAATTTGGTCTTTTTTCAAAATGCCAGCCAAGGTGGCCATCTTATTTTTTGAAGTGGCATGAATTTTGAAGCAACCTAGCCTGGGTGATGTCCTACTATGCTGTTAAGTTTCAGATCGATCGACAGGAGGGTCTTCAAGTTAGAGTCCAGAAACGAAATGTGAATGGACAGATGGGCATCAGACACATCAATCTAATTACCTAGGTTAATCAATCTAGGTTACACACAACCTGCCTCATGAAGGATTTTTTTTGGTATTCTGGATATGATCCAGTTCTTTCCCAAAATTAAGTCACTTCTTACTTTGGTCAGGCCCTATTCACATAAAAAATCATAAAGATCTATTCCTTGTATACCTGGACAAAAGTTCAGTGCTTAAATGTCATGCCTACTAGTACTTGCTACTACCACAAAGGTTTAATTTCAGACACCATAACTTGAAAATATTTCTCGGGACCTTTCAAAACTTGGTATGTGGGTAAATAATGGTGAGGCTTCAGAGCCTATTGTGTTGACTTGGCCTTTAACAATAAGGTCAATGTTTATGATTGTGTCCACCGGATAGCATCCGGTGGATACTATGGATTTGACTTTGTTACGCCGCCGCCACCGCCGCCACAGTGTGTAGAGAGATTTCACCGTTACCGCTCTAACGAAAAAAATATTATAGCTAGCCTTCTCAAATTTGCAGGATATATTCATAGCCATAAAATCTTCTCTGGGAATATTTTTGACCTCATTTTGAAAAACAAGATGGCCGCCACGGGCGTTTTTTGACTTTAAACAAGGACTTTTGGTGGCCCTCTAGAGCAAGGGTATTATAGGTAGAGATCTCAAATTCGCAGGATATGTTCCTCATTATAAAATCTTGACTGGGAATATTTTTGGCCTCATTTTGAGAAACAAGATGGCCGCCACGGGCGTTTGTTTGCAGTCATGAAAAGTGCTTATATCTCCCTTATTATTGGTCCTAGAGGTTTGGGATGGTAAACCAACCTATAGGAAATCATGGGCTGGGAATCTTTTGGTGTGGTCGGATTTGACCTTGGACCCCTCCTTCAAGGTCAAACGAGGATAGCCAAACTTAAAAGTGCTTATAACTCGCTTATTATTGGTCCTAGAGGTTTAGGATGGTAAACCAACCTATAGGAAATCATGGCCTGGGAATCTTTTGGTATGGTCGGATTTGACCTTAGACCCCTCCTTCAAGGTCAAATGAGGATAGCCAAACTTAAAATTGCTTATAACTCGCTTATTATTGGTCCTAGAGGTTTGGGATGGTAAACCAACCTATAGGAAATCATGGGCCGGGAATCTTTTGGTGTGGTCGGATTTGACCTTGGACCCCTCCTTCAAGGTCAAACGGGGATAGCCAAACTTAAAAGTGCTTATAACTCGCTTATTATTGGTCCTAGAGGTTTGGGATGGTAAACCAACCTATAGGAAATCATGGGCCGGGAATCTTTTGGTGTGGTCGGATTTGACCTTGGACCCCTCCTTCAAGGTCAAACGGGGATAGCCAAACTTAAAAGTGCTTATAACTCGCTTATTATTGGTCCTAGAGGTTTGGGATGGTAAACCAACCTATAGGAAATCATGGGCCGGGAATCTTTTGGTGTGGTTGGATTTGGCGTTGGACTCCTCCTTCAAGGTTAAATGAGGATAGCCAAACTTAAAAGTGCTTATAACTCGCTTATTATTGGTCCTAGAGGTTTGAGATGGTAAACCAACCTATAGGAAATCATGGGCTGGGAGTCTTTTGGTGTGGTCGGATTTGATCTTGGACCCCTCCTTCAAGGTCAAATGAGCACAGCCAAACTTAAATGTGCTAATAGTGCGCTTATTATTGGTCCTAGAGGTTTAGGATGGTAAACCAACCTATAGGAAATCATGGGCTGGGAAGCTTTTGGTGTGGTCGGATTTGACCTTGGACCCCTCCTTCAAAGTCAAACGAGGATAGCCAAACTTAAAGTGCTTATAACTCGCTTATTATTGGTCCTAGAGGTTTAGGATGGTAAACCAACATATAGGAAATCATGGCCTGGGAATCTTTTGGTATGGTCGGATTTGACCTTAGACCCCTCCTTCAAGGTCAAATGAGGATAGCCAAACTTAAAAGTGCTTATAACTCGCTTATTATTGGTCCTAGAGGTTTGGGATGGTAAACCAACCTATAGGAAATCATGGGCTGGGAATCTATTGCTGTGGTCGGATTTGACCTCGGACCCTCCATTAAGGTCAAACGAGGATAGCCAAACTTAAAAGTGCTTATAACTCGCTTATTATTGGTCCTAGAGCTTTGGAATGGTAAACCAAAATCTAGGAAATCATGGGCTGGGAATCTTTTGGTGTGATCGGATTTGACCTTTGGCCCCTCTTTCAAGGTCAAATGAGGATTGCCAAAATTAGTGTTTATATCTTGCTTATTCATATTCTTAGAGGTTTGCAGTGTCACACCAACCTATAGGAAATCATTGGCTAAGAATCTTTTGATATGGTCAGATTTCACCTTGGGCTTCTCCTTCAAGGTTAAGCGATGTTAGAATGGCTTTGGTGAGTTTTCTTCTGGTGGATACAATTTGCATCGGTTCTCTGATGCGATAGGTCTAGTTTTTCATAGGTAATTAGGGCCTGACAAAAGGAAAAACTGATTATGTTCTGTGGAAATATGAATCATATTCTGGACATTAAAAAAATCAAAATTTCAAAGGTCCCAAAGAAGAAGTGAAAACATTTTGGAAAATAACTGAATGACATACCAAAAAAATTCCCAAATTTTAAGAAATGCTCCCTGACAGAGGTTTGCATTCTACAAGCACTTTTGTATCAATTTGTAATGATAGAAAAATTTGAAAACTACTTGGGTTAGGTATTGTATGATTAAGTTTACTAAAAATATACTCTATGTATTCACTGATATAAGCTTGAAAATCACTTGTTCCTTTTTTTCCAGTAGTCTTCTACACTCAAAGACAAGTCACAATTGAATGTTTTTCATGTGTATGTACACACAACAAGGAAAACTTGAAAAAAAGAGTTGAAAAACTGCAAGTACCCATATACCATCATATCTGTTATCAAATGAAAGAAACCAAAATCTGACCACGGCCAGCAATAAAACTCAGTGGGGTATGACAGAGAGGGTCATGGGGAGGGAATGAATTAAAGGAAAACTTTACCGTCCCCAACTTTACACTATTTCCCTAGACTGATTTCATTTTTAAAGTTCACATGTTGAAAATATTGAAGACGAGTGTGTATTCAGCTAGTTTTTCAGTTATGGAAAAGTGAAAAGAATTGTTATACAAGGAACTGTTTCTGCCTACAGACATGGCAGTTTCTAAAAACCATTGCCACTTAGTTTTGCTCATGAATATATGTTTATCTCAAAAGCTTTGACAAGTGGAACATTTTTGTTGCCTTTTTAAGGCCTTTACACATATACAATTTTTACTGCATAGTGAGCAGACCAATTTTCTTTGCTTTGCACATTTGGGCGGTTTTCCCAGCAGTTTTCAGTATATTGAGAAAATATTAACTACAGTGAAAGTGGATAGAATAGTTAAAATTATCACATGTGTAATTAAACAGCTAATACACCCACAGTACATTCCCACACCCTCCTATCCTTACATGCAATTAATCTCTCCACAATGAAGAGCTTTGGCCAGTGTCCCTTTTATAATACTGGTGATTACACCCCCTTTCAATTTATTAACTTCTTTTATCTCTTCCTTCCATTATATTTGCTGACAAGCGAAGTGACGGTTGTAAAATCTCATCACGGTATTTCAATAAAATGCTCTCGATACCGAGATACCGGAACTACCGACCCATCCCTAATTATAATGACTTAATCTCTCCACAAACAAGACTCTTGACCAGTGTGTCCCTTTTACAATTGCTGGTAATTGTAATTCTCATTCAGTTAAACCTTTTTATGTGTCTGTATTGACACACACCATATTTTGTCATCTCTCTCCTAGTAGTTAATCCTTTCACAATGAGCATGTGTGTTTTGCATTTTGTTTTCCAATTAATATATTTGTATAAAGTTCTGTGATAGACTGCCATTTTTAACCTGTGGGGAATCCAAATATCAATGAAAACTTGGGAAAAATAGTAAAAAAAGCCGCGCGGTTTTTGAAAAATTAGATAATTTTCTAAATAGAAAAATCCACATCGCACTACTAACTGCCGCGCCGCACATATGTATAAGCACAGAACTACTTCCATTATTTCTATTTTATTTAGCTGCGCTGCACCGCGCTGCGCCGTGTTAGTGTACAATGGGCTTTAGACCCGGAAAGTGTTGTATCTGTGCTTGTGAAAAGATAAACTAACAGTTTCCAGGAAAGCACTCAATATAAACACATCTAATTACTGAATGATTCATTTGAACATTAATTTGAATGCAAACTTGGTACAGACTTGACAATTCTTGGATATTTTTTTTTATTCAAGATACTGTGGGAAGTTTCATTTAATTGATCAAAACACATCACAAATAAACAGTAGATAAATCTTTTTAAGATCAGTTGTTGAAATTATTGTAGAAAAGTTTGCATAGTAACAGAAACATTGTGAAAAAAATTAATGTTACTTGTTTTTGACATGATTTCTCTTTAGCTACATATTGCTTTGTTAAAATGTGCATCTTAATATCTACAATATATATTTTATACATTTATATTAGGCATATTGAATATAACTGATTTAACTCGCACCATTTTGGAAATGAAACATAAATGTTGTATTTGTTTAGCAACAGCCTAAAGGTTTTTGGTCCTGAGTCCTTATCAAATATTAGGGGACTATCCCATTATGGATAAACCATTGTACCTCCTGATCCAGGGTTGCAGAGAGGGCATATTATGGCGAAGTATGACAACTATCTGACTACTTTCAAAGTGAAAATGAGGCCTAAAGAGCAATTCCATAGGTTTTGAATAGGGAAGGGTCAGTGGACCTGGTTTCTCAGTATCGAGAGCATTTGACTGAAATACCGTGATGAGATTTTAAAACTCCCACTTCACTTGCCAACATGTATAATGGAAGCAAGAGTTAAAATATTAGAAACATGCCCCAAATCTGAAGAAATTATAAGCTTTTATCCCATATTTTCATGTATTTGCAGACTTTGAACAAAAATTCCATGGTTTGGTTGTGACACTTTATAAACTCAATCTCGCTTCTCAAACTTAGAATATTGGAAACCAGAAAACTGAAGAAATCACACACTTTTATGACATATTTCCGTGCACTTGGAGACTTTTACTGTGATGCTGTTAAGGGGAAACATCCATTTTTGGTTCAGGTGTACTAAAACATCTCGAAATCGGTATGGTTATGCACTAGTGATGTACACATTTTTGGTAATGATCCATTATTACTTTTCAGTACCTTACCATTGGATTCCAAATCATGGATACAACTGCTTTGACATTAAAAATTATATTTAAAAACATTATGAATTCCTTTACAATTAACTGAACTGAGTATACAAGGTAAAAGTGGGGTTCCTGACTAACAGGAGTAAAGAATAGGTTCATCTGTTTTTCAGCAATAAAACTGAAATTATAGCTTGTTCTAGTTAAAATCAGGGTTAAAAACCTCCCCAACCTACGCAATTGTAATACCAGTGGCAGTTACGATGAAACTGTCAGTCGTATCATATCAAGATTACGGGGGCCACAGTGGCAGAGTGGTAACACTCTTGCCTCCCACCTCTGAGGCCGGGGTTCGGTTTCCGGCACGGCCTCTAGTGGGCAAGCTTGTAGTTGCTTGCCGTTGGTCAGCAGTTTACAGTACAGAACCCTGATGAACTGTATGTACTGGTTTCCTCTGCCCTTCCAACTACCCATCATGATATGACCTGTACAGTGTTGAAAGTGACGTAAAAGCCCAAAAAATTAAATAAAATAAACATATCGAGATTACCTTACCATGATTTTGAGAGTTGGGGAGCAAAGTTGTTGACTTTTTCTAAGTTATTACACAGTTTGGACATTCTTCCTGAGGTTACAGAATTTCCTGACTTTACCTCCCAACCTGTAAAATTTCACAGACCCCAACTTACATTTGGTAGGCCAGAAAGAAAAAGAGTCAACAGAAAATCTGGAATGAAACCACCACCCATGACTATGGTTTACAAATACTCAAGAAAACTTCCCAAAAAACTAATTTTCAGGGGGTCAGCATATTGACATAGTGGAACAGGGGTTTTATGTGAAAAAGTAAAAGTGGATAAACACTCAGAAAAATCTAGTTACATAGCCTTATTCACTACCTGCTAATTGTTCAATTTTTTCATACTATTATTAAGTAAGGCACCAAAAACAGTAAAGTAGACTGTTTATAATTAAAACCAATGTTAATCAAATTTAGGTATAAGGGGATCCAATGTAAATGCCCTAAAATATAAGTGTTTTGGGGGTATAAGGGGAAGTTAGACATAACTAGAACTGAATTCTGTGAATATTGCAGATTCTAAAGTCACAGAAAGACTAGTCATTGTGACTGTTCACTGTGTATGTAGTATGTATGTATGTAGTATCTTTGATTATAATTTGGCGGCAATTTTGAATTTCAAAAACATCAGTGATTTGCATTTTTGTCAGGAGTTACTTGGTTTTGAAATATCTATATTCATCTGATATACATAACTTCCAGCAGTTTACCACTTTTCATTTTTCAATCAAGAAGTGTGGATTAATATGGAGGCTCAGAAGAGGATAGAGCTTTTTAAGTCACTTACAAACAACAATTCTCTCAATGCTGAAGAAAGGAAAGCTATAAAATTGTTGTATAATGAAGCCAAAGAAGTACAAGAACAAGGTATTTGACATTTAAAGTGTTTTAACAGGAATTGTTTATAAACAGTAATCTCTGAAAACAGCATGTCGATCATGGATGCAAATACTTTGTTTACAACATAACCTCTATTATCCGACCCTCTTTGGAGAGTAACAATTAGGTCAGATAATACAGGGAATGGGTAATAGAAGGAGCAAAATAATAGGTTTAAATGGATTTGGCAGGGTGAGTTTGAGGTCTGATAATTGAAAAGAATCGAGTAACAGAAGTTCAGATAACAGAGGGATTTGTTACTGTCCTAAGTTATATTATCATGAGTTATTGAGCTGGAAATAATGTAAAAAGTAACGGAAAAAGTTTGCAAGCTCATAAATGTTGTTATTGCTTGATGGAATATTAAAATTCTATTTTAACATGCCAGCCAAATATTCACTTTAAACTTTATGGAATTTAATTTAGATGTCTTTCAAAATGAGTCCCCTTCATTGCCAAAAAATATTTAGAGGTCTTTTCAAATTACTTAGTTTCTGGTGATGATAAACCTATACATTGTAATCCAATTCATTTCAGCTTCAGCCAACATTGAACAACAGAAATCATGTTCTGAGAGTACAAATCCAGCCATACCAGCAGACAGTAACAGTAAGTGGCTGTGTTCAAGTTCTTAGAAATTCAAATATTCAGAATGATTCTTTCTGAAACTCAGTTAAAAGCTCTTATTGTATCCACCGAAAACATCTGGTGGATACTTTGGTTTAGCGTTCATTATGTCGCCACATCGCACACATTTTTGGTATTAGCCCTCTCAGCTAGGTTTACCAAATTTGCGGGATATCTTCATTGGGAGGTAAGCTTCACCGTGGGCATTTCTTTGAAAATTCTCAACCTTTTTCTACTGGCTGGTTCTCATAGGTAGATGGTTGAATGCTTTCATAGGTGAAAGGTATAACAAATATATATGTCCTGTACAACCTTGTAGACATTTGACCTTGAAGCTTGTAACTCAAGGTCACCCACAGAGAACCAAAGTGCCCCATGTACCAGACTTTAAAAGTGCCTATATCTTCTTTATTATTGGTCCTAGAGGTTTGCAATGTGAAACTAACCTGTTGGAAATCAAGGTCTGGGAATCTTCTGATGTGATCAGATTTAACCTTGGACCTCTTGTTCAAGGTCAAACGAGGACAGCAAAACTTAATAGTGCTTATAACTTGCTTATTATTGGTCATGTAGGTTTGCAATGTGAAACCAACTTATACAGGAAATGAATGGCTGGGATTCCTTTTTCTGTGGTCAGATTTGACCTTGGACCCCTCCTTCAAGGTCCAACAAGGATAGCCAAACTTAAAATTGCTTATAATTCACTTATTATTGGTCCTAGAGGTTTGCAATGTGAACAATTTATAAGAAATCATGGGCTGGGAGTCTTCGTGCTTATAATTTGCTTATTATTGATCTTACAAGCTTGCAATGTGAAACCAACTTAGAGGAAATCATGGGCTGGGAATCTTCTGATGTGATCAGATTTGACCTTGAGCCCCTCCTTCAAGGTCTAATGAGGACAACCAAACTTAAAAGTGATTGTAACTTGCTTATTATTGATCCTAGAGGTTTGCAATGTGAAACCAACTTGTAGGATATTATGGGCTGAGAATCTTCTGATGTTTTCAGACTTGATCTTTTGCCCCTCCTTCAAGGTGAAACGACGGTTCACTGGTTTTGGTGAATTGTCTTTCTGGTGGAACAAATTTGCATCTGTTCTCTGCATAGGTCAAGTTTTATTCCCAAATGCAATGCCAGAACAGTTTGTGTTCAAAATATTGACTTGCCGGTGCCATGCTCTGTAGCACTCATGCTTACATAAGCGCCCCTGAACAGTCTTATGTTGTGGCTAGTAAATATGTCTAATATGTCCTTTCAAGGTAAAATTCTCCATTAAAACCCAATAATAGGTGTATTTCGATGGATTTAAATCCATTTTTGGCTCATATTTTTAAAATGGCAGTCTGGTTTTTATTGTTATAAACAACTATTTCAAATATTTAGTCACATTATGTTTCACAGAGCAAATACAGTATGTTCAAAACTGACATCAAAAGAAAAGTTAAGACAAACTAAATTTGCCCATTCAGAGAGCCATTGTAATGAAAAACAAGTTACATAATTTCAGATACCAGCTAGTAAGTTACAGATATTTGTCATAATATGTAATTTTATCTGCAGAAGAAAGGTGTTGATATATTGGTTTCATGTCCGTCACACTGCCCCCATACATTTCGTGTGTGTGATAACTCAAAAGCACTTTCACAACTTTCATTCAGACGTGGCACACACATGTATTTGGGGCAGGAGAGGAACCCCATTTTAAAGTTACCTTAAGCTCCAAGTTATAAAGAAGTTATGGCCACCTTAAGGTCAAAAATTAGACTTTAGGCCAATTAATGCCATACAGGTCACAAACAATGTGACTCATCTGGCTCAAATTTTACCTGGAAACACATTACTCTCCTTATATATGCCAAAAAGGTTAAAGGTGTCTTTCAGGCCCATAAAGACCCTACTTAGTGACCCTTTTTCAACATTTTCCATATATTTGGTCCTGTAACCTGGAAACTGAAAGTCTCTAACTGTAGAATATATAACTCCTACATGTAATCCATCATCCTAGGAGCACAAAAATCAAAACTGATGTCAGACATGTTTCTGCATATTTTATCTTGTAATTATGGAAAACACTAATTAAAAGCCATTCAGATTTGTAAGTGCTTCAGGAAAAACAAGGCCACTGCCGCAGCAGTTATCTCCCACCTTAGAATCAGTAAAACTGGAGAACTAAAGGAGATTTAAGGCCTTTGAAGTAAGATGACCCCACTTGACATTGAAGAAGGGGTCAAAGGCAAAAGTCAGCAATTTCAAAATAGTCTCAGGCCTTGACTTGGTATAAGTTGTTTTCACATTTGGAACCCCTAGTAGCAATGATAAGGGAGATATAAGGCCTTTTAATAGGATAATCCCATCTAACATGTGATATGATGGCCATTTTGTTTTTGAAACTAGGCTAAATTACTATCAGGCTAACTTTCCTAGTCATATATATTTTGCGCATATTTGATGAAGCTAGCTGCAATATTTCAAGTTTTAGAGCATCTTAATGATTTTTAAATAATTGGCTATGGCAGCCATTTTGTTTCTCAAAATACGGCAAAAAATTTTCTCAGGCAAAACATTTGAGGGCCAGGACTTTTGATGGTCTGTCTTTATATTCTGAAGCCATAGCACCAATAATAAGGGAGAAATAAGGATGTTTTAGTGTAACGACCTCATTTAACTTTGAAGCAGGGGTCTTAGGTCAAATTCAACACCTGGAAAAGATTCCCTGTCCATGTCTTCCTACAAGTTGTTTTCATAGTCCAAACCTCTTGGAGTAATATTTGGGGAGATATAAAGCCTTTTTAATAGGATAACCTGTCATTAAACATGTGATATAGCGGCCATTTTGTTTTTTGAACTAGGCCGAAATTACTATCAAGTAGGGCTGCAAGCGAGCCCGAAAATGCGCCTCGATTCCTCGTTTTAGAAGAATCGATTCGGACTCGGTTAATCGCTTGATTATCGCCCACGAAATAAACTGCTTCATATTTTGACATACCACGCCTTATAAAATGGTTACAAACCACACAACAGGAAGGAATTTTGATAATTTATTGAATTCGGGGGAAAAGACGCATTTATATTTCAAAATATAAGATACTTTAACCATCTTTATATTGCGAGATTTGAGGCGTCTTTGAAATACGTTATAATAAAATGCCATCTTATAAAACGTTGTTACACAAAGAATTAAAGCTTGCAAATACTTAAAATATATAAATATTGAAATGGAAATGCCTTATATTAGTAAAATATATAAACATATTCATATATTTGAAGAAAAAATAGAATTTTGTGGTAGATTTTACATCTATGTTTAGTTGTTTTCGAAGATCCGGTTCACTTTTCTTGCCTCGAGTATTGAACTGAATCGTTTCGCTTCCGAGTAACCGAAGAATCGCTGCAGCCTTACTATCAAGCTAGTTTTTCTAGCCATATGGTTTTGTGCAAATTTGATGAAGCTAGCTGGAATATTATAAGATTTAGAGCACCTTTATGATTTTCAAACAATTAGCTATGGTGCCCATTTTGTTTTTCAAAATGAGGCTAAAATTTTGCAGAGACAGGTTTTCATAGCCATAAACATCCCCTGCAAATGTGGTGAAGATATCTTTATAAATGAATGAGATATTAAGGTTTATGCAAAAACGTGACAAACTTTAAACATGTGATATGGCGGCCATTTTGTTTTTTGAACTAGTGCCAAAATTACTACCAGAGTAGCTTTTGTAGCCATATAGCTTTTGTGCAAATTTGATGAAGCTAGCTGGAATACTTCAAGATTTAGACCACCTTTATGATTTTCAAACAATTAGCTATGGCGGCCATTTTGTTTTTCAAAATGAGGCTAAAATTTTGCAGAGACAGGTTTTTATAGGCATAAACATTCCCTGAAAATTTGGTGAAGATATCTTTATAAATGAATGAGACATTAAGGTTTATGCAAAAACGTGACGAACAGACGGACGGACGGACGAAAGGCGTTTTATAATCTCCCGACCTCGGCCTTCGGCCGCAGGCGGGAGATAAAAAACACAATATTAAAAACTGGTATGGTGGATGATCAAGTGTGCATGTTTAACAATATTTCAGCCAATATACAGGAAATTTTTTTTCAAATGAAAACTGTCAAAATCTACTATAGTTGTTTTTAAAATGACGTATTTGTAATCTGTCTGGCTGATTCCAGTAGATGGATGTCACTTATCAAACTCTTTTAGGCTTTATTTTGGTTACAAAAAAACTTAAATAATGTTTTATTCATATACTGTGAAATTTTGTTAATGTTTAATTGTTTGTAAATCTGTCAATACATAACAAATTTTACAATTAAAACAACATTGGATAGGTTATTATATGCAGAGTTTAATAATTATGTCATTTTTGTATATTATTGGGTGAAAATTATTTAAATTTCAAAGTTTCCGAAATAACCAAAAGATAGCATAAAAACTAGGTCATAACTCTGTGACATATAGCCTTTAACATTCATGTCTAATGAATGAAACAAATATATTTCAGCATTTTAGTGGCTAATTTCTTCATAATTTTTCATAATTCATAAATAATACCTGAATTATTTTACACTTGTGGAGAGATTAGTGCACATTTGTTTTATCATGTACTTTATTGATATTTTTAATTAAGTAGCATGATTACTACTGCAATAGGCAGTTCTTGATTGATTTTTTTCACCAGTTTTTTTTCTTCAAGGCCCAAGAGGTTTGACCTGTATCTTCCTTATTATTAGTCAGAATGGTCAAAAACTTTATAGCAAATCACGGGCTGTAAAATTATTGAGTGGGTTAACCATATCATATTCATTTTTGACCCCTACATCAAGGTCTAATGGGCTTTGTCTCATTATCTATCCATAAAAACTCTTCATGGAAATCATGGACTGTGAATCATTTTGTGAACTAAGATTTGAACTTTGATTCCTGATTTAAGGTCACATACAACCATCAATATAATCTGACAATAATATCCATATCCAGTTTTCATAAGTCCCATCAGTTTTTCAAAATTACATTTTCTTTTAATAGACACTGGTACAGCTAAAGGATACTCATCAAAGAGAAAACATGATGGGATCCAAATAGACAAAATTGAGGATGAACTACTTGTGGAATGTGGCTGTCAAAGAAAATGTAATGCAAAGTTCAATAAGTATGATATTTTGAGGTACAGAAAGCAATACCATATGAGAACAATGGGTTTTGATCAGCAAACTGAACTATTAAAAATGTACAGATCTAGCCTGTTTCAACACAGTAGAGGTCAAACTCTACATCTTGTGGATGGACATTTAGTATGCAGGTAAGTTACAATACTTTATAAGCAATTTGGTCCTGCTTAATAACTCAAAGCAAACATAATTTGAGCACTTCATGGTCCTAACTTGATGCGCTTGTGTTAAAAGTCAGGCCCTCTATAAAATACCCCAATTAGTTATGCAACCTTACTGAAGAAAATATATTAGAACGTCTATTATCCAACCAGATTGAGTGAGATTTTTTTGTGGATATTAAAAGACTAAGGAAGTATAAAACAATAGGAAACAAGACCACTGCCATGGCCTGTATCTCTTACCAAGCATTAACTGTTTCTCTTACCGTTTCTGAGATATTCACAATTTTTTATTTTCCACTAAAATCCAAGATGGCTGCCAAAAGTGGCGAAAACTGAAATTTTTGACCTAGGCACAGAATACTCTTGTACTACCCTGTGGGTCAAAAATTTGCTCGAAATCGCTATATCTCTTACGGTTTTCGAGTTATTCACACTTTTTCATTTTCCGCTAAAATCCAAGATGGCCGCCAAAAGTGGCAAAAATTGAAATTTTTCTCCTAGCCACAGGACACTCCTGTACTACCCTGTGGGTCAAAAATTTGCTTGGAATTGCTTTATCTCTTACCGTTTCCGAGATATTTTCAATGTTTTATTTTCCGCTAAAATCTAAGATGGCAGCCAAATGTGGGGAAAATTGAATTTTTTCTTCTAGGTACAAGATACTCCTGTACTACCCTTTGATTCCAAACTTGTCTCCAAACCGCTATATCTCTTACCGTTCATGAGATATTTGCAATGTTCTACTTTCCACTAAAATCCAAGATGGCTGCCAAAAGTGGCAAAAATTGAAATCCCTTTGCATGGGATACTGTTGTACTACCCTATGGGTCAAAAATTCGCTCGAAATTGCTCTATCTCATACAGTTTTCAAGATATTCACACTTTTTCTTTTTCCACTATAATCCAAGATGGCCGCCAAAAGTGGGAAAAATTGAAATTTTTCCCCTTTGAATAAGATACTCTTTTACTACCCCATAGGTCAAAATTCGCTCGAAATCGCTATATATCTCGTATGGTTTTTGAGATATTCACACTCTTTCATTTTCCGCTAAAATCCAAGATGGCTGCCAAAAGTGGCAAAAATTGAAATTTTTCCCCTTTGCATAGTACTCTTGTACTACCCTGTGGGTCAAAAATTCGCTCAAAATCACTCTATCTTGTATGGTTTTCGAGATATTCACACTTTTTCAATTTACGCTAAAATCCAAGATGGCCTCCAAAAGTTGCAAAAATTGAAATTTTTCACCTACTGAGAGGATACTCCTGTACTACCCTGTGGGTCAAAACTTCGCTCAAAATCACTATCTGTTACGGTTTTCAAGATATTCACACTTTTTCTTTTTCCGCTAAAATCTAAGATGGCCGCCAAAAGGGGAAATTTTTCCCCTACTCACAGGATACTCTTGTAATACCCTGCAGGTAAAAAATTCACTCGAAATGGAAATCTCTTATGGTTTTTATGATATTCACTTGCTTGAAATCATTCTATCTCTTATGGTTGGAAAAAACCGTCCGTATCTGTGGAAAATTTGGCTTCATTTTGAAAAACAAAATGGCTGCCATAGCCAATTGTTTGAAAATCATTAAGGTGCTCTAAATCTTGAAATATTCTAGCTAGCTTCATCAAATATGCAGAAGTCGTGGCCTGAGACTATTTTCCAATTGCTAACTTTTACCTAACTTTTACCTTTGATCCCTTTCTTCAATGTCTAAAGGGGCTATCTTGTCACAAAGGCCTAATATCTCCTTTAGTTCTCCATTATTACTGATCCTAAGGCAGGAGATAACTGCTGAAGCAGTAGCCTTGTTGTTAATGTATATGCATCTAAGGCATTGTTACACAGTAAATGTGATATACACTATTGTAACAACAAAAAGCTATTGTCTCTTTAACATTGCACATAAATCCTTAATTTAATTTCTTAGGAAATTTTGGTACAACACTGTTATCAAAATATCAAAAAGAACCTACCAACGAGTGGTGACAATGAAAAAACAAGGAATATACTCGATGCAAGCCCCAGTTTCTCAATCAAGTAGAGCAGAGAAAGGTATTAACTACATTGTGTTTAAATGCTGTAAATGTTAGCACTTAATGTAATCTTGATGCTTTGAAGGCCTGTCATTATTTTCAATGGTACTTTGAAATTAAAGTTTTGATATGCTAAAATTGCAGATTAATTTATGTATGCTGGAAAAAGTTTGCTTTCTTCATCACAATTTTGGTTATAGTTTGCTTTGTTCTTTTATTACAATGATTTAGGTTACACAAAACTATATCATGTGTTGTGTGTTTAATGTAAATGTTCATTGTGTTTTTGTGATAGGTAAAATAGCAACTGGATTCATGGAGCACTATGTGCATTTTAATGGGGATCATAGCCCAGAGGTATCAAGGATACTCATGCCACAAGGAGTCAACATAAAAGATATATATACGGAATATAAAAACCAGTACATGGCAAACCAACAAGTGTCCCAGAGCCAGTTCTACAAACTCTGGCAAGAACACTTTGCTCATGTGAGCTTTTACAAGGTAATATGATTTGGTAATTGACAAGCAAAATAAAAAAAGGAAATGTATTCTAAATTTATCAGGTATTACAACAATATATCCATGAATAGTCTTGCAAATATAAATAAATATAGTAAAATCACAATAACCTGTATATTTCATTAAAACTATATTGGATTTTTTATTTGATTAAAATTTCTTATAATTGTTGGAATAAGTTTGTGATAAATGGCTTGATTTATGACAGTTATTGCATTGGACAACACTGTATAGTTTGCTAAGTGATGTACCGACTACCGAATAGTCGAATATTTGCAGCAATATTTCATTAGTCTACACCTGTAATTATTCTGCATTTACATATAAAATTTCATAATAAACAATAGTTTACTCTATTCACAGCACACAAAGTTCACAAAATGCAATGTTTGCATGTTGGCAGCTCACTTGTTACAACAAAATACAACCCCACAACTTCGTTCATCCATTCTGAAAGATAGAGATGAACACCTTAACAGGCAACAGTAAGTGTTGATATTTTTATCTTTCTGTGGGATTTCATATTATTTCTTTTTAGATACACTAACTCAAAAATTAATTTACCTACAGCTTTCAAATTTAATATACAGTTAAATGTTTACATATGTTAAATGTTCTATCCCATTGCAAGTTGATTCTTGGTAACCTTGAATTTCAATATCAAGGCCAATGAGCACTAGTGCTCTCATGGCAAATCACAGACACAAGTTTTATATCATTTTTGTTCAAATCATGAATGAGAATCTTTCTTCTTACAAAATCGAGTTCAATAAAATAATTGCAAACAATATTTAACTAGACATTGCGTCTCGATGTAGCGTATCCCCGGACGGGACATGGTTGAAGCGTGACATAGTATTTCCAGCCATGTAAGTGAGTTATAAGCACTTTAAAGTTTGGCTTGAAGGAGGGGCCCAAGGTCAAATCCATCCACACCAGAAGATTCCTAGCCCATGATTTCCTATATGTTGGTTTACCATCCCAAACCTCTATGACCAATAATAAGCGAGTTATAAGCACTTATAACTTTGGCTCTCCTCATTTGACCTTGAAGGAGCCCAAGGTCAAATCCGTCCACACCAGAAGATTCCCAGCCCATGATTTCCTATGTGTTGGTTTACCATCCAAAACCTCTAGGACCAAAAATAAGCGAGTTATAAGCACTTTTAAGTTTGGTTCTCCTCATTTGACCTTGAAGGAGTGGCCCAAGGGACAAAAATAAGTGAGTTATAAGCACTTTTAAGTTTGGCTATCCTCGTTTGACCTTGAAGGAGGGGCCCAAGGTCAAATCCGACCACACCAAAAGATTCTCAGCCCATGATTTCCTCAGTTGGTTTACCATCCCAAACCTCTAGGTCCAATAATAAGCGAGTTATAGACACTTTTAAAGTCCACTATGTGAGGTACTTTGGCACTCCGTTAATGACCTTGAATTAAGAGCTTCAAGGTCAAATGTCTGCAAGGTTGTAGAGGACATGTATATTTGTTATACGTATCACCTATGAAGAAATTCATCCTTCTACCTTAGAAAATAATTTTCAAAAAGCCAGTAGTAAATAATTTTCAAAGAAATGTCTGCGGCAGCCATCTTGTTTTTCAGAATGAGGCTAATTTTAGTCTCAGAGACTCTTACCCCCCAATGAAGACATCCTGCAAATGCAGTGAACGTAGCTGCTGTAGTTTTCCTCTCCAAATCTCCAAAAATGACCTTTTTGGCAGTACTTTGGCGGTCTGTGGATGACCTTCAAATGAAGAACTTCAAGGTCAAATTTCTGCATGCATACAGAGGACACATATATATATGTATTATATATACCAGCCATAGGATGATCTAAATTTCTGTATATGAGAACTGGGCCAAAATGTGAAAAATTGCCAAAATCTGACCTTTAAGAGGCCACCAGTGACCTTGAAATTGAAGGTCTCAATCACAAAACAATAGCGTTTTGTGGCATTGCCCATATATACGCACATACCAAATTTGAAAGTTCTAACTAAAATATTTTTTAAGTTCCAACAGGAAATCTCGGCGGCAGCGGCGGCATGACCGTACTAAATCCTAACTATCCCCGACTTTCATCCAGGGATACAAATAAACTATTTGCTTGTACTTAAACGGGCAGTAAAAGTACATTTTGACTTGTTTACAAAAAGATTTTCCTTCAAGTTTACCTCTTACGAGGTGGTTTTTCTTCATGCTCATCAGTAATGTATGAAACTCAAGTCAGTACTTTATCGGCTCACAGGAGCACTAATGAGCACCTTGAGATGATAAATCTTTGGGTTAATTTTACATTGTTTTAACTCTAAGAATTAGAGGTTCTACTCTGCTTCAAGAAAACAAGCATGAGGTATTAATATTAAAAATATTTTTTTCAACCTCAGATTCGAGGTTCTACTCTGCTTCTGTGGCTCAAGAGTTTGAATATTTTGATGTTAAAGTAAGTAAAGTGTTAACTGTGTATCATATTTGGTATTATATTTGTAACACAAATGAAAGCTTGCATCGGTGTTTACTGTAATTATTTTTTAGGAATGAAAGAGATAGCTATTACAAGCGTCGGGCAGAAGCATCAGCAAAGCCAAAAGAAATACTTAGCATTATCGTAGATGGGATGGATCAGGCAAAAACCAACATACCACATTTTAGAGGCTGGCAAATGCCAAAGGTAAATGTTTCATCTATAAAGTAAAATTATTCATTGTAAATTATTTAAATTATCCAGTTCACAAATATTTTTATTGCCTAAAATAACCTTACTATATCCTCAAAAGTGCTGTTGTGGTTTTAAGCAAAATATATCAATCAAGAAATTTTTTTTAAAAAAATATTCTTGTCGAGAGAGGTGACCCCTTGCCCGCACATGTCTGGACCTGCATGGTGATCTTTGTCAATCCTGCATTATATTTTTTTCATGGGAGCAAAACACCTTTTTATAACTCTCGAGATGATGACTGGATCAATAATAATTTTTTGAATATTCTTGTTGGTCGATATGTTTTGCTCCAGAAAAAGAGACAAGCACTTGTGACGATAAGGTAAGTATGTAACTAACAAAAAGTTAAATTACAATGTTTTAAAATTTGTCTGTCAACATTTTAAATAAACTACATATTGTCAGATAATTCATTCCTTTTTATAAAATAAATAATTTTTTTCATATAAAAGTGTGAACCTGTTTTCACAGACTGTTGATGCTTCAAAACTTCTACAAACACATATAACCGGGGTCCTTGTGCATGGACGTAAGACATTGATGCTTCTTGATCTTATGCAGTGGCCCCATGACAGCAATCTAGCCCTAAATTCTGTGCTGTATGCAATCTCCAGTGAAGTATCAGATGGCCAATTACCCCCAACCCTCTATATTCAGATGGACAATTGTGCCAGAGAGAACAAAAATAAATATTTCATTGGAATGATGGCATTGTTGGTAAAGCTTGGCTTTGTGAAAGATATCTTCCTAAGTTTTCTCATGGTGGGACATACTCATGAAGGTTTGTTTAGCAATAGTAATAAAATACTTTTTCAAGTGTGAGCTCTAGTGAGGCTCTCACTGCTAGATATCACTTTTTTCATTATTTTTTGTCTCCGGACTTTTATGAGTTAGTGTGGCATAGCGTGATGAGTATCTCTCTGTTCACTGAAATTAAGCAGCAACAGGCTATGTTAGTGCCAGGATAGATGACTGCTTTGGTGCACTGATTGTCTCTCTGATAGCTTTTCACTTACGCTAGCAGACTGAAATCCCTTTCAGCCTTGTAATTACTACCTATTAGTTGGATTTGTCAATAGTTTCATCATTCTTGCTGAATTTAGTCTGTAAATTCTGTAAAGCTGCAGGCTAAATGATTTTTCAATATATGTTTTACATAATCAAGTTGCCAATAAAAGTGTGTTTATAACATGATTTGAAATTTAAGTTGGTTCAAAATGGTTTTATCAATAATATCTATTTTAAAGGGGATTATTTTGTGTGACAGTAGCCACAAACAAAATGCTGTCAATCTTGTAGTTTAGAATTCTGTGTTTTTCATTTCTGGCGGGGCCACGGTGGAAGAGTGGTAACACTCTCGCCTCCCACCTCTGAGGCCGAGGTTCGATCCCCGTGACGGCCTTAAGTGGGAAAGCTGGTAGTTGCTTGCCGTTGGTCGGCAGTTTACAGTACACAACCCTAGCGAACTCTATGTACTGGTTTCCTCTGCCCTTCCAACTACCCGTCGTGATATGACCTGTACAGTGTTAAAAGCGATGTAAAACCCCAAATAAATAAATAAATAAATTTTCATTTCTGGCTACAGTGTATAAGAATGTGATATAATTGTAGATATAGATGCCAGATTTTCTCGCATATCTGCTCAGCTTAAAAAGCAAGAAGCCAAGACACTGCCACAGCTAATTGATGTTGTCAATTCCAGCCTCTTAAACCACGAAGAATTGAAAACAGAGTTGATGCCATGCATCTTTAATATACGAGACTGGATCAAGCCATATCTTAATGAGTTGCATGATCATACTCTGCCGCATGCCTACTGGTATGTTCATTTATCAACAGAATAATATTCAAGCCTTATAAAAACAAAATTTCTGCGGGGCTTGCTTGTAACCAAACCGCCTATTAGATTGATGTGCCAGATGTCTGTCCATGTGGATTTTCATTTCGGACTCTAACTCAAACACTCTCCTGCCTATCAATTCAAAACTTAACAGGGTAATAGGGCACAACCTAGGCTAGGCTGCTTTTGAAATTGGTCCCTTTTGGAAAAAAATGGCTGCCATGGCTATGATCTTGATATTCCATTTAAAAAATCTAAGTCAAAGATGCTTCTGTCGATCAATTTGAAACTTAATAGGGTGGTAGGGTACCACCTAGGCTACATTGCTTTCAACAATTGGTGCCATTTGGAAAAAAACAAGATGGCTACCAGCTTGATATATAATTTTTGGACTCTAGCTAAAAGAAGATTCTGTTGATCAATTTGAAACTTAATGGGTTGGTAGGGCAATAGCTAGGCTATGTTTCTTTCAGAATTGGTGGCACTTCAAAAAACAAGATGGCCACTATGGCCACTGTCTTAAAATTTCATGTCCAAAACCTAACTCAAAGAGGCTTCAGCCAATTGATTTGAAACTTAATAGGGCACCACTTAATCCAGATTGCATTCAAAATTGGTGACATGGCCGCCATTTTGAAAATCTGTTTCAGGCTCGAAGTCTGCCTATTGATGCATTATTGCCCACCAATTGATTCTCCATTTTCATACCTTCCGGTCGACCATTTTAGGGGTCAGTATCTTTCTTTACTAGACAAAAGAAGAAAGACCACAGCTCTGCACATGCTCAATGTAACTTTTCACTGAATTTCCATTCTCACAAGAGTATAGTCATTTTTTCCCATTAGCCAAATAACAGTGAGGTCGCGGAAGTGTACTTCTGTATGTCAAGGCCATTTTGGCCGATACCAGTCCCTTTTTCTGTGAAAACAGATTGATGACGCTCTACACAGTGTGGTAGTGCAGGGTGGTAGGACAGCTCCCAGACTAGGTTGTTTTTGAAATTGGTGCCATTCAAAAAACAAGATGGCTACCATCTTGAAATTCTGTTTGCAGACTGTAACTTGAAGATGCTTCTGCAGTGATTTCAAACTTGACAAAGTGGAATGACAGAACCCAGCACTATTTTGATATGTCCAGGACCAGTATCACAGTTATCATATTGTATACATCTAGCATACATCAATCCTGTAAACATGACAAATACTAGTATGTGTTATTACCCCGATACTGATTGCACAACCCGCCTTTTCCGGTGTTATTACCCTTGATACTGATTGCACAACCCGCCTTTTGGGGTGTACAACCCCAGTTTCCTTGTATAAACTTAAGACCATTATCTTTGACTGTGATATTTTCATAAAATATTAAATGCTTTAGAAAGATTTACACAGTAGTCATATTTCACACATAGATTTACATTTTAAATGCTTATTTTATGTAGGATATTCAAAGACAATGAGAATCATGTGGCAGTAAAATATAAAAACTGGACCATGGATACAGAATGGATGCCTTCCCTAGATGAAGAACCATTAGAAATATTTAGACTTGATGAAAACACTGCTTTACAAGTCATACCAGATGGTACTCCAGAATTAGTTACACCTGAATATGAGAAAAAAAATGATATGACGACGATCAGTTCAAACATTGAAAAGAACCAGCAGTTTTTAACAGCAAGGGAGCTGTGGTGGTGGAGAGATTTTTTAAAATCACCCCAGTCTGTGGAAAACAAAGTGCCTCAGTGGTACATAAAGAATTTTCGACCACAGGAACAACACATAGTGGAACCAGTAGAAAATGAAACAACATCACCCCTGGCTCTTGTAATGGACAAGGAGAGGCAGAATGTCAAGGTATTAAGGCTCTTGCACATATATGCTACAGGCTTACGATATGGAACTAAAGTAAGTCCCACCATTCCTCCCCGCTGCATTTCAGCTGAGGGGACAGGGGCAAAATTTCCAACTCGAAAAAGGAAGTACACATATCACTATCCAGGTCACCTCAATTTGACGGCACCATGCCAGTATTATGCTCATTTTTCTTGAGTTGGCCATGGTGGCCTGCACCCTCAAGAGATAGCATTTATTCCCACATGCTGTGCTTATAGCTTATAAAAGCTACATTTAAGTAATTAAGATTTTCAAATTTACTTTAAATTGTTATGGTTATTATTTTTATCTCTCAGGTCATAGTGCATGTAATGTTTTGCTCTCTCCAAGTGCATATTCTTACATTTGGGTAGTATATCTGATTAATCTTTATTATTAGAACTCTTCAATGTATCTTATTAAATTATTTTGATTGGATATTTTCTAGGTTTATACTGGAAAGAAAAGGCGCAGATTGATTGAAGCACCTGAAGAAGTGATCCCATCCAAAAGGATTACAGTAGATGTTGGGTGCATGGTGTTACACAAGCATGGTGGGGAGTATGGTATAGGTGAAATCATTCACATTCTTGATGACACCCAACTGGAAATACATGCGTACTGTGGTTCAGTGAATAGTGCATGGGAAAAATCAACAAAACTGCATGGATTGCCTATCAGCATCATCATATCAAAGACCGACATCTGTGAAAATGGAATATTTGTACTGAGCCGCTCACATTGTCTGCCAAGCTGTATAAAATCGAAAATTAAAGATGTTGTTTGTTAAAATTTTGACAAGGTAGTATGACTGCAATTTCAAGGTTCATGTTCAGCAAATAAATATATTAGTAACTGTGTGTGGATAGAAATACCAATTTGAAACAGATAATATCTGCCACTGTGGCCTGGTGGGTAACACACTCGCATAGGAACACAGAGAACATGGGTTCAATCCCACATACAAGCAGATATATAGTGGCTCAAATGGCCACTTAAAATGGTGGTCCTCTGTCATTGGGTCCTATCCCCAGCGGCAGGTTAAAGAACCTCAAGGACGATGATAAATGGTCATCCTTGAACCTCTGCCTTTCACTTAAGGAATATCAGTAATTTGAGAACTGGACTGTACTTGTACAGTCAAATGGGCATATAGTGCTTTGAGTCCTGTAGTCTATGGACATATTGCACTGAGTATAAATACAAATACAAAATAATTGGAAAAGTGATATTGGCTCTCTCTGAATTCTTGAGATATAAATATTAATACTCTATATACATGTATTTGAACATTCATTTTCACCAGTCATACAGAACCTTTTTTATTGAATTCAGTCATGGTTTGCTGATATATAAACAGGAATATTTCGTATATTTTGAACAACCATTTTCACCAGTGATACAGACTCTTTCTGATTGAATTCAATCAGGGCTTGTAATATATAAATAGTAGTATTTTATACATTTAAGCAGCCATTTTCAACAATGATACAGACCTTTTTTGATTGAATTCAATCAGGGCTTGTTAATATATAAATAGTACAATTTTATACATTTGAACAGCCATTTTCACTAGTGATACAGACCATTTCTGATTGAATTCAATCAGGGCTTGTAATATATAAATAGTACTATTTTATACATTTCCACAGCCATTTTCACCAGTGATGCAGACCATTTCTGATTGAATTCAATCAAGGCTTGTAATATATAAATAGTACTACTTTATACACTTATTTAAACAGCCATTTTCACCAAAGATACAGACCTTTTCTGATTGAATTCAATCAGTTGATATATGAATAGTACTAGTTTATACATTTAAACAGCCATTTTCAAAAGTGATACAGACCTTTTCTGTATCACTTTTGAATTCAATCACAGCTTGATAATATATTAATAGTACTATAATAAATAATTTTATACATTTGAACAGCCATTTTCACCAGAAATACAGACCTTTTCTGATGGAATTCAATCAGGGCTTGTAATATATAAATAGTTCTAATTTATACTTTTGAACAGCCATTTTCACCAGAAATACAGACATTTTCTGATTGAATTCAATAAGGGCTTTATATAAATAGTACTATTTCATACATTTCAACAGCCATTTTCAAGAGTGATGCAGACTCTTCTGATTGAATTCAATCAGGGCTTGTAATTAACATGAATAGTACTATTTTATTCCTTTGAACAGCCATTTTCACTAGTAATACAGACTTTTTCTGATTGAATTCAATTGTGCCTGTAATATATAAATAGTACTACTTTATACATTTCAACAACCATTTTCACCAGTGATACAGACTTTTTCTGATTGAATTCAATCAGGGCTTGTAATATATAAATAGTACTATTTTATACATTTCAACAGCCATTTTCACCAGTGATACAGACCTTTCCTGATTGAATTCAATCAGTTGATGTGTGTATAGTACTAGTTTAAACATTTAAACAGCCACTTTCAAAAGTGATACAGACCTTTTCTGATTGAATTCAATCACAGCTTGATAATATTTGAATAGTACTATTTCATACATTTCAACAGCCATTTTCACCAGTGATACAGACTCATTCTGATTGAATTCAATCAGTGCTTGTTGTATATGAATAGTACTATTTTATAAATTTGAACAGCTATTTTCACCAATGATACAGAACATTTCTGATTGAATTCAATCAGGGCTAGTAATATATAAATAGTACTATTTCATACATTTAAGCAGCCATTTTCACCAGTGATACAGACTCATTCTGATTGAATTCAATCAGTGCTTGCTGTATATGAATAGTACTATTTTATAAATTTGAACAGCTATTTTCACCAATGATACAGAACATTTCTGATTGAATTCAATCAGGGCTAGTAATATATAAATAGTACTATTTCATACATTTCAACAGCCATTTTCACCAGTGATACAGACTCTTTCTGATTGAATTCAATCAGGGCTTGTAATATATAAATAGTACTATTTTTACATTTCAAAAGCCATTTTCACCAGTGATATAGACTCATTCTGATTGAATTCAATCAGTGCTTGTTGTATATGAATAGTACTATTTTATAAATTTTATACATTTCCACAGCCATTTTCACCAGCGATAAGACCATTTCTAATTCAATTCATTTAGTTTATGTATAAATAGTGCTGTTTTATACATTTCAACAACCATTTTCACCAGTGATACAGACTCTTTCTGATTGAATTCAATCAGGGCTTGTAATATATAAATAGTACTATTTTTACATTTCAAAAGCCATTTTCACCAGTGATATAGACTCATTCTGATTGAATTCAATCAGTGCTTGTTGTATATGAATAGTACTATTTTATAAATTTTATACATTTCCACAGCCATTTTCACCAGCGATAAGACCATTTCTAATTTAATTCATTTAGTTTATGTATAAATAGTGCTGTTTTATACATTTCAACAGCCATTTTCACCAGTGATACAGACTCTTTCTGATTGAATCCAATCAGGGCTTGTTAATGTATAAATAGTACTATTTTTACATTTCAAAAGCCATTTTCGACAGTGATACAGATCTTTTCTGATTGAATTCAATCAGGGCTTACAATATATAAGCAGTATATGCTAGATTTGAACAGCAATTGTTGCCAGTGATAAGTATAGACTCTAAATGAATGCAGTTATAGCTTTGTCAATATTTTTTTGCAAAAATTCAAGCTATGAAAATAAAAGTTAACGTGTATTTATTGTTTTACTTCTACATTAAAAGGCCATTATGTCCCTTTGTTTACTCATCAGTTTGAAAATACATGTTAAATACGGCCTCAAAGTGGCACTTTAGAAAAGTGCCGATTTGAGCGAGAAGGAGTTCAAGATGGTTACACAGTGATAGCTCTTCCAAAAATGATTCACCCATTTACTTGTCTGGTGGCTGGCCCTACGGGTTGTGGGAAATCAACATTCTTAAAGAAACTATTAGAACTCAAAGATGACAAGATCTTCAATGCCCCCTCCAAAGTGATATGGTGCTACACTCAATGGCAGCCTCTTTATGCCTCCATGGAAGGAGTCGACTTTCATCAGGGATTGCCAGAGGTAGAAGAGTTAGAATCATGTCTCCTTATTTTAGACGATATAATGAGCCAACTGGGGAGTGAAGTGGCAGAAGTGTTTACCAGATGAAGTCACCACAGAGATGTGTCCGTGATTGCAGTGATGCAGAATATGTTTCACCAAAGTAAATATCAACGCACCATGAGTTTGAACACCCATTATATGGTGTTGTTTAAAAAACCCAGAGATGCCAGTCAGATTCAACATTTGGCCAGACAGATGTACCCCCAAGATCCATTGTACTTGGTGGATGTCTATGACAGAGTTATGTCTCTGAGACCCTACAGCTATCTTTTTATGGACTTGAAACAAGAGACGCCAGAATATTTGAGATTGAGGGCCAACCTCTTGAAAGATGAAGAGAGATTTTATCAAAGAAAAGGACATCAAACTGTTTAATTACAATTATCATGGCTATTTCACAAATAAATGGTATAAAACTTGACTATTGTTTTACTGTAAAAATGGTGTGGCACAATATATAAGATTTTCATAAAAATGTGGTGATGGTGGTGGAGGAGGAGGAGGAGTGAAAATGAGGGCCAAGGGTAATATTAGGAGGAGGAGGAAAGAGGAGGAGGAGGAGGAGGAGGAAGAAGGAGGAGGAGGAGGAAAGAGGAGGAGGAGGAGGAGGAGGGAGAAGGAGGAGGAAAGAGGAGGAGGAGGAAGAAGGAGGAGGAGGAGGAAAGAGGAGGAGGAGGGAAGAGGAGGACAAAATAAAGATATCAACAAAATGTATTTTATTTACAATAATATTCAACACATGTCTAACAACAAAACTTTGTTTATGTACAACTATATACATTTTATTTAAAAAAAACATTAAAGTTTATGTACAACTTTTCACAATTTTATTTAAACAATATCCCCACATATTGGCACCGGGATAGTCTTCACTCGTGTCATACTGCTCTCGGGTTTGCCCAAAACCCCAAAATGGATGCATGTGTACAAACACAAAATTGAAATCTTTCAAGGCTTGTAAGGCTTGGTCGAAATCATAATCATGCAAACGTCTTTCATTGATATAAGCTGTGGCAATCTCTTCTCTTTCACTAATTGTGTAATTTTCCAAAGTGAGTAAATGGTTCAAAGATGGAGGGATTAGATTGAGCGCTGACAGGGGATAAAATATGCTTCTCATCAAAACTAAATGCTTCTTTGGAAGGCCATGGACTTAACACTAAGTCTAAGGGTTTGGTATGGATGTTGTCCACCAGTTCACGCTTACAATAAAATTGGCTAAACCCGGTCTTTTCTTGTTCATAGGTAAAAATGGTGTTATTGTGCACCCTGAAGCTTTTATTGGTAGATGTAGATGGAATTCCAGTCTCTAACACTTTTCGGCTGGTGGCAAGAGCATTCTGTACAAAGTTTTTGTTGATACCTTTCAGTGCAGTCTTTTCTTCCCCTCTTGCATCCCTTAGGACGTAGGTTTTGGAACACAAGGCCACCATCACTGTCCCTTCTTTTTCCAACTTAAAAAGTCCAGCTTGTCTCCTGTCATAGGCTTTATGTTTGGCACAACACTCTCTCGGAAACCAAAAAGGATTAGGTTGCACTCGATCTAGATGACAACTGTGGAATAACTTGTCTTCAAAATCTTGTTGTTTATCAGGCTTGATCACATCTCTCAGGGTAGGGGCCGAATCCGTGTCTATTTCTATGTATTCAAAATCAGACTTGTCAACGTATTCCAGTAAAAAGTCATAATACCATTCTAGCATTTTTAATTTAGCGTATTGTAAGATAGCAAATCCAATCTGAATAGGGAGGTTTAATTTTTGGTGGGATTTCATCAATTCTATTTCTGCAAAATCGTCTCCAAGATCTTCTATTTTCTTGAAGGTGGGGAGGTTCACTTTCAGTGCAATATCTCTGTTTCCTTTGACGTATTCAACTTTTTGATGTTTTTCCTGGTCCATGATCATGGACCCATAAGCCGAGTTCCCCAGTAATTTCATAGTGTCCCCCAAAAGCAAGTGGTCTGGTGAGACGCCTCCTTTGCGTCTGGCGTCGCTGACTTTCTCTCTGAACTCTTTCAAAGAGGCTTGGGGAGAAAACTCGATGACTTGATAGACTTCTGTCACTTCCAAACCGTGGTCTATGTACCATTTAAGCAGTGGAGTCAACAGCAAGATCTTTTTCGCTTTCATGCCTCCTATCAACAATCTCCTAGGTTTGGTGGACATGTTGTATTTGGTGATGTGGTCTTGCATCAGGGAACCCATGGCACTGACTGGCACATCACAAGTACAAAAGATGGGACTCATTTCTTCAAAGTGACTTTTCAAATGTTCTTGGACTTGAATATCGACTTCTACCATGCCAAACAATGTTCCATCAACTACATCCTTTAGTATTTGGTCTTGCGTTAATGCTTTCTTATGGCTTTGGTAATAAGGCGGTAAATATTTATTCAGTGGTAATGACTGGTACTGACATTCTTTCATCTTGACTATTTTAAAACCTTGTTCTTTAAAATATATTTCTTTATCCTGTGTCATCTTTTGCCTCTTGGTCATCAATTTTGGAAATCTTTCCCAGGCCTTGTTAGTGAGTCTACATTTGTGTCCATGGTACCAACACCCATTGAATTCATACACAGTTTTGTTGGCGTGGTCATACCCATCACAGAAATAGGGACCGATGCGGTATTCTTGGCCTGTATTCATTAGGTGTTGAATTTGAATGCCTTTGGATTTGGCCTCTTTGTCCATCCAGGCAAACATGTGCAGATACTTTTTGTTGACTTTGGGTTTGAAGTCAGGACCTTGTCTTCTCACAAAATAACCCCCGGCATATCTTCTCCTATGGCCCACAGATACAAGGCATTACAGTCATACCCCACAATATTCTGACACAGTTTGTTTTTTCTGATTTGAGTCTTCCCAGCCTCGTGGTATCTGGTGAAAATGATGCTGGGTCCAGCCCACAATATTTTTCTTGATGGTCTTGTAAAGATCAACATCTTCCGGTCCAAATAAGGAAAAGGTGGGTCTGTCCCGAAATAACAATTTTCTGGCTACTCCAGGGATACTCAAACATTCTTTTAAAAAATCGATTCCAATGTCTTTATAAAACACTTGTATTTTTTCTACTGCATCCACAAAAGGTTTCACATCTAAATTGTTGTAGTATTCCAAAAAATCTCGAAAGGTTTCCATCCCCTGCCTTTTCCACACCTGCTGCAACATTTCATAATTTCGTATGAGGCCCTCTCCTTCAACCAGGGTGTTCTTTTGACTTATCGTAGAGTAAAAAGCTTCTGGAGGAGGTACGCTGGTGGCTTCCAATTTTCTTTCATCATCAAACCATTCATAAGGGAAATAAAATTTAGATTCTTCTGTCTGATAGGCTTTCAAAAAATTTGCATAACTATAACCAGGAGCCAAATAGTTGGAAATGTCCAGGAACCTAAATTCTGGATTGGCAACGCACATGTATTGATTGTTTTTCTTGACCACAAAATAATTGTTGGTTTCTTGCAGCTTTAATGTTTTAGCAAGCTCCATTTTGATGAGGTTGATGACGTATTTGGCACTGTTGAAACCTAACACTGGTACTTCTCGCTTATATTTTTCAAACTTCTCTTCTATATCTGCTTCTAAGGGTGCATCAAACATCTCACTGGCCAAGTCGTAAATGTGAGTGGCTATCTCCGTCATGTAGTCCACCATGTCCTGTAACAAGACTTTGAGGTCGGGACTCACAAAACAGGTGGGTGAGTCATAGCTGGGTGCATTGCTACAGACACTGACGCTGATGGGGTGGTATTTGGTTTTCCAATGAATGGTTTGGTGACTTGTATTCACAAGCAATAGCAACGATTCAAAATCATACACAATAAACCAGGGGAAAAATGGACGTTCTCCCGTTCTCTGGTACATTTCTTCAGAAAAACTGCACGGCGGAGTATAGATACCTCCCACATACTGAACCTTTTGATTCCTGTGCAATTCTTTTTTTCCAATCTCCTCTGTGATCAAACAGTTTCTGGCAGTGCTGGTAGGTATATTTCTTGGCATAGCGTTGAAAATCTGTGATGAGGCTCAAATGGTGGTTGTGTAGATTTAATTGTAATTCCTCTTCAAAATGGTTGAAACTTTGATAGATGGGCGCCACAGTTCCATTTTCTTGCAGCTCATACACATAAATGTTCTTCTTAAAGCATTGTTCTAAGTCGGGCTTGCTTGTAAACTGACTAGGGTGACTTCTCCCATGAATTGTTCCCACTGTCTTAAGGCGTCTTTGGTTTTCTTCAAGTTGGGGTAAACTAAACAACGGAAGAAACATAAGTTGTCTCAATACAGATGCCCCTGGGTGTTTTTATGCATGGCTAACAATCCCTTGCAGTTGACTACATAATCAGGCAGCTCCCCATTTCCGAGGGGAAATTGTGTGGGGGTAACATCGAACACCATGTTAGTCACCAGAAATGGTTTCCACTGGCTGTTGGGTTTGGAAGCCTGAAAATGTTCCAACACATTCATGTCCCTCAGTCAGTTTTCCACCGTGTTCAGTGACTGGCGCGACCTGATTAAGTGAGGGAGGGTCCACATGGTTTGGTTCGTGTTGGGGGCAAAGTATCTGTATTCTCCAGTCTCAATGTTTCTCAGTATAAATCCTAGTGAAATATTGAGTTTAAATGCCATTGTTTGCTGCTCATAAATGTCTCTAATTCTTTCAATCATTGTGTTTATACCTTCTCTCAATCCATCTGTTGGTACATTGTAAAGAATGTGTCTCCCTCTATCCACTCTTTCAGGGGCCAAAATGATACTGCTATTTCCCTCTATCACCTCCCTCAAAGCTGTATCCCCAATATCTGTCCATGGAGCCTGTTGTAGTCTACCTCCGTGCTGTAGGTGCTGTAGGTTTCTATGGTAATGCAGTTGTCGTCTACTAGCACAAATTTGTCCACAGTGTGCAGCAATAACCTTGTAACCTCAGAGGCTGACTGTGTGACTCCAGTCTTGGTGTCTTTTCTGGTGGGGCTTGACTGCCTCTTAGTCTACAAATCTTTTGATGACGTCGACAATTGCCTTTGTGTGAGAAAATCTTGAAGCAAAAAGGGCACTGTCGATCATCCATCTCTTTAAAATAAGCAGTAGTCATGTATGTGTTATATATTTACATAGTTTGCATCAAAATTATGGGTAGGATAGTTTGAATATTGTGAATACAAAGAATATCAATCGTGTTTAAAGCTGTTGCATTTTTTTATATGGATGGAATGACCTTTTCAAGACGAATCCAGCGATATCTTTTAAATATCTGCCCAATGTTTGCAGAGAAATGGTCGAAAAACTGCTCACAAAAAACAGTACTCACCTCTTTGCCTGGCATGAGTGAATAAACATGTAGCGTGTGCATGAATAAAAATGTAGAGTGCGCATGTGCGCGCAAAAGATTAGGGGAGTGCGCATGCGCGTGCAAAGGATTAGGGCAGAGTTTAAATTTTATAGTGTGCGCATTCACGGGATAAAATCTAGCGTGCACATGCGCATTTAAAAAATTGGAAATAAAGTCGACCTATGTCACCTATGTCACGTGAGCCCTCTCGACCAATCAGATCGCTCAATAGGAATATATAAGTTTTTCTTTAAAGGAGGAGGACGAATATAAACTTCTATTAAGATAAAACACTAGTCATGTATGTGTTATATATGTTTACATAGTTTGCAAATTATGGGTAGGATAGTTTGAATATTGTGAGCACAATAGCAATGCTGTTTCTAAAGATGCTGCAGATATATAATTTAAAAGTTAAGTGCAAAAACACTTATGTGTTATACTGCACTAAAATAATAAAATACAATAACTAATATTTACAAGAAAAACAAATATATACACAAATACATGATTGACAAAAGGCCAACTCACAAAGTCATGGAAATTGACTAGAAATATACATAAAAATGTAAAACACAAATTAGTAACAAGATGTACACAAGTAGAAAAATCTCAATAAATTAGCTTAATAGCAAACACAGAATAAGTTGAGTAAAATATTTCCATATAATAAATCTTAAATTTTGGCCGAAAAATGACATTTCTTAAAAGCAAAATATTTATACAAATACTTATATGGTTGGAAAGATCTCTTCAAGACAAATCCAACGATATCTTACTTTTAAAAATCCGCCCAATATTCACAGAGATATGGCCGAAAAACCCAAACTACAGTACTCACCTCTTTTGCCTAAAAATTAGCGTGCGCATGCGCGAGATGATATCTAGTGCGCATGCACAGAATAAAAACTAGCGTGCGCATGCGCATGGTGACGTCACGTCTCGCTCAAAAAAGATAAAAATATAAGGATGTCGGGGTGCTTATACTACTTGAGTTGTTCCCTCGATTACTGCAACTCTCTCTTCTGAAGTCTATCCAGACTCAACATGTGCAAACGGACATGAGCAAATACACATGGGCATCTCTTATTCTCAAACGACTCCATTGACTCCCAGTTGAATTTCCAAACTGCCACTCTAGTTTACAAGTTTCTTCACATATATATAAATTTTTATAAGACATCTAAGCACCAGGGCTGGTATTTATAAACAAAAACCTCAAAATCAATCTCAAACACAAAATACATGATGTTTAAACCATAAATGTACGCTTAAATTCAAACTCAAATTTAAATATTAATTGAAACACAACTTCAACACTCATTCAAAATCATTAATGCTCCCTATATTTAGGCTTTACATTTAAGTTTGGCATGAAAGGAATGTTAAATTATGGCTGCATTAATTTTGTTTGACCATATTACCTGTACTGATGCATTAGAAAATCACAATGAATTGGAAATTTGCAGGATAGATTTGAAGTTGAACACAATACTTATGAGTGTGTGAAAGCTGCAGTCAATATATCTGTGTTTGCCCTTAACTTGTGGTGAAATAGATATTCAGTCAAAGGGCTGGCCAAGAGGGAATATATGCCAGAATGTGGTGAAATTAAGTGTGCATGTAATTTGCTGACAATTAAATATTTTAGTTTGAAAATAAGTACAATGTTAATACAATAGTATGTTAAATTATTACTACCACACAAGCCAAGACTACTAAGTAGTACTACATCAAAGACCTGGCTATGAGACAGGGTAGAATTTTTGAAAAATATGTATGACTACAGACTATGTCCATTGACTAAAATGGCTAGTAAAATGGTTGTTACCGCTTAAAAATTAAGCATAACACTAATATGTCATAAGTGGCTTTAACATTTCTAATACCAATATCTTAATCTACTTATTCACAGTTGTAAAGCTGAACAAAAAAATTAACGACTTCTTTGTAAAAACTTCAAGTTACTTTCTGTATATGCTCTTAAAATGTGGTAAAATCCATGTTCAAAATTAAAACAAATTAGGATCTTTAAAAGGCATGTATTTGCTAAACTACATGAAGGTATGAGTGATACATTGGTCTATATTTTTTGCGTAGTATGAAAATACATGATACTGTTTAATTGGGTTCTCTGTTTTGTCAAACGTATGCTGTTTCCATTTTCATTCCAAAAATGAGTTTTCAAAAGTTATTTCGCAATTTTGAGTTGTAAATATTGTATTGATTAATATTAACATTATAAGTTAATAATAACATTATATTTTACATCTGGTGCAGTGCTTTATTTATATATGATTAATAGATGCGAATAAATGCATTAGTGATGTCATTATATTAAAAATAAAACTTCTCTGCTCAGTTTACTTTTATTTGAGATTACTTGTTTTGATTAGTAAATATATACATACAACGGGTCATGTGTGACCTCACTAAACATGAAAAGGTCGTAAGATATACTTGTATGAATGTCATTGTATTTGAAATTCAACCCAACCCAGTGATTAAATCATAAGGCTATTACTTAATAGATACATTGATTTGGGGTGTAGGTGTGGTTAGAACCTTGATTTGGTTTTTGACTTTTCTGCAGTAGTCTTGAATGATTGATTGGGAGTTTTAAAATCTTATCTGACTATATCTCTGAAACCATAATGCCTAAGAAGCTGATACTTGGCTCAGATATTGGTTCGGTTGTAGAATGACAACATTATGGTGTGACATTGATATGCACCTATGATTACACCAATCTGTCCACCCATTTTAAGGTCTCATCAGCACAATGTTCACTTAATTGTATTTTTGGATATCCGCGTGGAAGATATTTTTCTTCTGAAATTGACTTGTTTTGACATCTTGAATTGATTTTTGTGAGGATTTAGCTTGGAATCTTAAAATATTTACAATATTTTGCAATATTTTGTGCTGATCTGTTTCATGTAGAAGCAATTTTATCAACATACCAAGTTAATTTTGGTATGTGAAAAAATATCAATTTTAAATTAAAGTGGGCTTCCAAAGATGGATAGATGAAATTCTAGTACGCTGTACAGAGACACATTTTTGGAAATCTCACAACAATGGTTGTTTTAAATACAATGGTTGTTTTATATATCTTGTATTTTGCTTTTTATGTAGTTTCTTTAGTTTGATTGTGTTTTTATATCTATATTTACCCCAGTTTACTTTTATACCTACTTCCTCAAAAAGCGGGTATTATCACCCATCTGGCCGGGTATTACTGTTGTTATTTGCAGTAAATATTTGGTAAATATTTACCCTACATTAAGTATTGGGTATTATCAACAATCTAATTTGTGTCTATAAAGTTTTCTTCTAGTTTAATTCCAATCATTTTATAGCTATTACTCCTGTTGTTGGTGTCTGGTGGTGTTGTGACTTTGCTTAAGGTGAGGCTGTATTGTGAAGTACTAGTGTGCCTGTGAATAGCCCACAGGGCAAATAATTGTGACTGTGTTGAGTTGTAGGTATATGTTTCTTGACGCCCCCACTGTTGAGCTTAGATTAGGACTTCTCACTTATGAACAATCCCACCAGTCATGTTTAGTCTTCAGGCACTCCTCTTTATGGCACTGTTTACTGTTGCATTGGCTCACAGGTATGAGTGGTTCAACACTAGAGTATTCGGTTTATCATGTCCTCCTTTGATTAGAATTGCAAATAAATCATGCTTTTGTTCTTGTTGAAAATTTTCAACCTTGGTTAATAGAAGAGGGCTTATGTTGTTACTGCTACTGGGAGACATGTCCCTGAATTCTGGTCCTCTCACACTCGGTTTTCTGAATGCCAGATTTGTTAGGAGTAAGGGTCCACTCCTAGTCGACATGTTTGCTTCAAATGACTTTTTCTGCCTTATGGAAACCCATATTCATACCTTTGATTTACACAGCTTTTTATGGTTTATAACTTCTCCTGATTTTATTTTTCTCACAGGCCTCGTCCCTCAGGTACTGATGGTGTTGGTATTTCCATGAGTTCCTCCAACAGACCCCATAAAAATATCCTTTTTATCAGTTATTTGTCATCAGTCTGAAAACAAATTTGCTTCCTGTTTTTATCAAAAATTCAAAAGGATTTGTGATATGTTCACAACCTCTTTGACAGCAGTGATACCACCCATGTGTACACCTCCTAACCTAACTCGCTTCAATGAGGTTTTGGAAAACTAGGTACTAAAATCATCAAAAATTCTGCCTACTTTCCTTTTGAAAGATTGTGTGGAAATTTTACTTCTGTCAATTACAAAACTTGTCAATTTGTCATTAGCTGGGGGTGTATTTCCTCAAAAATTCAAGAAGACAGTTGTCACTTCCCTCATTAAGAGAGCATCACTTCAAAATGAAGATTTGTAAAATTATTGACTGGTATATGGACTATGCTTCATGTCAAAATTGTGGAGAAGGTCATTGTTTAACAGCTCATGCAACATATCAACAGTAACAATCTTGATAATCCTAGGTAATCTGTATAAAAATTGGTCACTCCACAGAAACTGCCCTGCCGTATATCAAAAATACTTTTTTTCTGTTATAGCAAGGCCAAAAGTGGTTTTGGTGTACTAGAATGAGCAGTGCACTGAAGCAGTTAACCAACCCAGTACTAAAAAAGCTGAAAAAAAAGATCAAAAAGATGTAATCTTTAGATGTGCGAGTCTTGCTAGAGCTCGCCCTTAAAATGTCTGTTCCAAACAAAGATATGGAATTGAGTCATTAGGCCACTTGTATGTAGATGTCACCACTATTTATTTGCCATCCCCAGACATGTTACATCCTCATTTAAGGCTCAGTGCTTGGGCTGTACTTGTTGTTGCATTTGTCTGGGTCTACATTCAAAATGTAATTACAAAGCTTGGAACAGCTATGTTTTGCTATTAATCAGTATTTAATTGAAACACGTAAGCATATGTTTGATGATACACTATCTTGTTCAGTTTTATCATATCCTTGTATATGTTGATGCTCAAGATATATGTGATGTGCTTACAGATCTACCTATGAAAAGTCTATTTTCCTTTATACATATATGAAAGGTGTTGTTTGCAAATGCATTAGCACTTGTACTTTCTTTTGATAATTTTAATTTACACATACTTTTTCCAGTAAATGAAATTTATTGCGTAGTGCACTAATTTCTGTCTCCATTGAGATATCAGAAAAAGCATAAATTGCAACCTTTTACCTTTTAATTATAAAGTGAAGTAACCATTTTAATACACATGTGCAATATCAGTATAAAGTAAATGCAGGGAGTATGTGCCGATAAAATTTAAAAAAATGTCAAAATCAGTATGTCAGTTGACAAAATAGTAGTCTTAGAATGATATTTCTTTCCCAGTGAGAAAAGCATGGCAGTATGTATTATATAGTATCTTATATACTTTTTTATCATTTATCTATGTGCATTTTGGTGTTAGCGATTTATCATCATGATTTCATTTTGGGAGACACCGAGAACTGTGGATTTTTTCTGTGTATATATTTAAAACTCTTGATAAAGCAATTGAAGATGTTAAATTAACTGTAAATATTGTGTGGTTTGTTTCTATGTGATTTGTGATAATCATATATACATATAACACGACAATGTGATGTTCACCACAACATGTGAAATTTGCCACCTTTGAAATGAAGTAGCTACAAGTGAATTTCTGGCATTTATTCAACAAATAAGATAATTTATTAAAGCACATATGATAAAAGAATAAACAACTCAAAGCAAGTACGCATGACTGGCTCTTTGTTTGCTCACAATGTCAAGTGCATATTATGCAGATGTAACCATTACACACTCAAATTTTATCTGAATAATAGTGTAGCATATATGTAACATTTGATTAAGTTAAACTGTGTTTGTGTAACTACTCCTTAGATGAAAGAAATCCACATAAAATTAAAATTGTAATTGAATATTACAAAGAATAAACACCAAGCTATAATTTCAGAAATGTGTTCCACAATATACTTTTTCGACTTAAATGATACAGCAACACATTTTATGAATTCTAAAGCTAAATAAACTGGATATTGGTTTTGACCCTTGCTGTATATGGTCTGCTTTAGAGTAGAGATTAAATTTTATAAAGATTGATTATCTGTTTTGTGATCCACGATCTGCAAGTAGGATTTATAGTGTTGTGCTCATGTGGACAATTTTTGTCATGCATATTTAGCAGTAATAAATAGCAATCCTGTCATTATGTAACAAATATCTACCTAAGTATTTATCCTTAAGTAAAGCAAAAATTCACAATCTCTGAGTTACATGTTAATTTGTATGCTAAAACTTCTGTAGCAATAAAACTTATTTTCTCAAGTTGCATGTAGTAAATTACATGAAGAAGCATTAATGGCAGAGAAACTGATTACAGATGAGTGGAGGCACTAGTGAGGCATAAAAATAATGTTTCCAGATTGCTAATTATAGGTTGTGTCTATTGAAACCTCATCTTGGCATAAACTCTAATGTAATGCATTGTTCTGTGTTTCAGCTTACACCAAATATCTGATGATGATGATGATGATCATCATCATCATCATCATCATTGCAATGTTGATTGCGGTTCTGGGTTTGGTTTATCTTCAAAAGACAGGTAGGATTATAACCTTTCATGGAAGACTGTTTGTTTGACAAATGTACAAATAATTGTAATTTTAGTGCTAGACCCCAAAATATAACATTCTTAAAATAAGTGTGTCTACATCTTGAAAAGTTAAACTTGTTTTGTGACAAAAAGTTAAGTAGTTACAAGAATGTTCATGTTTTGAATGAAACCTCACTTTGTCATTGGATTTTAAATGCAGGAGGCTTCGACTACTACATGGAGCCACATGTAACCAAACTGAAAGTAATGACATGAGCCTGAAGTTTACTCATTCGCAATAAGTGGGGATGTCGCCTAGTGCAGTTTGTTCTAACCATATATCCATTTTATGATATGCCTTTCAACAGAAACACTTACAATTTATAATATGGCTGCAGGTTGTAATATAAATATGATATGAAATAAATTATATCTTTGAAATGCCCTCTACTAGTCCATGTAACACAAATCCCTGTCAGCCATTTTTCATTAATATCTGAAAACCTATAAGTTTTTACACTTGGGCCAGTTGTAATAAGCCCATAATGTTATAACATTTGGGTCTAGTTACCCTTTTATTTACTTTACCAAAAATAACACATGCTCTGGTATTCGCTCCTTAAAATCAGACTGGTTCTACTTATATTGTACCCATATTTGAAATATTGTACAGGTGTTTCAAAGGGTGTCTGCCCCTTTTATGTATTATGTCATAGGATCAGTACTCTGGATCCAAGAGAAGCACAAACACGGTTTTGTTATAAGATATGTGTACAATTCAATTTTTATTTCTGTTTTGTGTGTTTCTAGGTAAACTGAAACTTAAACAGAAGAACTTGTTCCAAGAAGATGGGAGACTATGCAAGTTCTCCAAACGATTTCGGTAATATTTGGTATATATTAGCATATAGCTTTGCAAGTTAAATGGCTTTAAGGATCATCAGCAACATCACATCATTTAGACTGCTTAATCGTTGTCAGTGACTAAACAGATATTCCATTTGGAGTCACCTATACACATGTCAAATATAAAATATCCTAGTGTACTAGTATACATTACTGTGCTTTGTATTATCAGCAATTATTGCTCTTTACACATAATTCAGAAATAACACAAAATTTAAATATATAAACTAATCTGTTAAGACCTAATCATATCTTTACTTACATGGTCAAGGCATAGAAGACAAATTAATCTGTTTTGAGGTTACGATTTGAAAATGGTCAACTAACCACTATAATAATTTGACAAAGTTTAGGAAGATTCAACTGCAATTAAGCAAAATGTTTTATATTTTTAATTTCGAATTGTTTAGATGATTTATAAATTTTGAGCTCTGGGGAGCAGGAAACTTGATTTTGGCTGAATGCAAAACATTTTTTCCTTGTTATCTTACTATCCTTAAAATATATCATTGTCTATATATCTGGTCTAAGTTAAAGTTAACAAGACCACTGCCACAGTGGTCACATCCAGCCTTAGAATTAGTGATAATGGAGAACTAAGGGGATATAAGGTTTTGTAGTAAGATGACCCCACTTACACTGAAGATGTGATATGGCAGCACTTTTGTTTTCGAATCTAGCCCAAATTACTATCAGGCTAGCCTTCCTAGCCATGTATTTTTTGTGCAAATATGATGAACCTATCTTAATGATTTTAAAATAATTGGTTATGGCGATCATTTTGTTTTTTTAAAATAAGACCGTAATTGACCTGACAGAATATTTGCAGGTCAGCAATGGGCTGTTTTTACATTGTGAAGCCCTAGCATTAATAATAAGAAAGATATAAGGAAGTTTTAGTATGATGATCTTAATTTTACCCTGAAGCAGTGGTCAAAGGTCAAATTCAACACCTGGAAAAGATTCCATTTCTTACAATTTGTTTTCATATGCTGAACCCATAAAAGCAATGGTAAGAGAGATATAAGGCCATTTTTAAGAGGATAACCCCATTTGACATTAAAAATATGATATGGTGGACATTTTGTTTTTTGGAAGTAGGGCAAATTATTATCCAAGGGATATATCGTTTCTGCAAATTTGATGAAACTAACTGCAAATATTTTCAAGATTCAGAGCATATTGATGAATTTGCACAAAAATGTTTTCGGATGCAGGGACGCACATACAGAATTCGTTTTATAAACCCCCAACCATGGCCATCTGCCGCTGGTGGGAGATAAAAAGGTATTTTGAAAATTAAAACTTTGAAAATGGAGATATAACAGTATGACATGATGGCATGCATCCAAAGACATTTTTACAGGTGGAACATTACTCTTTGTAGTTATATTTCAAACCTGTAAAAATGCATGTAATTTTGACAAATATGCAATATTTCTGAATTACTTTGGAAGGCTCTATGACTAATGAAAATAAGTCCAAATCTGTGTTCATATCTATGAAACTGTATTCCTTTAGAAGAAATCAAAACAAAGAAGAAGCTCCAATGATGCTTACTTCAGCCAATAAAGATGCTGCATTGGAAAATGGTCCCCTTGGCGAACAGGTAAAATATCCTTATAACCTTTCATCCAGCCTAGAAATAATTAGAAAAGGTGAAATGACAGAAAGTTTTAATATTTCAATGCTGATAAAGTTTTAATATTTCAATACTGATAAATATGTAAAGTCAAATTACAGTTAAATATTGATATTGAAAATGCACAGCAATTCCTGTACTACAGATGGTCTGTACCAGTATAGCCCCAGTTGTTAGATTTAACATGACACCAATGACTTTATGTTCACTTTTCAGTTACACTGAAATACTGCAATAATACGATTTCTCTGTGGATTTTCATTTTTTAATTTGTTTAAAAATTTTTTATACAGTATACTTTTTTGTTTAGGCTTCATTAGTGATCACAAAATTATCTCTTGTGTGGTTGACTTTCCATCTTTGGATACACCAATTCAGAAAGTAGTTACCCTCCGTCAGTATCATAAATTGAATATTGATAAATTCAGAAGTGACCTCCTGACTATTCCGTTTGTTAGCTCACCATCTGATGACATAGATTTATTGTATGAACAGTACATGTCTGGTTTGTCTGGCCTTCTAGATATTCATGCACCAGTGAAGACTAAACAGCTCACGAAACCAGCCCCAAGCTGGATAACTGATGAGTATAGAACTGCCAAGTGCATGAGAAGGCAGTTTGAACGTGCCTGGAGAAGAGACAAATCCTCTGATAATCGCTCCCGTCTTCGACGGCAGATAAATAGATGTAACCACGTTCTAAATAGAAACAAGGGGTGTTTCTACCGTGATCTACTTAGTGAAAATTGTGGTGATAGCAGGAGGTTATGCCATGCACTAAATAAAACATTGAGTCAGTCAAATTCCACTGTCCTCCCATCCTTTGATGATGAAAAATCTTTAGCAAACAGATTTGGTTCTTTTTTCATTGATAAAATTAAAAAAGATTTGAGACACCTTTAACAACACCCGATCTCAGGTTCTTCACCTCGACAAGGAGCCGCCGACTTTCAGTTTCTTTCAAGTTGTCACTGATATGGAAATCCTTAAGTTTATCAAGGAATCCCCTTCAAAAACTTGTTCCCTTGATCCATGCCCCACTCACATTGTGAAACAATGTATTGACATTCTTCTCCCTTCAATGACTAAACTGGTTAACTTGTCACTCAAAAATGGAATTTTCCCTAAACCATTCAAACGGGCTATTGTCACACCCCTCCTCAAAAAGTCCACCCTTTCAAAAGAGGACTTGAAGAACTATCGACCGGTGTCTGGCCTTAGCTTCTTGTCAAAATTGGTCGAGCGAATTGTAGCTGCCCAAATCAGATCTCACATGGATTCTCATGACCCTGGTAACACTTTCCAGTCAGCCTATAAGTTGGGGCACTCAACAGAAACTGCCTTGTTGTGCATCAAAAATGAGATTCACCTATCTCTGTCGAAAGGCATGCCTACAGCACTAGTGCTACTCGACCTATCCGCGGCTTTTGATACTATCGATCATGACACACTCCTATCCTGTTTGTCATCTAGATTTGGTTTTGCTGGATCGGCACTAATGTGGTTCATATCCTACCTCCAGGATCGTTTTCAGTCAGTCAAGATTGGTTCCAGTCTTTCAAATTTGTTCAAATTGAAGTTTGGAGTCCCCCAAGGTTCTGTCTTAGGTCCTTTTCTGTTTTGTCTCTACACAACACCTCTTGGTCAAGTCATCAGAAAATATACCGGAGTCCGTTATCACTTTTATGCTGACGACACTCAGCTGTTCATTCACTTATCCCCTGATGATAGTCTCAAGTCTTTTGACCATCTTAAATCTTGTTTGAATGACTTTCAGGTCTGGATGTCTGAAAACAAACTCAAGCTAAATCCTGATAAAACAGAATTCATAGTCTTCGGTGCCAAAGACAGATACAAATGGCTCAGTGACTCATTTCCGGTCACTATCCTGGGATATTGCCTCTCTCCCGCAGATGTTGTACGCAATCTGGGTGTTCTGTTCGATGCAAAGTCTTGCTTCACCAACCACGTAAATTCTGTTATCAAGTCCTGTTTCATTAGCCTCAGAGACCTTCATTGCATCAGGAGGTTTCTTTCTGTGGATACATCAGTGGTGATTGCAACTGATTGCAAATGCTCTGGTCAGTAATCGTTTGGATTATTGCAATTCTCTTTTTCACAGTTTGTCATCCCGAAATGCTACAAGGCTCCAATATGTTCAAAATGCCCTTGCACGGTTTGTCACTGGTGCTTCAAAGTACACTCATATTACATCCACCCTTAGGACACTTCATTGGCTACCCATTAGACAACAGATTATCTTCAAAACCCTAGTTTTGGTTTATAAGTACCTCTCCACTGGCCAGCCTAAGTATTTTGCACCATATCTCCCCTTGTACAAATCTGCCATGAATACAAGACGTTCCAACCCCAAAAATTTGTTTCTTCAGGTTCCCTCTTACTGTGCTTCAATCCATAAATCAAAGGTCCATTTTAACAATAGTTTCTCATATGATGCCCCTAAGTTGTGGAATGATCTTCCCTATGATATACGTAGTGCTCAAAATCTCTCCAGTTTCAAAAGTCGACTCAAAACCTACCTATTTCAGAAATCATTCCCACCATAGTTTCTTACTACCGGATCGCCTCTCTGGGAACGACTTGGAACTTGTCTAATGTCTTATGAGTTATGCCTTACGAACTGGATGGTGTGCCTTAGAATCCGTTGATACGGAGATTAAGCACTTGGACAACTGATTGATTGATTGATTGATTGACCATTTGATATACTGGCTATATTTTTACCATAATTCGATAGCATTATCGTGACATTATGGTATTCACATACTTCATCTAATACATACAATACCCTTTTGATGGTAGTACTGTTGTGGCACTGAGTGTTTTAGATCTTGACCATAATAATACTTTAATATCTGAAAAGAGGGCATTAATTCGTCAACCTAAATCCCCTACCTTCCTTATTTTATTTTACTTTATCCATAATATAAGCGCAATCTATAGACTAAAAACACAAAATCTCTCTGGAGTCCCATGGTTTTTGCCGTAGCTTAGGTAACATAGCATAGAAGTCCATTAAAGCATTCCTGTAAATATCCTGGCCAGAAACATCCTATAAAACGCTTGATATTTGCCTGATATCAACCTGACAACAACCAAACTGTTCATTATAATGTGTAAAATACTAGTTTATAAATATTTAAACTAGAAACCTTACATAAAATATTTTTTAAATGTAAGATATTGAGGGACTACATCCATGGTCATCCATGCATTAAATTCCTAATATTCACTTGATTTTGATAGGACAACCATGGGATTCTTCATTATTATGTGGAGAATAGTTATATGTATAATATCGCCACACCCCTCAGTCCACCTTTTTCCGTCTTCCAATGTCTGACATCACACATCGTTTCCACTCATTTTAAGGAAAAGTATTAGAGTATTAGAGTTATGTCTATAGCTTGCTTGGTATTGCATTTAGGACTGATAGCTCTGTCAGTAAGTGAGTAATAGCCATTTAGGTACTTGCCATTGGCTATTCTCAGTACTACTTTTGAGTAATTTGCCTATATCTCAGAAACTGTTACAGATAGAATGATTTTGAGCAAATTAAATTTACAGAACTTTTGGTGGCGATCCTGGATTTTAGCGGTAAATAAAATATTGAAAATATCTTAGAAAATGTAAGAGAATAAAGTGATTTTGAAATATTGAAAATATCTTAGAAAATGTAAGAGAATAAAGTGATTTTTAAAGTGTAAACATCTCGGAAACCATAAGATATAGAGTGATTTTGAGTTAATTTTTATCTACAAGGTAGTATAAGGATGTCTGATTAAAAGGGAGGAAATTTCAATCTTAGCAACTTATGGTGGTCATCTTGGATTTTAGCCCTTTACTAAAAAAAATGAAAATGTTCGTAAGAGATAGAGCGATTTTGATTGAATTTTTGACCAGCAAGGTAGTACAGTTTTATGTCATTGAAGAGGGAAAAATTTCAAATTTTTCAACTTTTGGTGGCCATCTTCATCTAGAGCCATTTCAAGTGAATTTTTTATCCCTAGGGCAGTAGACGACTAGCTTAAGCTAAAGGGATGTATTTTAATTTTCTCAACTTTTGGCAGCCATCTTGGAATTTTTGACTCACTGTGTAGTAAAATGGTATCTTTTACAAGAGGAAATATTTAAATTTTCACTTTAGCGACCATCTAATATTTTAGCTGAAAATAAAAAAAATTGTAACCATCTCAGAAATTGCAAGAGATAGAGCTATAGAGAAATTTTTCCAGTACGGTAGTAGTAGAGTATCCTTTGTACAAGGGAAATCTATTAATTTCTCAGAAGTCAAAAGAGATAGAGCCAATTCAAGCAAATTTTTCACCCGCAGGGTAGTTCAAGGGTGTCCTATTAAAATAGAAAATGTTCACTTTTTGCCACTTTTGTGCGCTTATCTTATTTAGTGCACTTATTTTGTTCCACAAAATCCTTTGTATAACAAGCAGCATTTTTATTTTAAGAATATACAGTTTATTTTTGCACAAAAACGTGCATACATCTGACTTTAAAATGCTTTAGACTGGAATGTGGAATGGACCGGATTCTGGTTCAATAAGGATATATTGTATACTTTTCCTTCTGTCCACTATTCACTCTACAAGTCAGTCAACCATTTTGGAGAATGTTTAGCCTTTAATGCTTCCAGACAATGTTTGCAGTGTAACATGTATTTCCTTCAGAAAAAAGCTCAAAATTTATCCAATTGCATGACTATGCTGGCATAGCCTTCCTATAACCACTGTATTTTGTCTGGTATGAACTGGCTTTGTTACGGTACTCCAGGAGTGAGGGGACCTACCGTTAATTTACTTTCTTATTACCTACATTCTATCTCTTTCTAGAAGAGCTCTGTCTTCCTAGTTAATAGCCTGCCTTACTTTAAGAAAATTGGGTAAATGGGCATCTTCCCACATTGCTTCCTTTTCCAAAAATATGAAATATATTTATTACTTATTTTAGTGCTACACATAAAAAACAGACAAACAGTAGCTGATAATATAATTAACAGTTGAACTTAACTGAGGGGATCAACTGTTAATTATACTCCCTACTAGACAATATCAAAATAAATAGAAAGATAAGTTTACTTCATGTTATCCTTTTTTAAACTTCCAATATGAAAATAAGTAATAGGTAGAGCAAAGTGCTACTTGTTATTGATCCATCTGTGACAATCTATCACACCTCCACTTTCAGTTACCTATTTCCCATTTCATTATATTGCACCAAAGATTTTTGTGAGTTTTTGAGGGGGGGAGGCTCGGCCACATGTTGGTAAGAATTAACACTTCTAATAAAAAGTTCAAAGGCCTGTCAAAGGTCTGTACTGGTGTATTCAACTTGACTATGCCACAGAATTACTTGTGAAATTTTAGTAAACAGTAAGCCTAATATTTTATATCTAGCTCTACTCAATGATAGATTATAGTTTTTAAATATATGTTTATTTTATTGCAGTAAAATTATATTGTTCTATTTTCCATTCATAATTGAAAACCATGTAGGTTTTTTTTCTTATTGATCTTTAAGTGATAATCTAAAGCTGATATACAATAGAGTTATTGTTAGTAGTTTAAGGTCACCATAAAACAAATGTTTTCCTGCGCTTTTCATATTAGCCTATTCTTATTCTGAACTGCACCTATGAAGCAGTTTTTATTACTTATTATTTGACCATAAAAATGTTTAAACCTTAAACAACAGTGGCAATCCTGCATTGTGACATCACTAACATGTATGACATCACAGGCCTTTGAAGCATCATTACAAGTCCATTCACATGCCCTGCTCACACACCACACACACACACACACACACACACCCCATGTATGCACACACACAAAAAAAGGTAATGGGTAGAAGGAAAGCGGAAATGATTCTAATTTCTGTTACCCCTTCGTTAAGTATTGGGCTGGCACATGGAAATAAGTAAAGCAAGATTTACTTGTTTTTCAGGGAATTCTGAAACACTGTAAATGGCTGTTTACCTTTAAACTATATACAGACCATTGTTCAGATAATAAAATTAACAGTTGATCCCCCACCCAATGATTTAACACAACTATTTGTTGATTTACTGATTGCCACTTTTAATATAAGAAATATGTTTCTTTACGGTTATAGAAGTTATGCTAGGAAAATAGTAAAGCCCTGTTTTCCTACATTTAACTAATGAACTCATAAGTATCAAATAGATAGACCACAGTTTTCTAGAAAATTCTTAGAATATGGGTAATATGAAAAGAAATTAATGGTAAGTCCCCTCATTCTGAAAGGGATATCAGTCTATGAGCAAGAGCAACAAAACCATCAGAGCCACAAGTAGTGCACTGAAGCTGTCACCCATCTCAGTATGATAGATACGGCCTGGAAGGGGCCTATCTGATCAGTTTACATCCACCTTAACCTACCTGATCAGTTTACATCCACCTTAAGCTATGGTTTAGTATTTTCTATTTAGGTAGCAACCCCAATCAAATCACAGGACACACTTGAATGGTTTTAGCGGCATTATAGGGGTTTTCATTCTCAAATTAAAGATTGATGGATAAACATCTAAGAAATATTTGATTTAAAAAAAACAAAAAAAAAAACGTTTTAGTTAGTGTTGTTATTTGTGTGAATTTGATATGCCTTCTACGAGAAGAAAATCTCCCTTATCCACAGGAAAGAAGAAATCTTTATCTTCAACATCAGTGCGAAGTGCCATGAACCATAAGAAAAACAAGACGGGGAAGTCCTGAGGAGATTCTGATGGATCTTACTTACACGTCGGATCCGACGATGCAACAGTAAGTGCTAATAAGACGGATCTATCCCATCAGGCTTCTTCCTCTACAGCACCAGACACGAATCAGGCCATTTTGACCGTATTGAATTGCCTAGAAGCCGCCAACCAGGACTTATCTCGCAGAATGGAGCGCATAGAACAGCAAGGTAATAAAAATTCTACACCCATGGCATCCCCCAGACATAGGGACACTGTCAATTTTAACCTACCCCCTGGGACTTCTGACCGGATGGGTGAGTCGTCCCCGATTGTTCACACAAGAGTAAACACACTTCCTTCTCATACAGCGACAAGGGAGGGAATTACTGACACACAGAACCGCCCTGTTCCGCCACAATCCGGCTGGAGTCGTGGGCTATCCTCTGACGTTGTTGATCAACATCATGACCCCATGGAAATCAGCAGGGAAGCTATTATGCCTTCTGTGAGCACAGTCAGAAACATTCCAAGCATATCATCAGCTGTGTCAAGACTACTGGCCCAGTATGAGGACCAGACCCGTCAGGAAGTCATCCCAGGTAAGGACCCACACAGACGCAAGTCAGGTCGATATAACACCACAGAAACCACTAGTGTGAAGCCAGAGCTTAGGTGGCCCAACGAGGGGTACGTAGCAACATCTCAGAACCGTAAGGCAGCATATGACGACCTAACAATAGCCCAATGGGCCAGTGGTCAACTTAACAATGCTCTACAGATCCAGGACAACACAGTACAGAGGCAAGTACTTACTCAAGTAACTTTGTCACTAACAGATGCCGCCTCCCTTCCATGGACAGCAGTAAGGGCTGATTGGGCGGCATCCATGACCCAAGTGGAAGAAGGTCGCCTGTTGTGGGCCAATGAGACTCAGTGGTCCCTAAACAGGATTGGGGCATCCCAAGTCGCAGTTTTGAATGGCCAAAGTGTGACCAATCAGCAGAAGGTAAGAGTCTGCAAATACTTCAACAAGGGAACTTGTTTACAGGATGGTAATCATGGGAGTTATAAGCATATCTGCTCAGCATGTTTCAGGAATGGACGTTCTTTACAGCATCCTGAGATCAAATGCACTGTTAAAAGCAACAAACAGCCAACTACGTCTGCCAGGTAGGAGGAAGGTCAACCACTTGATACCACACCATGGACTAACCAAGGACACTCAAACGGACCCACAGTGACTGTAATAAACTGTAATGATAAGTTAAATGTAACAGTAAATAGCAATGATGGTAATATCTGTAGTAATTGTAGTTTGGAGGACAATAACGAACTTAGTGACTATGGTAAATCATTTGACAGTCGAACATATCATCAGTATTTGTGTAGAAATGACCTGCAGAGGGTTGTCACCACCCCTAGTGTTGACAATGAGGGGCTGTTTTCTGGTGAAAATATGGTAAACTTTGTTGACAATCACAGTTATGAAGTTTGTAGTGAATATGTAAACAACCCAGTTTATGACACACATGATTGGGTCAGTGTGAATAGTGCCTCTCAATTTGAAATTGACCGTGACCAGCCTTCTTTTGTTTCCCACATAACAATGACACAATTCTATTGTATGATGAAGGTGTTTGTTTGTATTGTATTGAATTATTGGCTTTGTGCGGGCAGTGTGAACAATTATATCCAAATAATGTGCCAGCACTTAGCAATGAATGGCAAATGTGTAAAATTAGTATGATAAATTGGGTTTCTATACATGATGACATTTATGTACCCACCATATACATACACAGTACTGATTTATACAAGAAATTCTTTAGGTATGGAATAGGTGGAAATGGTTTGTATGGACTTCACTGTGATAACGTGGTTCATCAGGATATGCTCGTCACATCAGCTGTGTTCTATGCACAGTTAAAAATTTTTGATAATAACATGCAGGGGTTAACACTGTCCCTTATGAAACATTTGACAATTACCAGAAAGACATTTGGTCATATAAAACTTTTCACATGTCATATGAACAACACATCCAAAATGTTATTGATGAGTTGTGTAATAATGCAGAGTCACCTAAGGGTGACAATCAAATCAACAGGGTAGATAACGCTGCCCTTAAGTCGCATGATGACTGTTATGAGATTATTGACACTCAAGGCGAGTTCAGGGACGAAATGTGTCATAATCCCCAGCTGGGCACGGGTTCAGCAATGAAATTATCAACTTCATCAGACAAGCGAGTCGTGTCTTATGTACTGTTCCCAGAAAAAAGGGTTATATTGCACTGGAATATGATGATGATCCATTTATAGGCCCAGATAGGGAGGAAATTGATATCGATAATATTGACACTTGCTTGCGAATTGCCAACATTATCAAAGATACCAACCAGCACAATTACAAGTGTACTCGTTTTCCCATTAAGTCTGGCCTTAATATAAAGGCTTGGGATCAACACCTCGTGGGTTATCCGGATAAACGGATATTACAATATATTAGGTTCGGTTTTCCACTGTCATTGAGCGGTAAAACACAACTTAACAGTCAACATGTGACCAACCATTATTCGGCTTTGGCCTATTCTGAGGCTGTTACAGAATATTTACTTAAGGAAGTGGGATTGGGTGCAATGCTAGGTCCATTTGACACAATTGATAGCACAGACATACATTGCTCTCCTCTCTTAACTAGACCCAAGGATTCTGGCAAAAGAAGGGTCATTTTAGACCTGTCATATAGCAAAGGAATGTCGTTAAATGATCCACATTTGATGGTGATGAGTTTGCTTTGAAACTAACTTCTATTGATAACATCATGGAAGATATAAGGAATACTGAGGACCCAATGCTATTCAAAGTTGATGTGGCACATGCCTTTAGGAATCTTCGCGTGGACCCAGCCGATTGCATCAAGTTAGGCATTAAATGGAATGGCCAGTACTTTATTGATAAAGCAATCGCGTTTGGCTGGATCCACGGGACGGTGGCGTTCCAGCTTTGCTCATACGTCATTGCCTTCATTATGAAAACTCGAGGCATTACCTTACACTGCTATATTGATGATTACATTGGGGTTCTCCCACGGGATAGGGCACAGAACGCTTTCGAGCAGTTGTGCCCATTACTTGAGGAGCTTGGACTCCCAATGAATTTTGAAAACCTAACCCCTCCCACTAAATGCTTGACATGCCTAGGCATTGAAGTAGACATTGACTGGAATGTCATGAGAATACAACCAGATAAGTTGCAAGAAATCTATACAGAATGTCTCAAGGTCAAATCCAAAAAACATCTGAGTCGCAAGGCTTTCCAATCTCTGTTGGGCAGACTTTTATACATTAAAAAATGTGTCACTCCTTAAAGGACTTTCATCAACAGAATCCTAGCCCTTTTCAGGAGTTCTCCTGGCCAAAAAATACATCTTACCCACGAGTTTCATCAAGACATAGATTGGTTTCTCAAGTTCCTTCCTATATACAATGGGATTTCATTTATCAAAAATTCCCCATTGAAGCACAGGAAACCTATACCTCAATGCCTGTTTGACTGGCATGGGGGCTGTGTGGCAAAACAGAGTATATGCCACCCCTAGGTGTGACATTGTGGCCTTTGACTTGAACATAACTCACCTAGAGATACTTGAACATAACTCACCTAGAGATGTTAAACTTGGTTGTGGCTATGAAGGTATGGGGATAGAGGGGCATGGCTTTCACAGCCTCAGAAGGTCAGGGGCCACTTTGGCCTTTGACAACAATGTGCAGCTACAGGATATAATGGCTCATGGCCTGTGGAGAAGCTCGGCCGTATGGTGCTACCTTCAGAGTTCTTCATTGGCTCCTTCCATCATCCCCACTACCTTTTCCTCTGTGATCTTGGGCTTGGGCTTTAAAAATTTTTTAAATGAAAATTTTCAAAGTATCTTTTTAACATAGTATGTAATTTAATCTTTTACTAACATGTAAATATAATTTTTCCCAAACAATTCTACATAGTTCCACTTGACCTTTTTATAATATTACTTGACCTTATGACCTCTGACCTGTCTTGACCTGTGAGGTCTCCATGACCTCACTGAATCATGGGTTGGAAACTGCTAATGTAGCCCATTGCCATTCAACTTTAGAGAGAAGACAGATACTCATCACACTATTCCACAATTTATGAAAGTCCAAAGACCAAAAAAAATTTAAAAAGTGATTCCTAGTAGCTCAAGCCTCATTAGAGCTCGCGCTTAAACATATTATTTGCCTTTTTTATTTCAAATGCATTTTACTGATAAAGAAGGATATAAGTCACAATGGAATTAAATATGCAAATGTACATGTCAATGTTTATATATCAATTTGATAAAAGTTCATCATATAACAAATATTTTTTTGTGTTTTTAGGCAGAATGAAGAGGATGTGGTGATCAAAGAATAGATAAATACATAAACATTTACATCTTTTTATTTTGAATGTTAACTACATTATTCTAGCCAATGGAAAAGGGGATAAATTTAATAATTATTTGTTAATTTTGGGAGGAACAACAAAAACGTTTCATTAAAATTACAGTAAATGTGTGATTTTTAAAGACATTTAAAACATTTTTTTATATATATTTGCAATGATTATTAAGGTAAAGATTAATAATTCCAAAAATATCTTAAAATAAACAAAGGTATCTGCCCATAAATTGTAAATTTGTAAATAATAATTATGACACAATAAGTTATTGGTTTGTCTATACAATGTACAGAAAAAATGTACACTAACAATTACTACTAAACAGTTACATCAGTTGAAATGTGTGCTCACAATGTATCTAAAATTTCCGGTATGTTTTCTTAATTGTTGCATTTGTAGAAGTTGTGTATTGCTTCTTATTTGACTTCTCTCCCACAACAACATTTTTAAAAGTAGCAGGTTTGTTGTAAATGCTTTCGTTGATTAAAAATTACACACTAATAACACATGACATACCATTCATTTTGTGCTGATGTACCAAACAGTATTTTGCAAGATTAAATTTTGTATAATTTTTTTTAAATTGATGCTACTTTTGATAGTACAAATTTGTATAAAATTTTAAAATAATTGATGCTACTTTTGAGTACAAAGTGAAGAATTTTAAATTTAAACTTGTGATGACAAACCAATTTCTTAATGTGTTACAATAGTCTCATTGATATATGAAGTTTTTGTAATGTAGAAATAGAAGCTACTGAACATCAGTTTATTTAAAATTTAAACTGCCTAAATTTGTTATATTTAATCAAGATTTCTGAGAGATACTTCTATAAAAGTTAACTTGACTGATAAGTTAATTGGCTGCAATGTGTAAATTTTCAACTTAATGAGTCAAGGTGCAGGCAAAATGATTAGAAATGTGTATAAAATAGAACAAACTATTAGAATGAATATGAGTAGACAAATTCATCACTTGAATCAAGGAAAAGGATTTGTTTTATATCGGGAAAATGTTATTGTATGTTGTCAGCTGTGTTTTATGCACATCACATTATTTGAGCAATAATTCTCTGCCATGATATATAGACTGTACTGCATCAAGAGTCTACTGAAGTAATTCTCTCTTTTCTATCATGTTAAAAGTTCAATCTTACATGCAACATGAAATTATTCTATGAAAGATTAAACCAGTACAACATCATTTTAAATTCTAGTTAACATGTTGAGACAAAGTTACTTTTATGAATGCAGGTCGAGTGGTTTATAAGATTAAATTGGAAACAGCCATAACTAGGAACAAGTCATGTTGGAAGTTTTACTTCAACACATTCCACTTTGTACACAAAATATATAAATAAAAAATATCAATGATCAATGATGTTCCACCCAAAGCGGCTATTTTTGCCCCATTTGCATACATTGCACTGTTGCTAATATAAAGTGGAGTTTCTCCTTGTTTCTTTTGTGAAGCACCCAGGGATATTGTTGTGGATAAAATTGCAAGAACTCTTAGCCAATAGCTACAGTGAACACCAAGATTCGGTAACAGATGACACTGTAGTTTCAACTTGTAAAAGATCTGACTGTTTTGCCAAAGTTATGTACAATAATATAGTTTATTAGTTATTTTCTAATTCGTCTGGACTGACTCACGGAGGCCAATGTATGTATATACCACTGTATGGGCTTCATAGCTGTCCTGAGTTTGGATAGTGGGTGCCCTATAAAGTGGATTTAAAAGTTTAATTGTAGTAAACTGCCATCAACTGTCATAGTCCATCAACATAATTGAACATAGCTATTGTATTAACACATAGACCACCATTTCACTTGAACTAATAATAAGCTAAATAGTATTTACATTATTCTTTTTAGAATGAGTTAACATTGCATATTATTTATAAACCATAATCAAGAATACTGAGTCAAACTTCCAAGGTCACAGTCACACTGCAGAGGGACAACCGCAGTATTATTCCAAACTTCCTAATCACGAAGTCACTGGAGACTTCAACGGGGTTAAACAAAACAGTGTTTGTCTAGTGACCTTCCACAGAATCGTACACATAGCAAATGAAGAATTTGAAATCTATCGGAAAAGAACAAATAAGCACTTGAGATCTTAGGAAAAACAGGCTAAATTGTACTGGAGAATCTCCATTTTATATCACTACCAGTGGAGTACTAACTATGCAAATGAGGTAAATAGGTTTCTCTTGACATGCCAAGGAGAATGTCATTGTCACCCCTAGTTTGTGACTTTGGTAACAAATATCATGTTATTTATTCAAGAAATATGTTAGGTCTTGGTGGATTTAATCTTATTTGTTGTGGTGGTTTCATACTAAATGTTGGTTTCATGATGTTATTGGTAGGCATGGCTATACATCATGCCTTGTTGTCGAGATGTTGTACTGGAAGATCTTTGAATACAATTACTGCGATTGAGTATTCTAAATATATTTTATTTATCCAAGCATGTATAGCTATCACAATGTTATTTTAAACTGTCAGAACTACTGGTAATTGTGACAATATTTTATTACACAAATCAATCTTTTCTTAAAATTTTACTGTTGATATTATTTGAATTATTATCTCTTCACAATTTAATATTATTTTACTTTCCCCATTGAATTCCACTTTCTAGTTACTCTCTTATTTCCTCATATATATAGGATTTCTCAATAAAAATTATTCTTCAATTTGAGAATGTTGAATGTTGGTGCAGTTATATAGAGGGATAGAAGTTCAAACAAAAATCAGATTGATCCAAAACTACTCTTTATTCACTAGTACTTGTGAATAAAACCAAAAACTAGTAAAACAATACACCAATTATTATATATCACACATGTGACTCTAACATTACATTGTTGTGTCATTTTGTTCCAATTTTTCTTACAAATTCCATTTCAAGAACAGAGTAAAGTTTGACATGTAAAATTTTTATTGGAGTTGCTGTAATTTTTTTTTTTTTTTTATTTGTTTTTGGAGTATAACACGACAATGATGTGTTTCTACAGAGAGAAAGAGAGTTATTTTAGTTGGGGTTTGGTCTTTAAATTTGCAAAGAATTTGAATATTTTAAAGATTTTAACCCCTCTTTAAGATTATTACTTTTTACTACTAACATGTAAATAAAATATCACAAGCTCATTTCCTCTATTTGACCTCTCTGGTGAAATTTGAACTACTTTTCATCTGTACTGGTCCCCTAGGTCGGGCCATCCTAGAGAGTTTTTTATAGATAAGGTTCAGATGAATTTGGCCTTAGGCAGTGCCAGTCTGGCCCTGGACACTCCCTCTCGAATTTGACATAGCAAAGACACTTATGCATTAAATCCAAGGTAGGGCCAGGGAGTTCCCTGGTAGCCCCCTCTCGAATGTGAAAAAGAAGAATTATGTTAGGCAGAGTTAGGCATGACCCTTTCTCCCCTCTCGGATGTGTCAGAATTACTGAATTTGATTCATGATATTACACTAATCTGTGCAGAAGCTGCATTATTATACGTGCTATATAATACATCTTTTATCTTATTGCTGTGATATGTTGCACTAGATGCTGTGTTGTACAATTATTGCCATGTGGGCTTTAAATTTATAAATAATTTGAAAATTTTAAAGATTTTAATCCCTCTTTATGCTTATAACTTTGTATTACTTACTTGTAAATAAAATGTCACAAACTCATTTGATCTATTTGACCGTTCTGTGACCTTTGACCTCTAGATAACCTTTTGACCTTCACAGCAGCGAACTGTAAAATAATTATGATCAAACTACAATAATCAGTTTATACTCTCTGGTATCCATGGTGTTTTCTGATCTTACAAGATTGTGTTTTCTCTTTCTTTCCCCTGTGTATTTACTATGTATTTTATGCATATACCCAAGTTTTGAGGCTTTAATGTTTTTATAATATCATTTCAAGTGTTTTATATATTTCCAATATGTTTGCATATATTATATACATTTTAGCTGAAATTGTATGGTTTTCATGGCTGCAGTTTTTTTCTTGGCTACGAATTTCTCATTGACTTTATACCAAGTTTAAGAAAAGGCGTGTATAAAGTTTAGTTTTGTGTGCTGATTTGTTGAATCTTGTTTATTGATTATTTGAAAGGTGTCCAATACTGTTCGTCTATTGAGTAGTTAAAAATGTCATTTTCTTAGGCGTCTGTAACTTATTGTGTGATATGTGGTAACAGGTAGTTACACGAGAAAGGTCATCTACTCTGTATAGCTAAATTCCAACAAGAACTGACAATCATTATGACACAATGTTATGGATTTGTATATTATGTGCAGTTTTTCGTAAGGGGAGTAATCATTGCAATGCACTACAAAAGCTGATGTTTAAAAATTGCCCTGTTCCATCTTTGTGGTAATGATTTGCGATAGGTTTGCAGTTCTGTAAATTGTCTGATCAAGAGGTAAATCTTTTCCACCACAATAATATTAAGGTTATTGTAAACCCATTGTGTACAGAAGTTACTGAGCTTAGTCAAATGTTCCTGGTTGGATGAGATTGCAATTCCATCGCCAGCAGTTTATGATAATATTTACCTGTTTGAAATTATCGCAAACTGCTAGCAATCCTTATCACATTTTCATTATCATAAACCCATGTTAAACCTACCGTAAACCTATATTTCACTCACGAAGTCATCTTTCTGATCTTACAGCGATTTTAAACCTATCTTCACAGTTGCAAAGCAATGTTTTCCATTAATCATCTTAAAATGATATTTTAAGGATAATAACCTGTCATAAACTTTTTAGGAATCTATGTGTTGTAATCTCTGCATTATTGGGATATTTAAGCCATTATAAAACTTTCTGTAATTAGAAACATTAGATTGGCTCGCAAAAGTGGAACAGCCCCATAAAGAAGTCAAATCCAGAAAGTTGGAATATGGGTTGAATTGAGGCTGCGTTTAAACTCAGAGACAAAATTTCGCCTTAACTATTTTGAGACTATTTTTGGAATGCACCTTAATCTGAGTCGCAAAAGCTTCTGCATGTATTGTCTTTGGCAAAGAATATCAGGTCAAATTGCAATCAAGTATTATCGGTATTTGTTCAGCTGACCATATTATTATGGTCTTATAAACTCTTTGTACGGATCAGCCATTAACTTTGCCACAACTACAATAGACACAATGCTATGGGGGAAATACTGGCAGTTTTATCTGTTATCATGATACTGTGGCTTGAACATGGTACTTGGATCTGTTTGTTCATCTGTTAACCAGATGCTTCAAAGGTACCCACCCAACATATCTTAGCCATTTTACTTCTACCTGGGTTAAAAATTTGTCTGAAATTATGTACCCAGAGTAACCTGTAGTACTACATATCCTGTAAGTTATATCCACAGAAATCTTTCAACATCCAGGTGAAATTTTAATATTTTGCTAATACTATTAGATATTTCAACATAATTTTTTTGAGTTGCTAAAATATTTTAATGTTTTTCTGATTATGGGATATAACATTACAATGTAAGGGTGTGAACAACTTTACAAATACTTGAAGAGAAAGTAAATATGAGCTATTTTTTTTTTGAACCACAGGGTAAAAAATAATTTTATGACTTGATTAATTTTCATCTCAAGAACTGTCCCAGGCAAAAATTTTGCTTTGAAGGCAAGGGCAAATATGAAATATGTTATATTCTATTTAACCTTAACATTTATGACTATAGTATAACTATGTGCTCTTTGATGATATTCTGAAATTTCCATAGATTTGAAAATACATACTCCTATCCTAAAACAAAGTAATATTATGTGTATTCGCATGGAAATAAAAGTCCCAAAACAATATATTACTGATTTCAATTTACGATTACTTGAGGTCATTAATTTGACCTTGGATAAGACCTTTAGCATTCAATCTCATTAATTTTTATACCCACCATTCCGGTATGAGTCATCCAGGGCCGAGTTTTGAAGTCAAAAGTTTATGGATACATGAATAAAAGTTCTCAAAGTTGAACAAGGCTTCTTATGTTATTTCAGTTATAATTAAATTTTTGTAAGAAGTAACTTTTAATTTTGAATGAAAATTAAATAATAATAATAATATTTTTTGTTATTCATGTGTTATCGCTTTATCATGTTATTTCAGTGTAACATTTTAATTATGTTTTTGAAATAATTAAACTCATTTTAGGTGGTTTTTAACATGTACAATAATGATTATATCAAATAGTTAGAATAACAAGATAATTTGTTAAACAAAATCATTAAAGTTAAACTACAGTTTGAAATTAGTAACAAAGATTAGTCGGGAGAAGAAAATAATGAGAGAACTGTTGTATTAAATGTAACTGCATTCTTAATAAATCTCACATAAATGACTGTCCAAAAAGAAAATTTGTAATATGTGGTGAAAAAGAAATGATTCCAGCTTCTCAATGTTTTTGGTGTATGTTAGGTATACTCATTCAAATATCACTTTTCAAATTGTCACCCAAATATGATTCTCACATTATATGCCATCATATGAAACAAGATTACTATTAAAGGAAGCAGATTTTGTATACATTAACACATTATTTTTCCATGAGTACAATGTACTAAGACAACCTTCTAAATTGATGTTGACATATCTCATGGTTTATGCACATGTCAATTAACACATATGCATATTTGTAGATGAAAGTCGATAACAACTCCAAACAATGTAGTTACACCTGATGTCACATCCACAGGCAACGAAAGATCAATTTTGAGCCACTATTGCAGGGGCCGATTTTGTAAAGGGTTCACTTGCCAAATGCCAAAATTACAAAGGGCCTATTTGTCCACCTGGCATTTTAAATGATTGAATATACCATGAAAGTACCTAGTTCATCAGCCAAGCTTATTTAAACCCCAAGGCTATTTAATGGTGGGAATCAGTATGACAAATTATTTTACATTTTAATTTCAGTTTTGGCATTTTGGAAATTTTAAATATCTCCTAACAAAAGCAGATTTCAAATAATATTTTGTTCAATTCCTCATTAATGCATATTTTCAACTGGAATATTTTTTTGACATCTTTAATCAATATATAAAATTTGTGCTTGTTTTCACGTTTTTACATCTTTTGAAAAAATTGTACTTGTAAGAGGGAAAATATTCTGGATTACTAAAACAGTACTTGCTTACCCGTATCACTCTTGTTTTGGACACATTCTGCAGTTCCATTGTTTTAAGCACATGGTTCTAGAAATTTCCAAGAGATGTCAGCTGACACAGTGCCCAGTGGGTACTCTAATATTGTTACATTGTGCACATTTTTCTGAATTGTTTTTTATTGTTAAGTTTTCTAAATTGTTTTTCGCTGTACAGACAACTGTATACAGCATTCACATAAGTAAACAGTTTTGGGAGACATAGCATATATGAAAAAAACAGATAATTTGTTTCAATTTTGCTAAAAATTCGGGCAAAAAAATTGTAGATGGCCATATGATGTTGTCTGGTCTTGTGTCAACACACAGTGAATAATTACGTTATTTGATTGAAATGTGTTGTTCATTGACAAGTTTTGCATGTAGTAATCTATTTTAGTGATTTATTTATATATTATGTGAAAATGGGAGATCCCAAATGTCATGTGAGGATAATTAAAACAAAAACAAAATACATGTTTGGTCTTGTTTAGTTATAAGCATTTATTTGAACATATGGTAATTCTAAGTCTTGAGGAAGGAAAAATATTGTAAAATTTGCAGTATATGTATAGTACTATCATTTTGAGTGAACTTTCACATTTGGCCAAAAATTCTGAATATACACCTTTAATGAACAAACTGAAACATAAAAATTTCAACAGGTATGATTTTCTGTAATAATCAAGCATGTTTTGTGTAATTATGTAAAAACATTTAAGCTTTGGGAAAACCTAAAATATTGGATGTTCATTAAAATATGGATAAGCATTAAATTTATGAACCTTAGTTACCACAATTGAATTAGAATTATTGGCTTATTAACTTAATTCTACATCTTAATATTTAATAAAAGATGAGTAATTTGGGAATTATTTTTTGAAAAAATTCTACATATACATATTTTGTAGTATTTCATTATGATTAAACGTAGTATTAAAATTTAAATTGCTTTAATATTAATTCTTCAAAACTTTGTTAATTTGACTGGTAACACAAGTGTATATGTAATATATATTAATAAATTGTTTTGCAGCTTGGTGTGTTAACTGTTGTCTTCAGTTACTTGTGTGTTACATGTACCTAGGTATTCACTTTAAAATGTATTTAACATACATCTGAAATCACATCTCAGTCTCAAATATTGTCAAGCAAGACATTTGAGAAATAGCCAAAAATGACGCCTTTCAAATTTAGCCCCAGAAAATACTGGACTTTCAAAATAGAACCATAGATTTTAGAATATAATGGGACATAAAGAATTACAAAACAGGGCCTCCAACATTTCCTTTTTCTTGGTTTGCATAATCGAGGAGACAGGTAGTAAATTTGTGATGAAAGTTGTCTTGGACATAAGACAAAAACTGTTTTTAGAATACAAATATCAATGATAAGTGCTAAATCTGCCAATTATTACTTAATAGTTTACAAATTTCATACTGTTGTGGTATTTACCTGAAAAGGTAAGTGACATCATTATCCTCAGAATAAGCACATTTGGTTTTCCTAATCTCACATGTTTATATTTTTTTCTTATTCTATAGATTGATCTGAAACTGGTGTTTAATTCTGAGCATGATCAAAATGTGGTATGGAAAAATTAGATTGGCTACTCCGGAACTATGATCTTTCAAAACGTCAGAATCATTTTACAACCCTTGCCATAATAGTCAACCATTTTTAACAGTAATGGTGGGACAGATGAGAACATACATCACAATCTCAAGAACAAAAATGGAATTCTATTGAAAGAACCGAAAAATATTATGAAACATGACCTACCGCTACTTCTGGCACCAAATGTATGGTAGCAAAAATATATCTACAAAGACAAATTGCTGTCATTCAAGTACCATACAAATAGTCAAGAAGAAAAAAATGAGATCACAAACCTTTTTGGAGCAGGGGTCTGGCTTTATACAGGAAAGCTGCATGTTGGCAATGTCAAGTTCAAGTCCTTGGCACTTCTTCTGGACTGCAGCTTTGGAGCTTTGCATATCTAAGCAAAATGGGGTGGGGCTGTCCACTGCTTTCAACAACCACCAGAATGTCATTAAAAGGAGATTACAGTGAGTATTATGTTCATATTCAACAGAAACTACTTCCATGAGTTTATTCCCACCTCCATACAGCATAGACACTGAAATGAATGTAGACAAGACATATATCCATGCAAATAAATATTTTTTTTATAATCCTGCATAAATTGCATGTAAAGGTCATAGTAGGGTTTTTCTCCCGTTCAACAGACAGGGTCATACTAGGACAGGTCCTCAGCATAGTGAATTATGGGAGTTAAACCCAGAGGTGACAGCCTTTGATTAGATACCAAAAACCTGCTCACCCACATGGCAACTAAGGAAGTCTGTCCTAGAAGTAATGGCTGTATTAAGTATACCATTGCATTGTCACTTGTGGGGTCGAACCCACACAAAGGTGACTGTCTGTGATTAGACTCCAAACACCTGCTCACCCACAAGGCAACTGAGAAAGTCTGTCCTAGATTTATTTATTTAGTTGGGGTTTTACATTGCTTTCAACACTGTACAGGTCATATCACGAAGGGTAGTTGGAAGGACAGAGGAAACCAGTATATATAGTTCATTAGGGTCCTGTACTGTAAACTGTCGACAAATGGCAAGCAACTACCAGCTTTCCCACTTGAGGCCGTGCCGGGAATCGAACCCCGGCCTCAGAGGTGGGAGGCCAGAGTGTTACCACTCTGCCACTGTGGCCCCAAATCTGTCCCAGAAGTAATGACCGTATTAAGTATACCACTCTAAAGGAAATCCTAATTTTGTGCATTATAACAGGCACAAATAATCTGTATTTCCAATGGAATAATACACATAGCCATGTTATTGTATCAACTGAAATACCAGTACTATGTCGAGTTGGCCAGTATCCAAGTCAAGTACCTATAATGCATTCCCCATTTTTGTCATGTTGTGAAATATACAATATCCACTCCTAATGTTTTACCTCATATTATTCACTTTAACTTTGAAATTATTTCCTCATACTCACTGTTATCGAAATACCACAAATCTTATAAATTGTAAACAATAACTTTTATTCACAGAAATGATTTAAGTATTCACACGTTTTGAGTATCATGTACTGACTGATATCGTCTTGATATAATCCCCACATAAAAGGAAGTTATTGTAAATGGTATTTGCATATGCAAATAAAGTTGAAGTGCACATAGTACAAAAAGAGTCAACATGTACTCGGTTGTTTTCCATAATAGCAATATTGGAAGAGTGCATTATGAACCACAAAATACTGTTTCGTGAACATTTTAAGTGTTCAGCAATATTTGCCATAATGAGGTATGTAACACACTTTGTGCTATTCTTGTAATTTTTTGCATCAAAATTTCATTATCTTTTATATTCATTCCAGTTTTGTCAAAAGGGCCAATTTGCTGCTGTTATTTGTAAGCCTTTTTATTTGTTGCAATATTTTAACATACAATGTACTGTTGTTTATGCTTCTTGCAAAGGTTTCAAGCACGAATATTACCCCCTTTCTCTCTACTTTTGAAATATTTTATCTTTCAAATCTTCCAATGTAGCACTACACTATTTTAAACCTTTTGATAATTTTCCTATGACTCAATTCATCTTGTGGTTTTCTTTTTGCACGTTCATCTCAACCAAAATAATAAAGAAATGAAACATGATTAAATAGGTTTAGTTATCATTCAAACACTGCGCCCGCAATTATCTCACACCTCAAAGGACAGGGGTTCTATTTCTATTTTGACATAAAGGAGTTTAAGGTGGTTTCTTCACGATACCAGTGGCTTTCTGTATCTTTTCGTCACCAACTATTGTGTACTGTTTTCCCTTTTTTCAATCAATTACCCAATTGTGACCTGCTTAATATCATCATGTACCAAACCCTGAAGTGCCACTTGTAGATTTGATGAAAATGTTATTTTTAGTTGAGATACACGGACAGTTTTAATTGAATTTGTTATTTTCGTGGATCAGACACTGGTTGGGGGTATGACTCTTGGCGACAATTGCAGAGATTACATTTCGGACGTTAACCCAAGATATATTGTGTTAAGATTTTTCAAATGTGCTATGTGGGATTATATGAGCAAGGAAGCATTATTTCTCGTGGAGTTTCATCTTCAAGACAGAATTAGACACACCTTCCGTCACATTTATTATTACATCATAATTACCCTTGAATCTGCATCATAATTACCGTTGAACCTGCTTTAAACTGATAAAATTATTAAAATTGCCTTATATATCCCTATGTTTGTCCAAAAAATGGAGTTTCAAAAGCTACTTTTTAAGAATTCTTGCTGAAATAGATCAGATTTGACATTTGACCGCTGTTTCAGGTCATAATGAGTGAAGTTTCCATAAGGCTCTCATCTGCTTAATAACAAATAGTAAACTGCGAATGTTGTGTCGTTTTCAGATTTCTCCTTCAAGGGTAGCTAGCAACAAAATCTCTAGCATCTTTCATTGAATGGGGGAAATTCTAACTTTTATCCTGAATTTTTGTAATCTATCTGGTGATTTCCCAATGTCTATTTTTACTTGATCAAGACAATCAATGTGATGTTAAACATGAGTCTAATGCCAGATAAACACCAAGCTTCCGCGTTTTTTGGTACAACAGGAGAATTGATGGTTGTCAACAGTAAGGATATGCAGCAGAAGTGTGATACAGCAAACACAGTAACTGCAGTTGGCCAAAACATCAAATTTTTGAAATGTTAAAAATTGGAACCATTTCTTACTGTTGCCCTCTAATGGTTACCACTCTCTGGAAAAGGGATGAGGGGTAATAACCAACTGTGGAAAATGGGTGGGAATGTTATTGAAAGTTTGTCAAGTCACTGCCAATAAATGGATGACCTTCATGTATGCAACCTTTTCATTATGTCACAATCTGCTTGCAAACACACCCTAACATTGCCAAGGGCCCACATACTCTCCCCTTTGCTTTAGCTTGATTCATGTAGTTCACAATTGATTCCCATTGTATACCTTTGACAAGTGCAATATCTGATTTTGAAAAGTTATTACTGTTGTTAACTGTGCCATCCAGTTATGACCATTGTCTCCTGTCAGTGTACTTCTTATACCTTTGGTAACATACCAAAATAGTTAATCCTGTCTGTTCTCCCTGGGGTACTCTGTTGACTTCAATCAAGGCCATTAACGTAGCATGAATTTGATTAAATACAGAGTTTGTGAAGTGAACGCTATTTAAAACTATCTGCAGTTGTTCTGGTTATAACAAGTGTGAAGTGTTTTGGATTGTTTTGGTCAGGAAAAATAAAGGCAAGGGGAAATGTTTTAGGAATACTTCCTATCCACATCCAAGCCAATCACCCAAGAAGCCACCCCACTAGCAGAAGATAAAGTAGTCGATCTTTCTCAGTCAGTTTCTACAAGATCCAGAGTACGCCCGGCAACCACAAAAGAGAAGAAAAAGGAAAGAGTTCCCCAAGTTTCCACCCATTGATTTCCCTGAGTACGTTATTGATGTTTTTTGCTGGAAAAATACTGTGGTCTAAAGATAAAGAGTATGCTTAAAGGTCCCCTGGAAAAAACTTCAGCTTTCCTGATCCGGGTTTTCCTACACCATGATCCTGAAATGTAAGTGAAGGCCTTGACATATTGAATGCTGCATGTATATTTTACATCGGTAATAATGTAAAAATAATAAGTAAAATACATAAACCAGCAGGTGAATCTGTAACGGAAGAAAACAGTGACAATTTGTGCCTCCAAGTGTAGGGATACTTGTGTTTTATCGTGTATCTAAAGACAATTAGGATGCATTATGTGAGAGCTGATTTGGCAATAGTTTTTACAGTAGAATTTCTGTTATCTGCAAGATAATGTAAGGCCATTAAAATGTAAAGGAGTATATGTGCAAAGCTATAGAGTTCTAATTCTAATTCTAATAGGACTTTTATAGCGCTTAATCTCCGTCAAAAGACAGACTCTAAGGCGCATCACACAAAAACATTGTTCAATATTCAAAAACCAGAGGCATTGCAGGGGTCAGCACCGCGGAGAAAGCAGAAGGAGATTGGAAATTTAGGGTGGGTATGCTTTTCCAAAGCAGAGCTTTTTGCAGAGCGGACCTCATCAGGAAGGTCATTCCAAATCATAAGTGCGTCATACGCAAAACTGAGTCCAAAATGTTTTCGAGACTTGAAAACTGAAGCAAAGTGGGGAACCTCAAGAAATATGCCATCAGATTGACTTCGACGAGTGTTATATGCACTATGTCTCGGAATCAGGAAGGGTTCAAAGTATTTGGGGTTACCACTGTGTAGGAACTTATATACCAGCATGGCAGTCTTAAAGATAGAACGGTACTTAATTGGCAACCAATGTAGTGCTTTTCTAACTGGAGTGATGTGTGAGTACTTGGTGGTGTTGGCAACAATTCTGGCAAGGCTATTCTGAACACATTGAAGCCTTTATCATAGAGTTATATAATACCTTTGAGATTTTAAGGAGTTGATTACAGTGATAGTGGGTTCAATAATGGAGTTTTTCTGTTTTGGTATTCTGGTATCTATCATTCAGTTTTGAAGAGCCAATTGCATGTGAGCCATTTTCTTTTTAATATCAATTAAAAACAGTGCCTTATGTAAGATACAGAATGTCTTAACATGATTGTGTGTATAAGCCTATCTAACTGGACCGTGAAAAAGCCTCAGATTTGGATTCCACTTGTAGGTTACTTCCACTTATAACTTGTTTTCCATTTATTATAAGTGTCATGACAAGGTAATTTGTTGCATTTGGTTGAAATTTTTAGTGTTTTACTGGTTCTTCATGTACAGATGTTGCTGTATAGCCATACTTGTGTACTGACAAATGCTTTGAACTTAAGCAATATATGTTATGTACTTTTGCAGTACATAGGCTGCAGTAGTTGTAGCAGTCTTGTAGAGACAAAGTCACAAAGTCAATGAAACCTAACCATAGTGGATCTGCTGCCCCGATAAACCCATCATTATAAAGAGGATGGAGTACATGAATGACTCCATCATCCACAAAGAGGCTTGCAAGAAGAGCATGCTCTTTTGTAAAAGACAACAGGATGAACATCACAAGGACCTTTACACCACCAGCTGCCACATCTACAACTACATGTTCACTAGCCTCCGCCATTATCAAAGCCATAACATCCTACATGAGACCCATTCAAGCAATGTCTCCAGATGAGAGTAATGATGACCAGGGAGCTGGACCTTCAAGATGCTCTTGTGCTTCTGCCGCCGCACAAGATACAGCTTTTGATGTTATTGACCCTTCAGGGCCAGAAGCAGGGTCACTGGTAAGTGAATATGAGTAAAACATTTACAAATGAATGATACCTAACTGTGTGGACATTAAGTTAATAAATCTGTTAACAAAGGAACAGCAAAAGTAGTGAAAGTTTATGTAAATATGCCCTTAGTATTTCTTAACTTTTTATACTGTTTCTATCAAAAGTATGAAATTTCTGCATGTGATGTGCAGGTTTATATTCTTTATGTGTTATACATGTGTAGACTGCTGTTTTCAAGAAATTGCTGTAGAAATATAGTCTACATTCTTTGTGATCGAGTTGATTGCAAAGAACTTTATCAATGTCTGTTTGTATGTCAATATCCCTGAAGGCTATCCATAGAACACCTAAATTGCCTGGGTAGGATCCAAGAGGGGCTAAGCAGGGGAGAGGCAGTGACTCTTCTCAAGGGATTCTGCTGATGTTACAGGTTGGGGAAAAGATGATGCAGCAGACTCAGACTAGCACCAAGTTGGAGCAATAGATGTGGGAGATGTTTACCCCCATGTGTAAAGAATGGACTGGCTCTCTCCTGTTCCACCATAATATGAGCAACAAGTATCAAGGCATCCAGAAAGACCTGTGGGAAGATTAATGTGTGAATGCACATAAGCTGGTGCATGAGTGTCCGTAAGTACTAGAAGCTATGACTACTTTGTAACAGTTGTAAGGGAATGCTGGTTTCCTCAGTAGTGTGTACAAATGTAACTATGTCATCAACATATGTTTGCAGAGTAGATAATTGTCAAAATAATAAACATTGTCTAAGTGCTAAGCCGTTACAGTAGATAAGTGTGATAACGTTATAATTTGTTAAAAATAATATTCAGATAAAATGATAGTTGAATAATTGATTCAGGGCTTATTATGCGTTGTACTCATTCTAGTGTCACAACAGAGGGGCATAATTAGGTAACAATTGAATGTCCATAAAGATTAATCCTACAACACAAATCATTGTGCCAGGGTGCCTATGATATGTTATTATAAAAAATGTTTAGTCTGTTTCATGCATTTGCAGTAACATAGAGACAATTATACTTGCACTATATTAATATGTATTTCCACAAAAATAAGAAGCTTTACAGAGAATACAGAGATAGAGGAGCTGAGCCAGTCAGTTTCACTGTTCAATCTACAGTCTCATAAAGTCTCACAAGTGCTCCAACCTCTGTCACACCCACCGACACAGAGATCCAAGCAGTATATCAAGGCACAGCCAGCCAGCCACACAGTACACCTACTCACAGCTAGGCACTCGGTTGATTCAGTCACAGTCAGCCAAACAGTACAGCCAGGCACTCAGCTGATTCAGTCTCAGCCACACAGTACATCCAATCACAGCTAGGCACTCAGCTGTTTCAGTCACAGTCAGCCATATAGTACATCCAGTGAGATTCAGGCACTCAGCTGATTCAATATGAGCAACACAGTACATCAAGTTATAGCCAGGCATAGAGACACTTGATTTACAACTGGTTACACCTCTGTACATGGAAAATCCTGGTGATGTCACTCTTATATGTCTGCATTTTACACTAATGACATAAAGTGGAAAGGGAAGAGAAAAGCCAGTTATAAAGTAACTAGTCATGAGTATCAATGATATCAGAAGATGGAATCAAACAGGTTTTGAAAAACATAAATGGTTCTGGTGATGCTGTCACATCAATATCACAAGTGTCATTATGTTCAGTCGTAAAAAGCCAAAAGTAACAAGTACCAAAACTGCTAAGACATCAGCATGTAAGAAAGCAGATGCAGTTGGAAAGGCTGTGACCAGACTCGCAGTGTTATAAAGCCAAGTTACTGCTCAGTTGTCAACTTATATCCATTCCAGCAATTTGACCTTTACGTATAACACATCTTTTAGAAATGGAATCTCAGATATTTTCAGGTGGATTTGAGCCTGCAGTTAATTCACATTAACTCTGGAAATACTTAATACAATGTGACTTTTCTGTTTCTATTGCTTCTGTTAGCCATTTTAAGTATTTATTTCTCCCGGTTATCTTTACACAGTGACTCAGTTAGGGTAATGGAAAGGTGTTTCCTTTGACTAGGGTGTTTTTGCTTTCTCTTACACCAAAATGAAATGATATGTACTTTTGGATATGTTTACCTTTATTGTGTTTAATCAGAATGAATATTTTGAAAAATATATGAATTTTCCATATTTGTTGTCAGTGTAATGTTTGTTTTATGTACTCCATTACAGCTGACTGTAAAGAAATTTCGTTGGCTTTCATTAATGTGTCTTGCACAAAATCTTAAGTCCTTCCACCATTTCCTGTACACTTTGTCTGGATTTGCAGAAGGTCAAATCTTCTTGGAATTCATGCAACTTTGATGTTGTACTGTAGGTGATGGCTATAGTGCTTTGGATACAGAATAGTGACAACTTCACTTTCCAAGATTGGAATTGTGTCATTGTAAAACTACCAGGAAGCTTCCTTATTTGAAAAAAGAACATTGTTCTTATGACATATCTGATATCGGGATTGACACATTTTGCTGGTTTATTTTCATTTTTTTCTTCAGCAGGAACCATTGTAATATTAAATATTTTCATTAATGCACAATTACTACCAAACATCACCATTTGTGCAGTTATTCTTATAGCTGAGGAAGGAGGTCTGGTGGTGGCCATTTCTCAATGCCCCCAGCTTCTTTTACGTGCCACTTGGGATAGCATCCTGTATCAGAGGACCACCATTTAAGTGGTCTTGTAAGTCACAATTCATCATGATTCGAACATTGAATCCTCTGTGTCCAAATGAGTGCACATTCTGGAATAATATAATAATAGCAGGATTTATATAGCGCAAAATTGATAAAAATCCTCTAATGTGCCAGTCCAAGAAGGGAGAGTCCAGGGAGAGGTATGGGTCAACATCTAAAAGCGCCCGCCAGGGTATAACTTAAGGTGGGGGGTATGCCAGCCTAAACGGGTGAGTCTTTAGCTGGCTTCTGAAACTATCTATTGTTTGCCCAGATCTGATAGTTTGTGGCAGCTTGTTCCATTCAGCTGGTGCAGCTACTGCAAAGCCTTGTCTGCCTATGTTCTACTTAGGGCATGTTAAGGAGACCAATAGCCTGTTGCCTCAAGTGAGACTGCTCTGTCTTATTAAAACTGAGAGATATGGGGGCTGTGAAAGATTGATAGCCTTGAATACCAGGAGATTATACTTAAAAAGGATAAAAAAGGTGTTTTTTTCAAAAAGGGTGTAACATGACTCATTTTGTCAAGTCTAAAGATGGTGCAGCATTCTGGTCTCTCTGTAGTTTTAGCTATGTTGGACTTGCTTACCCCATAAAATAAAGAGTTACAGTAGTCCAGACAACAGGTCATGATGTGGTGTGGGACAAAGAAAGCTGTGCAGATATAATTCCTCCACAGCATAGAAGTTGTTGCCTTTCAGAATTCAAAGTACTGAGCAAGATTTTCAGGACCGCATAAATACAGTGTACCAATCACAATAAACTATCGTGACACTGGGAGCAGTGAAAAATTCCTCAGGGAATCTATCTTGGGTGGACAAGATTGCCAGTACGTATCTGCCTGTAATTGGAATTGAACACAGGTCCTATGCATCCCAAACAAGTGTGTTGCTCACAAAGCCACATGTGCTTTTCCTTCTACATTGCTGCTATTATTGCTGCAGTATGTATTTGTTTCAAATAAAAATAAAAAGTGTTCTTTAGGTATTTGTCACTTAAAAGACAAAGATGCCTTCATGCTGAACACTCCTATAGTTCTGTCATCTTCAAGATATTTTTATGTATGTTATCAAGTTTTCTCTCAGAATAATCTGTTGTCCCCTTTGGATGTGTGTCTCATCCTGTGACAATCAAAATTATCTATAAATTTATTAACTGCATGTTTTATTAAGATATTCTATGCATGTTATAATTTACTATAATTTGTAGGATTAGATTAAATATATAAAAACATTATATAGCAAAAATATTTTTAGGGGGTTTATAAGTTTCTAATGTACCTTATGCCAAAATAGGCTACTGTACATTATATAAATGTATTACATCATTTCATCGCATAAGTATGTTTAAGAAAAGTATCAGATAATTGTTCAAACGAAAAGACTTGTTTGTTTCTTTAATCGTCCTGCACAGAGTACTTTATATGATAACATTCTATTGGGGATCAGTTTATTCACTAGATTTTTACTTAAATGTCAATACATATTTATCTTATTGAAGTGTCACTTGACACTTGCTGTTATACTTCCCTCTTCACTTTCACGCAAGCAGATCAAAGTATCCATGTAGAGTTCTGAAGCAAAGAGAAGCCACCGATAGCTATATATAGACATACAAGTCAATATTTTGTGATTTTAGGGTGATAATTTATAGAAAACCTATGAATAGCTAAATTACCTAACTGGTCAGCCATTGAGGTTCGTCACCTACCGTAAAATTGTCCATAGGCAAGTAATATTTACGTATAAATAAACGGAAAAACTCTTTTGACAGCATGGTGTAATTGTATAAACAAAATTTATGGTAAAAAGTTTTAATGTCATGAACTACAAATGAGGAGCTTCATTAAGGTGATAAACTTAATTGACTGAGTCACAGACATTTCTGGCACATATTTAGCTATATTTTTAGCATCTAAATGTAAAGTAATAATCAAAATATTAGTTAATGTTACATTGTGAAAATATCAGAAATCACACCCTATATAATTGGAAAATCACACCCTATATAATATGAAATTGGATTGGACTGGTTAAATTGGAATGCTGCTTATAATGTTTCTACCTTGAATCTGCTGAATGCAGAGATTTAGCGCAATAAAATTCTGGAATAAAACATGGAGGATATTAATTTTGGATACCTGACGAAATATGCAAGGGTTAAACAAAATTTGCATACAATTTTGGATGTGATATTTTTATCAAATTGTGCACAAAATAAACATCTTAATGACAAGGATGTAATCCAGAAGATTTATTCAATGAATTAGTGTTTCTGTTTGTGAACAAAAAGTTACAGAAGTCTCAAATATGGAAGTTACAATGGTGTTGCTTTTTGATAAATAAGACGTTAGTGGCAGCACTCATATGGTGTGACAAGACATCCTGGAATATTTTAAAGGATAAGAAATCAGTGAGACATTGATTGAGGCTCCGCCATTCAGACATGGTAAGCAAAGGCTTGAATGGCAAGTGATAGTCAAAACTATTTGTTTTATGTTCCAGGCAAGTGAGTTACTTTCCCGGTTTTATTGCTCCAACATTTATAAATGTGTGTATTGTCATGCTCATGCAATGTATTGACTAATTTATCATCATTTATAAATTGGCATGGATTATAATCTAGTCCCTCACAGAGAGTTGAGTTTCACAATGACGTAATTTAAAAATGGCACTAAATATGGAAAATCAGATATGGTGATTAATTTACTGCCCTGTTTATACAGTGAAGTATAGTTAATAAAATATTGCAACTAAACAATGGAAAAATGTGAGTAGTATATTTCTTGTATTAAGGTATAAGGAGAGGAAAAAGTCACAAGACACAAAAAACAACTGTTGGTTCATGATACCTCAGTCTTACCCCTATCTTAGCTAAGTTACCCTTTGTAAAGTTCATTTATCTGATGAAGTTGATTAAAAAGTCAAAGATTTTTGTCCCTGATGGCCCATCTCATAACTTTATACCAGTAGACAGGAATACCTATTTTCTATTTTCGTAAATTCATTCATATTGAAATATGCATTGAGACAAGCCCAAATTATAATACAGATACACTTAAAAATAAACCTTTTACAACCCTTTTTAGGACGGAGTATTATAATTGCTATTAAAAATTAGGACCCCAAATTTCCATAATTGGAGTAGTAAAAGTAACAAAAATATTTAATTTAGATTTTTTATTACTTCTACCTATTTAGTTGGGTTGTGAAAGTGCCCAAGTTTTTTTTCGATAACAATCAATTTTTTTAGTTATTTTGGTCTTATCGGTTTATGCAATGATAGGGTTCCAGGCAGTAACTTAGTCTAACTGTGGCAGAGTTTAATACCCCTTTTACATTACAGGCGGTATCACCAACCGTGACCCACGTTTGTTCAAACATTTCTGTCCTTGGATCACTGTCTGATATCTGTTTGCAAGTCAATGGCAAACCGTCCATTACCCAGTGTTGTCCTATGGAAGCATTATATGCACCTCAAAATTTGGACCATGAGCATGTGCAAATGAATTTCTTGCTACAGTAACTGAACATCTGGTCCATGGTGTATGTAAGGTAGTGACTCAGTCGACTTTCGGTGTAGTAAGGTGAGATAAACTGAGTGAAGGTACATGGACCTCTCGGCACCGTGACACAAGGTGGCATACAAATCTTGTAAGGTAGTTGAAGCAGAGGGGCAGTTATAGGCATCAAAATGCCTATATCTGCAAATTGCACTATCTGTAGTGTGAACAACTCAGATGAAATAGGGGTGACCTGGGAGGCAGTTCCACTGCAGAGAAACACCCGTAACCATGGAATGTAAAGCCTGTAGTGTAAAGGGGGCATCAGATCCTTTCTGAAAGCAGTCACATGTAAGTTACAAAAGTAATATAAATGCTCTTTGGCATCAAGACTTGTTTCACATAAAACTTAGCATGTAATTTCAACATAATAATGTCATAAACCACAGTTGTAAAATCACATAACTGATTGCTTTGGGAAACACACATTCATTTCTATCTATGTATCAATATCAGAAAAGGTAGTTGAGGTTGTGACGGAGATGACGTATTTATATTTCAGGGATTTTTGGATGCAAATTCTCAGGTTTTTCTACTGTGTTGACACAATCAAACAAAAAATTATATTATCAACGATTTGCAAACATAGTGAAAGGTTAAAATCTGCTTTACATGTTTGTGGTTAAAGTCCATGTGCAGGTTTCACTTGTGTCAATACAGAAAAAAAAATATAATCCATGAGAAAAAAACAGGAAACAAACATTAGTCAGAAAGCAGACCGGGAGTGCAGACCTTTATTTGGGAAGCATTTTTGTATCCTGATATATGATCCGAATCTTTGCAAAAAAAAATAATCCCTACCAAAATATAATTAATTTTATAAAAAAAAATCAAAATTACTTTTGGATTTGTGTCAATGGGAAGGCCAAAGTAGTTGGAAATTCACTACAACTTTTTTCCCAAATGTAACAATTTGTTCCTTTGCTAAGGCCCTACCCCCCCCCCCCCCCCCCCCCCCCAAACAATCATTAAGATCTGTTGATTATTTTTTGAGTTAACGTGAACCGAGAAAAACAATCAGACACAGAGAAAAACAACTGAATAGGCCTAAAAACATAGCCTCATGAAGTAAAAAGGTTTCTGTGGTCAATTTGTGTCAAGCTATGGTGGGTAGTAGTATAAATTCAAATGTATAAAAAACTTTAAAAACTTTTTTTTTATTATAAAAAACATGCACCTTTCAACCTGTGGATTCTGTTTTAATACTTCAGGAACGTTTGTACAACTTATGTTTTTTTATCAAATTGTTTTATACTAAAATAGCCTTTCTGGTTTCTGCTTCCTCACTAATTCCATCCACAAATTTGGTTTCTTTTCTCAACCTATTGACATAGAATCTATGGTGGGCTTTGGAAACATGCCTATTTTTGTCCCAGAAGAGGCAGTTTTACAGGTATATGGATTTTAAGGTATTTTTATTTTCAGTTTCCAAGAGCCAGCAAGATTGAGGGAAACTTATTCTATTTCTAAGTATATACTATTATTTTATGAGTACTTTTTTCAAACATTTACACACACAACAAGTAATACTTCAGCTAAAAAAGGGGGTGACCTGCAGCTTCAAAGCTACAATTATATAAGGTCAAAAAGACCACAATGAGGTCACCCCTAAAGTTTGCCATAATAGAATTAGAATTACACATAAGATTATGGTATTAAACATAATTACTCTAAATTACAGTAGGAGTAAATGAAAGATGTAGACTTATAAAGCCAGAATAAACCACCAATCTAGTATAAGATACTGATTAAATTACATATGAATCAATTAAGCCAAGTGGCTAAAAGTTACTTATAGTATAAGATATGGTAAAAGCAACTAAGCCATGAGAGAATTACCAGTATTGGTGAGAGCATTACACAAGCAACAATTACACCAATGCAAGAGATTACTAGAATTTACAGAAAATTACATGTGAATCATTAGCTGCGGGATATGTAAAGTTTACTTTTATCATATTAAGTACCCAATAAAAATTAAAGGTATTTTAAGTTTGTATATGTATATAAAATGAATGTCAAGATCTAGGTAAGAAACCTGAACAACCCCAAGCCCAACATCAAACACAACATTTACAACTCTGAAAGTGGTTCCAAGTTATGGCTGGTGTTGTATATTAACCCATTCACAATCTGAGAGCATGATCAGATGTTAGAACTTCACATGTTAGATTACTTTAGTCAATATTTAAGTTTTGGGTAAGGCAATATAAAGTGTATATTAATTCAATATTTTAAATGTGAAATATTTAACATAAATATCATTTTTTATTCACGATTTAGCATTTAAACTTGATTTAATTGGCGTTTAAACTATTCTAAAATGAAAACAAAACTCTTTATCCAAAAGACTTAGTCTCAAATGGTGGCTATTCAAAAAAGGAAAACCTGTTCTGTGGAAATTACATCTGTTCACCTGAAAGAGGAAAAGTGAATGAAGAGACTTTGCATGTGTAGATTTCAAAATTAATGCACCATAATTTTAGTGGAATTATACAATATAATTAGCCATCATTGAAGCAAACTTTTTCTATTGTATGTTTGAAACATTTCTATTATTCTGTCATAGACAAAGCATTGTGTTGCCTCGGCATTCAGTGGCTCTCATTTTCGACTGAAAGAGGAAAAGTTGATTCTCAATGAATGAAGAACATTCACGGATAAATATAATTAACAGGTAAAGCTATCAGATTTTCTGTGGAATTGTCTTAGCAGTTACTGAGTTAAATTCTTGCTATTGTATTCTGTTATATTGCTATTGTTACTTGTAATTCTTACAGAATTAATAATCTTTGAAAAAGTCCCATGTTACTAAATATAGCTACAGTAAACAGGCCCACTTAAAAGCTGGTTGATCGACATTATTACACAACTTCATGTTTACTGGTCTAAAGCAAGTCTGCATGTTTTATAAAAGCTTTGAATTTATTTAGCTTTTATATTACAATGTATTTGCATGTCTAAGTTTCTTGAACTACTTTATGTAGGAATTTTAAAGGAATATCTGAGAATCCGCGTAATTAAAGATAAAATAAATAAAAATGAGAATTTGGGTGTTGAATTTTTCTAGTTTACTGCAATGGATTGAGACAAATGGTTCCCATTAATTTGTTGAAATTAAGTAACCATTTCTGGTGACGTTTATGAAAGTACTTTTTTCCTGTAAATAATACCTGTCAACACTTTATACTACATAAATTATTGACCAGGTGACCTAATTGAAATGCAATCTTGTTAGTTTCTATCTTTCAAACCGCTTTGTGCACTTGAAAACAAGTACAGGATTCTTATTATGTTAATATTACCACAGTGTATGGATATTTGTAAACCAATGTCCCCACAGCTTCAACTGGATGTACCCAACTACAAATGTCTGCTAATGCCCAAAAAGTAGTAAATAATAAGATTGCATAAATTTGTTTACTGTCATGATTAATTTAAATATTAATGTGCCTATAATGATTTGCTGTTTATAGATATTTAATTATAAGTCTAATATGAGAGAATTTATCAGTACACTATTCAAATATGGCTGCTCCCGTCATAACTTGGCACAACTAGGATATTAAAATCTTTTTTTCTATTAAAATAGGTATTCACACAATTGAAAACTAAAAATGTGTTTTACTGACATAAAATGAAATCAAGAAACCTTTTCAAATTGTTTTAAGAGACGATAATATTATTTTTACCAGAAATCAGCACCCCCCAACTTGGCACAATTTGCAAACAGAAATTCCTGAAACCAATTAATTTATTTATCCGATGGCCTTCAGCGCCTTACTCTGTGCAATAAACGGTCAGGTATCAGCCAAGTAGTGTTTATAGTTACAGATAAAAATATATTAATATAATGGATTTGTACTGAACTTTTTGATGCAATACATCAATATTTGATGTTATGAGTCCAATTATATATGATAAAAATATTTTAAATGCCTACAATATTGACGTAAACATTTGAAGTGTAGCGGCCATCTCCAAGTGGGTTATACGGGTGAAAAGAACAAGGAACTTTAGTGAACCTAAGCACAGAACATTTGACTAAAACCTTGATAAGTTTATTACTTCTGCCAGCTAAGGTTATGTACTCTTTGGGGTTTGTCTGCTGTCTAACTGTTTTGCTGTTAGTGAACGGTGTAACTCAAAAAATTATGAATGGATTATTTCAAATTTTTCAGAGTGTCCATATATGTTTAAAGTGATTAAAGTTTGAATGTGTCATTGCAACCACCACCAGTGTTATGGCATATTGTTTCCATAATTTCTCTAGCAAACTTGATGTATGTGTATGCAGGTCAGCCTCTGGGGTGTCCTTTTGACATTTAATTTTTAATATTTAACATATTAGGGTCACCTTAAACTCACAAAATGGAGTATTTCTCAGAAACTTACGGATGAATTTTGTTGAAATTTTCAGATAATGCTAACATTTGCGTAAGTAACAAGTAATCAAATTTTGGAGGTACCAATGCCACTGCCGTTAAGGCCACCTTAAAGTCGAAAAATGAAATTTGGTCAATTATACCTCGTATGTATATATGTCTCAAAATGGTAATCTGACTTTATGATTACCTTGAATGTTCCATGTCACAATATTTTAGATGTTATGGTCACCTTAAAGTAAAAAATAGGTTTCATTACAAACTCTACCATTCACAACACAGAATTTGCTTTATTTTTTACTTTAAATAATTAAGTGTTGTACCATGTATCTGAAAAATCAAACTACTGTCGAATCTGAAATGACCTGCACATTAATATCTCACCTTAAGCTGCATATTTACTGTGTATTAATTGACAGAATATATATTGCTTTATTATGCATCTTCAGGTTAATTTGTTGAAGAATTGAGACAATATGAAAGTCTATCTCATAATTCTGCTGTCTTTTATTGGTGAGTATTCCTGTAATGATTAATAATGAGTTCACACTCACCATTAACATGGTTACATATGTATTAGTACTGAGAAATGATAAGAAGATTTATTTGGTATGCATATAACATCAGCAAATGTGAAACATTTTTGTTATGATTAAAATGTGTTAATATATGCATGTTGCACCAGTTCCATACTGAATATGACATGAATCATGAAAAAAATAAGTTTAGAAATGCTGGGTGTACTTTACAGGTGAAATTGTAAACCAGAAAAATGTTCAATTCTTTAAGGTCAGGTGAAATTTAATCACACCAAAGCAGACTAGGTGATAGTTCTAAAAATCAACCAAATCAAAAAGAGCACATGGTTATCTGCCCCTGTGGCCTAGTGGGTAACACATTCGGAACACAGAGGACACGGGTTCAATCTCAGGTACAGGCAGACACATAGTGGATCAGATGACCACTGAAAATTGTGGTCCTCTATAATTGGTTCCTGTCTCCAGGTTAAAGAACCTCAGGGACGTTGATAAATGGTCATCCTTGAGCCCCTGTCTTTCAGTTAGGGGAATATCATTAATTTGAAAGTTTGACTGTACTTGTATAACACTTCGAGTCCTGTAGTACATAGAGATATTGTGTTGAGTATAAATACAAATACATACATATATACAGACATAATGTACTGGATAATGCACTCTGCTCTGACCTCTGTGTCATGTGTTTAAATTCAAGTCCTATCTCAAAGTTACTTCCTGGTAAATGTGCGGATTCTATACCAACTGGTAGACACTTTTTTGAACTACTGTATTATTCATTATAATATAGCCTACCAAATTTGACGAAGGCCATGTTGAACCAAAGCTAACCAATTAGTGTCTGCAAGTCATGAAGTACTGGAAACAAGACTGTATTTGGATAAATCTGTACAGCCAATTCTTTTTTATGAACCTCAACTAGTACTAGCCTGGTATTGGTAGTTATACTACAAATACACTTCAAAATCTTCTAGTCTGGGTTGTAATGTGATATATCAGTGAACAGTCAACTCAGAATGACAAGAACTTAGATAAATGGTTCACAAGAATCTTTGTCTGTTTCTAGTTCATGTATAAATTGAATATCTGTTTCTATTTTTACAGCCAAACTTTGTTTGATTAGAGCCATAAATTAACACGTTGATGTGCAACAATTGTTTTAGGTGGATGGTACTGTGAATAATTTGCACATTATTGTTTTACAGAGGAGGTACATCAATTGGAAATCAAAGCTTCATATAAAACCTCATTTCAATGTCACAATGGTACCTTTGCTTTAATTGGTGGCGCAGACTTGACCTTAGAATATGACTATGGATACAATTATTCAAAAGTAAGAGTTACATTGCCAATAATTATCTCCCATAATTACATTCAGTTATCCAGTAATTGTGTACTTATTTCAAGATCATTAATTAGCAGTAGAGGAAGCAACAATAAATATAAGCCTAGCCAATTACGATTTTTCCTGAAACTTATACTTTTGTTGACTTTGAAGAGATTTAGTCTCTACTGATTTAGGGTGCCAGGTGATCTTTTCCTAAAATGGTTTTAAAATATGTATGCACTGTATTAAAGACTTGAATTAGGAAATGGTTCTTCTTGTGACTGCAAAATTTAATCATCAGAAACCCTCATTAAATGTAATATATAAACAAGTGCAAACAACTATTTTGTATGGAGGTTGTGTTTAATTAAGATACAAGGTACTAGATGTCTATATCGGGCTGTTCGGTAGTGTAGCAATGTTTAGAATTTGAAAAAAAAAGTTGTTTAAATTGTTAGAAAAACGATTTTTGTCACCTTCTGTTTACATACTTATATGCTTTACCAATAATACTTTATTTACACAAATAAAAATTGCTAAACTGCAACGTTTTGTTTTAAAAACATTAATGCATCAATGTTGTCAACGTTATAGTGTGACCACAAAGATATGTGGATGACTGCAATCGATTATTATATATATGTACTTTAACTTATTTGTGATATTTTCATTGACAGCTGTTTAGTTATTGATCAGTACTGTAATCTTACTATTAAACTGCCTTGTTGTTATATTTAATCTTTAGAGACATTTCTCCTTTAGATCAATCACACTGTTTTGAAAGTCTTCTAGACTTTATACCATTTTACATTTCCAGTGCAGGTAAAAGCTTTTATATCCAAAAAATCAATACTTGAATTAACAACCATTCAGTAAAAGATACTTCACTATATATATATATATATCATGTTATCTAATGCTATTCCTTGGCTTTGGGGTACTGTCATTTCTGACGATATTTGTACATATTTTAGAGTTAAGCATTTTTGGCATGTATTAAATGTGTTTAAAGATTTATAAATTGTTTTTAACCATTGTCTACGTACTATGATCCAATTTTTTTGCACTCTTGACAATATTTAATGTTGCTCTCCTCAATTTGACATGTATTAAACGTGCATTTTAACAAATTTCTCGAGTTTTGAGATCAATCAGATGACTGACTAAAGCTGACATATCATAAAACATATTCTAGTATAATTCTACCCAATGTATCTTGTGGATACTCCTGGTTACACTTTCTGCAGTGTGAAGAGAGATTTTTGTGTTACAAATCTATGGCAAAAGAATGTTCACTGTCTAAAATTTACAGGATATTTTACAAAAGCTGACTGGGGAATATATTTGGCCTTATTTTGAGTAAAATCATGGCTGCAACAGCAATTCCCTTAAAATGATTCACATGTAAAAAAGTAAAGAGATGGCATCTCTTTTTGAGTGAGGCATTGAAAGAATATGTAAGTCAATAAAACTGATGTAAACATTGACCTTGAACTTCATCATCCAAAGTAATCCAGGAAGTGCCAAAGCACACAATGTAGACAATTATTGATAACCTGAAAAGAGCCTCGACTATTACTGACACAAGAAGTTTTAGACCTAAGCAATGTGAAATCATATGTTGGGTGTAAAACTGTTTGGGATGAAAAAAAGTATCTACATGATTTAATGAGCCATGAATCATTTGGTGTGGTTAAAATTGAATTTTTTAATATTTTAGTCACATACCACAAGGACAAATTTGCCTTCATCATAAACACTATGTGTTAAAGTATAAAATTGTAGGCATCAATTTATATGACAACCAATTGCAACCTTATGTATATTTTATACTGCTATATTACTGTATATATAAGGTTTAAATGATCTGGGCCGGGATTCACAAAGATTCTTAAGTAAAAATTCTTACTTAAGTACAACATTTAGAAGTTAAATATAACCACAAATATTGTACTTAAGTAAGAATTCTTACTTAAGAATCTTTGTGAATCCGGCCCCAGAGTCAAGTTTGCCAAATTAGCTATCTTTGCAATGCGTTTTACATGTCCAACTTATACAGTTTTATTATCCGAAAAGGTCCAATGTGTCAGATAGTACTCATAATAAAGGCTTTTCAGTCAAAAGGAAAAAAATGTATTATCCTATACACACTTCTGAATGTTAATTGTCATGTGGTTCTCTTCACATAGGTGCAGAGTTTCCATCTGTATGAAATATTCAAAGGCCGCCATATGTTTGATTTTGAACGTGCAGCTGGCCAAGCTTTCATAAAAGATGAGAGGCTGAAATCATATCAGTGGACCGAAACAGGCATCAAGCTCAAAATACCTCATATCAGTAAAGACACTGATGTGGGCAAATATGAAGGTGAAGTGGATACTGGATCAGACTTCAAAGGAAAATCAATAAAGGTCGAACCAATATTTGGTCAGTCATTTATCTATTATAATTGTTTTTTATATTATAGGTATAAAATATTTTACTTTTGGTTTGTATGTTTAAATAATACCCAAGTATCAGAAGCTAAAACTATAGCTACTAAACATAGGTGTACAATATTAAAAAGTGAAACAAGAAGGAAAACTTCCTAACTGCCATATACAATGCATAAATATAGCCAAATAAATAGCAATACTATACAAGTGCATAGTAAGTGTATTATACTGTGAATATTTATAAGTCATATATTTTGTCTATATTTGATCTTACATTCATTATCTATTAATTTGCTGGAAATATAATTTAAATAATATTATTTCTACCTGAAGAATAATTTACAAGGCTGTCATACACAATGGACCACTGAGTACAAAAACAAGCAGAACATTTTTACCTTTATAGAACATATTCATAGGCTACACTATCAAGTGGCATATTTGCTAAAACTCAGCACTCGTTCACAATATTGTCACCTCAGTTAGGCACAGTAAGGACCATTGGTGAATACCAAGAGGTATGATTTGGTCTATATACACTGCTACTTGAGTCAAATATGGTGTGTGGTGGAACTAATTTTTTACCAAATGACTGTGTATCTTGTTTACAGATTGAGTGTCTCCTGTAAGCTTCTGCATTATGATTTCATTCTTTTATACTCTGGTAGATTCTCACAGGGTTTTTTCTGTCACTCTCCAAAATGACTTTTAAATATTTGACAAAACTGTGTTGTACTGGTGAAATAAAACTAATCCAAAGTGGCTACAGAATACAAGTCGTTTGATTAACCTACTTGTCAGTATATGTTTCATTCTGCATTGTTGAACATTGTTCTAATTCTAATTGGACTTTAACAAAGCTTAATCTCTCCTATACAAAGGAATTATAGGGCACAATATCATAAAAACAGTCAAATACTATCAGTATCCATGAACAGAAAGGGATAAAGCAACATGTGAAACAACCAGGGATATATTAAGGGTAAGGTGGGTAGACCTTTTTGTAAAGATTAGATTTGAGCTTCATTCTGCAGAGGCAATAGAGGGAGACAAAGGAATCTAGCGAGCAAGAGAATTCCACAATATTACCAAACATTTAAGTAGATAGATGAAACTTTGGTACAAAGAAATTACCAAAATTGGCTGCTCCTGGTTCTATAAGAACTACCGTGAGAAGAAAGATATAGAGAAAACATACTTGTGAAAACCAGTGTGAAGAAAGTTGCAAACAAGTGTGGCTCTTTTAAACACTAAGCGATATTCAACGAGTAGCTGATGAAATTTCTTAAGAACATGAGTTATACTGGTGCATCTACTAGTGTCTGATACAATTCAAACTGCACCGTTTCAGATACATTGCAATTTACATATCTTGAACTCTTGAAAGGTGAATTACAGTAATCCACACAAGTACAGGCAAGAGTATTTACCTCAAGTTTACAGAGAAAATCAGAATTGAACCACTTGCCTAGGTTATTGCCTGACTCAGTCGGAAAGAGAAGGCTATCCAAAATGTCAACAGGAAGCATGTATGCAACCTATCTCTTTGTACAAATTAATATAAACTCAGTCTTAGAATTCAATTTGAGTTAAGCTTGAGTTTTAGCATCCTATTTTAATTCATAAAGGCACCTGTTCAACTGATCAAAGTCAAAAGATGAAAATGTCCATACAGTTGGGTGTCACCAAGCTGAGTGGAGTAGCGTACAGCGAAAACAGAACCTTGAGAAACTCCAAGCAACCATTTACAAAGATCGGACAGATCAGAAACAATTTTTTAAACTGATAATGCTCAGTTAAATAGGATGTAAACCATCTAAGAATGGAAATCATAGCTCCAAATCTTGTCTGAGGACAACTGAGAAGAGTGGAATGATCAATTGTGTGAAAGACAGCAAATCGGTCAAGCAATAAGCCAACAATGATAAGTGAGCTTTATTTTCACAAACAGAAGAGCTGTCTGTTGAATGACCCGTTTTGTTAGCCTGTGTTGCCTAAGTCATGGAAATAAATATGTTTTAATAGATGCTTAGCAATCACAAGTTCAACAAACCATGGCCAGATATAGCTATATGATAGCTCCTTAGATTATTGGCTTGAAGAGAAGCTTTCTTAATAACAAGAGTAACCACAGTAGTTTTGAAAGCATTAGGGATATGTCCTACAAGTGAGCAATTATCGAACTTTGTGATAGATGGCAGTAGAATATCAATGCATTTCTTTGTGTGAACCAATGGTTGTGTCTCCAAGACACTGCAAACATCTTCACAGATTGGAGTAAACGAAGCAATTGGCCAGCCAATGATTTATAAGTCTGGCTGGATGGTAGTGTTGCTTCAGAAAACCTATTCAGTTTTTTTGGTTCCTGCCATAGCTTTTTTAGAATCAGGACTATTATATATTATTAGTTTACTGTAATATTCTTACGTATCCTTGTTAACAAATCGATTGCACCAAGCAATCTGGAGAAGAAGTTGAATTCCCTTGAGTGGATTCAAAAGTCTGGCATTGTCTGTCTGGACAATAGTGGTGTATACTATTGATTTTAAACAAATTGTTATGATCTAAATGAGATCATAGACGAAAATTACAGGAAATGTGATTAAGGGAGAAGTTTTGAGATCAGACAAGATGTCAGACATGTTGAAATGGTGATAAATAATGTACAACACTCTGCTTCTTTTATCAGCCACTACACAATGACGGTCATTGGAACATTTGACTATTGCATAATTAGATAGAAAGCCACAGATTTTGATAGCAACAATGGTATCCAGATCACAGGGGGGATAAAATAAGGACACATATGCGACCATGCAAATGGGTAGGTTGACTGACTTTTTAAAATCACACTGGTCCAGGAGAATCATCTATAACAGTTACCTGGAGGTACATCAACGGGGGTATTGAAGTCGCCACAGATAAAATGCAGACAGCTGTTAGGCCCCTGTTCCACCATACGACTAAGGCTCTAGATTATTTTGGGGGGAATCGGTTTCCTAAAAATGTAAACTTCCATAGCAGTCAGTTTGTTTGGGTCAGTTGCGGTCTGTATAAATATCAAACATGTTTGATATTTTTCACGATTGTAACCGATCTGACCCAAATTTACACCAAATATACAACTCTGAATGCCTAAAAGACGTCACAGCTTAGTCCCAGGAGATCTGGCATTAACCACAACAAAAATCGGCCATTGCTGTCTGAAGAAATCTGTTATTAGTCCCAGGAGGGCTGAGGTGGCCTCAAACAAGCCTGAGACCCAGTCGGTATAACCCCCATAGGGTCGGGGTTGAAACAGATAAAATACGTTTCTTAATTGCTTCTCAGTCAGGGAACGATTGTGACTTGTCTGAGGACATATGAGGCTTCCCAAGGCTTCCTGAGGACGATCTGAGCTTAATTACAGACGTGGATCCAGATTCCACTTGCCTGATCATTTTAAAGATTTTCCTGACTTTCAATGATAAAGGGTTGGGGATGAATCAAGCCTTAATCCTTTGGTCGAACATTAAAAATGGATGTGGTAGACATGAGGGGTGTCATAGAATGGTACAACTCACACCTATGGCAAGTGCAACAGCAAAAAGTGCTCAATATTGTATATTCCTAAATCGATATGATTTTTAAAAGTTGTTGAACAATAAATAGTCTTAAACTGGCTCAACTGTGGGTATATTGATCGCATGGGTGACTCATGGGTACCTAACACCCTACATTATAGGCTCTTTTAAGATAAATAAGAGCCCACACAGAACAGAAAAACAACAACAGAAAACCAGGAACAGCGTGTATAAAGTTAGCCAAATTGAATTGAGAATGCATAGGTATATGAGCTATTAAACCCGCTTATTTGATGCTAAGTATTCAAGTTAAAATCTAACACAAATGCACCTGTTAGATGGGCGATAATACCTTCTATTTCATTTAGAGATGTATATAAATGAGTAGGAGGAAATTAAAACATAAAAGACAGCAGAGACTCTTTAACTGTGTAGAAACTAGCTTATAAGGTCACAATTTTGCATATAAAAATTATAAAGCATGTCTAAAACAAATTTCAATATGTGAGCCACATACAAACGAAATGACTGGGTACCTGAAGGTGGAGAAAAGGGAATGGTTCCAGTTCTTGAATATATATTTGTATGTTTATTCTTAGATCACCTGTAATTGTACTTTTCCTGTAATGATCTGAGTTTCGTCTCAAAGACACTCTACCTTCTGAAATGTTAATACATCCCATTTTTCATCACACTCTTCATCAGAATAGATATCATGATTATATGTAATGGATAATTGTACTCCATTTTCTAAAAAAAACTGAAAGGGTATCCTGATGTTTTCCAATGTGAGACAAACTACAACTCTTATTCACAATAAATAATTATTTTGCTTTCGGCATGTACTAAATAAATGCACTTTGCGCCAAATCTGGACAGATTCAAACTATGCTCATTGTGAATATACATGTTTATTTATTTGACAGATCCACCAGCGGAAGTGAAAATCAACACTCACGGTGGTGTGGTAGAAAACATTAACTTGACAAAAGGTTTTAGGAACTTCACACTCCAAGCCTCAGCAGAATCAAATGCTACTATTACTTGCAGCAGTGTCGTAATTACATGGATAACACTACCAGTGGGGATGATCCGGTCCTGTTAAGCTGAAGGTAAATTGGATGTTACATGGGCAATGCCTTCTCCATTAATTTCATTTTTTTTCCAGGATACGAAAACCTTAGTGTTATGTCACAATACGTTTTACTGAACATAACTGACACTTCATGTGTGATGTATTACAGGTAACTCATGGTCCTTATTATATTATATTATATATTGCTGGACTGCTAAATATGAGCCCTTTATGAACACAAACTCTTCTGGAAAAGAGCCAACATAAATACCCCTTTTTACACTACAGGTGGTATCAACCGCAGTAAAGAGCATTTGGTGAAATGTCACTACCTTGTATCCAATCCATACATCTTTTTGCAGCATTGTAAGTCAGTGGTGAACGGTCCATTTCCTTATGGATCCTATCAAAGTTGTAAAATATTTAAACTTTTCACCTCTAAATTCAGTACCGTGAGCATGCATAGACATTTTTCTGCATGCACATATGACTTTTTTTAATATGGTAACCGACGGTGTGGTCTACGGTCTACATAAGGTTGTGATTCAGTCATCTTTTGGTGTAATACGACAACATAAGGTGAGTTAAGGTATTGGTCTGTTCGTCCAACGGCTACCGAAGATGAGTTGAAGTTAATGGAGGTTGCTTCTCAGGACCAACTTTTGTAGTTCTGTCATATTACTGTTATTGATAGTGAACATTCTGTGGTCAATCAGTGGCCGTCCGTCTGTAGTGTGAACAATTTGGAAGAAATGGAGAGACCTGGGGGTAGTTCAACTACTGAGTGCGCATAAAGTGTAAAGAATTACACCTAATCAATTAGTAATCAGACAGACATCCAACTGAATCATTGGCTACTACATTGTTTCTTTAACTGAAGCATTATAACTGACACCTCATAATTATTCATTGAATGTAGTGGCCGACAAGGATACGTCAGAAAACTTTAATGAACTATTCATATAAATACTATAAACCTCTAATTCTAATTCCAATTCTAATTTGACTTTTATAGCGCTTAATCTCCACTGAGTAGTGGACTCTAAGGCGCAACAAGACAATAGCAATAGGCAAAATTCAAAGTCCAGGGACAAAAAACAGGTCGGCACCACAGAGAAGCCATAACAAAAGTGAGCTAAGGAGGATAAGCCTTTGCGTAGAGATATGTTTTGAGCTTCTTTCTAAAAGAGGCCATAGTGGGTGATGCACGGATGTCTTCAGGGAGTGAATTCCAAACAGTGGGGGCATCAAAGGCAAAACTGAAGCCAAACTGCTTAGTGGACTTGTGAATTGTGGGTTGAAATTTTGGTACATTGAGGAAATTGGCAACACTCTGAATGCGTCTAGTATTGTAAGTAGTGCGGTATGTGGATAGATGTGGAGCGAAATATTTAGGGAAACCAGTATGAATGAACTTGTACACCAGGGTAGCCAGTTTGAACTCTGAGCGAAACTGAATAGGGAGCCAATGGAGTTTCCTGAGTACCGGTGTTATATGAGTGTATGTACACGAATTTGTGACAATTCTAGCAGCACAATTTTGGATTGACTGTAATCTATGGAGACTGGCTTTAGAGAGACTCCTGAAAAGTGAGTTACAGTAGTCCAACCGACTACTAACAAAAGCATTGGCAACCGACACAGTGGCATCCTGAGTCAAGAACTGCCTGATATTTCTAAAATCCCTCAGTTGACAAAAGCAGCCTTTACAAACTTTCTGTACGTGTTTTGAGAAGGAAAAATCAGAGTCGAACCACACACCCAGGTTCTTGACAGACTCAGTGGGGTGAAGGGGGTTGCCCAGGATATCAATTGGGAAACATGCACTTAACCTTTCTCTCTGCTTCTTGGAGCCAAAAAGTATGAACTCAGTTTTATCAGGATTGAGTTTAAGTTTGCTAGACGACATCCATTCTTTTACATCTTGAAGGCATCTATTCAACTTATCAAAGGCAGCAGAGGCATTCCTGTGTGAGAGATGGACATAGAGTTGTGTGTTGTCCGCATAAAAATGGAAGTTTACACCTTTGTGTCTACCAATCAGTGTACTAAGGGGAGATGTGTACAGAGAAAATACGAGAGGACCCAAAACAGAAACTTGAGGTACACCAAACAGGAGTTTTTTTAAGTTAGACAATGTGGAACCAATCTTTACACACTGATAGCGTTCAGTCAAATATAAAGAGAACCATTTTAAAACTGAACCGCCAACACCGAACCAATCCAGAAGACAGCCAAGGAGAGTGGAATGATCAATATTATCAAAGGCAGCCGAAAGATCTAGAAGTACCAAGGCAGTGGCTTTACCCCGAGATAGTGATGAATGAATATCATTTTTGATGGAAAGCAGAGCCGTCTCAGTTGAGTGACCTGACTTATATGCAGACTGGTATGAGTTATCCAAGTCATGTTGATGAATGTGATTTACCAGCTGTGATTAACCATCCGGGGTAAGTGAACAAAGGAAACTATCAGAATCAGTGGTACGAATATGTGTTTCAGTCAGACAGAGGAAATCAAAGGAGTAAGATGCTATGGTGTCAGCAAGGAGAGGGCCCTTATTCCGGATTGACCTTGCATTTACTAAGCCAAGCATAGCCGGTCCAGGATTTATGGCAACATCACCGCACATAAGAATCAATAGCATGAGCCTGCTCTGTTTTATGGTAGGGGGAAAAACATGGGAGGTGGAGCTATAGGAGTAATTTTTAGCAATCCTTAACATGGATGGAATGAGGAAACCATTTCCCCCAAAAATATGAGAGACACTCCTGAGATGAGTAGCAACCATCAACATGGTGCAGAAGAGTAGAATGCGCATGGCAAACATCTTAGTTGTGTTGGTCATCTGACAAATGCCCTAGGATTTAATATTTAACCTCTATTTCTCAAGAAAAAAATCTATTTTACTCTGAAGTGTATTTTAAGCGGAAGTACCAGGAGTGATCATTCCTTGTGAGTAATAACATTGTAAATAAAAAAATAAACAAACTGATGTAAGTAGATGTAGGTTGGTCCCAGACAGCAAAGTATGCTTGTTAATCAACTCCACTTATATAATTCACTGGCCAGTATATCAAATTTGACTAACTCATATTATTAAGACTCTTGACTGTAAATCCATTTTAGAATTTTTTTTTTCGCAAAAGAGTATAGGGTATATATTTGTGCACTGGCAAAACCCAGGTTAAGATGTTCAGAATATGTGATGTGCTGATTGTGATGCTAGTATCAAGTCATAAATGTGATTTTAGATGAGAGAAAAGCAACTGTCTGTCCACTGCAATTAAAAGAGTCAGAAATGACAGCAGATGAATGTATCACACTAGACGTGTATGCCGAACAGTATGGTGTCCGGAGTGAGAACAAAACTTACACAGTCTGCTATTATAGTAAGTTGAAACTTTCAGGCAAAAGATATGTAAAGATTTGTGTACTTTCTGCAAACTTTCAAATATCACCAATAACCACAGAGTTTGGGGCATATTATCTCGCTGGAAGCACTGTGAGATAAAGAATTCACAGTCACTCATCATATTGCAATGTATAATCATCATTACTAATAATAAAAATATTTTCAGGTTCAGAAGAAGAGTCCGACTCAGGTAAAATAGTTTACAGGAGAGAGAGATATATATTTTATATGTATGTATATATAATCTACTTTGCATGTGTTATCCAGCCACCAACATGTTGTCAGGGTGAAAATGAATTTTCTCCTAACCACTATCCCGGAAAAAAAGCTTTACAGCTGGGCTTATGAAATTTATAAAACATGTTCTTCTGAGAACTGCAATAATTATGGCATCATTGTGTAATAACAAGATTGTCACTGTGCCTTTTTTCTTTAAAGTTAAGTTTAATGTTTATGTATTGGCAAATCTCAGCTTTTTAACCTGGAGAAATAGCTTATCTTTTTTGGTAATATATATATTGAAGAGACATGTGTACATAACCTATAAACATGAAGATATTCGATCTTGTAGTTCTCTATTAAAGGACACCACAAAAGAAAAATACCCAACTTACTCTATTTGGTGGTACAGTAAGAGTCCTGCAAAGTGGCTTACGACAGACAAATCTAGTCTTGAGCAAATATTTTTGAAATATTCAAAGCCTTATATAGCTAATATGTGCAATGAATTAGTGTACATTGTGGCATCAGATATATATTTGCTTATGCACTGTATTGTACAACTTTATAAAAACATTCTATACATTGGCATTTAAACAGCTTAAGCTTTCTGAGATTTGCCTATAGCTCAACTTATCAAAGGTCCAGACCTTTATCCCTTGTGACTCATAGTTTCCTACACAACAAAGTTACAGTTCTTCCTGTATCCACAGTTGAAGGATGTTATTTTGAAGTTGATTAAAGATGCTTTATTTTAAGCTTGAGTTAAATTTACACATAATATTGTCATTGGAAATTAGCTAATTACAAAATATATAAATGTTGGCACAAATCTATTGCTCAAATGAGATGAATAGACAAACTATACTTTACCACTAAATGAGTTTCCAAGTCTAACAATACATTTGGATGAAATATGGTCAAACGAGTAAATCAACTGAAAATCTATAACTTTTATGATGGCTTTCTTATACAGTCAGAGAGATGTGGCTTCTAGCTTCCATATGATTGTGCATTTCTGAATAAATGATGCATGATGTATATTTCCTGTAATATTACAATTCCTATAATTTGATTGCAATCAAGAAACCCATATCTGAGATGCTCTTTTAATGTGTGAAAACCTTAAAAGCTTAAAACATCAAATTTATTGTAAATATATTTCCTGTGATTTGGCTGTGTTCGACTGTGCTAATTATTTTAAAATGTTGGAGTGATGAAGGAAACTTCACTGCAACATATGACACATAACTATAAAACTAAACAAGAAAAATAATTTTGTCAACAAATTACTTTAAATTCTTCCCAAAGTTTACCAGTTTAAAATAATGAGGGATGATCTCATTTCAAGACTGGTATTAAAGAAGTTAGGCAAAGAAATAAACTTAAATAAATTTAAAAATATACAGTTGTGATGTATGCACATAAAACACTATCCAGTACGCTCTGTTATGTGTAATGCACTGGTTTTATCTCCCGCTGATAAACAATTCTCCCTCCACACACAAGTGGCAACAACTGGGAAGTGACATCATTTTTGAGAGTTTCCCACACACTAGCTGTGAATAGATACACTGATACTTTGATTCTAAGGCAACAGTTTCTTAATTTTATCTCTTAAACTTAAAAGGGTTACACACATATCATTTAAAATGTGTAATGTCTTAATCAGATTTTAAACTTTTCCACATTCTATATAAATCTTAGTTTATAAAGCTGTGTTGAAAATAATTTAAACTCCATGAAGAAAGATATACTGGTTTGAAAAATAGATTGATAGCAAGTTATGATATTAAGGAGCATCCAAAACTTATGATGTGTAGCACAGACACTTTCCAGTTTCATTGATTCCATTTAGCAATGAGAGGTCCTCAGTGGCCTAGTGGTTAGCAAGTTTGGCATCTAATCATAGGCTGTCACCTCTGTGGGTTCGAGTCCCACAAGTGGCAATTCTGAGGACCTGTCCCAATATGACCCTGGCTGTTGAACGGGACGTAAAACCCCAACTTTGTCCATTTAGCAATGTTGTAGTATAGATTAGTTATGGCGACTAACTATTTCATTCATTAAATATAAGTATAATTCAAAAGGTTGAGGCGTTACAACTGTTTTATTGCTAAACGTAATTACTATTGCAGCATTAACCTCAGATCTGAAGAAATAAATATTGAGAACTATTTAAAATTTTCAATCCTGGCAGCAACCATCTTGAATTTTTCACGTTCTCAGATGATGTCAGCTGAGCATCATTTAGATTCTGATTCTATGGACCTTCATCTAATAAAAACAATAAAAACCTGCTTTGGGTAGTATTTTTGCAAGGTTCTCTTAAAAAGTAGGGTTCTGCGTCAGGACTAAAAGCTTCATCATAAACAAGTTAGAGTATCCTATGCCATCTGAACAGGCTGGAAAATAAAATTCGATTTGGAATCTGTTTCGATCATTATTCAAACTGTTTAACACCAACCTGATGTTCAACCAAGGACAAAAATGGAATTGCAATTAAACCTTATTATGATGTAATGCAAATTTTTCAATTAACAATTGTGTATGGTGATCTTATGCTATGAGTTATGCCTACACAAAGACATAACAGTGACTTTCTTGATGCGTTTTAAGGTAAATAAGACCACTGAGCATAACTTTCAATGTCTTTGTGCACATGTTAGCAAATGTTGGGGCAATTTCAAGAATAAAAAGAACTGAAGTCACTTAAAATAATATACAATAAATATCTTCAAAACGAGTGCATTAATGTTTTGAAGTCAAGATAAATAATCACGGTTGACTAAACTGAAATAACAAATAACATTTTTAGTTACTGACATACTTAAAGTTATTGTCAAATTAATGAAATCCAACCAAATACTATCTGTTATTGCATGTCATAACTTCTCTCTAAACTTTACTTCAGGTAAGTAGAGACATTTATTATGATTTCATTAGGACAAAATATGTTTATTATAAAATGTGCTTAAAACATAAATATTGCCTTGACTTTAATATCATGTGTTAGTTTTCTATTTTTACTTGATGTAGGCCATATACTCAAGATTACTGGAGTGACGATAGGTGTAGTCGTTATTGCGATTTTCATCTTCCTAGTTGTATTATATTGGACAAGGAAAGGTGGGCTCAGAATTTATTAATACTAAAATACATGAATATATAATTTTAATATTTTACTTTCACATATACATAATTATGTGATTGTCAGATATGAGTGTTAATGTGAGTATATTTTGCAAAAAGATGAAGATAGCATATCAAAATTTGTAGTTATCATATGTTAAATAGGCCCGACAATGTACAGTTCTTGAGGAAAGAATGTAAACACACCAAGCTTGACATGTATTTTGCGTGGAAAATACTCCCAAAAGTTATCCTCTCGAAGTGTTATTTGGCCCCAAATCAACTTGAATGGCCATCCAACTTTTCGCTTCTTACAAATATTGGCAATTGAACGATACATGAATAGTGTGAGGAATAAAAGTTATAAGCATGCAATACATAGACATTGATATTTCCTTAATGTTTTTATTGGATGTCACGGCTGTGTTGCAGAGGCTGTATTTACATTCACTGTGATACTTTTTAAACCCCAAAGTTATTGAAACGCAATGACTGCAGACAACCAGATATGTGAAATTTTGCAGACTCCATCTTCTTCTACCAAAACATAGTTATTCTGACAATAATATGCCGAATTCACCCAATCTGCATACAGAGCTGGTCATTCCACTGAAACTGCATTACTGAGTATCAAAAATGACATCCATCTCATACTGGACGGGGTTAGCCTACAACACTTGTCTTACTTGATCTGTCAGCTGCTTTCGACACAATTGACCAGGATACTCTTCTTAAATGCAGCCTTGGCTTTTGATAAATTGAAATCACGTCTTTAGGTTGTTCAAGAATGGATGTTGTTAAGTATACTTAACTTAAACCCTGATAGAACAGTGTCTAATTTTTTTCCTTATCGTGTTTGGCTCGTGAAAATAAATTGCCACCCCCCTGTCATGATATTTAATAGTTTCATGCATCCATCAGTTGTTGTAAAGAACCTGATTCGATTCTGATTTTTCCTTTGCTGATCATTTGCTCAATATTTACATGACTTGTTTATTAAAATGGGTGGTCTCAAGCGTTTTAGCCTGCATTGGACAGACGAGGGTACAGTCGTTGCAGCAAATTCCTTGGTGTAGTAGTCATCTTGACTATTGCAATTCTCTCATCAGAAGTGTATCTAGTTCGAACATGCACAAACTCCGGTGTACCCAGAATCTACTGAGTTGCAAATTGTAACAGACACACACAGACATATCCCATTGCAAAAGAATCCATCGGTTGCCAGTTTAATTTCACTGCATTTACAAAATGGCCACTTTGGTTTTTCACAGAGATCATCCTAACCATTTTGCTTCTCTTTTATATCTCTGATGTGGTAGATATGGCACAGGATTTAAAATCCCCATGAAAGGTTTTTGGAAGTTAATCAATTCTGTCCCACTATACATAAATAAAATTTATTATTTACCTAATGATGACCATTCTAATCAACTCTAGCCTGTTTCGGGAAAACGTTAAAATCATAAATTTTTAAAAAGAGTTCACACCTAATTACATAAACTGTCCGGTGTCTAAGAGGCATCAACTTGGCTATGGAATAATGATTATTTAATTGGTTTCTGGTGTTGTACCTTAGAGATTACTTTGTCAGATATTAGGCCCTAAAAGCTGTAGAATAGAATAGAATAAAATAGCTACAGCAAAGAGAGTTCAGTATCAGTATCAGTATCGAGTATCAGTAAAAATATAGGTTTTGAAAATTTTTGAAACTTTATACAAATGCCTCTTAGCATTCATATTTATTGGATATAAGACAAATTTGTCAAATCCTAAAAGTTAATCATTACATGACTAAAGTGATGCGTGCTTATACATGTAGATAAAAAAGTGTTTTGAATACATCTCAATTTGGGATATACTGCTACATTAACCATATTGATGAACAGAGCTTGTTCCCTTCTTTAATTTACTCATTGACATCAAGCCTTAATTTGACACATAAATTGAAGACAAAGAATAAGAATCTACAGTTTTGGACGATTGAAAAATAGATTGTGTAAAATGTTCTAAACATTTTACTTTGATAAATATATTATAAATTATTATATAAATAAACCTTAATCTCTCTCCATAGCAGGAAATTTTGTTTCTGTTTTACATCGAATATTTTCAAATTTTTGTCATCACATTTCAAAGATCTTCAGTGATTGATATTGTATAAAGTGGTAACCCTTAAGTGTCTTACCTGACCTGAAACAGTCACTTTTAGATAAGATAAGATAACCTTTTAGTATTTCGAACACTGCACAGAACATACTTTGCATAGTTTTTGTGTCACATTTATTTGAAGGTTGTGATATCAATATGTATAATGTATTCTTTTGTTTATCTACTGTGGATCAAGTTTAACTGATATAGTGTGAAAAACATCAAGTATCCACACAATTTTATTTTACTTTATTCTTTTGAATAGGAATGAATCAAGAAAATAACAGAAAATACATTTCGCCAAATCAATCTGTGGACTCACAGTGAACAGGTAAAAAGTACCCAATCTTTATTCCAGCTAACTGAAAAACTAAATTCATGAAACTTTAATAAGTATGTGATCAGTGATTACTAATTACTAGATTGTCAGGTTAACTAACATGCACAAACAAAGCTTAGTTTGAAAGTTAACTTTATAGTCTTTATAATTTTGAATTTTGAAAAAGGTGGCATCGACGTGTCTATTGTGTATGCAATCTAGTGGGTAACACTCGATTTAGAGTACAGAGGACATGGTTCAAACCCAGGTACAGGGAGAAACATACTGGCTCAGATGATCACTTATAATGGTGGTCCTCTGTCATTGGGTCCTATCCCCATTGGCAGTCTATAGAACCTCACAGATGTTGATGATTGGTCATCTTTTAGCCTCTGTCTTTCAGTTAGGGGAATGCATGTCACTTGAGAGCTTGGGCTGTGCTTTTTGTTCAGTCAGATAGGTCAAATGGCTCTTTCAGTACTGTAGTACGTGGGGATATACATACAATACAATACAATACAACTGGAATGCTTGCTTTGCTTGGTGTGATACAAAAACTGCGAAATGACGTGTAATTTAATTTCATGATTAAATATTTAAATATAACATTTTTCCCTTATCAGAAGGAAAGAATATGCTGATGTTTATGTCAATGTTAATATAAATAATCAAATTTACTCATTTTAAGCATAATATTTGTGTTTCTTTCACAGGTGTAATGACAAAGCAGAACAGTTGATGAGAGAAGTTTGATGTTTTAAATTTAAACTGTTATCATCTTTCTGAGGCAATAACAAAACCATTTGGTTCTTTTAGTATTACTGTTCAACTCCTGCAGACATTTATGGCATTTTATTTAAAATGAAAGCTTTGTTCATTCTTGGTTATGCAAAGAAACTGGCAATTTGTTGTACTTGTGTACATTATTACACTGAAATACTAAGAATTTGAAGAACAATTACCAAAAAAGCCATTAAATTTGTGCATCTAATTTTTTCTATCATAATGTTGTTTATCCATTTGAATGTACGCTGACAGTATATCTAAACTATGTCAAAATTAGCTTAAATAACAACATGCCAAGATTACCGTTTTGTAGGTGTTTACTTCAGTTTATTGAATAAGTTTAAGGACTTTCAGTTCAATTTCAATAAATTTATGTTGTGAAGCGAAAAGTGTATATTTTAATTTTTGTCCATGACACAGATCTTAATATATATTATCAGTTGCCACTACCCAGAGTGAGTTGGCCCCAGTAAAATTTGAAAACACCATACATAAGATTAAAAGGGGCAATCTACCATAAAGGTTACCTATACAGGTGAACATAAGGTCAGCCTCATAACTGACATGTTAGTATATGTACAATAAAAGATTTATCACAGAATACCATTACCTTCAGTTTTACGAACAGGAGGTTACCTGACCTTGCAAGGTCATAATTAAACATATAGTTAACAGAAGTTTACATGCCATATGATGTCCCAGTATGGGCAATGTCGCATTGTATCACAGAAGAATTCAATCACATTTTCTATAAATTATAATTATACCCTTGTACGACAGCAAAGTTCTAACAAGTAGCTTCAGGGTGAAAAATTGCTGAAGGTCAAATCAAGAGGCACAACTTGTGGCTGTAGTCCGAGAAAGAGCGAAGACCCATATCAGTCCAGAGGGAGAACTCCCATGATGGGAGCAAAACCTGGGGTCGAGGTAATCACACCAAGCCCAATTAGAAGGAATGAGGAATGGAGGAGGCAAATGTAGAGGGAATAACGGAAGGGACCAGGGAAGAGTGGTGTAAATAGGTCCAGACAGATCATTTCCAGGATCCATGTGCCATTATGCTCTGAAGGGGAACATTGTTATCAAAGGCAAAAGTGGCCCCTGATCGAATGAAAGTGTGGAATCCACGTGGCTTAAGTGGAATATTTCTAATTCTGAGAATAAATTTCAAAGCATCTCTAACGGTAGTGTCAATGATCTGATTGTGAGGGGAGGTGATATTTGCAAATAGAGGGGCAGAAGGGGGAAGGGGACGTGTGGCTAATAACTGATGCAAAGCTCTGGCAGGGCAAAGGTAGGTATTAGCTAATTGGGGAAGAAGAACCACATGGTATGCTCTATGGTCCTGAAGGGTCTTGGACCATTTGAGAGTAACATGGACTCCAGGAGGTTGAAAAAACAGATCCTGCCTTAGAATGTGCTTGCTTGGGTCAAATTTTTTACTACTATGAGGGGCGATATTGCTCATTCTAAGGAAGCCAAAAAAGGCAACCAGGAAAATGGCCCTAAATAAGCAAGGATCGCCAAGCAAGTCACAGGATATGGATATGTGGTACATGGTTTTAATATCAAAGATGCCCTTAGGGGAAGGAGCAAATTGTGAATTTATAGATACACTCTTTTTGAGAACAGCAGGAGAAATTTGTCTACAATACAAGTATTCCAAGAAAGTAAGAACATTGTGTACAGAGATCTGAATTGGGAGTTTCATAAATATCAAAAATGCTAAGAAAGTCTTAAAATGGGTGGTGTGGGCAGCAACGGTGGAAGGCCTGTAGGCTTGGTCAATCCCGTGCCAAGCATTGTCCATCAACACCACTGAACCTGAAGTGCCACCTAAAATATAAGAAAATTTACAAACTAAGCACCATATCAAAGAAATTGTGTGGGACTCTTTAGAAGGTGATTAAAGAGGTTCTCATCTATCCTATGGGGGAAAACAACCTACACAGGGCGTCAGCAATGTTGTTTTTGATGCCTGCAATGTGTTTGATGTTGATATCAATGTCATAGGAGGCTGTAATTAGCCAGATATTCCTTAAACAGGCAGCTAGGACAGGATCTTTAGTTTTACTGTTACCAATCACCTGAACGACTGCTTCATTGTCACAAAATATAAGGACCTGGGTACTAGGCCAAAGTTTACCCCACACCCTGAGGACCACTAACACGTTCAGCATCTCTCAGTGTACAATGGTTGCCTGAAAGTTGTGAATTGGGTATACGGGGAAAGCGTAAACTCTATCTTTTCATACCCCCCTATGCCTGTGAGTGACGCATCCACAAAAACTGTGTCCATGGTTTGGGGTGATGGCTTCTTATACAAAATCTTGCCATTAAAATGGGGGACGAATTGAATAAACCAGTCTAAGTCTTTAAAGAAGTCAGGGGAAAGTTTAATTCTCTTTTTATCATGATTTTGCCTGAAGAGAAAGAGCATTCGATTGACAAAAATACGAGCAGGGTGGACACATTTGTGAAGGTAGAGGAGCTTGCCAAGAAGTGATTGGTAGGCCTTTTTACTCAGAGCTTTCGCAGATCTGATTTTCAGACATTCAGAATAAATAGCCTGAAGTTTTTCCTGCTCAATGCTGAGAACATTAGATGCCAAGTTAATGTTAATCCCCAGACAAGTGAGGGCCTTACATGGAGGACTTCTCTTGTCCTCGTTTATAGGGAGACCAAGTCTGTGAATCAGGTCAGAAAGGGCACAAAAAGCCTCATAAGATTGATGAGTAGACGTCCACATTTTTCACAGTCATCTTTGGTAATCTCGTTAACTATGTCATCAATTGTTGGAAATTTTAATAGAAAGAGGTAACCATCAAAAAATGACCTGTCCACTGTATCATTAACTGAGCTACCTTTTGGGTAAAACAAATCCAGGATTATTTGCCTTTTATTCCCCTCCTTGAGGCACGTAAGCAAGGGTGAACAGTGAAATTCATTAAATTCTATTTTATCTACATGGCCCAATATTGCCCTCAACTGAATCTCCTTATCCAAGTAATCTTGGACTGCATCCGGATATTGGTTGGCTGAGAAATGGTTTCTAACCTCGGTATTAGATAAGCTATCAGTAGTAACCAAGGAGAGGGGGAAACCGAACTTAATGTATTACAGCAGCACGGGATCCGGATAGTCAGCCAGACATTCTTTCCAAGCAGCAACATTTAGACTGGAAACTACTGGGATTCTGGCTTGTTTGTAATTTGGCACCCCGGTAGTTCTGATTATTTTGGCGGCTGTAATGTAATCCAATATAGATTCGAGTTTTTGAGGACACCTGTCTGGCCCAATGAATTCGAATTGTTTGACAGTTGTGGCCAGGAAGCCTCTGTTTTTGCCAGCGATCTTAGTATCTGCAACTGGAGCATCATAAAAATGACACCCCAGGTCGATCATGTCAGGCATAGATTGACGGCCATATCGGTCATGTGTGACAACCGATTCGTTTCTGATTCGTTTGGTTCGACGCAGAATGTGTGTTAACACTAGACTGAGCATTCATTGCTATCTGTGAAGCACTTCCAGGTGAGAGTCACTTCTTCGATTTTATGCATGGATACTGCATAAGCGTTGCGTACAGTCGACCAGGGCAGTGACGCGACATCCCTCATGGAGTAAATGGTCTGTAACAGGGCATGTCGGGAAACTGCCCAGCAACCCACTGGGGCAGTGATAATTCATATACATCACTCATTTCCTACCTTGGCCCCCGTGGTAGCCCTCATTGGGCCAACGCATTGATGGTTCAGAAGTAAAGTCATCAACTGTGTTATACCGCCCTGATCTGCGCGAGGTGGTTTCCTTACCTTGTAAAGCCATGTTCCTGGTCTGGGCTTCATAACTTGCCAGGATGCCAGCAACGGATTCCGAAATGGCAGGAATTCTCCTCAATATTTTAACGTCTTGCATAATGTGATTTCGGTAGTGGTCAGTGCTCGAGTTGACCACATGTTGACCTGTGGTCGCAATGCTTCTAATCTAATCTAATGTGGACTTTTATAGTGCTTAATCTCCATCTCAGATGGACTCTAAGGCGCAACAGAACATAAAGCAAGGGCAATTAACATTAATCTGGGGATATAGCAAGGTCGTACCAAGGAGACAGCCTCGAAAGAGTCCCTGGGAAGGGATATCTGTTGATTGAACCAGTGTATGAGGCACTTGAGGGTGAATCTGAGTCCCTTCTACGGTATGAGGCGATGGCGGCGGAATGCATGTTTGATCCTGATGCAAATGCTGAGATTGAAGTGGTTGGCACCTGTTGTGCCCATCGGACCCCGGGTTTACTGGGGAAGAGGTTGACACCCCCTGTGCTTCTAGTTTTTCAACCCGCCCTGCCAATGATATGGTTGATTGGGCAATATCAGTCAAGATGGCCATGATTGATTGGTTAGAAGGATCAGCTTGAACAGAACCTTGGTCAGTACTCACAATACCTGGCGGATTTGACTGAAGAAAAGATCCCTGAGATTCTGCATTAGCCACCTTCTTGATTTTCCTTGTGGATATCCTGGCTCGTGCTGAGGCAGTTACCTTCTTCCTTATGTTACTAGGTATATCTTTACCCTCCTTAGGTATTCTTATAGCGATTCGTCCACAATATAAAATAATAAAACAATAAAATCACTAATAACTGATAAAATCTTCTTCAGTTTCTTTAAAAATTTCAAAATTTTCTCTACTTGGTGCCTTCGTTGGACCCCAAGTTCAAAGTGACACAAGGGTCCACAAGACAGAGAACAGCAAGGGTCAGCCTCACTTGCATTCCGAGGTCAAAGGTCAGGCCACATATGATGCCAAAAGTTTTAAGGTAGGTAGCAACTGAGAGTGCAGGCACCTACATTGCCATGCATTTCACAGTGTTCATGTTATAAGCACAGGAATATACTGTCTGGATAAAAATGAAAGGAAAAAGTATGTAATTTTTTCAGAAATGCCTTTCCCTCGCAATCACCTTAGAATGTTATTTGTAGAAAGAGTTATTTGTCTCTCTTTGTGTAAGTAGCTGTTGTTAATATTCTGTCATGCTGGTAGCTCTGAATCTATTATCATTTATTACTCCAAAGTATATTAACTAATCATTAGGTATGTAAGAATGAAGAATTGTAAGAATGCACTTAAATAAAGGGAGTCTTTATTCATCAGTTGCCCAGATTCGAGCCTTTGTTGAGTGGTCAAGATGGATATTTTTTATTGAAGTCATGGATTCATATACTATGCTAGAAATATAGAAAAGTTAAAGTATTAGAATATTACTTAGTAAGATTTCAAAAATCCCCAAGCCCAACTAGAAACGAAGAAGGGATGACCTGGTAAAAAGTGGCGGGAATGATAAAGGCAGACTGATGCATTTTCTAGATAGGTCCCTACTGAGGAGCTCTTCCATGGATCACGGGCCATGATGTCCTGGAGCTGAACTTTATTAACAAATGCTAGTGTGGCCCCTGATCACTTAAATGCATGAAACCCATGGCCCTCAAGATTAATGTTTTTATGCAATAAGATTCTCTTCAGTGTATCTCTTATGTGGGTTTCTATGATCTTGGGTGTGGGTAAAACTTATGTGCAAACAAAGGAGCTGTTGGATGAAGTGGTCTAGATAGAAGGCTAGGCAAAGGAGATGGTTTGATTCCTTTGTAATTGGATCCCGTGTTTGGCTTTGTGGTTTTGCAAGGTCTTATTCCATTTTAGGAGTAGATGGGCCCAAGGAGCAGTAAAAATGAGGTCTCAGAAAATAGCGACTTTGGTCATGATGGGGCCACTTAAGACATTCTGAGGAAGCCAAGTTAAAATTATGTAGGGATCTTATGCCAGGTACAGGTATTTTGAATTGTATCAATCAAATCTTCATTTTCTTTTTTATCTGAGTCCAGAAGACGAGATAACAAGTCTGCCACTTTATTGGAACACCATTGGATTTGGTCAGTTTCTAACAGGGAAAACATCAGTGGCAGTGATTAGTCAAATATATCTTAAGACACAGTGATAACATATCATATCTTGTTTATCCAGCATTGACTACTTGAACTGCTGCTAGCTTATTACAGTAAAACGTCACTGCAGAGTGAGCCCATTTTGCAGCCCATAAGATTAAGCATTTTAAAATGTATAATTTTTCTCTACTCCATATGAATTGAAAATAGCTGTAGCATAAATCTCCTGATTCCAGATATTTCCAGGTCAGTCAATGAGGCATCTATGGCAATGAGTGGCCATTCTGGCTTGTTAATGTATGTGACGCCATTGAAAGATAAAAAAAAAACAAGAACAAACTGAATTTATCTATGAAAATCTAATGTCAAGACTATTTTTGGTTTCGGCATTGTATTGGTAATGGTGTGTGCTGGGCACACACAATGATGGATATATAATAATTTGCCTAAAAGTGACTGAAAAACTGCCCGAGTCAAATGATGCTACTTACTGATAGTGATATGGGCAATCAAATAAAAACATGCCTCCTGCAACACAATTTATCTTAAGAAAATAAAAGCTCCAGTAGCTCCAGTGCTTCTGTTCAGGCTTTTGTGTAAATAAATAAATAGGATATAATAGGTGTCAGGACTGTCTGAGTAGTGTCTGGTAGTGTCCCCACAAGTGACTCATGATTTTGATGCTACAGTTTAGATCATCCTGCTGGGGTCTGTTGGGTTTGGTCGCAAGATAATGATTTGCACCTGCATCTTGCTTAAGTGTGGTATAGCTATTTACATTATTAACAAGCTTCCAGCAAGTTTTGAAATATTAAACATAGCACTATTATGTCATTTGGATTTCCCCTTGTCGCCTGGTTCAAGTGGTCTGGCATTTGCACTAACATTGCTTTGCTGTACCCTATTGTTCTGTCCTTCTTTAGCATTACACTTATTTTCTGAATGTTAAAACTGCTTCTCTTGGCTGCGACTATAAGAACAAAACAAGCCCCATGGTGGCCCTCATGCGAGCAAGATGATCCATTATAATATTTGACTACTGATGGGGTGGGAATGGGGCCTGTGGGTGAGTGAGAACTATTTGGGAAGTGTTTAAGTTATTGATCAGACCTGGCATAAATTTTGGTGAGTTGCTCAGCAACCCATAGGGGGGAGGGACAACTCATCATATGTGAGGTGTTTTTTTTTTAATTTGATGTGGTAAAATCTCCTTAGGCCATCTAAAGTGAGAATGAACTGAGATGAAATCATGAGTGTTGTATCTATCCTGCTGTATTAAGATTACCTATTGCCACATATGAGTGAGTGCGAGCCTCATATGACTCTAATAAGTGTTCACAGCATCTGATATGGTTGGATTAGTTCTAGGAGTTTGTAGTTTGGGAATGAAGGCGTCACAATGGTTTTAGTATAACTGCACACTTCTAAAGGCTGTGGGAAAGCTGACCAAGAGTCACCTGGACGAAGCACCCTCGTATGCTGCTGTTGAATGTGGGACTTAGACAAGGCGGTGACTTGCCCTTGAGCCTAGCTGGGTCCTGGAAGATTTAGGTTGTCCCTAATTTGATCCACCAAATCAATGTGATTTGGATTCACTGTAGTAGAACTGCGGTGCAATGAATGTGACAAGAGGAAGTGAATGTGAGACTGAGGGTTAAGGGGTGTTGTATCACTGGACTAATGCCGCATTTAAATCCCTTTTCTTCTATAACATGGTCATAAGCATTATTTACAGTACTTAAAGTGTGTTTGTCATTGACCTTCTCCAGATGTGATCTGTCAAGTTGTAAAGATTTTCATCTCCTGGTCTTTTAACATAAATTCTAGCCCTGGCTGACTAAGTTACCCTTTTTGGCTTTTGTAACATTTTCTGTCTCGATGGCTTCATTAAAAACAAGATTAGAACTTATAATCACTAAATCAATATGATTCTCCTGTGAAATTTCCGATGCAATCCCTATAGCTTCCAATTTGAATGTGACCCTATGCTATGCTAGTGGGTTATGTTAGGTGCCCTAGTTTCTGATTGGCCAATCATTGTTTGGGTCATTGTTTGGGGGAAAGGCTATAAGAATAGTTATGAATAGCTTAAGCTCATCAACAACTGATATGGCAGGCCTCTCACTGGCTCATGGCCTGCAATGTATACATATAATGGATAATTCAGTGGCTTTTAAAATACCTTCTACAGTCAGCCAAATAGTAGTTTGTTTGTGATTTATCACGTGACATTGAACAATTTATGTGTATACAGTATTAAGCATTGTATATTTTTTATGTGTGACCATATATGTTTTTGTACTTTTATGTTAATATGATTGTTTGATTCTGACATTCCCATTGCATTACTCATGTATATGTTTCTTAAGCCAAATTTCTTTGAATAACAAAAATTCAAGGAACACATTAATTTTGAGGTATATTTGTAGTTAACTAGACATTAAAAGATATCTTATTGCCAAAACTGGAATGCGGTACACTCCCTCTGGTCACAGGAACAGGTTGTTACAGTAATATCGAACTGAAAAATAGATTATAAATTTTACGTAGGTCCATATTAATTGAATGTAAATTTCATTTCATATGTACATGCAGTAAATATGAGATAACAAGATAGAAAGGTTGAAGGCCAACCTAGGTATAGTAAGTCATGGAATGATGTGAATGTGTTTGGAGAAATTTTATTTACATGTTAGTATAAAACACAATAATTGACTAGACAAAGGATATTAAATTTTTTTAAAAAGTGAAACATTAAAAATGTTAATATCACCAAGCTAAACTCGAAGTGAGAGGGCATGAGGGTGGCAAATGATGGAGGGAGCTTGAAAGGCGTTCTAGAGGTAGGTCCAGACTGCAAAACTGCGCCATAATCTGTGTGCAATGATGTTTTGAAGAGGAATGTTGTCAAATGCAAACATAGCTCCAAAACGTCTAAAGGAATAAAACCCATGACCTACATGTGATATGTTCAGTGAAGCAAGGACAGTTCCCAGTGTATCTCTGACGTCATTTACTTGATTGTGGGGAGGATAGTTGTTGGCAAAGAGAAGGGCTGTGGGAAGGAGTGGTCTAGAAGTTAATAGTGTTCTAAGTGCTCTAAAAGGACACAAAAACCTCAATATGTAGAGAATTGTGTGTGATGCCATCGGAAAAGACACACTGCTGTGGACCCAGCCAAATTCTAATGTCAAGGTAGTATTTGCATTTCCAATATATGCCAAACTTGAAGGCATCCACTGGATCCACCCTTAAGTTTCTAAAGGCACAAACTACATCTATTTTGGAAAGCATTACAGTGTCAAAAGGGCCCACTATGGCCCCCAAATTCATTTCCTTACCCAGGTCATCCAAGACTTCTGTCTCAAACTGGAGTGATGAGTCACGGTTGACAATTTCTGAATTATAATGGGAATGACTGTTTGATAGTGACAAAGGGAACCCAAAAGTCAAGTATTCTATCAAATGGTCATTGGGTTAGCCCTTAAGGTGATGACACCAAGAGTCAATGTTTAAGTTTGAGTGAACAGGAAATCTGGCCATCTGATAGTTAGGGACACCAGTGTCCTGAATGGCCATTTTTTAAGTTTGAAGGTCATTAATATTGGGAACTTGCCGGTTAAGACCGATGAATGTAAAAGCTAATATCTCATAAGCTAAGTCTTCGAAATCATGAACAATGACATCAGCAAGCAACATGCAAGTGCTCAGACAACAGTGTGAAGATGATGGTAGGAAGACAGTCTGGGGAGGGACCCCAGGTTTTGCCAACAGTATCTACAATGGCAGAGTCATGTGATTCAGTATGCCCACACTGAATGATCATTTTATCAATCACTTTCTGCCCATATCGTTCATAATACAAAGTGTCTTTCTTATGCTGTGCAAAAGTAAGTTTGGGATCAAGTCCCACCTGTACTTGCCCCCAAAAATTGTATGGGAAGACGCATACTGTTTAAAAAATTTCAATATAGCATACCAGTATATTAATACATTCTGACAATCTGGCTATCTGATCCAAGTTGCCATACTCCCAGCAGTAACATTTTTGGATGTTTTCCTCATTTGAAAGGAATACCAAGTGTTTGCAACACCCCTGAGTAGTATCAAACCAGTACTTGTTTGTAAAATTAACAGTACACACATGTACCTCTGTGGAAGTTCTAGAAACTTTTAAAAAATATATGTTAATGCAGATAGCAAAAGAGTTACATCTAGAGGTGAAAAGGTCAACTCATAAGCATGAGCTTAAAAGGATTATTGTTGAACAGTTAGTAGGTGAAGATGTTCCACCTGATTGTTGTTTAGAAGTGTATAGACCTCTGCCAATGAAATCTTCTGGGCAATTTGAGATCAGGCGATTAGAAATTGAAAGAGGGCTAAAACTTAGAGAATTTGAAGCCAGGGAAAGAAAGCTTGAAGCTCAGGCTCAACAATGAAAAGATAAGCTTGAAGCTCAACAACAAAAAGAAGAGCTTGCACTTAAACATGAGAGAGAAATGAAAGCCTTAGAATTAAATACTCGTCAAATTACCCATGAAGAGTCCATTGCTACCAAATTTTATTTGGGTAAAAATGTGCGACTGGTACCACCTTTTAATGAATCAGAAGTTGACAAGTACTTTCAACACTTCGAAAGAGTAGCTCAAAGTTCCAGATGGCCCACAGACCAGTGACCTTTATTGCTGTAAAGTGTTTTGAAAGGAAAAACCCAAGAGGCATATACAGCTTTGCCAACTTCTGAGTCTGTGGACTATAACTGCGTCAAAAATGCTATTTTGAAAGCATATGAGTTGGTACCACAAGCGTATCGTTCAAAATGTAGAAATTATCATTAACAAGAAAGTCAAACTCATGTTGAATTTGCCCATGAGAAAGAAGTGTACTTTGACAGGTGATGTAATTCTAGGGAAGTACGTACAGACTTTGAAAAACTTAGGCAAGTCATTTTGATTGAAGAGTTCAAAAGGTGTGTTTGTGATGATATTAAAACCTAACAAGATGAGCAGAAAGTTCAGAATTTGGCAAAAGCAGCAGCTTATGCTGATAACTATGCGCTTACTCACAAGTCCATTTTTAATAAGAATAGATCCTTTGGTCCCACTAAAATGTCTCCCCCTGTGGGTCCGGGGAAGCAGAATAGGGCCAACGTGCCCTCCTGCGTGTCATAAGAGGCGACTACATGTAGGAAGTATAGGTATACATATATCACAGACTAAAAGTGAAGTTTTATTTTATGTTTTGTTTATATATTCTACTTTTATTGATGCTTTGTATTTGTTTTATTCTCTTGGTTTCTATACAGTTTATTTGTTCTAGTTGTTTATTGTGATCTTATTTTTTAAAATTTGTTTTATGTTTAGATCCTATTGAAATATATCCTCCTACATTTGTCTTTGAATCTTTATATCTACTGTAGTCATGTGTTTTCTTAGTATTTTGGTCATATTTTGATAAATATTTCTTGTTTTTTTATAGTTTATCTAGTCATTACTTCATTTGTGTGTTATGGTTAATTTATGAAATATAATGTAATTGTACATACTTATGTAGTTTTAGAATATTTGTAAATATTTTAGTGCAGTATAACCCTTAGGTGTTTTTGCACTGTAATTTTAATTAACTAAATAATTAACCCACTAAAATGTCCTATCCTGAAGTAGGAAAGAAATCTGAAAGATGTAGCTCCAGAAAAGAGTTCAGATAAGGGTCAAACTTCAAATCAGACTATGAGTAGGGATAGAAAACCCAGATCCTTTGCTCCTGTGTGCCAAAGAACCTGGGCATGTTATGCCTGACTGTTGGCTCTTAAAGAAAAGAAGAAGAAAGCAGGCAACGCCAAATCCTTTGTGTCAAATTTAACTGGCATTCAAATCCCAACAGAGAAGAATCTAGTATTGGTTTAGACAATTCTGAGATTATTAAGGAAGACTTTAAACCTTTTGTATCTGAGGGTTTGTATCCTTAGAAAGTAGTTCCAGTCAGGTTCCCATGAAGATATTAAGCAACACTGGAGCTACTCAGTCCCTAATTTTAGAGGGTGTATTGTGAGAGTGTTATTGCTCAAGGTATTGAAGGAGGTTGCGTGAACATTCCCTTGCATAAGGTCAACTTAGTATCAGACTTAGTTACTGGTTCTGTTGTGGTGGGTACCAGGCCCAGTTTACCCATTAAAGGGGTGTCTTTGTAATTGGGAAATGATCTAGCAGGTGGAAAGGTCGTTGCTGATCCTAAGGTTACTTCTAAGCGGCTTACTTTGGTTAGTACTGAGAAATTAGAAGTTATCCCTGGTATATTTCCTTCCCCTGCTGTGACTCGAGCTATGGCCAAAAAGGCGCAAGAAGAACCAAAAGATTGTAAACAATCTACAGATGTCTTAGTTGATTTGTCAGATACATGAACAACTATGACCTTGATATGTAAAATGCTAATGATATTAACCCCAAGGATAAGGTAGATTCTAAAAAGCAAGACACAATTGATTGTCCAGATGTATCACTTTCAAAATCAAAATTGATTTCAGAGCAGGAAAGTGACCCTGAATTATCTCCTTTAATCAAATTGGTCTTGCCACCATTCGAGCTAGATAAGGTCCCTGTTGACTATTATGTCAGAAATGGTGTGCTTATGGGAAAGTGGAGGCCACCTAATGTCCCTGCATCTGAGGAATGGTCAGTAGTTCACCAGATTGTTGTGCCAAAAGGGTATCAAAGTGGGATATTGAAATTGGCCCTGAGTCTTTAATGGGTGGCCCTTTAGGCATCAACAAAACTTACAGCAAGATAACCAAACATTTCTATTTGCCTCAAATTCGGCACTGTGTGGCAGAATTTTACAAGACTTTTCACACTTGTCAAATGGTAGGGAAGCCAAACCAAAAAATTCCTGTAGCTCCTCTCAAACCCATTCCAGCATTTGAGGAACCATTTAGCAAAGTGATAATTGACTGTGTGGGCCTCTTACCAAAACTAAATCCAGAAACCAATATTTTTTGACCATTATGTGCACTTCAACCAGATTTCCTGAAGCCATACCTTTGACCAACATAACGGGTTCCGAAATCTCAAAAGCTCCAGTCAATTTCTTTGTCTTACTTGGCTTACCAAAAGAGATCCAGTCAGATCAAGGGTCAAATTTTATGTCAGGATTACTTCAACAGATAGTGTTTTAGTTAGGTGACAAACAGATAAAACGTAGTGCGTATCACCCAGAATCACAAGGTGCACCTGAAAGGTTACATTCCACTTTGAAAAAAATATGATTAGGACATAATGTTTATATAATGACAAAGACTGGGATGAAGGCATCAGCTTATTGTTGTTTGCAGTTAGAGAGTCAGTTCAAGAGTCTTAGGCTTTAGTCCCTTTGAGTTGGTTTTTGGCCATTCAGTCGGTGGTCCTCTGAAGCTGTTGAAGGAAAATGGGTTATCTGAGAGCCTAAATCTGTTAGATTATGTCTCAAAGCTCATATATAAGTTAAAAAAGGCTTGTGAGCTGGCACAACAAAATTTGAAAAATTCTCAGTTAAAAATGAAGATGCTTTATGATACGAAGTCACAAAACCGTATTTTCAAACCAGGTGACAAGGTTTTAGTGTTACTGCCTGTCCAGGGAAATACGTTAGAGGCCACATATCATGAGCATGAGGATCATGAGGATCGTTGTTATCAAGTTACTCTTGAAATACAAGTCAGTGTTTCTGAATGTCCCTAACAGGACCAAAGTACTCATGCATGATGTTGACAATGCCTGTCCAATCAAACAGCATCCATATCGGGTAAATCTTATCAAACTCGAAAAATTAAGGCAGGAAGTGCAATACATGTTAGACAAAGATATAATTGAACCAAGTCAAAGTAGATGGGCATCTCCTTGCGTTATGGTCCCAAAACCAGATGGTTCAATCAGATATTTCACCGACTACAGGAAAGTCAATGTTTTGAGAAAAACAGATTCATTCTCTATCCCATGGATGAAAGACTGTATTGATCGGATTGGCAATGCCAAATACATCACTAAATGTGATTTACTGAAAGGATACTGGTGTGTACCTCTTACCGAGCCGGCAAAGAAATATCAGTCTTTGTGACTCCAGATGGTCTGTATAATATAAGGTAATGCCATTTGGCATGAAAATTTCCCAAGCCACCTTTCAAAGAACATGCGCTTAAAGGATTTAGAAGGTGCTGAGGTGTATGTGGATGATATTGTCATCTTTAGTGATACTTGGGAAGAGAACTTGAAAAGGCTTGAAAAAGATTTGTTCCGGCTCGGAACCTTAAGCAAACCTTACTGTGAATTTGTCAAGAGTGACTTTGTAAAAGTCAAAGTTATTTACTTAGGGCATGTAGTTGGTCATGGAATTGTGACACCAATCAAAGCAAAAGTCAAAAGCATTATTGACTACCCCATTCCTAAAAATCAGAAAAGTTTAATGAGGTTCCTTGGAATGGCAGGATATTATAGAAAATTTTGCTAAAATTTTTCAGAGGTCACTGCTCAACTGACTGAACTACTGAAAAGAGTGTAAAATATCACTGGTCAAAGGTTTGTCAAAAATCATTTGATAAAGTTAAAAACCTTCTCTGCTTAGAGCCCATACTAAGTGCAGTTAGCCTTTCTGACTGGCTGTGGATGCCATGCGCAGTTTTACTGCAATGTGATGATGAAGATATTGAGCATCCCATTTACTATTTTCCAAAAACATTTAATGTACATCAAAAGAACTACTCCATAATAGAAAAAGAATGCTTATCCCTCATTTTGGCCATTCAACATTTTGATAGCTACATTTCTACATCATCAAAACCCACCATTGTATACACTGATCACAATCATTTAGCCTTCTTGCACAGAATGAAGAACAAAAACAGAAGATTATTGAACTGGAGTTTAATGTTGCAAGAATACAATCTTCAAATAGAACATGTTAAAGGAACGGATAATATTTGTGCTGATGCCCTGTCCCGAAGCTGCATTTAGAGTGTAATTTGTATACTTGTGATTAGTAAGGTTGTAAAGATTATACAAGATACACTGACCAGCAATTTCTGTGGTTCATTTCTACAATAGCTCCCAAGGGCTTCCCCAGCAAGCAATTCTACACAATAAGACGTACACTTATGATAAATACTTTGATTAAATGATGAACTTACAGTAATGCAGTGTTTCCAATGGATGCTGATCCTATGACTGTATTATTATAGGGTTGGCTGCAAAAGTCAGGGGGTTGGGAACAAAAATCCCCAAAAAGCCGAGAAATTTTTGGGTCAGCTTCAACTCCCCAACAGGATGTGAAACATACAGGCTTGTATGGATCTAGAGGCTGACCTGCTGTGGGGTCGGGATGTTTTCTACAAGACTGGTCTGGAAACTACCAGGACAAACCCTAAACCCGTAACAGACAAGCTGTATCAAATCCCGACAAGCCATACTTACAGACAGGACTGGAGAAACACGCAGAACCACATGACCAGACTTGAAGTTGGTGTTGTAGTAACAGATTTTGATGAATTTTTAAGAAGAAATATCTTGTGATTGAATCCAAATAGTTTGTTAACTTTTATTTAAATTGCTCTGGTGGAATAGGCTTTGCTATGCATATTGTAGAATCAATCTTTTTACACTGATAAGTATAAAATCATAAATGATGTGCTCACTATTTTAACAATTTTAAGAGTCTGTGGCAAAATAATTAACTATAGGCCTGTTGTGTGACATAATTTTAACTCACAATAGACCAAGATTGTTGCAATTTTGAGAGGCTGATGTTAAATAATTACTTTAATTATAATTATTAATGTTTTTCCTTTCCATCAATCAACAAATACTGCAGTGTTATATTAATAAGTGAGCATAAATTTATTGCAATTTTAACATGGAAGATTTGCGATACTTATTGTAGAATCAATCTTTTTACACTGATAAGTATAAAATCATAAATGATGTGCTCACGATATTAATAATCTTAAGAGTCTGTGGCAAAATAATCAACTATAGGCCTGTTGTGTGACATAATTTTAACTGACAATAGACAAAGATTGTTGCAATTTTGAAAGGGTGATGTTAAATAATTACTTTAATTATAATTAATAATGTTTTTCCTTTCTATCAATCATCAAATACTGTAGTGTTACATTAATAAGTAAGGATAAATTTGTTACAATATTAAGATGGAAGATTTGTTGTACTTATTGTAGAATCAATCTGCTTACACTGATATGTATAAAATCACAAATGTTTTTCATTTCTATCAATTGCTAACTATGGTAGTTATATATTAATAAGTAAGCATAAATTTATTGCAATATTAATATGGAAGATTGGTTATACATATTATAGAATCAATCTTCTGTACACTAACATTTATAAAATCACAACCTTCTATCTGAGACGTACAAGTAAGCTACACAATTGTAATAATATAGAATTGCCCAAGTAATAGCAAAACAAGTAAGCTTTTGATTTTTTCTGCATCACGCCTCTCACTGTGATAAAATAGTAATGACAGAATCTCACTTTGTAGGACAGTGTAGAAGAAAGATACAGTAAATTTCACCAAGTGAAAACAAAATATTAGATCAGGGTCAAGCAATATTGGAAAATCTTTTCTTGAGACATGATTACTATTTTTAGGTTTAAAATGCAGTAACCTTCCATGTCAGCTGCAGGAGTGGACCAAATTGAATTGATTTTGCCCACTGAATAAAATAGTTGACAGAATTAATTTACACAACTCTCCCATTGTTTGATTGTAAACAATCCACTTTCATCGTTATTTAAAGAAAATGTAAATAGTTTAAAAGCATCAATGAAAACGAAAGTATTCTTGTAGTGTTCATACACTACAGTTTCAAAGCCCTATGTGTTTTTTTTTTGCTTTGTGTATGTGTTTTATTTACATGTCACTTTCATATGTGTAGTGTTTGCTTTCCTTTTGTATGTGTGTATTTATATGTACTATATGAACTCTTGTGACCAATGTACTTACATTACAACATTTACATAGAAAAAAATGTAGATAAAAAATTTGTGCACTTAGTTTTGCATATTGAAAGTAGTTTAAGTTATTTTCAATAATGTCGTCTACAAATTTACAGTGAATTAATATACATTCATTTAATTGCAGAGGGTTGAGAGATAAAGCTAAAAGAAATTTAATTTTTACATGGTTAAAAGAAAAAAAATAAGGGCATCACATTATTGCAGGAAACACATTCCACAAGGTCTGATAAAAAGATGTGGGAAAAAGAATGGGGTGACACCATAGATTATTCACATGGTTGTTCCAACAGCAGTGGGGTTGCAGTACTAATCCCTCCAACATTAGGACTTTATTTTAACTGTGATAATATTGATAGAGACAATGATGGTCACATATTTTTACTAAGTTGTAGGTTAGAGGGAAATATTATAATTATCATTGCCATATTTGGGTTTAGCAATCCATATGAAGGAATGAAGGTCAACATAGTTTCTTTGATGTCATATACAAAGCAAGCGTGCTTTATAAACAGACCTCTGATATTGTCATGGAAAATAGAGTTAACTGAAACTTGACGCACACGTGCTGTCCACTAATGTCTGCATGTATAGTTGTCACATGTATCATGTAGTTTCTTTAAAATAAAGTGGAGCGAACCTTAGGAAGCTCTTCTTTACACATAAAACGTAACATTATTTACAGAATAAAACACCTCTTTCTGGGTACTATTTTTTATTTGGGGTTTTACGTCGCTTTCAACATGTGTAATATGTTGATTGATGAAGCCCAAGCAAAAGTGATATTGCTCGAGGGCCAATAGGCCCAAGGGCAATATCATCTGGCCAAGCGATTCATAAACATAATATTGCACCAAAAAGTATTTTATTGTGTTGCTATACCGAAAGTATTTATGTTTTTAGTTTTCCCATAGCAGTAATTATATAATAAATCCTTGTAACTCTCTCTCATCAAATCAAATATGAGGTCACAAAGTAAATTCAGCACACAAAAGTATTACGTTTGATGTTTCCTATTTAGCAATAATTGTGTAATTGTTGTACCTATTTTCAGTTTGTTAAAACGTGTACAGTGTTTTTATTGTTTCCATTGTGTATTTCACCACACTGAAGACAAAGACTGATGATAACACAATAGACAAACCACAAGTAACTATGTATATGGCCATGTCATTACATGACATCACAATGACGTTTTTATAAGTAAAAAACATCCAGTTTGTTTAAATTCACAACAAAACCGGCATCATTTAGTGAACAAATACTGAAATCTGATTGGCTGATATGCACTTGAGGTATAACAATAATCCACAGAATATCACAAATCACCTGAAAATCATCCACCTCTGACATAAATGCAATTGTGCTTAAGGTTTTGATGTCGGAAAAACAGCAATAAGCTTCTTTAATATGAACATTTCTAAAGGTTATATTACTGTTACTTAATGCAAATATAGGATGCCTTTTACGATAGTAATTTCAACAGTTTCCTGTCCCCCTGTGAAGACAAAAGGTCGATTACAAGGTCAAGCTGAGATTAGTACTATAAATGTGTTGACCAATATGATGTTGGGTTCGAACCCCAGAGTGATGTGCAATCACTCGTCATAAGTTAGAATATGTATATAGAAGACAATAAAAGACAAGTTTGAGGTTTTTATTTAATAAACAACTTTCAAAGTAAAAATTTTCAAAGTAAATTTTCAAAGTAAATGGAGAAATTTGTTAAAGCACCACACACTCTAAAGAGGCAAAAGCCCCAGCCAAAAGGCAGAATACCAGTAGGTTAAAATATGACAACCATACAAAAAGACACAATGACATATTATATTAAAATAATTATATGCTACCAATGCTAGGCCTAGGAGTCTAGCGCTCAATAATTTACACTGCAACTCATAACATGCTGTCATGTTAAACTATGTATTACTAGTGTCTGTTACCATTATTCAGTTTTAAGTCAGTCATAAAGTCTAAGGAGAAATTCGAAATCAAATATGTAGGGGAACACCAGGGTCAGCCTGGGCCAGCCTATCCCTAAATTCCTGAAACCCACATCAATCCCAATGGAGAACTCCCTACCCCCGGGACAAAGGGTAGGGATCAAGGTCAAGGGAGGTAAATTAAAAGGTAGGGATATGTTAACCTGAGTGTACCAAACTCAGAGGAACTCAACTACCAGTGATCAAAGATCCACTCAGTTCATGATCAGAGAAAAGAGCTTGAAACGAAGTCAGATCCATAGGCGGACACCAGGGTCAGCCTGGGCCAGCCTATCCCTAAAACTCCAAGACCCACATCAATCCAAATGGAGACCTCCCTACCGCTGGGACAGAGTGGTAGGGGTCAAGGTCAAAGAGGGTAAAATAAAAGGTAGAGATACACAACAGCCTGAGGATACCAAACTCAGGGGAACTCAACTACCAGTGACCTCAAATATTGTTGGGGGTAGATCAGAACCCCAACAAGTCAAGCTGATAGGGGGTACCAACTCTGAAGTTGGCCCACCTGTAATCCCTGAATCACTACACTACAGTGGGGATTAACTGTAGGAGGAATGGTTAATATGTGCCATAAATGACCCCACATTTGTTAAGGCAATCACAATATTCCACATTTCTAGATGGATAATGGTCAGAGTAAAGTTAGGAATGGGGATGATGGGTGTTGAGTAGACTCTATGATTCAAGATGTCGCCCAAGCCTGAAAGAGAGGCGTCAAGGTGTAATGAGTCAAGTTCTGGGATAGGGAACTTCCTAAAAAAAGTGACGCCATTAAAGGCAGGGAGGAACTTCAGAAACCATTGTATGTCCCTGAAAAAATCTGGGGTTAGCTGTATCCTAGATTTGTGGGAGTTGCTCCTGAAAATAGACAGAATCCTGTTAATAAAAGTCCTGGCAGGGACGACACATTTATAGATACAGACAAGCTTCCCTCAAAGACTGGTAAGTCTTCTCAGATAGAGATTTCTTGGTGGCTACCTGACAACACATCTGATAAACACTTTGTAATTTGTCTGGGGAAATGCTTACCATGAGTACCATCAGGAATGTTAACCACTATACCTAAGCAAGTGAGAGCATCACAAGGAGGGGTTTCCTTGGAAGGGTTCATTGGGAGACTCAGAGTGTCCAATAAATCTGATAATTGATCATATTGCTCTCTAGCCTGAGACCTGGGGGCCACCATAATGAAATCGTCAATGTAGGCATTTATGACGCAACCGGATGACGCCATGACATCAGATATGGTGTGAGCCACCATCTGGAATGCTGCGGATCTGTGCGTCCAGCCGAATGCGACACCTGTGTCAATATATAAGGAGTCACACCAAGACAAGCCAAACTTGAGTGCATCAACAGGGTCAACCTTGAGGTTCCCGAAGGCCCTGGCCACATCTATTATGAAAATCAGTGGATCTGTGATCTGTAAAATACATTTTACTATATTATCCACAGAAGGAAACTTCAAATTGAATGGCCTACCATCAAAATTGAACTTATCGACATAGTCATTGAAGGACTGACTCTTGGGGTGAGACAAATTCAGAATGACCCTTCTGTCATTAGTATCTTTGGGCCTGATAAGGAGTGGGGAGCAATGATAATGAAGGGTATGAATCTGAGAGGCAGGGCCCAGAATAGTGCCAAAACCTTGTTCTTTGGCAATGTATTTGACAATAGCTTCAGGATACTGTATAGCAGAGTGGTGATTGACTGCCTTGATGTTTGTGAGGCGGTTGGGATGACTTATAGAAAGAGGGAAACCGAATTTGATGTATTGAAGAAGGTGTTTATCTGGATAAGCACTAAATACTTTCTCCCAAGCTTCCACATTCAAATTTGATATAATGGGAACACGGGCCATCTTATAATTAGGAACACCTTTATCTCTAATGATATTTGCAATTTCAATACATCTATCCACAGAATCAATGCACACTGGGGGTCTATCAGGACCTATGAATTCGAAATTTTTTATCTCATGACTAAGAAAGCCCACTGTTTTAGAGGGGACATATGCATCGTGATCAACCTGTGAAGGTTTGGCAGTATCATTACCCAACAAAGCAGTAATACTGTTAGGGACCAGTGGTACATCTGTAGCATCATTTGGTGCATCAAGTGCCTGTAACTCAGCCTTTTGGGTTTGCAGGTCCATAAATCTACATAACTCGTCAATAATAGTCTCTATATACTGGGTATAATCTATACTATGATTGACATGTGACCATAAGTCCTTTTTATAGTCATCAAACACTTGATTTGGTGTCAAATTAACATTCAAATCAACAAACAAACTCAAAGACAACTTTGACTAGTTTACTGTCACTGACTTGAAAAGGACCCAAGTTCTCATCATGACATACATAAAGACAAATAGTATCAACACTTTCCTGGTACATGTAATAAAACCCAGAACTGAGACCCCTGGGATAATGAACAAATACTACCTGATAGGTATGAGCAGTATTTAGAGATTCAATGAAATCTAAAGTACATAATACTGGAGTACTGTCATCCAGTGAGATGTCAACATGACAATCTTTAAACGGCAATTGACATTTACAAGCCATAAATACAATACTACCCACATCTAGGGGTGCTAATACATCAGCAACACCTGTATTCAACTGACGATGGATGTTAGTATCAATACAAGAACCATAATGATTAGTGTTATACACATTCATGGTTGGACTACTTTGTGGTAAATAACCAGCATAATAACCCCAAAAATTTCCACAGTTCAACGCTTCCACAGTTTTGGTTCCACAGAAAGTGTAATATGGGTTAGTATTGTATAAAACAGAACTATTGGACATACTACGATATGCAAACAGCTGATTCAGTGCAGAAAGGTACTGATCAGTAGCAGGGGGGTCATTATGTAGGTTATTTTTTTAACAGAATAGCGTGGGATTATACAATCCATGGGTTTGGACAGAAATAGTATCATTTACTGCAATATTTACATTATCAATGTTCCCCCCCTTCCCCTGTATGAATTCCCCTAAAAGTCCCTACTGTTCCAGGTGATGAAATTTGATCCTACTTGTTGTTATCTTGTTTTTTGTCCCCACCTCTATACTTTATCTGGCACTTCTAGATGTACATAATTTTTCCCTTGCCTGGAACAAAATGCACAAACTTGCTTAAACCGGCCATGGTTGCCTTCGTGAGAACACACTCCTTCGTTGTAGAACTTACATACTTTTTTACTCTGAGCAGTAGTCTGGGATGAGATCTGCGAGGCATTGACCATTGCGATTTGAGAGGTGGAAAGCCTGTTTAACGCCCACTGCATTACATCTGCCCACTATAACGACCCTTGCTCGACCTCGTGCATGGAGTTGCCCCATGCACTTCGTACCGCCTGCCAGAGTAGGGATGTGGCATCCCTGAGGGATAAAATTACTTGTAACAATACTTGTTTGACCAGTAGTGGGTCTTGGATGTGGTAAATATCAGATAACTGCCCCACAGCCCATTCTTGTATGGTTAAGTCGTCATATAGGGTATGTTTGCAACCACCAATCCCATGGAAATCCTCATTGGACCACCGTAACTCAGTCACTGCAGTAACTGTATCATTAGCATTGAATCTGCTGGATTTCTTCTGTGTGGTCTTACCTTGGGTCGCCTCAGCCCTGGAACCAGCTTCCAATGATGAGAGGATCTATGACTCCGACTGTGAGATGGTAGGGTTAGCCCAAATAGCATTGACATCAGGTATGATGGCGATGACTGTTCTGTGTTATCCGAGTTGCAGGGCTGGGTAAACCTATATTGTTAGTGGCAACTTGGGGGTAGCCGGCCTGAGATGAACTTAGACTGTTTGAAGATGAAAGTTGATGCCCTGGCTGTGCAGAATGTGTCCCTATGGTCACAATGGGTGGTCCTGGTTCTAGAGTAGTTATTCTATCAATAACATTAATTGACTACAAAAACATCACAGAGCCTCAGTCTCACCCTGTAATTCAAAACATAGAAATACTTTGTACAAACCAGGTTTCACCCTGAAATTCAGACACAAGATACTGGAATAATTCACATGTCCTAACCAAAGGACTAGACCTGCAAATAAAATTAAAGTCACAGGTTTTACCCTGTAAAATAAATGATCAAACCTAAGCTATCATTTTTGACAGGTTTCACCCTGCAAGATAAACAAACTATTTCATATCAATCCTTAAATAAATCAGCAGGTTTTACCCCTTAACTACAGGTTTTACCCTGTGACTGAGTTCATGGTGTGTCAGCCAAGTGGTTCCCTCAAAATGTCCAGCACAGATATTGCATCTACCAGTCCAGCATTGAAGTGACGACAGATGTCTATAAAAGAGACTTCATTTGCATTACTTTATTTTTAAACAAAACACAATGTCTAGATGTCAATGACTGAATGTCAATGAAAATAAAAACTACAGTAGGGTATACAAGCTGAAATAGGGAGAAAACTATATCAACCCTACATTGTTCCTCATTGCAGTCTTGGATCCCGTAGGGACTGTTCAGAGGTAATACCCTTCAAAAGTATTGGCATAGGAGGGGGCACTTCTATGGGTTGTAGATGCCATTCCATCTCTCTATGTGTATCAACACCAGCTAGGATGACAGTGTCCAACTCATCTGGCATAAGTGGTGATGCATTTTCTTCAAACAACTCCGCAAATCCCTCCGCCGGTTCCTGCTGGCATTCCGATATGCACTGTTCACCATTCTCCTCTCCCATATCCAAATTAAGAGGATTTGTGGAATACAGATCCTCTGGCAATTCCACAGGGACATCCTGAGTAGTTGCATCCCTCCTCTTGCTTTCTTTCACAACAGGTATTGCATTTTCAATGTCCTTGCCAGAATGACAGGCCCTCCAGTGCTGACGATAGAGGTGCCAATGGGAATCTGGGAAGTAAAATTTTGGGCAAAGGGGACATCGGTTTTTGCTTCCATGGGTGTCCTTAAAATGTTGTCTTTCTTCTTCATACGTTGTTGTAACATATCCGCATTTGCTGCATGCAAAAAGTGATTTCCTGAAATTAAAATGAATAACGTTTTACCCTCTGTAAAGAACCAAGGTTTTACCCTTCAAATATCATCATAAAAGCATATTTTCAGCTGGAAATCTTCCAAATATTTGGGCGGTCTTGTTTTCCGACCAATCGTGTGGTTTGGCCAACCAATTCATTTGGTTTTGGTGTTTCAGTTTTACCTGAAAAAGAACCACTATTTTGATTTGGAGTTTCAGTTTTACCTGAAAAAGAATCAATTACTTGTTCATCGCCAGGAATATCATTTACATTGTTAGGCAAATCTGTCTCATCCTTGTATAGGCCATTGTGGTCTCTATCAGTTTTACCTGATATAAATGTTTCATTACTTGAGGCTGAACCATCTTCTTCAATGACATCCTCCTGGGGAGCTATATTTTCACATGAATCATGCACCTCAAGCCAACTGTCTAATTGAATAAAGGATGGCTTAGGCCTATCATGATGTACACACTTCTTCACTGCCTCAGGATGCTTTTGAATTTTGTAAATCAAGTCTGAAACTTTGGCAACCATTAGAAACGGACCACTCCAAGGACTATGCAACTTGCTACTTGTGCCTTTCCTACAAGCAGGATCAAACAAGAAGACTGAATCCCCTATACTATAGCTTTTGAAATGACCTTTTCTGCCTATCACTTGCTGCAATCATCTTCTCTCTTGCCAAGTCATGGATTCTAGAGAGAACATCTTTTAACTCAACTACATAGGAAGAACTGGAGATTGAAGGTGATACTTCTTTTGGTGGTTCACCCAAAAGTAAATCTATAGGCAAGTGGATTTCATGCCCAAAAAGCATACTAGATGTGGACTGCCCTGTGCTCTCATGAACTGAAGATCTGTAAGCCATCATAACATATGGTAAAACTTTATCCCAGTTCCTATGACTGATGTTCACTAACTTGCTTAACATATCTCCCAATGTTCGATTAAACCTTTCAACAAGACCATCACTCTGAGGATGGTAGGGTGTAGTTTTAGTCTTTTCAATATCAAATACTCTACATAGCTCCTGAAACAACTTGGATTCGAATTGTGTGCCCTGGTCACTATGTATTTGCTTTGGAACACCATACCTAGAAAAGAAACCTTGAAGCCTAACATCTGCGACAGTTTTGGCCTCTATGTCACGGATAGGAAAAGCCTCAACCCATCTTGTAAAGTAATCGCAAAGAACTAACACATATTTGTTACCTTGCTCAGTTTCGGGTAAGGGACCTGTTATGTCAAGGGCAATTCTTTCAAATGGGACTCCTACTACATACTGATGCATTGGGCCCTTATGTTTTCTCGAAGGACTTTTGTGTTTCTTACAGACTTCACATTTGGAACACCAATCACATATATCAGTCTTATACCCAGCCCAATAATATCTCCTTCTAACCCTAGCAATGGTTCGCTTGACCCCCATGTGACCTGAGGTGGCCTGGTTGTGGAGTTGGGACAGAGCTAAATCTCTTAAGCTTTGAGGTAAAACTAACTGATACATAGGCTGTTTTTTTCCTTGTTCCCACCATAATCTGTATAAAACATTGTCCACTATGACTAGCCTATCCCATTGGGACCAGTATGCCTTCACTATTCTACTTTGATGGGATATATGCTTCCATCTTGGCCTTGTGTCACTAGACATCTTCCACCTTTTGATGATTTCAATGCATGGGTCTTGATCTTGAGCTTGGCTAATATCTTCAGAGGTTTTACCCTCTATCCAGTTTACTATAGAACTTTGATCCTTAACCTGCCTACATTCACACTGAATTCCTACTTCTTCCTCCCTCCTCTTTCTTTCAATTTTCTCACAGAAATCACAGTGATTGCATGGTCTACGAGACAAGCTATCAGCATTGTTGTGTAATTTGCCAGACCTATGTACTAGTGTAAAGTTATAACCCCCTAAAATCTCATTCCATCTTCCTAATTGGCCTTCTAGGTTTTTGAAATTTAAAAACCATCTCAATGAACCATGGTCGGTGCGGACTAGGAAAGGTACTCCCCAAAGGTATGGATGGAAGTGTTTTATGGAATCTACAACTGCTAACAGCTCTCTACGTGTTACACAGTACCGCCTTTCACTTTTTGATAATGTTCTGCTATAATAACCAATAACTTTCTCATGACCGCCCTGAACTTGGGACAGAACCGCTCCTAATCCTACCCCACTGGCATCTGTATCTAAAATGAAGGAACTTGATGGTTCTGGATAGCTCAAAACAGGTACCTGGGTTAATAAATTCTTGAGTTTGGTGAATGCATTTTGACAATCACAGTTCCATTCAAATTTCACATCCTTTTCAGTCAGATGATGCAACGGCTTAGCTATGGATGCAAAACCCTTAATAAATTTCCTATAGTAGGAGCAAAGTCCAAGGAAACTTCTTAGTTCAGTAAGAGTTTTTGGAACTGGCCAATTCAACACTGCATCTATCTTCTCAGGGTCTGTGAAAATACTATCCTTAGAAACAACATGACCTAAAAATGTTACCTTTTCTTTGAACAAGTGACATTTCTCGGGGGAAAGTTTCAACCCTGCATTTTTCAATCTGTCAAAGATAACCTTAAGATTTTGGGATAAAATAAAGATATCTCTTCACAGCAGTTTTCTCTGGTCGTTTCAACACAAGCTTTTATCACTAGATCAAAGAAGGGGAGTTATCACTTTAGTACCGAAAAAAGGCAAAGACTTAAGACTTTTAAAGGATTGGCTCCCTATTACCCTTCTTAACGTTGATTATAAGATCTTAACTAAAGCACTGGCTATGAGAATGCAAGGAGTACTGGATAACATTGTAGATCATGATCAAGTTGGGTATATAAAGGGTCATTTCATAGGGTTAAACATTCGCACTACTGCAAACATTTTAACTTTCTGTCAAAAGACTTTGCAAAAAGGTATAATAGCTCAAATTGACTTTCAAAAAGCTTTTGACACAGTTGATTGGTACTTCCTATTGAAATGTCTTAAAGTTTTTAACTTTGGTGACACCTTTACATCCTGCGTAAAAATACTATATACCAAGATTGAAAGTTGTGTGACAAATAATGGTAAATCTTCAGAATTTTTCACTTTAGAAAGAGGTATAAGGCAAGGTTGTTGTCTTTCTGCCCTTCTGTTTATTCTTGTCGTGGAAATTTTAGCCATAAGCATTAGGAATAATAGGGACATCAAAGGCATTAATATAAATAAAGAAGAGTTCAAGATAAGCCAACTCGCAGACGACACCACTCTTTATCTTGCCGATATCTCTTCCCTGAAAAACTCATTATTATTATTAGAAAGGTTCTCAGTGTGCTCTGGACTTTGTATTAATAAAGACAAGACAGAAGTTATTCCTCTGAATATACAAAATGTTGATAAGCACAAGTTAGGTATATCCTGGCAAAAAGGAAGTTTTAAAATGCTTGGCATATGGTTTAGCAGTAATGAAGATGAAATGATTCGGCTAAATCTAAATGATAAAGTTGAAAGAATTAAAAATACAATCACAGCATGGTCAAACATGCATCTATCAATGTTTGGAAAAATAACAGTACTTAAAACAATGGTGCTTAGTCAAATCTTAAATGTATGTAGCACTGTGTATGTACCAGAATACTTTATAAAACAAGTTGATAAATTATTTTTTAAATTTTTGTGGGGGCAAGGAAAGAGGGCAAAAGTGAAAAGAGAAGTGATGATTAATTCTAAAACCCAAGGTGGATCTAAGATGATTGATTTTCAAAACATGATTTATTCTATGAAAGCATTATGGATAAAAAGGTTTCTGAGCTCAACCTCAAAATCAACTAACCTTGCCCTGCACTGTGCTGGTATTAAAGACAAAAGTATTATGTTGCATAAGCTTCCTGCAGCAAATTTTCCTTTAAGTTTGTCAAAATTTGATAGCCAGATCATAGAATCATGGTATAAGTTTTATGCTGTCTACCCTGATGGTATACAGGAAATTTTAAATGAAAAACTAGTTTATAACAAGTTTATTTTAATTGGTGGAAAAACCATTAGCCCTAATCACGTTTTATAAAAAAGACGAACATTTCACAAGTTGGGCAGCTAGTTAAACACGGCAATTTTAAAAGTATACAAGAAGTTGAAATAGAGTTCAACTGTGATCTAGAGGACCTAAGATATCATTTTGTTCTGTCAGCTATACCAATGGCATGGAAAACCAAAATAAAAAGTAATACAACTCTAGATTTTACACCCTCAAGCTGGGAAATTCCGCGCCTAAAATTAAATGTTGAAAAACTGAACAATAAGGATATTTATAATGGTTTAGCGTGTAATATATCAACTCCACAAGCACAAAACAAATGGGTAGAATACTATCCATTCATGGACAAGTTTAACTGGTCTAAAATCTACCTACTTCCAGCTAAAGTGTCAAACGATATAAAACTACAAAGCCTACAGTTTAGCATTATACACAGATATACAGCTTGTAATTATAATCTAAACCTGTGGAATATAATAAAATCCCCAATGTGCCAAAGTTGTAACTTAACTGATTCAATCGAACATTTCTTCTTTTATTGTGACTGTGTTCATAGTTTGTGGAATGTTGTCAAAATTTTATCTAAAAAGGTTCTTAATTTACACTTTAATTGTACTGTTTTAGAAGTTCTCTTAGGTATTCCATGCCAAAGAAACAGTGCCTTACACTTGTTGAATCTGATAATGTTATTGACAAAACAATTTATTTACCTGTCTAAAAAGAATGACAATCCCCTCTCAGAGTACATATTTTGTAAAGTTTTATATAGCAGCTTAGAGACAGAGTTATATTTATGTAAACTAAAAGGGAAAAATCATGAGTTTATAAGGTTAATAGAAAATATGTTAGAATCTATAGAAAATAGATATTTGTAATAAGAGGTACAAGCAACTTGCTTTATGTGGTTTATTCATTATCTTTCATGGTATTATAATGTTATCATTTTGTATAAGTTGGAATTGTGTATGACTTCTACAATGTGACTCAAAAATAAAATAATAAAAAAAAAACCTTAAGATTTTGAATGTGACCTTAAAAAGTTGTACTATTCACAATGATATCATCTAGATAGATCAAGCAAATTTCTGGGTTCAAACCTTTAAATACCTTATCCATCAATCTCTCGAAAGTACTTGGGGCATTAGTCAAGCCAAATGGCATGACACAGAATTGAAATAAACCACTCATACTGGTAAAGGCAGTTTTTTCTTTATCCTTAGGATCTACTTCAACTTGTCAGTAACCATTCTGGAGATCAAGGGTTGAAAACCGTTTGGACTCCCTAAGAGATTCTAAACAATCCTGGCGATGTGGTAGTGGATAAGAGTCTTTGAATGTTATGTTATTTAATTGTCTATAGTCAATACAGTACCTAATAGACCCATTTTTGGTGACTGAGACTATGGGAGAGGCCCAAGGACTACTAGACGGTTCTATAACTCCAGCTTGTAACATCTTATCAACCTCTTCCCTTTCAGCTTCACATTTAGCTAGAGGCAGACATCTTGGTCTTTGCTTTATTGGTTTATGGTCCCCAGTGTTGATTGTATGTTTGACCAAATGTGTTTTACCTCGATCCCATTTTGTTTTAGCAAAAAATTCCTTGTATGACCAAAGAAGGGACTTTACAATATCTTGCTGACTATTAGTCAAATTGACTATACTGTCTTCAAAAATTGGTTGTAGATATTCAGGTAACCTTATCATTCCAGACTCAAGGGAGACAGAGCCAAGTTTTACCTCAGCTGTGTCAGACAGTACACTGTCCATGAGGCTACAGTTCCCCAAAGTAGTGAGAAAAGCTCACAGGAATCTTCGGACGGATTTATGACCCTAACAGGGATGATATTTTGGTTAGGGTTTACTAAAGCTTTTGCTACAACAAGACCTCTATTCACACATTCTTTTAAAGGTTCAATCAACAAGCAATCTGGCACATATCTACTTTCAACCTTAGCTACATATCCTGGTATGATCATCTCACTATTGCCTGGAATCTTAATATCTTCAGACAACGTCAACCTGAACAGAGAATCCAATCGACTTTCTAGGATACAATCTACACTTTAGCCCTTGATACTTAATCAATGATTTGCAACATCAATGACATACTGATGACTGGGCAAGAAGTCATTTCCAAGGATCAGGGGTTCCTTAGTTTCAACAACAACAAAATTTTGGTAAAATGTACCTATCTTAGTGTGAAGTGACAGTTTTACCTGTCCTTGTGGATTTATCTTGTCCTTGTTTGCCAAAATAGTGGTTTTGTTCAGTGGTTCTATCACGGGACGTTTCTCTGCATGAATGGAGTAATACTTTTGGGGGTGAAGTATAGATTTAGTGGCCCCTGTATCTATCAAGCAATTCACATCAGTTCCCATAATTTTAGCTCTGAGATACAAACCATCCTCTTGTGCACGCATTTGTGACCCTATGCTAATATGTGCTGAAGTATGGGTCTCTACATCAGCTTGTTCTAGTTTAAAGGCCCTTTGGGGTCAACTAATAGGGATGCCTTGTACTTGTCACAATCTATCATAAAATGCCCTGTCAAGCCACAATAAACACAGGTAGTTGAGGACTTACTCTTGACTGGTTTATATTTCCAACAATTGGAGATTGTATGACCCTGTTTACCACAATAGTCACACCTATCATTTCTTGGTCTAGAGTCTGTTTTACCTTACTTCCTTAAAGGACAGTTTGCCTTAAAGTGCCCTGGTTCCCCACAAAGAAAGCACTTTTTATCCTTAGTCTTAGTTTCAGTTGTTGAACATTCTGTTGATTCTGCCCTGTTTGACTTCACTGATCTCAAGCCTTCAAGTTTTAATTCTAGCTGAGAAAATCTATTTGCCAACTCTCCACAAGTATGTTCTTTTTCACCTGATACACACTCTCTTACAGAACTCAAGGGTTTCCTCTGTCTTGTTGCCTGAAATGCTTTAAACTCAATAGCTACATTCACTGCTTGCAGTAGAGACTCTATAAAACAATCCTTAGCTATTCCTTCCCTAAGTTCAGATGGGAGCTCAATGTAAGCACTTCGTACTAAGCGGTTAATATCCTGAGCTAATTCTGGAATTGACTCTCCATCTTTCCTAATCCTAGTCCTTAACTATGCCTTATACACTTGAGTTTGATTTCCTGGGTCAAAACGATTACTGAGAGCTTGCACTAGTGTAGGATAGTAAGTCCTATCACGATGCGGTAAGTCACTCAACACACTTACAGCTGAACCTCTAAGACATGTTGCTAACTCTAATGCCATTGTCTGCATGTCCTATTCTGCTAATTGTGCTATCAACTCAAATTGAACCAGAAAATCTTTAAAGCTTGTCCCACCAATGGAGAGAATCAAAAATGGAGCTTTCAAATTTTTACGACTCAGATTTGATCCTTCAACCCTATGTCTATTTTGATCACCAGGAGTAAAATTAACCAGGTTTTCAAATCCTCTAGGATTCCTAGCATAGAATTCTCTTGGAACATATTCTGGTTCCCTTTCTCTGTCTAGGGGTATTTTCATAGTCTCTATAGCTATACTCAAATCTTTCCCTGTTGTACATTTCAGGGGAATAATCATGTCAGACTCTTACACTGGGCCCTCTGTATTCACCTAAACTTCTAGAGCCAATTTCCCTGTAATCCCTACTCTCAGGTACATAACCCTGCCTTTCAAGATAATTTGTGTATCGTTCATACAAGGAATCTTGGTCACCTGCGTGGGGCTTATGTACAGTGGTATCTTTTTCTAATACCTTTTTACTCAATGTCTGCTTTGCTAAAGGAGTTTGGGTTTCCCTTTCATCTATATAATGCATGGTTACAGGAGGATCCTTATGATGAGCCATAATATTACAAATAACTTGACAAGTTTCACCTTGTCACTACCAAGTTTTACCTTGGATATCCTCAAAACCAATGAACACAACTCAACAAGTCAACAAACAGAAAAAAACAGAAATATCCCACCACTGCCACCAAATTGTAGCATGCCAAGCTGTTGTATTCTTGAAAAAGTGTCCAGTAACCAGAAAAACACAGAGGGATATTTCTGAAAACTATGCAAGTTTATTAAACAATAAGTGGTAGTGTAAATATCCTACAGTGACCAACTAAGTTTGGGCTGGACTGAAACATGCAATACTGCTGACAATAAAATCAAATATTAACATTAACCTGGCTTTGCAACAACTTCAGACCTTTAGCTTGAATACAATGCTGCAGCTTTGGATCACAACTGGAAAAACAGAGTTCATCCTTACTCAGTCATCATAGACAGTTGCTTCTATCTTAGTTGAAACAAAACATATATTAACATAGCCTTCAGGTTTCACCCTGTACATGGCCTCAGGTTTCACCCTGTAAATGACCTCAGGTTTCACCCTGTAAATGACATGAATCCACTGTGCAACCTCACGGAACCTCAGGATTCATTCTATCAATGACATGAATCCACTGTGCAAACCTCACAGAACCTCAGGATTTATTCTATCAATAACATTAATTGACTACAAATACATCACAGAGCCTCAGTCTCACCCTGTAAATCAAAACATAGAAATACTTTGTACAAACCAGGTTTCACCCTGAAATTCAGACACAAGATACTGGAATAATTCACATGTCCTAACCAAAGGACTAGACCTCCAAATAAAATTAAAGTCACAGGTTTTACCCTGTAAAATAAATTATCAAACCTAAGCTATCATTTTTGACAGGTTTCCTCTGCAAGAGAAACAAACTATTTCATATCAATCCTTAAATAAATCAGCAGGTTTTACCCCTTAACTACAGGTTTTACCCTGTGACTGAGTTCATGGTGTGTCAGCCAAGTGGTTCCCTCAAAATGTCCAGCACAGATATTGCACCTACCAGTCCAGCATTGAACTGATGAAATGCTGGCCCTTATATAGTGGAATTGCAGACAGAACAGAATTACTCAAATCAGAGAAGTAGCAAGGCCTCTCATTGGATTAAACTTTAGTCATCCCCAAGACTTTGGAAAGACAACTTCCTTTTAACACTTTACACAGAGTCACATTGAATCAACAATTACCGTTAACACACTGAAACATATTACAAAATGACATACAACTGATATTAAAGTACATAATTTACAGGAATATCTGCACACAAACGGTCAGTGTTTTATGTATATTAGTTGAATATCACTCATTTGAGAGAATCAGAAATACAACGACGAATCCACGTTCGTTGCACCTTAGTAGCCTGCACAGTTGTAGAATTGATACGTTGGCTCTAAGTCATCCACCCTTTTCAGTAGGGCTTGATTAGTGGCGTCGATTCTCTGTAGATATGCTAATACTGTGTCGTTTCCTGCTGTTGGGGCACTATTGAGTGGATTAGGTTGAGGAGAAGAGACAGTACTTACTATAGTTCCACCCGACGGCGTCAGAAATGATCCATTAAGGTCCATATCTGTGGATGCAGTAGCTGTATTGCTATTCTTAATTTTAGATAAAGTTGTCTTCCTACGTCCAGTATCAGTAGCTTTCTTATTCTTCTTAGGCATGATGAATTGTGAAACACAAATATAAAACTCTGGTTTAAAATTGTAAACACACAAATATAAAACTCTGGTTTTAAAATTCAGTTGTTGCTTGTTGAAAATTCTAAATATAAAGTGACAACAATGGGTATTGGCACCAAATGCCAGTAAACAACGATTGGGGTAGAGGCTGTAGCAATAGGGTTCAATGTATTGGTGTTTTAAGGTAGTGGTCAAAAATGCAAGCTTAAGGTGGGAGACAAAACTGCCATAGCAGGCCCCTATCAGGCCATGCTCTCCAAACTGTGTTCATTCTTTACTTTGGTCAAAGGTGCACCTTGATTGTTGAACGTATTGCTTGAACAAGTTGTATGTTCTTTCCAGATTTTAAGAAAAATGAAGAGTAATATCTATTCTATCTGACTGGTGTTGGTTTTGTTAAGTTTTAATATAAAATGCACTATTGCAGTATGTATACATATATGTTTGAATATGGTATGTACATGTGGTTAACACATGTAGTGTTTTAAACTAATTGCAGGTATTATTTAAGCCAATGCAATTGATTATTCAGTTAACATAGTTCTTGCACCAGTTTATAGACTTGTTATAATTGAGGACTTTGTGGTGTAATCTTGACATACTACAGTTAGTTATGTTGTTACTCTGTCTATAACAGCTAAGAGTTCATTTTAAAATATAAATATAGAAGACTAGCATGTGACCAATAATCAATGAATGGGATATACTTGCATGAAATAATATCCGGTTAAGTGAGGTTTGTCATTTTGTTTCCACAATAAATCGTAACATTGATTGGATCCACTCTGAGTTCTGAAATGCTTGTGTAAGCCAATTTTAAAAAGTAAGGGGTCCTAGTTGTTGTCAAGAAGTTCTTCAATAATATTATCAATGGTGGGAAATATAAGCGTGAACTCTGGACTGTCAAACTGGTTACTAGATATAAGTGTGAAAGGTGGTGGATGTGGTATATTGGAGCAATACATCCAGTCAGCATTAACCAATTAATTTATTTAACTGTGTATCATTTTTAGCATTCCATCACACTCAGAATGCTAGTGTTCCTTGTTTGGTTACTAGATATATGTTCATTGACTGAGCAGCCATAACGATGTGAGCGATTGAGGATCACACAACTCTTATGTGTATCTTTTGGCCTCGTGAGTAAGGGAGTACAGTGAAAGTAATTTGATTGAACTTCATGCACCGGGCCTAACAATTGCCCAAATAATTATAAACTGCATCAGGAAACTGATTGGCCATAATTTTGCCAGCACCTTTGATCAGCCATAAAATTGTCATATGCTAATTTACTAATGTCTTTGACTTATTGCTCCTGAGTGTTTTGACCTTGCTGAATATTTACATACTGTTGTACATGGTGTTTAATGACTAAAGCATCAACTGGGAAACATGACATATGGCTATTTCAGTCATACCATATGTAGAGCATAAATAATAAAATCCAGTAACCTGATCAAAATCAGTTTGATAAATAAAAGCAAGTTGATACCCATGGAGTTCCATACTATTCAGATAACTGAATATGTCTACTGCTCAACCAGTGAATTTCGTCACCCGCATGACAAAATTAAAGAGTTTTTACTGTAAACTTTCAGCATAAATGTATACCTTGATGTTGGCAGCAGCTATTCCATTAATTTAAATATGAATATTGCCTGTCCTTGAGCGTTTTTACAGCAGGGGACGAACTTTACTGGGGTGACGAAATTCACTGGCTGAGCAGTAAATCTTGCAGAACCATGCACACCTGGGGACTGTAGCTATAGTTTTGATAGCCCGTGTACTTTCAGTTAGTACCCACATAATTCATTGAATCACCGTTCAGTAATCCACACATGAACAATGTTTATAAGTATTAGTAGCATCTAGTATAACATACAAACCCGCCAACTTTGTTAGCTTGTTAAATAAAACCTTTGTTAATGTGTCCCCTGCATCTGGATACTAAGATACCATATTAACACCCTGAGGCTGCATACGCCTGAAATGATTGTTTGTATTGATATCTGAAAACTTGTTGCCATTATGATAAGGACTGAGGTAGTCCCAACAAAATCCCCCACACTTTGTGTATTTATTCCTCTGTTATTCAAGTACCCCACAGAATACTGACTGGAACCACACAAAGTATTATTATTGTGACCATTGGGGTAATTAAAACTAACGTGTCCATTCAACTGTGAACACTGACAACAACTGCTCTGCACAGAATTAATCTTTGTGCGATTGTTTATATTTTGAAAAACACTATTTACATTTTTGTTACACATGTTTATACCTAGAACCCCCATCCTTCCCAAACCAGGAGTCACACTGTGATGACATCAGCTTTCCTGTCCCCTCTGTTCAGCGTAACATTTAAGTTCTGAATGAGTTTTTACCAACTTTCACACAATATGATCACACATAACGAAAATATCCATGAATTCCCATCAAAAGTGCATGTCTCCTATTTATAATATCTGCATATTTTCTTGGTTGTAGCATGGGTAGAGGTGATGTTGACATTTGCCATGGCAATTTGTGAGTCAGAAAGGCCAAAGTTGGGGTTTTACGTCCCGTTCAACAGCCAGGGTCATATTGGGACAGGTCCTCAGAATTGCCACTTGTGGGACTCAAACCCACAGAGGTGATTGTGAGTCAGAAAGCCTATTGATTGACCCTTGGGTCTAGTCATCAAACGTTAAGGTCCCCTGTTCTATCTCATGCATCGAGTTTGTATATGCATGCGAACAGTATATCAAGGCAGGAATATGGTGTCCTTCAATGTAACCAGATTTTTGTATATGATAGATGTTGGTCAGCCCCCTACAGCCAATTCTGGGAGAGATAATACATCATACACTGTCGGCTTCTTACAATTTATGCCATGGTAGCCCACATTAGGCCATCTGAGTTCTGGTGCTGCGATTGTGGTATCTGTGGTGTTAAACACCCAGATTTGCGAATACTGTGTTGTGTTGCTTAACTGGGCCAGCATCCTGGCTTTCTTGGGCTTCAGATTTGGGTAATTGCTTCAGATATTCCTGGATTCTGTCTTAAAGCATTAAGGCTAGGTGTGATTCCGTCTTTGTAAAATGGCTAGTTGCTGATCCACCCCTTGTGGGCTAGGTACAGCTGGTGTGACTGACTGGAGGGATCAGATGATAATTTGGTTGAACAGTGAGTTGATGCTAACATAGCATTGTGATCTATCACTCCTGCTCCCAGTGGTTGATTGTGTGTGGGTGGCTGAGCTTGCATGACAAAGGACCAAAATGGAGAAGACAGAGACCCTGTGGTGTGGAAGTATGTGATCAGTTGGATTCTAAGTCACTAACCCTCCGAATCAGGGACTGGTTAGTCTCATCTAATCGTTGTAAGTATGCAAGATAGGTCAGTTACTTACTGTTTGTGGTGGTTTGGGTGAAAATAGCAAATAAACCACATCTGTGATCTGTGTCTTTACTGTTTTTTTTTCCTTTTGATGAGTTCCCCTTCTTAGGAGTATGTGTTTTTTCGCTTTTCTAGGCATAATGTATCACAACTATCTACTTAACGCTCACTATAATTTTCACATTAAGAAATCTTAAAATGGTCGTTAACTCCGTGACTTTGAAATTCAAGGTGAAGCCTGTTGCTTGTTGACCCATAGCTAGCTGATTTCAAAATATACATGTTTAACTACATGCTGATGAGGCCTAAAGTTTCAAGGTCGACCAACTACCTCACCAAGCTCTTCTGTAGCCATGTTCTGCACGTTATAATTTTTACTTAATCCACAGGTGTACAATCAACAATTGCTAATTTCCAGTGATGTGTTGGTACCATATAAGGTAGGTGTATTGATGACATACATAACTTATTTATTATTCATGGCATTCCATATGCAAGGTCTATTTTGTGCCATGTTAGGGCACTAATTTAATGTAGAAATTGTATTATCAACCAATAAAACACACACTAAAAGATAAACTGTGGTTTAACTTTTCATGGTTAAAATCCATTATAGCTTGCGATTTTGTCAATGGGAATATCAATCAATAGAAGTGCACTTTATTACAGGGTACAATCATAAACTGGAAAACACTCATAGAAGGAGCACCCTCACCAGGAGGCAGGTATTTATATATTCAGAATATGATGTGGGTGTGTTCCCAAAAAAAGGAATTCCTATTTCCTTTGGCCCCATCCACATACAAAATATTTCATGAAAACCGGTGAAGTCATTTTGGAATGATGCCAATTAGAAAGCCAAACTCACAAAAGATACGTTCATTATTTCTGGAGCCACCTCAAACACAGATAACAAAGGCAAAGACACAAACATACGAGCACACACGAAAATATAATCTAATGAAAGAGGAAATAAGGAGGCTTTTGTGTCTAGGTTGTGACAAGTTAAGGTGGAGGGCAATACTTATTCGCAAGAATAAACTAGGGACATTGCCCTGGGGAAGCCATAAGGAAATACCCAGAATGGGATTATATATTTTTTATTATTATTATACAACAATCATACATATAACATCTAAAATCCTTTTAGTGACTAGTTGATAAGTGATAACATGTAAGATAACATTATGATAATGATTTATAACACAATGTAGTAATATAATTTGCTGGATAATAACCAGGGACAACCCTGGACAAAGTACCCATGGGTCAAACAGGGGTCAAATTTTGAAATTGATAAGGGGTCGAAGACCCGGAAGCCACAAGAAGAATCCAAGGGATAAAGAAGCCCATGGGTGAGTATTATTAAAGTTTGAGTATCTACACCACTGAAATAGCTAGTACTTTTAGCCAATTTAGAATTTTGAAAACTACTAAGGAAAGAAATATATCCCCAGCCAAAGGGGGTAAATGATAAGCTGTGCGGCCAAAAGATATGAAATTCTCAGAAGAAAAGCCCCAAACAGCCAAAGAAACTATACATGTAGGTGTTGCCTAAAAGTAGCAGCAACGGGTGAAATATGTTGGGGAAGTGTAGATACATAACGCCAGACGCAGTCGGAAGTCCAGGTACCATGCAACATGATATGCTGTAAGGATACACCATGCTGGAAGGCCCAGGTAGTACCAGATTTACGAAATAAATGGAAGGTCAGAGGAGAAGGTAACTAAAATAGTTGGGAAACTAACTTTAAATGTTTTCTGGCCACAGAATCCGTTAAAGGGACCAAGCCATTGGCCTTGGGTATTCTAAAAAGGGGGTCATTTGAATCCCCAGGTAATTGTTTTAACATTAAAGCCATGGCCCTGTGGGGACACAGGGGAGATGTACCTAATGCAGGAATACAGATGGTAGTTGTATCAGTTCTATTTTGAAGGGTCTTAGACCATTTTATGAGGACAGTAATGGTATCTGGAGAAAAAAAAGATCACCTCTACACAATTGTCTTGTAATATCAAAGGTGGCCATTGTATGAGGGAGTATATTGGATATCCTTAAAAAGGAAAAAAAACGGAAAGAATATAAAGCTTTAAAGACAAAAGGATATTGGAGGGAATCTGACACAAGAAGCATAGAGGATAACATATCAGTAGTTATAATCTGAGTGACTCTTGGGCAAAAGGGTTTTGTGTAAGTAAGGGAATGCCACCAGGAATGCCAGGAAGTCCCTAAACATACGTGCATACGCTTTCTGTGTTGCTGGTTTGAACGCACTCAACAATCGACTGGAAGCCCTGGTGGAAAGCCGAGCTGCAAAGGAATCTTCATCTGAAAATACAACAATAACCAGTGCTAAATATCATGATTAAGCTGGACAAGATCAATGTGTGTAGGCACCCACTGATATGCAGGTAGTAATTTTTCCAATTTTTGACTCCTATTTTCTGTAACCCACCAGCGAGACAACAAATCTGCCACTGCATTGTCTTTACCTGGAATGTGTGAGATTGAAAAGTGAATGTTAAACATTGAGGTTAACATCCAAATGTTTCTAGCAATAGTGGCCAAGAGAGAATCCCTGGCTTTGCCATCCTGGAGTACCTGCACAACAGCCAGGTTATCACATTTTATTTCAATGCGCATGTTTTGCCAAGCTTGGCCCCAAATTTTTAAAGCTACCATGATGTTAAGCATTTCAAGCTGGGTAATATTATAATTTAAGTGACCACTAGGCAAAGGTAGAGCATACACCATGTTGTGAAAAACAGCTCCCAAGCCTGTTAAAGATGCATCTAAAGCAATTATGGCTTGAACGGGTTTGTTATCATAAAATGTGATTCCATTATACGAACACAAAAAGGTGTTAAACCAGTTTAAGTCCTTACCAAAGTCTGCTGTTAAGGAAATGTGCTTATTTGCATAATACTCTCTAAGTACCTGTAACATACGGTTAAGAAAATACCTGGCAGGACGAACACACTTTATTATATATAACAGAGAACCAAGGAGAGACTGAAGCTGGTGTTTGGTACACGTAACCTTATCTTTCCAAGATTGACACAAGTCAGTGATTTCACACAATTTTTTGTCAGGAATTGATATAGTTCGGTTAACCGAATCCACAAGGATACCTAAACACACAACAGCTGTGGAGGGGGCAACTTACTTGTTGGTGCTGATTTCCTGGCCTAAATCCTGCAATAATTGTAGCAGAAATTGATAGGAAGTGTGGATATTTGAGGGCAAACCAATATAGATTAGATCATCTATATAATTTAGGAGGTCCGGATAACAAGTCCCCAGGGTCAATCCTGATGTGTCGAAAAGCTCTGCTAATGTCGACTTTATATATAAGAGCCCCAGGACCCAAATGCTTTAGGTTGTCGACTATATGATCAACAGATAGATAAGACAGGTGATAGTAAGAACCTAAATACTTATTCTTCGAGACACCAATTATCCCAATAATCTAGCAAGTGTGTTCTCCACACTGCAGGGTTAAGTTGACCCAAAAAATTGGGTTTATTAGACTCCCTAACTTTCCTATGAAGATCAAAGATATCTACAAGAAAAGTGTTGTGAGTATCTGGACCTTGATAAGTCAATTGATCAGTAATTGCAAAAACCTCAAAGTCGGATCCGTTTTGTGCAACACACTGAACAAAATTCTTACATTGAAACCTTTGAGACCAAACGGGCATGGAAATCGCCATATTTGCAAAGCAGGACTCAAACCTAGCATCATCAGTATGAGAGTGAGAACCGCAACGGAGGTCTGGGACGTTGTCCATGTTTTCATGAGAAGGGTGACCTTTGTTGGGTGGATACGTTTTGTGATGAGAAGCCACCATACCATTTTGCACAGAAGAATTGGGCATTGATTTTATAAAATCAGTTTTATTACCTTCCGTATTGACAACCAGAGTATCCATAAGCCCTGTACTAGTCCTCCCATTTACAACATAGTCAGATACTGTTTTGTTTCCAAGTTCTACCGATTCATCGTCACCAAGTACTTTAATACTGTCTTCATACAAATCTTGCAGTACCTGAAACTTGTTTGTCAAGGCCACGCTGGCCACAGGTGATTTTGAAGTAAAGCCTAAAGGCTTGTTCACACTGACCCGAACCATCTACTTGGTTGGGTGGTTTTTGTATGTTTTCGACCCGGGCAATCATGTGTATTCTTAACAATTGGTGCAGTTACTGCGCAAGTGGAAGGTTGAAACCCTTTGTTAAAGCTACTAACACTAGCAAATGTATTCCTGTTGGAAGAAGCCACAACCTGTGCATATGACCTACTGTCTATCTTTGAAAAAAAAGCTTTGCCCTGGTGAAACCAGTAAGACCAGGAAGCCTTAGGGGCATTTAACTCCTGACAAAATTTCTGTCTATCGACCTGGCCATTGAGTATTTGACGAGACTTATGGACATGAGCACAAAAATGGCTCATGCCCTGGCTTCCTCGTTTTTTGAAGTGACTTTCTTCTTGTTCCTGCAGTCCACTTCAGTATGTGTGAAGGTCTTATTGCCTACTGTAAAACAATGGGCACATATGTGTTTATATACAATACCCCTAGTTTCATGTGTGTTAGCATGTGAACATGACCCTTGATTAAAAAACTGACAAGGCATTGATCTACCAACTTTTGCATGAGTTTTCTTACCCAGCTGAAAACCAGCAGAGGTGTGGGGACTTGGTACTATGTGTTTTTGTGCATTTGCTCTGCATATACGGTCAATATGATCAACTTGGTCATAACCAGTGACTTCCCCCTGTTCCATACGATACAATAAGACCGCATGGCTGGCCTTGGCCGCACTCCAGGAGAAGTCATTGGCATCATCCATCAAATCGATCAGATAATTCAACATATGATCTCTCAAATTTAAATTAGTTTCCTCCCTCATGGTGCGGCAAAAGCCAGCCATCTATTGTGGCATTGAAAGCTGGTCATATGAAATATGTTCTTTGGAAGAACCTGACAGAATAAACTCATGGGGCCACTTAACCCGCGTTCGAACAAACACATCAACTTGACCTCCTCTTTGAGACTTAACCTTAGTACAAGTACCTGTTTGTGCAATATCTGCTAGCTCCCTAAGGCGGTGATCTACTTGTTGTTGTATCTGCTGGTCATATTTGATGGACTGCAGAGTGGGTATGGACTTATCAGATCCGACCTGGACAACCGGCTGCGTCTGGACATGTGTGACCTTAGCTTTAGGTTTATGTACCCGACCACTGGTCTCAGGTGTTGTGTTACTGAAAGGAAAGGAAGTCATAGAACCAGAACTACTGGCCAACTGTACCTTTTCCCTACACTGTTTCAACTTTTTGTTTTTGATTTTTGATTCATCAACCGACTTTTTACAACTTTTCCTTTCCAATATATCAAGCCTAGAACTAATTTTTTCTAACTGAGAAAGTATGGTTTGATTCACAATTTCCTGAGTACTACCAGTATTTTTCTCATCCGGAATATGACTTTCACTAGCAAATTTTTTATAGGACCTACTTTCAGAACCTGAAGCTTCTGCTTCACTGTCGGATGATTGAACTAGGTCCAAAAATTCGAAATCACTACCGGATGATAAATCTGAATGCACTTGCCGTTGAGCTGGGGTAGGTTGACTAGCCCCCAGCATCTGAGACATGAAGTCCTGGTCGTCACATAACTGCAACTGCACTGGCAGCACTGTTTCCCTTTTCCCAGATCGAAAGTTATACTTCTGAGCCATGTAACAGTAGTGGCAGTAACAATACACTCATATAATATTTAAAATCAGAATAAAAAACTAAAAACCTAAAACTCTGTATAGAACACGTGGCTGCCTGTAGACTGTGCAACTGTGCATGAAAAATTCATAGATGTGACCCCTTCTGTGTCTGCAGGGCAAATGGCAGAGTGAAGAGTGTAAATTCTTGTCATTAATAGAAGGGCCAATCAAAAGTCGCCACACAAGTGGCCAGGATATATACTAAAGATTCATTTTAGAAATTAAGGTCATCCCCAAGCAATGATCTAACTGGCACCCAAATGCCAGCCCGAAAAGCATTTTGGGAACTCAAACCTTCTTCAAGATCCAAGAAGGCCTACCATAAGGTATTGTATGAATGTCTAAGGCCGCGATATAGACAGTGATTAGATGTGAAATATTTATTCTAACTACAATTTTTAGTCAGGATTTATTAATTTGTAGCATGAATTTTAATTTGTGTTAAAATATTTTTTCATTAACAAAATTTACTGCTTCAATAGTTTTGGACTAACAATTTGAAAGCGGAAAGTTTTAAAGAGGAAAACGAATTGATAACAAACATTTGGAAAAAAATGTTACATATTATTGATATGTGTGTCATCCTTGACTCAGAAAGCCAAACACACAAAATATATGTTTATTATTTTAGAGTAACCTTAAACAGAGATACAACAAAATATACAAATCTACTGATGGAGGTAATGAGGCTTTTGTGGCTAAGCTGTGACAAGTTAAGCTGGGGAGCAGCGCTCATTCACAAAATAAACCAGGAAAGCATTCCTAGAACTCAAAATTCCTCCAAGACCCAAGAAGGCCTTCCATAAGGCATTGTATCACTGTAAAAACTCCCCAATACAGACATTGATCTGAATCTCCATTAATTTGTCAAATTTTTCACTTTGCTATTGTGAACAATGCTTGAAAATTTTATCATTTTCCATGCTCATCATTTAGAGTTATTTTACAAAGAAAAGGCCGAAGCAAGACCCTGCAAACCATATACCTTGTTATCAGAGGTTAAATTTCTCAAATAATATGTTTTAAAATTTGCACCAAATTTGCATGCTCGGATTACAGACACTGTATTTTCTTTACTTATTATTCTGAACACCTACTTTACAACTACAATACATATTTAACTTTTGGTGACAACCCAGGATACCCAACGTGGGAAAGTTGGCAATTGCTAACCAATGGTTTTAACTACAATTTTATAATCACAAATTAGTACTTGCTGCATCTTTGATTGTATTTAACATATTGTTACATGAACGAAATCTATTGTTTTTATTTGTTTGGCCTAACCGTTTAGCTCTCAAGAAAAGCGGAAACTTTAAGAGGAAAACAGATAAGAAACATTTGGAAAATTAGGTTTTCTAAAAATAGATATATACGCAACCATTGAATGAAAAGGATTCACAGATAAATATATAAACGGTAATTTGAGACATTTGGTAATGAAAATCACACCTGCAATTCCTGGTTTTTAAAGTTAAGTTGTTAAATTGTCCTTTCTTATCCACTGAATTAATAACCTTTTGGTGTTAATAATAATAAGTGTTTACATTTTCTACTGTTTCCACACAACTTATATACTACATGGTTATTATTCTTCTTTTAACCAAGATATTTAACCAAGATATTTACCTATATCCCGAAAGAAAAAGACAAAAGATATGAAAATGTACGATTATTGACCAAATTTTATTTTCCTGATGCAGATAGCAACTGATAATCCTTCGCTTGATATACAAGACTTTTTTTTCTTGCAGATTGCAGATGCTTGCAAATTTTTGTTATTTGATTGGAAAACTTATAAACTGTTGAAATTGTGTTAATATCTTAAAGTCTGCCATGAAAAATCTTAACATGTCATCAATAGTCTGAATAGCTTTTAAGACAAACTTATTGACCTCTATTCTTATCCCAAGGGTTGGAATGCCTGTCAATTATACTGGCCTTTAAGCAGTGTTTTGCACTTCTCTACCCGTCTCCTGATTATTTTACTTCATGTATTCTGTCCCAAACATTAACTGAATGCATCTAGGGCTTTCGCCAAAGTTTGCGACTATTGTAAATAGACCCCTTTTCTATATATAGAGAAAAATCAGATCTTCTTTTATTGTATATTTCATTTTCTAAAGTTATTTTCACTATTAACCACATTGTTTTATAGTAAAGACTTATTCTGTTCAACGAAACTTCTATTATGCAAACGCAACCTTACTATTGTCGGATAATAGGATCTGTACTGCTTCAACTAAGTTTTACTTTATATAGTATTACGAAGTCGCCATTTATAGCTTTGGTCATATACCTGTCTCTATATCAAAAAGAGGAAAATACATCTTGTAACTTTTCCCCAAATACAGGAAAACACTTGAATCTTAGATAATTATCACCCAAATATGGAAATCTATGACGTACAAAAAGAAGAAAATCTAATTGTCAGTCTGCAGAATATGGCGGGATAAATTATTTTAAGGGCAATTTAGATTATGGTAAGTCATATTGTTATTTGTTTTAATTCTACAGAATTGTAATTCATTTGAAAGCCCACATGTTATTGAATATGTCATGAATTGGACATGGGACCCTGTGTTACTTATCGCTTCACAACTTTGTGATAATTAGCCTGGAGGAATTCTATACTTTATCTAAATTCATCAAGAAATTGTAAGTATACTTTATTCATATTTTTTAAGTTTTTGCCGTATTTGCATCTGTAATGGATGTGAGCTGTTCTTTGTTTTTTCGAAAGCTCTTAAAATTGGAGGCTATTAAAATATGAAAAATATAGAATTTTTCAAATTATATACCCAAATATTTATGTTGAATTTAAGAAATTTTTTCTGTTGGTGGCGAAGTATAAAAGTCATACTTTAAGGACCATTTCCACAGCCTTGATGTGTGAAATTGATGATGGCTGATTGTGTAGTCTGATGCGCTGCTGTTTTCACACAGCAGTTACTAAAGGCCAATATGTTGTCGTATACAGCATTAGCTTTAATTTTTAATTAAGCTTTAAGCTTTAATTTTAATCTTTTTTTTCTTGAAATAAATAATCATCAAATACTTTTTAAATATTAATTATATAGGCATCCAAACATGCGCAGAAATTACTATATCTGTATTTGTAAACTTATAATTAATAATAACTTTATCTAGTGGGTGTAAAACACAATACCAGTTTAAGGAGAGACTTGTCCAGGCCAACAGTTGTGCTAAAAGCTCAAACTCTTGGTATTCCTAAGACACTTCTGTATATTTGGGGGGTTATTAGCAATTTTTATATATTCTGTTCCTGTCTCCTATTTGGAGATATATCATGACTTTGTAAATATTGTATATATTTCTGACTTTTCAAGGCTGGTACAAATTTTAAACTATCTGGTTGCATCCTCAAAATTGATTGTTTAAAGAAAAATAAATAGAAAAAATCATTAACAAAGACACACTGGTATAATACTGGCATTACAGACTAGTATTAAACTGTCGCCTTAAGTGTTGATATTATTTTTTGTGTGTATGTCATTCAGAAATTTTCGTATCTTAGGGACCTTTAACATACATCTCTACAACAGATTGTAAACACTCAATGTTATTGTTAACACAGCAAGTACAGTAATTGTGGTAGTACATTGTACTGTGCAAGTGATAAGAATTTCTTCAGTGTATGTTGCACAAATACGGTTCTTGAAATTCTCAGATACTTTATATTGTTCTAATGTATTTTAGCTATTGCTAAAGGATATATAATGTTTATTATAAAACACTTTAAGATTTCACCTTATAAATACTATGTAGTCGGTTATAGTTATGGACATGATTTAAAACAGTTGAAAAAAGTTTCAATGACTAATCATTGGGCAAAATCATGACGGATAGCGAAAGCAGATGTATTTGATTAACAGACACCCAGCAGAAAGATATTATTTTAAAGAACATACAAAGGTCACCCAAAACGCCATGTGACCAAAGGCAGCGTTATAGTTGTTACACAATCTTCGGTGAGATAACTAAAAACAATCTATTTCCGGATATGAATATTGAGGCCATCAAAATGAAAGACACCGCAAACAACTTTCAAGAAAGAGTTGTCTGGTTGGAAAGAATGACATCTTCAGTTTTGTGTATTGAAAGCTGGAAACTTGTATCAGTATTTTGTGTCCATCAGTCAATAGTCTCAAGGTTATTTTCAAAAAATATCACTGTTATGTACAATTTATTGAAATATTTTATTGTGGATCTGGATAAACAAGCACTTACAGTGAAATACTGCAAAATCACATGCATCATATATCTCATTGAACGAACAATTAATAGTGTTCAAACATTCTGCAACCATAAATTTCATATTATTTTTAAGATTTTGCTAGTTTTGTATCTAATGAAAGGACAGAAAAGAAAAAGATTTTACAATAGATTACTGATGTTGTTTTAGCAGACAGAGGAATTTTTCATTGTAAATGACTCTGATGCCTTTCAAGCACTCTTGTGAATTTCAGCAATTTCCAAAGGAGAATACATTGAGGAATCAGGTAGGTACCCAAAGCATAGATTCATATACAATGCTTTATTTGCAAAGTCAAAGCATCTGGCATTGTTTTTGGGCTTGTGCCCATTACACCATTACATTTGTTTGATCGCAACAGTTATAGCAAGAATATGTGACTTTATGCACAAACTTATCAAACAGTAACCCATGTACAACTTGATCGACTTAAGGAGAACTTTATTGAGTGTGAGAAAGAATTTGTTCCATCGGGTAAGGCTTCAAAAGAGCTTTGTTTTGATGAATAATGCTGATTTTTCCAAAATAAATGTATCATGTAATGCATTCATCAATTTATAATAAATCTTTTGCATCTTCTCTGAGATCACATAATGTTGTAAAAAGTGAGCATTACCCTAGATGGTACATGTTGAACATTTGAAGTAAATCAGCTTCATCTGTACATTCCTCAGTGGCCTAGATTTATCAAGTTTGGCATCACAAGCTGTCTACTCTGTGTTTGACTCCCCAAAATGGTAACCCATTCTAATGTTCTAATGTGACCCTGGCTGTTGAATCAGACAAAAAGTCTTAGTTTGACCTTGGTCCTCTGCACAAGCAACATCATTTCCTTCTGTGTCATATTTTTTTTACTTAACAACATCAGAACGTTTGTTTTGTTTTTATTGTTCCCCCTCTTTTGGGAATATATATTTACACTACCTTACTCTTTGTAGATTGGAAAAGGGATGAGCAATTGTTGTTTTGAGAATTAAGAATGTAAGGCATTTCATTTTATATATTATAGACCATTATGATATAGACGAACATATTTCCTCTCAAACATAATTATGCTTAAGAGATAACTTCATTTTGGACAGTCCAGGCTAACCCTTGGACCCCACCTTAAATGTTTATGGGAGTTTACAATTGTGATTATTGCTATCATTAATGACATACAAGGCTTAACTTGAGTCAGGACCACTTGGTGATTACCCATTCATCTGGAGATATTGGTCAGTCTATGGTCTTATATTTGATATCTTCAGTTGTCAGAGACTGTTGAGCAAAACATAATCACTGGTCTTTATCACATTGACATTGTTGAGGTATTTGTCATATAATTGTTGATGTTTGAATCTGTTGTTCAGCCGTAATCCTAATGGTTTACTTTGAAATGCCAGTTTGTCAAATTTATATATAGTTTTAATGTATATTTTTACTTTTAAGTAAGGCACTAACATGTGTATGAAAAATTAAGCCACTCTCTTGGCAATGTATGTGCTGTACAACTTGTCTAGGCTCGAATCAGGAATGACCTCATCATTAAAATCTTCCCCTGACCTGATATTGAATTTTTGTAAATTTTCAGATCAATTTGTTGAAGAATTGAGAAAATATGAATGTCTGTCTCATAATTTTGCTGTATCTTATTGGTGAGTATCACTGTATTTATTGATAATTCGTCCAAACCCACCAATATTTATTTTTAATTGGGTTTTTACATTGCATTCAACTCTGTACAGGTCATATTATTGGACAATATTATTGGTGAAGGAAACCAGTACATACAGTTGGTCAAAGTTCTGTACTGGTCACTGCCAAGCATCGGTAAGCAACTTCCAACTTTTCCACATAGGGTCCAGGATTTGAACTGCAGACCCAAGTGGTGATAAGCAAATGTGTTTCCACTGCACCAGCCTGCCCCACACCCACCTATAACATCCCTACATATTTATTGGGAATGATACATTTGATTTGATGATACAAAATCATTTAATGATTTGACATCAAACAAAAGAAATTGTGATGTGCAAGTAATAAGTGTAAACCTGAAACCTTTCTGTTATTAATACACTCTACCAATCACATTGTACAATTAGCATTTAACACAAAATGTTCAGTTGCTTTATAAAGGAAAATATCTTTCGAATTGTTTGAAAGTGTTTATGGGTCAAATTGAAAAGCAGATAAATTTTCAATCTTTATAGATCAAAATAAACTTGATCACTTGATCAACAGATTTTGTGATAGTGGTTGTTCTGTACATCAATGATTCAATTAAGCTAAAACACATAACATGTATTGGATAACATACTTTTATCCAACCCCTCAGGTACTGTATCCAAACCAAAACCCTAACCCAGGTTGTAACATGCATAAAATTAAAAACTTTCAAGATAGTGTTACACAGTGTCACAAAAGTGAACATGCAACTGAATGAATGGATTTGGTTTTATCTCTTTTTTATCAGAATTCTTGTTTTTTCTTGCTGTTGTGTAAACTTGGCCTTTATCTAAAAATTATCTCTATACTTTAAAACAGGCTTTCACAGACTGAGACAATAAATCAATTCATTAATGATATGGTGGTTATCCTAAATATTTCAGAGCTTTATGCCCCTGTTCCACCAAAGGACTAAGCCCCGATCCTGTCCCCGACCCTTAATCGTGGACAGTCTGTGAAAAAAAAACAAAAATGGGTGGGACTACTAAAAGTCTGGGATTAAGTTCAGATCGGCTTGAGGAGGCCCCAGGCGGTCCCACAGAGTCCCAGACTGGTCTGGGACATAGAACCGATTAAGCCATTTTTCTAGTCGTAGACATACCGACTGGGTCCCAGGACGCCTCAGGCCTCAGGCCTCCTGGGACTAAGCCCCGACTAACCGCCGACTAAGTCCCGGCATCCTCAGGCGTCCCCAGACCAAGATAGCTGATTTTTGTTTTGCAATGGGACCAAGGGTCGCAGGAGGCCTGGGACTAAGGCACTAAGGGTGTGGGACTAAGGGTCGCAGGAGGCCTGGGACAACATAGGACTGTGTAAATTTAGTCTGAGGAGGCCTGAGGAAGCCTGGGACTGGACATTTTGTTAATGGCGAGGAAAAATAATCGGTTTGGGTCGGGAGAAATATCAAACATGTTTGATTTTTCACACGGCCTCAACCAACCACAACCGAGCCTTACAGGACGCCTGGGACAAAGCAAATTTTTGAAACCGACCCCCAAAAACCCTTAATCGGGAGCCTTAGTCGTGTGGTGGAACACCCACATTATCGAATCTCCCCACCCAAACAAAAAAATATATATATATATATGCTAGGAAAATACAGATGAAGGGTGAAATTCTTTGGCTTCCACAGTTTATTCCATCTGTTCATAAGTAACAAAGCAAATCTGGATTAAATTTTGCTTATGATGCTACCGAGTTATGGTATGAGTTGCCAGACAACATCCATACTGCCACCTCTCTTCTGTCTGCTAGAAAGAAACTGAAAGTTTATTTCTTCACAAAAGCCTACCCACCCCAGATTTTTAAAACACCTCGGTGGTGTGGAGCCCCTCATTCTGTTTCTCTGGACTATGATTTTTTGGACTTTTTTCTTGGTTGTTACACTCTGTCTTTTGATGGAGACTAAGCACTATGAAGTCACATAAGAATTAGAATTGAATTAGAATTGATTTATTATAATTGTGTTGTTGCTTCTTTGAATATATAGTGTTGTGAGCATTGTGCACATTATTATTTTTCAGATGCTGTCTATCAACTGGAAATAGCAGCTTCATATACAACATCATTTCAATGTCGTAATGGTAGCTATGCTTTAATTGGTGGGGCAAACTTGACATTAAAATACAACTATGGATACAATCATTCAGAAGTAAGAGTTAGAATGTCCATCTTTTTGAAAAAAATTAAAGCATGATAGTATACTTAATACTTAGGTTAATAGGGCTAGGTGTCATTAAACTAGTAATCAAAAAGCTTAATATATTTTTACATGTTCTCATCATGAAGATGTTTTTCTTTATTCTGGCAAGATATATTTTACTTTGTAACCTTCTACAATACTTTTTGTAAAATACGCTTTTTATGTAAACAAGAAAGACATTGTGCATCCATATTTTCTTCAGTTATATTCAATGGCTTAGTAATTTGCGTGGTAATTAAAGATCATTAATCAACGGTAGATGAGGCAACAATAGGTTCAAGACTTTGAACTGATTATTTCCTTACTAAAAATGGTTTTAAAAGTTTTGCACACTGTTTTTGAAGACAATGCAAAGCTTAATCGTAAGAAATCCTTTCTAAATGTTGTACAGGTGCAAAGATAGATTTCATATGCAGTTGCAACATGCTAGATGGCTAATTTTTGTCTGTACAGTTGTATAGGAATAATGATGAAAAGAATGATGAAAAGTTATTGCAATTTATGATACTTTATTCATACCTAGATAAAATCCGACTGTAATGGCTTGTGAGAAGTAATGGCTTTGTAGAACTTGCCTATATCAAATTACCCTAGCTGTTTATGTCAATTAAGGGATGCACGTTATAAGTCTCTCACAATAGTAGTTTTTCATTATTGATGTTCTCAGTATTTGTTTTATACCTACGTTAAGTTTGATAAATTAATTAATAAATAATATGTTTATATATAAGATAAGATATAAGCTAAAATATGTTTTTCATACGAATCTAAGCTATAACTAGGATAACTATTTCATTTGAATGACATGTTAACCTATTTATTCCAGTCGATTATGTGTCATTTTGAGATCTGTCGCTATAACCAAAATTTAAACTTACAAAACACAGGTAAAAATGTGTGTCAGTCACTACTACTAGTTCACTAGATAGAATGTGGTGGGCCTTATACTGTTATGTTTTTTACACACAACTGTATTTCGACAATCAGGTGAGTTGTCTCAACTTAAACTTACTTTGTTTTGGGTCTTCTTTTCTCCCTGCAGCTGCCACACTACTGTCCCCTTTCAGATGTATTTTGGTATTCAGCAATTTTTGTCACATATCTTATTTGTGTATTTTAAAGTTTTTTTAAAGATGAAATTGAGTGTGACCTTTCAGACGGTAATATGGTCCACCCTTGAAATCTTTCAACAGACACTTTTGAACATGGCTCTACCAAATCTGGCATATGTTTTAATACATTTAACCAGTTTTATGATCAGATAGATTACTGACTCAATAAAACTAGCATATGTTTTTACAAAATGTTTCTTCATATTATCCTGTCGGATGCATATCTGGTGGATACATTTTGTGCTTTATTAGTGAAACATGAAGAGGGTTTTTTCACTACCAAGCTTTTGCAAACAATTCTAATTGTAGGCTGCTGATATATACGTTATATATCAGACAAGCTGGTGTAGGAATACCTTTGGTCTTTATTTGGGTAACAAGATGGCTGAAAAATTGTGGCTGGTTGTCATCTTTATCGGTTAAATTTGTATCTGCAAAAACATATTAAATGTCAGAAGGATTGTAAAACTTGACCATGAACTTCAACATTTAAGGTCACCTATCAGGTAGTAATATACCGAACAGATTAAAGTTTGGCCAACCTGCAAAGATATTCTGTCTTATTTGATCCATGCATTAAAAAGTTCCAGTAAGTCTCTTATTATTGGTGTGAGAGGCCCAAATTAAGATTTAATTAGCCATTAGCTTGTTTGGTGAACTTAAATTTCAACTGAGCTTCTCCTTTAAATCAGATTAGACAAACATAGTATATATTTTGAAAATATTTGAAACTTTTTTATGAACCAGCAGCATACATATCACAAGGGTAAAAGTGCCCCCTCCTAATATTTGTGGTTTTAATATAGGTAGCATTATAGCTATCCAAATATGTAGAAATCAATTGCAATGTTGCAATGTTTGAAATAATTTTACATCTGTCATTTAACAGTGAAAGAATTTGAAGGATTTATGAAGTAATTTTTGTCACCTTTGCAATGCTTTTTACATATCCAAATTTATTATTTTTTATCTTATTGACTTTACTTGCAAAAAATTGATCGAAAAATATCTAATGTGTCAAATGCAATAAGGACTTGTAATGAGGACTATTATGTGTAAATAAATAATGCAGTATCTGAATATTTTGCTCATTTTTATATTCCTGTCATATAGGTCCATAGTTTCCATCTCTATGAAATGCTCAAAGGTCGTCATATGTTTGACTTTGAAAGTGCTGCTGGCCAAGCTTTCATCAAAGACAACAGGCTGAAAGCATATAATTGGACAAATACAGGCATCAAGTTCAATATTCCAAGTATTAATAAGGAAATTCACTTGGGCAAATATGAAGGTGAAGTGGACATAGGACCAGACTACAAAGCAAACTCTATTCACATCAAACAGATTTTTGGTCAGTCAGTATTATGTTTTCATTACAATAAAGGTTGTAAGAATATAATATTTTTCAGCTTTGCATGTTTGAATAATATCATCTATTAGAGAATATAACAATCACACAGGTAAATGCTTTTGCACAGTAGTTTAAACTGAAGAAGTACAATTAGAAAGTTATCAGAAAGTAATACAATTAACGACTTTGTGCACCATATGAATGGATAAAGAGTGATAGATATTTGCCCCCTGATTATACACTATTTTTCTATACCCATTTACAATCTGAGTATCTTTGACGCAAAGTATAAACAGACTGAAAGTTGAAGTTCAAAAGCTTTTGGGTCAGTTATTTGCCTGTCTGGAAACTTTATAATGATAGGAATATATTGCATTTGTTGTGCTTTGATTTTATGCTTACACAGTAAATCAGGCTATAAGTAACAAATTAAAAATATCTTTCAAAGATATTTAAAAGCTAAGGTACACTTTCTGTGCAAAATGAATATATATTGTGTTGAAAAGAAGCTAAAATATATTTTACAAAAAAAATTATAAATTATTTAATCACTGAGGGGACTCACCATTGGAGTGGTTAAACACACTCACCTCCTATCTATGTGATCAATTGTTAAAATCCTGGACTTGGTCCTTTGTAGGAAGCTGGTAGTTACTTACTGATGCCCAGCCGTTTGCAGTGCATAAAAACTTGAAAGTGATGTTAGTCCCTTATCAAATCAAGTCTTTGGTAAATTAAAGTCATGGAATAACCTTAATTTATGATAGAACAAAATAATGAGTGCAAAATATGTGGAATCCTCTTGCCTGAGGACCTGTATCTGCATTAGTTATTGACTTTTTAAAAATAAAGTGATAACTATTATCATATTGCTTATATCATTGATGTATCGTCATAGATTTTTACCAGTGCAAAACCTTATTGCAAGATTAAAACAGTTTAAATTATATTGGCTGACAGATTTATTTATTGTCACTGCTCTAATTGGCCTTTTAAATTTAAAATTCAATTATTCCACACGTTGAGAAATACCGTTTTTCTTTCTCTGTTACGCTTCGTCAATTGTGTTTATCCTATTTTAGAGCAATAACAAAAAAAATATTAAAATAATAGTAAAAAAAATTATTAGACTAGTCGGGTGTATCAGATCACACATTTGTTTTACTGCAATCATGAGTCCTTAAATGACATACCGTATTGTACTGGTAAAAGAATGCAAATTGGTGCAGATCATAACAATTTAGTCTAAATTGTAAGAAAGTACATATAACCTTAGAATGTAACATTTTTTCTCCACTTTTTTTCATTACCACTCATAATTCCCAAAATGGCATAGGTGTAAAATTTTGCTAGAATTAGCTTACAGTCAAGAAAAGCTCATACATGTTGACAAAGTCTAAGGTAAAACCTTTTAGCATAATGTGGTGATTAGTTCACCTCCTGCATGTGTCAAATGTATGCATCATTGCTCAATTTAAACAGAAATCAAACACTTCTCAGTGTTGATATATATGCTTCTATATTTTACAGATCCACCACCAGAGGTGAAAATCACCACTCCTATTGGTATAGATGCATATGTTAACTTGAACAAAGGTTTTGGGAAATATGTATTTGAAGCCTCAGCAGAGCCATACACTGCCATTAATTGCAGCAGTGTCATGGTTATATGGTCTTCACCAACAAAGGAGAATGTTGATTCCTGTCAAGGTGAAGGTAAGACCAGTAAACACTACCCTTAATTAAATGTCAGAATATTCTTCATTACACAGGACTGGCATCCGGTGTATTGATATATTAAATTTAACTCCAGATTCTTATTGCATATTGTGGGAAAGGACCTGCATATACGCCCCTTAACAAGAGAAATTTTTTTGGATTAGAATGAACATAAGAGTGTAAAAGTTTACATCCTATGAATTAGTAATCAAATTAACAACTAAATGATTCAATATATTAATACTAAAAGGAAATTAGAAGTCATTGGAATAAACATTTTAAAACTATATTAAACAAGAAAAAACCTCTATAATGGTAATTTTTTAATAATTATAAATAATATTAAATAATACCATTTTAAATGAAAAAGGATTTGAAAGTAGGGGAAAGCCATTGATGTGATTTCAGATGAGACAGAACCTACTCTTTGTCCGCTGACAATAACAGAGTCAGAAATGACAGCAGATGAATGTATGACACTAGAAGTATATGCTGAACAGTATGGTGTGCGAAGTGAAAACAAAACTTACACTGTCTGTTATAGCAGTAAGTAAACAATTGAAGCAATGTATTATATAAACGAGAGAAATTCCCGTTTACATACTTACTGTCACCTTCTAAAGGTCAGCCAAACCATTTATTTTTATCTTCTTACAAGAAGAGCCTTCAGATGCAGCTTTCAATATCAAAGATGATATTGAAGGTAAAAGTATTGTCATGCAGAGGTTCGATCAAGTGGCATTTCACAAGTAATAAAGCTTTCAAAAGTACACCCATTTTGAGTTGGTGATTAGATCATCTGAAAGTTGGGGGAGCATCGGATTTCTTATTGGTATTGTTGTGGCAAAGGTAAACCTACTCTTACATCCAGTCACACTTGTTGGTCCACAAAACGTCAAGTGCTATAAAATATAAAGTGGGGTGGCAAACTGTAAAGTTGCAAAATATAAAGTGCTGCAAAATGTAAGATGTATTTGCAAAGTGTAAAAGGAGGAGTTACACACTAAAGTTAAAAATGTCATCAAACTACTTAAATTGTGAAGTTAGAGTTCATAAAATGTAAGAGTAAACTACTGTGTAACTGAAGTCATATTAGCCGTTTAAGTAGAAGCAATTTTATTTTTCAACAAAGATATTGAAGAACACTTAGTTTTGCACACCACAAAGTACAACATTGAAAACTATAGCAGAATTACACTGGGTTAAACTTTCCTTAAAATATAAGGTGTTGCAACACTCAAAAAATCTTTCATGATTTTCCCAGCCTACATTTAAACACACTGATCACACAGAATTAAATTTATGATTGAAAAAAAACTCACATATTATTATAAAATTACAAAAAGAGGGAACCATCACAAATAAGCTTTTCTGGTAATAACACTGAATAGAGTTTTTACATTGTAACCTTTCCTACCCAGGGTAATACACTGACCTACTTGTAAATTACGAATGAAATCATTTAACAGGCATGTGGGTGGAGCTTAAAGGAACCATCAAGGGTAGTATGGGTGGTCAGTGGTGTACATGGGGTGTTTCAGCTCATTAACAAAGAAAATTTTGATATCAACCCATTATGTTGGAGGGATGAAGGACTTAGTACACATTGCACAATCAGCAGGGCCAAATATGACTGTTTTTCACTATGCAAATGGTTAACATAAAAGAACATGTATGCACAATATTGAATACATTTTGATTTTGGATAGTCTTATTCTAGCTCTGAGATATTGTTTAACATTTTATATATTTTTTATATTTTTTCAATTGCAAGTATCCATGATATTCAAAAAGCAAATTGAATATTGGAACTAAGTGTGATTGAAAGAAACAATATGACTTATAGAAAACATAATTAACTTTCAAAGGGAATCAGCATTACATATTACATTACATTCTAACCAGAGCCTATTAACTAAGGTGCAGGATCAAAAACCATGTTTTTATGTTTCATGTAAGAGTGGTAACACTCTCACCTCCCACCTCTGAGGCCAGGGTTTGGTTCATGGCTCTACCTGAAGTGGGAAAGCTGGTAGTTGCTTGCCGTTGGTCGGCAGTTTACAGTACAGAACCTTGACCAACTCTATGTTCTCGTTTCCTCTGCCCTTCCAACTACCCGTCATGATATGACCTGTATAGTGTTGAAAGCGACAAAAAACCCCAACTGAATAAATAAATAAATTTATGTTTCATGTAAAAGTCAGCATAGTATTTATACAAACTTACAGTATTTTATGTATTTAGCCAGGGGCTCTGGTGCAGGCCATGGGCAAGGCTAGATGTATTGGTATACTGAATTGATAATATGATACACTAGATTGTGTGGTTAGTGTTTTAAAATATCACCTGAGCAATTGTGAAGTTTGACAAAACATTATTTATAACAAGTCTACCAGAATCCCTTTCACAGGACCCACAATAAATGATGTATTTCCCTGGGCCCGTATTCACAAAAGGTCTTAGCCAGGGCTTAGACTTAAAGTTGAGACTTTTGTCTCAAGTTTCTGCCCAAAAACTGCTTAGTCTTTTGTCTTAGACTTAGTGGTATTCACAAAGAATTTGACACCGGTCTTAGGCTTACCCAAGGGCTCAACTTTAAGACTGGCTGGTGGTGGGCTTAAATTTTGTAAAGAGGATTTAAATATGGCCGCCATTAAACTTTTCTCCACTTCAAAATTTGAAAGGGCTGTAAGTAAAGTATAATTATACAAAACACCTCACTAAAGCAGTCTTTGGAAGTTTCTATGTGGTTACAAGGTTTTCCATTTCAAAACAGCAAGTTTCCTTAGATAAAATGCATCAAATGAAGGATATATCACCAATATTATAGTTTGAATAGAAAAGAAAGGTCACATGACACAGAAAACCACTGTGGTTATATGATAATCTTGGACTTAGCTAAGTCCCCTTTTGTGAATACGGATTTAAGACAAAACTTACTGAGACAAAAGTCTTAACTTTAAGACTGGTTTTAAGCCTAAGACCTGGCTAGGTCTAAGACCCTTCGTGAATACCAGCTCTGGTTGGTAAAATTTATCAAGTTACACAAATAACAATTTCTTGGTACTTCCTTTTCCAAAACATCCTGCACCAGTTTTTCATCATGTGAAGTATAGAAAATCCCTGTAGAGAAAACCCACACAGAAAAAGTCATACAATTTGTGGACCCCTTTGAGAACACCCTACACCAATGGGCAAACAAAAACCGTTTCAAAGTTACATATCACTTTTATTATTTCAAAATTGTTATTGTTTAGTATTTTCCTACATCACATGCACATTTATTGTTCTGCAAACTAAAATATAAAGAAATACTTTTAACATTCACAATACAACTGACAAATAAAAACAACAAATATTGTATTACTAATGAAAGGAAAATAAACAAATCCCAATCTTCAGAAACAAATTATAAGTTCAACTGCCTGTAAAATATTCTGGAACAAAGCGCCATTTCTACTTGAAGTTTCACTGCAATGTTCTTTATGATCAGTTATCAAGGGTGGTTTTACTATATTAACAAAGGAATTATTTTATTGTTTCTAAAACTACAAAGGGGCATTGGGATTGAAAATTACAGCACCTGGTAGTTTGGAGAGCAATTGAAATACCCTTTAAGTAATGATCTACCCATTCATTTGAATTTTTTTTTTCTTTTTTTATTTGGAGTTTTACGTCGCTTTCAACACTGTACAGGTCATATCACGACGGGTAGTTGGAAGGGCAGAGGAAACCAGTACATAGAGTTCGCTAGGGTTCAGTACTGTAAACTGCCGACCAACGGCAAGCAACTACCAGCTTTCCCACATAAGGCCTTGACGGGGATCGAACCCCAGCCTCAGAGGTGGGAGGTGAGAGTGTTACGACTCTGCCACCATGGCCCCCCCATTCATTTGTAAACTAAACGTAATGTACAGGGCTTTCTCCAAGATCTAGAAAATGTTTTTTCTTTGTTTTTTGTTGCTTTTCTACATGGATATCAAAAACTGTAGGGCTTTTCTCCTGTAGAGCTTTTCTTTGTAGGACTTTTTTCCAGTTTCCAATCAATAACTAAGGGGCTGGCATATTACACTAATGGAATGTAATTGCTTCACTTTCAAAAGTCCAATAGTTAATTTTCCCAAATGTTACAATGAAATTATTAACTGTCAAATTAGAGTTATATTTCCAATCATCAGCAAAATAATTAATTAGTGTTACTTCTGTGACTCACAAATGTGATCACAGTTAAGCAAGAACACACACACTAATTTGTAAAAAACAGGCACCACACACTTTTTATAACCAGCCACTTGAGATTTCATAATAGATTCTACTGGCCAGTCCTTAAAAGGTTCCAACAGACAATACATCATAGTGTCCAGTTTTAGATGTGTACACAAATATTGCTCTACACATACATAAAGTTGCCACCCCTCAAATTTTATTTAAATCAGGCGCTGCCATATTAGGCAACTACCCAGCTTACTTCCCACTAGTGTACAATGTAAAAGACTCATCCACATTACAACAAACTACATATCTACAAAAAATTAAGGTATATATATATATATATTTGCAATATAAGTTGAGACACAGAAACAGTCCTGAGGAATGTCTTACAATTGACAAATGCAGTCGGGACCAAAACTTTTTGAAATATTCCAAACTTGACATAGTTCTCTATTTGGAATGTGTAAGTAATAAACTTTACTTATGCACTTTGTTATATAATTTTATTATATCCTTGTATATATTGGTGTTTGAAAAGCTTAAGTTTTCTGAAATTTGCCTGCCGAATATGCCAGATTTGTTTTTCTCAGTGTAAATCAAAAGCTCTGTACATAGCATTTTTGCAGTTCTTCCTTTATCCCCAGATGAAAGTTGCTTGTAACGCCAAGGTACTGGTATTTTCATCAATAATTTAAATTAATACATAACATTTGTAATGTCTAAAATCTCTACAACTTCTACAGAAATTTATATAACAAATCAGAAGAATAGATAAAGCACATGTCACTAAAGTTTTAACTCAAACAGTATTGTGTCACCGTTTGTATGTAACATTAGCATTTAGAAGATGCAGGGGTCATATTTGACAATTTTATAAAATGTGACAGAATAAGTATTCTGGCTGACAAACAATTACTTTGATTATGTTCTTTCTTCATCAGTGCACATTTCTGTATAAGAAAATTATGATCCTGCAGGTTCTACAATTGGATTGCCAAAAGGACTGCCATAACTGTGTCATTGTTTTTCCTTATAATGAAAACACTGAAAACTCAAATTCATTGTAAGTATAATGCCTTTGATTCCCTTATGTGTGAGTGTGATGATCATCTTTATTTTTCTTAGTGAAAATAAGAAGTTCATAACAGCATGTGAAAATCTCAAACACTTAAATAAATTGTTCAAAAATTCACATATTTACAAAAGAATAAATGCTTGCTGTACATATATTTGTACAATTTTTTACTGTTCATTGCTTGCTATTGATCACGAATGGTGTCAACTTTTGATTCTTATAAACTGCTTTATTGAATTGCTTGTTGCTAGATTTCATCTGTAAAAATAGCTGGGGTTTTAAAAGACTGGTAAAAGACTTGATGTTCCTTTATGATAAAAAGCATTGTCTTTTTGAGGGCTCACTTTTTACAGTAAAATTTCTGTTATCCGATCATTTGTATGATAATCTAAGTTAAATATTGCATTATCAGAACTGTCCCACCCCTAGCAAATGTACAGAAATATAAATAGGAATTGTAAACAAACCTCTCAGAGACCACATGTAAAAGTGATATTCACAAAGCTTAATTGTAATCTTATCCTGTGGTTCATGCCTGCACATGACACATGCAGTGGCAGATTTTCTGGGTGCCTTTCCATGTAAATAATTTGCCAATCAGTGGTTTTGATTTTTGCTTCCATGTGAGAAAATTTGTGGTATGATTGCAGCTATAATAGTACAATAATGTAATTTTATAGGTCAAAGTGCTGTACAACTGGACCGCCATTATTGATCATCTGTGTGACACACCCATTAGTGCAAAAATTGTATATATAACTTTATCAAGCATTTGTGTTTTAAACATTATAATGTAAAAAAAAACCCTGGAAAGGTTTAGTAGCCCCAATGATAAGCTTTAAAGTTAATTTTGAAGATGTTTAAACCTTCTTAAAAAGTTTCTAATGTTTACAAGGGCTTCAAAACAAAATACTCTCTCCAGTTACCTGCCTGCAATTACTTACCCTAAATTACCTTTAGGTGTTAAGAGATTTTGTATGATTTCATCGGTTCATGAATCATTATATTTATAGATTATTGACCTTCATAACCCATCTGTTGTTCTGTTTTTCAGGTAGCGTACCTGATATACAAGTCATTACTGGAGGAGCAACAGGTGTTTTCATACTTGTGGTTATTATAGTCATCATCCTAGTTGTGTGTTGGTACAAGAAATGTAAGTTTATCCCTTCTTGGTTCTGCAGTTGACTGTTCCTTTGCTAAATGCTCAAATGGTTGCATGAATATATGATTTAAGGTTTAACTTGAACTTATTATGCTAATAAAAAAGTGTACTTGTATTTCGAGAAGGATGGACTTAAAGTATGATTTTATTATTATACATTTGCTAGTACAAAGAGTGTAAATTTTTAGGGAAGATTATAATCACAAAATAACAAACAACAATACGTATGTTTTTTAAATAAAAAATGAAACCTTTCAATTTATACAGGACATCTCTCTGAAACATGTGTCATGCGCTAGGGTCAAATGTCAAAATTGGAGTTTTAAGTTCCTTTAAATAATCTGGGTCATACCGTGAAGGGTCCTCAGTGCTCTCACTTGTGGGAGTACAACACACACAGAGGTGACAGCCTGTTCTTGATGCCAAAGCCACAAACCCACTAGTCCACTGAGTATCTCTATCATGGACTCAGAATTAACTCGGGGACTATTTGTGGGAATTTTGTTAGTGTATTTTAGTGTTAGCTAAGTATAATTTTGGTTTAAAGTTTGTCTCTTGGGAGAAAATCATATATGTGCTTGCTATATCTTATCCTTCCCAACACATTTTATCACTGATAACCATTTATTACTTAATTTTTAATTTAGGAGAAATAATGTGTGCAACATAATTATAATTGCTAGTGTACTTCATGAACAAAAATACATATTACATGCTACATATTTTATCTTTTATGTATCTTTATTTCATTGCTTAAACAAATGATGGGCCTAATATACAGCTTTACTATTTCATGCCAAATTCCATCAAGAATTACTACACATGTTTTAGCATTTGTACATTAATTACCATTTTCTCTTAGAAATGTGGATGGTAGCACTTTCAAAAATTTTCAAAAATATTAGAAACAACATTTTTGCATGTTAATACCTAGCGCACTCTTATTCATCAAATAATATATTCCTTGCAATGACAAATGCATGAAGGTAAGAAACATTATTGGATAGGTCACACAAATTGTATCTGATACGAAAAAACCCATTCAATATCATTAGTTTCATTCAGTTGTGAAACATGGCAAAAGTTTGTATGACTTAAATGATGCTTTGCACAGAATAACTGCTATGATATAGCCATTAATAAACAACTTCCTAGCTTCTTGCTGACATATTTGGAAACATTTTACATGGCAAGAATCACACAAATATTTTATCTTTCTTCCTCCAAAATCACAGCGAATTATGCCTACAAATCATGTTCTCTTGACCCATTACCTACATTTTTGTGGTTGTTTCATCTGGTTATCCAAACCTGTAGCAATTCAATAATTACTTGATGAAGGTTTGTACTATTTTTCATAGGCCCACGTCAGTCCCACTTCAACATTTTATGATCAAACTGTGTTGTTTTTGAACAGGCAAGAAACAAGAAAATGGAAAAGTGAAATACTCAGCAGCCAGTAACGATATTTACTGTTGATCAGGTATATTACCTAACATTCTTTCCAGCCTAAAAAAACTGTTTCTAAAATGTATGCTCTTTCTAAAATGTTATCAAATCTTTATAACCAGTGTCCTTATTTTATGGAATTCAGAATTTCATTATGGTGTCTATCTTCGGAGGAGAGACCAACTTCCCAGCTTCCCAATTTAAAAAAAAATTAGCACCAGCTATTTTTGGTGGTATATTTAATAGCATTCTGTGGTATATAATCTAGTCAAATATAGAAGTTTATAGCACTTAATCTCCATCATTGATAGACTGTAAGCTGTAACTCTACATAAACATAGTGAGTAGTCATAGATCTACTGGCATAGCCAGGTTATATCCAAGAAGACAAGGCTGTAATGGGGTATCATAGGGATAGACTTTTGCAAACAGAAAAGTTTTGCTACTTTTAATGAATGAGATAATAGATGTTCAATTGCATACATTGTTGGGATGGTGATTCCAAATCTTATGAGCATTGAAGGCATAACTAATAAGTGTACACATTATATTTTAATATTGTGGCACTTAAAATTAATTTATGGATTTCAATCATATATGGTATGTAAGGGTGTTTGTACCTCAGTGAAATATTAATTGTACGTTCACCCATAAGTCACAAAGTAAACTATCCTTTTTAGGGGTTAAGTTAGCTTTTTCCATTTCTAATAGTCATATATACCTTGAAAGATTTCATCCATATTTGGTGTACAATAATACCTTCTCCCTAAGAAGAAAAATATGTTTAGGTGACCTTTATCCCATGACACTTCCTTCATAATGTTGACTTAAAGGTTACCATTCAAAAAGTATAAATGTAAATATATTTACAATATATGTAGGTGTACTTGAGCCTTTGTAAATATTATCGTTATGATAACCTAAATTACAGCAAGTTATAATGCCCCCGTAAGAATATTGTGTATTTATCCAATACATGGGGCAAGACAGAAAATAATCAAGTGACTTTTAGACAAATAAAAAGTAGACAATGGGATTTTTTGGCCTTAGCCTGTTGCTTTAAGCTAGCTTGATATTACCATTAGTATAAATGATCTTTATAAGCAGCAGTCTTATGTAAAGTCGTGTTTTACTGAAAAATATTATCATCAATGTTTTCGGCAATTCATGCATGTTTTGGTTTTTTCAACTGGTCAACCTCAAAATAAAGCCTTTAAGGCTTGTCTCAGAAAGGAATCTTATAAAACTTGCCAAGAGCACTGTTTTTGTGGCACACTAAAAATGTTGTAACAAAGCATATTCCAATCTGACAATGGTAAACTCGTAAACCCTTTGGAGTAAACCATGTAACATTTATATGTAAATGACTATCCATTGATAGTGTGACTGTTTCATATTATTTGTATTTTTTAATAAACTGAAACGTTACAAGTGGGCTTAGCCCTGAATAACCTTTCATATGCACATTTGATGCTAGTATAATGTACTTGTATTATTATCTTCTCTGCAAAATGTTTAAAGTCATGTCTTTTGTAATGTTGGTATGATAATCTACCATTTTATAAGTGATAATTCATTCTACATACATTTTACAATTGTCTTAGTGTTTTTACAAGCTCTCATTTTAATATTATGTATGCTAGTCAATGTTCATCAATGGTGCCGTGAGGATTAAGATTTCTTGGAACCCTTGGTTTCCCTTGAAGTCAGCACCATGAATGTTCTACTGTATCTGTTATAATGTGCATCATATACATTGTATATGATGTTTCATTGTCTTTTCATGATCTCACACTCACGTCTGATTTGTCTTTTAAACTTTTACATATTTGTAACTTCTATCTCTTCTATGTTAATAACCTATACATGAGTTTGAACTTTACCTCTCACCTCACTATTCGCTATTGAAAGGGGGAGGCTCTTTTTCTTTCTCATCTCTAATTCGTACCTAAATTTCATATAAAACTAGAGATTTAATAACTCATCCGACAAATGTAGAGATGAACCTTTGAACTGTAACTTAAACTCCATTCTGACTCATATAAAATCACATTTTTTTTTCAAAATCACACCTTTCATATCTAGCTAAGGCCACCCTGAAGATTCATATACCAATTTGGGTTTTAACTATGCAATTACCTTAAGGTGGCCTCAACCTATTGCATAGCTCTGCTTTGATAAATCTATGAATATTCATTAGTATCCATATTATGTAAATACCAAGTATTTACATATTATGTAAATACCAAGTTAATGAAAAAACAATTGTTGATGTACTAGTTGTTATGTATAATAAAAAATATTAGTTCCCCCCAGGGAGCTTTTTCTGGCTTGAATATCAACTTGAGGCAATGGGATATTTTGAGCTTGAGGCTTCAAACTACATGTTAGCCAGCTATTCTGGCTATAGTCTGTTGAGTAAGACAACACAAAATAACGTTCTAATAGCTAAAGTCTTACCTAGCAGTCAAGGTTTTGTTGCCCAACCACTCCTCACTATGGGACTTTGTGTCCCTTTTTTTCAATCCGTCCCTGTTTATCAGACAGCTATCATATTATCGGAATACTGACTACAATATCTCCCTCAATATTTTGGTTGTTGTTATCTATAGATATTGGAAGACATTAAAATTACTTTTAAAGTTTATCTGGTACTACTCTGTTTATTTTGTTATTATATACTCATTTTATGAACCGTTGTTTGTGTTTAGTTTCAGGCATGAAAACAAAGGGGTGGAGGTGATGAAAAAAGCTTGATGTGATATATTTTTACTGTGATACCAAAAAGCTTGTTGTTAGTTCTTCAGTACATTTATTATGCAAGCATTCATGGCATTTTAATTTAAAAAGATCATTCTGGCAAATATAAATGTTATTACAATTATTGGTAAAACAGATCAGCTCTACATGTAAATTTTCCACGAAATACCTACAAAGTGCCTATGAAGCTGTTTTACATGCTATTATTCCAGCTGTCTATAGAACCTATGACACTCAGTTCTCCCCTGAAAGGTTGGCGGTTCAAACCAATAGTTGGTAGCTGCTTACCAATGCCTACAGTCTACAGTGCAGAATCTTGACCAACTAGTATTTACTAGTTTCCCTTGCCCTCTGTCTTTCAGTTAGGGGAACTCAAGTCACTTGAGAGCTGGAACTATACTTACTTCAGTCGGATGGATCAAATAGCCCTTTGAGTCCTGTAGTATATGGAAATATGGCACTGAGTATAAAAACCCAACACAAAATTCAATAAGAGTATAAGAAATAAAGTACCCCTGATTCATGTTTTATACATTAAAATATTAAATTGAAGTAACTTTGTTATTTATTACTAAGAACTGTTTCATTCTTATTTTGGCTGAAAATTATAAAGGATTATTGTTTTATTCCAGTTTGGTCCCTGTTTACCTTTGTATATAGTTATAAAGTAAATCATTGTGATATATCTAAAGGCCAAACTCATGTCATTAATTGACATATAGTAAGATAATGTATTTAGTTTCATAAATGTATTTTGTATCACTTTCCTACATATTAGTGATTGTAGATAACACATTCTCAATATTGCATTTACTATCATTGTGTGGTTAATCTTTTGTTGCTATCACCTCATATTAGGGACCAGAGTGACTTTGAATTCTGGCCTGACCTCACATGGTTACCTGCCATTGGTCAGCAGTTTACAGTAAGGAACCTTGACCAAATGTATGCAATGGTTTCCTCTGCCCTTCCAACTACCCATCACAATGTAACAGGTGACACAATAGACTAAATAATTTAGAATCGCACAGTAAGTTTTTTTACATGAATGTTGAAAGTATTATCATGGCTTTTCCCTTTTAATACTTGTAAATGACAAATACTTAATTGGCCACTGCTCTTATGGCAGTTTGACCAGTACCTGAAACAGTCTATATGCCAGGTCATATGACCTGCAAGGCCAAATTCAGCCTGAAGGTCAGATTGAGTGCTGTGATATGACCCCAAAGGTCAAATTCGCAATGGGTTATTTCTGATGCTATGATTGAAGTCCAAGGTAGTAAGGGCACAAGCGGTTTGAGGAAATTTTATTTACATGTTAAGACAGTAAAATAACCTCCAAAGAGGAACTTTTTTAAAAGTTTGGCACAAAATTTTAAAAAGCACCAACACATATACCCAACATAGGGTCGTCACAGTATAACTACCATAATGGTTATAGTCAATATATACATATACCACAGTGGTTATAAACACATAATTAGAGTATTAAGACAGTTATCAGATAAAGCCCAGTCGTTCCTTCAATGTAGGTTGTATATGCAGCAGTTTATAGTCGTAGTTAGTAGGGGGGGGCCAGAGTCAGTCTGGTCCTGCCTAATCCTAAGAGATCTTTGCATACCCAGATGGATCAGTTCTAGGTGTGATCTGAAAGCAATCCTGTTCCTAAGGAGCTATGTCAATCCTGCTGGAGACCTCCCTTGGGTGGATTAGTCCCAAGGGGTCCAGCTCCAAAGTCGAAATGTAACCCATGTACACCCTTAGAGGGGGTCAGTTTCTAAGGGGGAAAAAACTTTGACAAATCCGGTAGGGGGGAGCCAGAGTCCGTCTGGACCACCTAATCCATGAGATCCTGCAAACCACATCAATCCTAGGAGACCTCCCAGAGTTGGATCAAGGCTCCGGGGTCCAGTTTGCAGTGCGAAAGTGATCAGTGTTGCCATGAGCCAAGAATCCCCAATATGGGGCACTCAGGAGTAGATCAAGCTCAAGAGGTACAGCTCATGGGTCGAAAGTCGAACCAATACACTCTTAGAGGTGGTTAGACTCCAAGAGGGAAGTTGCTTAGTCAAGTCAGTAGTTACAATCTGTGTCAGTGGAGGGTAGGAGGGTTCAATTATATAATACATGTGTGTCCTTTAACTGACACTTTGAAAATGTAGCAAGAAACCCCAACACATGGGGCAAATGAACTGGAACGACATTGATTGGTGAAACTAATTAATGCATAATATTTTCCCTAGAAACCATGCACAGTGGACCTACGAATTAAGGTAGTGGTCAAACTGCCCCAGCAGGCTCCTACATAGCCGTGCTTTACACAGTTTGACCAGTACCTGAAACAGTCTATATGCCAGGTCATATGACCTGCAAGGCCAAATTCAGCCTGAAGGTCAGATTGAGTGCTGTGATATGACCCCAAAGGTCAAATTCGCAATGGGTTATTTCTGATGCTATGATTGAAGTCCAAGGTAGTAAGGGCACAAGCGGTTTGAGGAAATTTTATTTACATGTTAAGACAGTAAAATAGCCTCCAAAGAGGAACTTTTTTAAAAGTTTGGCACAAAATTTTAAAAAGCACCAAACCCAATCAAAAAGAGCTCGAAATGATGGAAGCAAAGGTGCAGGGGATAGAAGAGGAAGCTTGGGTAGCATTTTGTAAGTATGTCCACACTGCGGGGCTACGCCATAGGCCATGTGCCATGATGTTCTGCAGGGGAATATTGTTGTCAAACGCGAGTGTAGCTCCAGATCTACGAAAGGTGTGAAAGCCATGGCCAGTAGGAGATATTTTCAGGTTTGCTAGTACTTGCTTCAAAGCATCTCTGATTACAGTGTCAATGACCTGGTTGAAAGGTGGCTCTTTATTTGCAAATAAAGGATCTGTATCATGGAGTGGTCTGGATATCAGCAGTGTCCTGAGGGCTCTAACTGGACAGAGCCAATAATTGTTGATTTGGGGGATTTGGACAACATGGTGTGATTTGTTATCTTGCATGGTTTTACACCATTTTAGTATTAGGTGAGCTCCTGGGGGTGCAAATATGACATCCTGCCTAAGGAAGTGTTTGTTGGGATTGAATAGTTTAAGGCTGTGGGGAGCCATGTTGGACATCCTAAGAAAAGCATAAAAGGCAGTTAAGAATATTGCCCTGAATAGGATGGGGTCAGGTAGGGTATCACATTGCTGTGAAATTAGATATAAAGTGTGTACATCAAAAATGCCCCTAGGTGTGGGACGAAACGGTGAGTGTAAAGATAACCCTCTGAGGTATCTGTTGACCAGGGGATGAGTTACCACTGCATGGTCAAGATTATAGAGAGAAGCCATTGTGGAGATGGAAGCCAAGTAGTTCCTTATGACCTTAACTGAGAGGGCATTCTTGTGGAGATATTCTAGAAATGTGAGAATGTTATGTAGTGTAATTTCCTTGGGTAAGTCCATGAAGATAATGAAAGCCAGGTAGGTCCTAAAGTGTGTCCTGTGGGCAGACAGTGTTGATGGTCTGTAGGCTCTATGGATGACTTGCCAGGCTGAATCCAGGAGTGTGGTTGAGGCAGGAGTAGCTCCTGAAATTAGATAGACATGTCCAGGTGAAAAAACGATAGTGGAATGTCGAACCATTGATAGTTTTCTTTAAGGTTGTGTAAAAGGTGTTCATTTACATTTTTTTCTGAATATAACCTAGAAAGAAGGTCAGCAATGGTATTATTAATGCCCATAACATGATCCATTCAAAAATCTAGATCTAGTGTCTAATATACCTCAAGACATTACATTCAACAATGGCACCAAAAACTTACACATTTATTCAAATTAATCCCACCACTGCCACCAAATTTTGTAACGTGCCAAGGGTCTTGAGTTGAACTAAAGTCAAAAGAAAGCCTTATGTCACATAACAGAACATTTATTTACAAAATATAGCAAATTTTTACCAGCAATTTCTGGGGCTGAATTGGTACAAGCACTAAAGTCACAAAAGTATCAAAAATAATCAGAAATCACATTTATATTATATACATTCATATAATTCCCCCAGAATTATCTAAAAGAACTGAAACAAGACATAACACTGTAAACCTACTGTCTACTAACACTTAGACCTTGGATCATACTCTATGTCAAAACACTGGTTCCATCCTTTATCAAGTACCATAGTAGATTCAGTACCTAATGAAATGAATTGAAATGAATTCAATTAGTCATGGGTTTTACCCCATGAAACATTCATCAAATCACCGGCATTCAGCCTGAAGCCTATAATCATATAACTGAAATCAATACATCATGCACAATCAACCACATGCAATTATAACATTTCAGTCCATTCAATTCTTGTCAGGTTTTACCCTGCCACTAGAAATAAATACAAACTACTTCATCATTATGTCATTCGAACATAGTCAAATACAACAAGCAGCAAAGTATTAAATGAAAACCCAACTTCCCCTGAAATAAACAGTTAAAATATCATGATACTTTAAAGAAAATTCCCAAACAGGTTTTACCCTGAAATCAAACAGAAATTGTGTACAGAACATTCTCTTTTCCGCACTTTAAAATGTTACCAAATTCATTGTGCAACTTTCCCAACAACAGAAGAAAACACCAGGGTTTACCCTGACATGACTGTCTTCTTTACCTATACCAATTCAGCAAAGAATGACACAATTCAGCCTGCTTTTATAGAGAAATCCCAGACATGGGAGAATAACTCAAAGTCTGCACCTGTAAAATTGAAACAGGGAATCCTATTGGTTTAAAATTTAGTATTCCCCCAGACTTTGAAGTGAAAATATCCTCTCTGTACATTGACATGATGATACAATACAAACCACTTGGAGCAATCATATACAACAAGGATAACAGTATATGACACTAAAAGCGTACATAAATACAAGCTACAATCATAATACATCCATTTCAAACTATATCATAACAAAATGGTGAAAACGCAATATCACCGATTTGGCCGATATCATGCATGCTTCAATACTACAACAACAATAGAACAAGCCAGACTTTGCTTGTGGGGACAGATTAGGACTAGCATCAGACCTAATGTTCCGCATCAAAATTCTATTTTGCTTTATCAAGATCCACTTGTAAATTCATACCTATATCTTACAAACATTAACATTTGAAAAATAATCTAAATTCACTTTATATATTATCAGAATTTCAATTTTCATTTTCCAAATTATATTTAATAATTCGACATATAATCTGTCCTTTATTTGGAAAGAGTATTAAAAAGCTTGGCATATTTATTTGAGAGACAATTCAATGAAGCGAAAATTCAAAGGAAAATCCATGGAATACTAATGATCCTGGTGTTCAGTGTCAATGTCAGTGTTGAATAAGGCAACTATATGCAACACCTCTCGCAAATTCAAGAAATCTGAATAAATATCAACTAAGCCAGGTGAAATGTAGAATCTACCAAATCAATGAACTCAATAACTTGTGCCAAGCAAAGATTAACCCTTATAAAAACAATAAATTAAATTAGGTTTTATGTTATGGCATAAGACACAACCTAAGAGAAGCTGATTTTCACTGTTTTTGTTACTTTGTATTTTAAATCAATTCAAATTTATTATGTCGTTTGGGTATATAACTCAAGGACCTTTATTTGTATAAACTTTTCACAATGTCAAACGTAGTAGACATAAGACCTCATAATATTGTTCTTCATGGTTTGAAATGTGCAAACAGCCAAACAGAAATCTCAGGATATGATTCGTTTATTGATGTAACAGTTGACTTGAAACATTTACTGTAAATGCCAATTGACATCTTTGTAAAGGTCAGATAGCATCTTCACATCTTAACGTTTTTTATCCTTTATCAGCTGTCCTAGTAGCTAGGAACGTCAGAGAAGTCTATGGAAAAAACAGATGTTATTCCTTTGGTGATGTGACCTGAGCATCTTATTAAAGATAAAGTGACCCTTAAAGTCGCATCTTAAAACTGTTAAACATTGGTAATTTTCTATATATTATCAATTTAAACAGCCGTTTTTCAATGATTTAGAAGACACTATCTTACATAATTCACAATATTGTTTATATTGTGGCTTAGATGTTCTGAAACTTATCATGTGGTAAGACCCTGTAATAAGATCTCGTGCATTATAAATCCCAAAATACTTCTGAAACCCCAAATCTTCTGAGACCGGTATTGTTCTCAGTGATAGAAGAGCTTTTGGTATGAGTGGGAAAATGATTAGGACGTTATTAGTTGGTGGTACGACCTCTGTGTGTTATAATTTACCTTATATCTTTGAAAAATAGTCAGAGCGATAGTCTTTCTTATATTTTTACAGGAATTAAATTATTAAGAATAGAATAGAGAATATAATAAGTACACAAACTATATATATTACCACACTATAGATATAAGAACATTGATAAACTTGCTACTAAATCAACTTATCTGGTCGGTACAGCAAACTGAGCAAAGAATCAAAATAACAAAAATAAAGGCAATAATTAAGTGTTATAGGAGCAAAACAATACCATTACAAGGAAATGTGTGCTCAAGACAAACCACTGATGTATCAAGTAAATTACTAAAATCCATAAAGAACTCATATCATGTTGACAAATTGGTAAAATCCATAAAGGACTCATATCGTGTTGACATACATTGTGCATGTCTCCATTTAAGAGTACACTATAACACAATAACAGAGAAATGGGTTGCAAAATAAAATAAACAAGTGGAATAAAGCATTGACTTCACTAATATGGGGTAAGTGCTGCTTTTAGGGGTAAGTTATGTAAATATCTCCAATCTAACACCTTAAATAAATATTCAAGTTAATTTAACTTTAAAATTGAAAACCAGGATGTATTCAAAATGCAGTAAAACTCACAAAAGGCACTTTCCAAAAAATCACAGTCCTATGGTAGATTTAGTAAAAAGAAAAGAATTGGGGATGGTCAGACTGATAACATTGACTTTATAAGACTGGGCACTTGTTGTATCAACAAGTAAATATACATTGTACTTTGCATAAAAAGAAATGCAGATATACTTTCAATAATTTTTATAAAAGTTGTGTTTCTCTTTTTATAAAAGGCTGTCTTGCTTTCAGTCATTATGACATACCCCATACTTACTATATGTATAAAATGATTGATAAACTCATTCTTCTTATGGATAGTAAAATAAATGCTTGTCAGATTTTAAACACTGCTACTCATGTACTACAAAAACCTGGGGTCAGTGTTAACAGTTGCCTGGATTTGAAACCCTGTCAACCAATATCTCTGAAGTAGTGACTTTGACCCTAGAGGTGATAGGTCAAAGGTCATGGGATGAAAGTGTAAGGCATGGTTGAGAAAATTTTTGTTTATTTACATGTTAGTAAAGGAGTATACAGAAAGTTTAAAATATTACATTGTAAGATTTTAAAAGCCCCCACAAGGGAATACATAAGATGTAAACAACACCATTACTTATAAAATAGATAAGATGTCCCAAAATAGGGAACTGTAATTATTACATAAATTACCATAAGGTTACAACATAGCCATGCAGGGTGATATATATACTGTTTATAAATACTTATTGATACAATTATAATATGTTATGTTTGGTGAAAGTCATTATCAGTGTGTGACCAATGTCAGACTGGTCTGGTTTTTGTCAAAATCGGTAGGGGGAGCCCGGGTCAGCCGGGTCCGACCTGTTATCTACCCACGGCTGATAGCCAGGAAGCGATCCCTGAAGGTGGGTAAGGCCTAAAGGGGGATGGGACGCAACCCTAGAATCAGGAGGAGCCACATCAATCCGCAGAGACCTCCCTACAGGTGGGTCAAGTCTGAAGGGGTCAAGCTCATCCACGAAATCGAAATCTAGAAATCTCTAGAAACCCAGGTACTAGCAGAGCCACATCAATCCGAAGAGACCTCCCTCTGGGTGGGTTAAGCCCAGAGGGGTCAAGCTCAGCTACGAAATCGAAACTAGGTATCCCTAGGTCAAAGTTGGTAGGGGGTTACCTGGGTCAGCCAGGTCCTGCCTTAAGGTCATACTGACGACAACTACACCCATTTTACTTTAAGAGGAGGGAGGTGGGTAACTTTTCTTCATGTGTGTGTAATGGCCGCCAATTCAAATGTGACCCCTCTACTATCTCAATGGACAAAGTGAGGTGGCCTAGTTTCTTATTGGCTGGGTAGCCCCTCATTCCAAACAGAGGCTTATAGAAGTAGTTTAAATGAGGGTTAAGGTATACAGCAACTGATAGGGCAGGCCCCTAACTGGGCCGTGCCCCGCAGTCCCATAACCCTGGTTTTATTCATTCTGACATCACAGGTCACTTAAGTGACGCTGATCTTGACACTGACTCCAGTGTTTCTTGTGATTTCAAAATTGTTGTCAAAGCTAGGGCTAGTTAGCATCACTAGTATTCACTAATGCTCAGACAAAGCAGCCGCTATCAGAGACACCATTCCTCCCCAATTATAGGCAGGCAAGAATACCTATTAGTTCTGACCTTAACTGACAGGCCTGGAAGTATAGACTTCAGGATTACCCAGATAAATTCCTACTTCAGTACCTCAAGCTTTGGTTTCCCCTTCCTTTAGCTAACCCACTCATGACTATGCCATAGTGGCAACCATACAAAAGGGTTGAGAATAGTTTGATAGACTAGTTACCCTTTTGCAAGAATTAGTCCTTCCCATGAAGGAGGAAAAGAAACCCCCACCCTCACAAGTCCTAATATGTCTGGGCATACAAATGTGAAGCCAACATCCCAGTCCTGTGGCTTGACTTATTGACCCTGGCTTTGATTGATCAGTACTGCATCTACTCTTTAAATTCCACTCATTTATATATGGCGCCCTCAAACTGTGAGTGATCCTCTATCTTTGATCCCTTGTTGCGTAATCCCATCACTTGGTAGGTCTCCCATTTGGATTGATGTAAGCCATTGAGATATGGGATACTCTAACCCTTGATCTAAGTGAGAGTAAATTATGGATTCTGATTTCAAATGTTAGTTAACCTGGTCAGTTAAGGTCTTCTATGATATAATCAACTCTTCAGTTACCATTTTAGGCTGTGATCTCTTATTGCCTCGTCCCAGCACAAGGGAGGTCTCCTACTAGATAGATGTGGACATTTGAATATTCCGGATAGGCTGACCCTGGTTACCCTACTTTCTTTTCCATTCGTCTTTTGCTGGCCCGTGGCACTATTCCCTTTGACACTTGATTTGTCACTGGGACAGCTATTACTGGGATGTTCCCTTAAGTTGGCAAACTGAGGTTTTCTGTGATGTAATCATGTTCTTAGGTACCTTTTATAAAATTGTCCTATATTTGTTCATCATAGGTGTCTCTCAATTGGCATCGTATTAGGACAGGCTGGATCAAGCTGACCCCAGCTCCCCCTATTGGACTGACTTGTCGATGTTGAAATCTTGAGTTCTCTTTCTCACCATTATTCATAACAGACTGATATCTGAGGTCATCTTGATGTCTAAGAATTGCAAATCAATGTCATATATTTTATTACGTTATTTTATATGTTATACTATAATCCTAATAAAATCTTCAATTTACCATTATTGACATTTTACCATATGATTTTGTTTTGACCCAGGTTCAATCTCAGCTCACTACTGGCATTCCACCACAGTACAACTGTATTCACAAAAAAGTCAATATATTCAATAACTGAATCATTTCGGTATACGCACAAATATCACCATAACCTGCTCAAATAAAGTATGGAAACAACTTAATAGAATGACAAGAACTATACTTACTCAAATAAATATAAGTAAAGTTTTACAAAAATAAATTACAATGTATCTTGTAATTCTTTTTGGGTTATGTATATTACTGGGACAGCTACAATGGCAGTAAAGTGACAAGTAATACCCTGTAACATGGATTTTATTTTGTATCTAGGGACAATTGCCCCTGCTGTTACTGAGTTAGGGCTTTCTTAATAAGTTTGAACATGTTAATAAGTTTGATCAAAACGTGTTTGATTTTTTTTAAAAAGCGAGAGATGCAGATTCATTTACTATGCAAATTGATGACGTCTATCTGCACTTGATGGTCTGTCAAATGATTAAGCTCTATGAAAGTTCACATTAAATTAGATGAGATATATATTCATGCATCAAGACAAAGAATGTAGGTGTCACAGTTGCAGCTGAGAAGTTAACAAAACATAGGCTCTTGTACTTGCCGATGCCCGGTGGTTTACAGTGCAGTATGCACTGGTTTCCTCCACCTGTAAACTACCCATCGCAATATGACCCTGGCTGTTGAACGCAACATAAAAACAACAAATAAAAATAAATAAATACTAGATGGAACGAACCTATTAGAAATTGCCTCAGGTGGACAGAGTTCTTGTCTTCAGTGCAAAAATTACCAAAACCGTTGAGCCAGAGCTTTGCATTTAATGCTAAAACCTTGTGGAATGAGCTCCTTGAAAATATATATAGAGTGGTTTCTTTGTCCTCTTTCATGTACAAATTGAAGACCTCCTGAGTAAACCTATCCTGTCTTAATGTAAGAAAGAAAGAAACATTAATAAAGCACCAAAATTATTGTAAACATCCCCCAAGGTGCTAATATCCAAAAAGGCATAGTCCAGTTCCAAAAAGAGATCAGTATCCATATCAGCATTCGTTAGTCGGGGACTATCTGTGATGGAGATAGGTTAATCTGACCAAATTTGTTTTAACTGTTTTCTAAACCCAAAAATATACCTTCCACAGTTCTAATGGCTTGAGGAACTTTGAAGCAGCTACTGTAAAGTTGTACAACCCAGAGCATTTATTCAGTTTAGATGGGATGTCGTTTTGATAGTGTTGAGCAGCTACGTCTCTGGATTTTGATTTGTCTGCCATTTGCTAGAGATTGGGCATTGTAAAAGTAGACTGTAAATGTTATCACATTACATTTTTAATTAACTATCTATTCAGCTATTCATATTATATCTCAATAAAACTGTTTTTTGTGTGTAGGCCTACCAGTATGCAAGTTGTAAACTTGTCATCTGATAATTTTATCACAGCCTGTCATCTCCCTATGGTTTCAACTGCTGAAAGTGGTAATGTAAAGGGCATCTATTGAACAGGAGATTTAAACCCTTAGCTTTAACTTTCAGCTGATAAGCTAATGAATTCAATTAACTACATGGTTAATTAACTTAAGGTTCATTAGCTCACAAAATTATAAGTTTCAAATTGGAATAAATATTAGTGTATATTAAAGTTAAACTGACAAACATGCATATTAACTAATAAATATTGGAAAAAATTATGGGGATTAAGTAGTTTAAATATATTACTGTATGATATTATCAGGAAGAAATATACAGTCATCATTAGTCTTGTGTGTCTGTACATTTAATCTGATAGCAAATTACTTCTGGGAGAAATTTTGCATGGAGGTTTGTTTTGAGCAGTTTTAAGCATCCTTGATCATGGAGCGGGGTAGTGTGCTCACATGGTGTATAGTTCATTAACAGTCGCATGGATTAAGAGTTACTTTTAATCGTGTTTAAATATAGAATTTGAATGTATATGTAACATGAAGATAAATTTTGCAGGTAAGAGTTTAATTTATGACAAAATATTCATTGATTTCAGTTTTTGTGTTCTGATTGACGCACAACCAAATAAGTAATGGAATCAATATTTGTTCTTAATTACTGTAACTGACCAGAAGTTGGCTTGTTGATATAACATGTTTGCAAGAATATTCCTCATTTATTGCTAAGCAAATTTTGGCCAAAAAATCTATGAACAGTTTGATATCAGATTTGACCTTTGACTCCACCTGGAAATACAAAGGGTGTTCTAATAGCCAAAAAACCTCATAACCTTTATCAATAAGTTTTATCTAAATTGTGATTCAAGTTCAGTTATGTCCTCTTTAGACCACTGTAGTTTACACATGAGTAGAGTGGCCATGGTGATATTAAGTTTTATGTAACTGTCAATTTGATATGTCCAGGATACGTCCAGATAATTACCTCAAGATACTTTTAGATAACCTTGAGACAACTCTGTGAAAATAATCATCCAATGCCCTAATCTCAGTTTGGTGTACCTTAACAGTTCTCAGTCATTGGACTTTTCTTTACCTGTTGTGTTGAGTTCAGTCATTAAAACAATTATAGGAAATTTACAAAATCCGCATTGATAGTCAATTACACAGGATCTTTACACCCCAAAATACTGTGAGTTATTTATTAAGTGTTTTATGTCACGCTTAATATCTTGTTGGTTACATATTGGTTACATTGTGATGGGTAGTTGGAAGGGCAGAGGAAACCAGTACATACAGTTGGTCAAAGTTCTGTACTGTAAACTGCTGGCCAATGGCAAGCCAACCAGCTTTTCCACATGATGGCAGGCTGTGAGTCAATCTGATCTTAGAGGTGGGAGGTGAGTGTTTTATTATTGTGCCACAATGGCCCACAGGATACTGTGAGCTGTACTGTGAGAAAAGCTCACTGTATCATGACTTTTATGTTAATAATATGGCCAAACATTGTCATTCAATTCCCAATAAGTACAGTGTAATAGGACATAAGGGGCATGTAACAGGATGTGCAGTCTGGCGACAGTAAAAATAAAATAAATGTGATCAAATTGTTAAACATCACAACTTGGTTTTCAAATTTTAGGAGTTGTTAATATATAGAACCAAAGGAGAGAATATTGCTAAAATTTAATAATTTGCTACATATAATAATACACACTTCTGTTGACCCTTAGAATTTAAATGCTGATGGAAATTTAATTCTGCTTTGGCTGCACCTACTGATGTTTGTCTGGGTTTCACATAAGGCACACCAATGGATCACCCAATTACCACTTGCAGGAAGGAAAATCAGATACTCTAAGGCAATTAACAAAAATCCGGATCCCATTAAAGAAGCCACAGAGCATCCGTGCCATTAAGTCCAGCATGTTACAGCAATCTGGTCACTGAATTAAAAACAAAGGAGATACCTGACTAATGAAACATTTATTAGACATCCAAGGGCGAATAAGATACCACATCATTAACTAGTCTTGCTGGATTAAAGTTGACAATAACTAAGGAGTTGGCCACTGGAAAAAACATCCAATCACTGGACATTCATTTCCTGTTAGAAAATCAAGTATCACTAAAAGTATATGGCAGATATGCATCTTTGTGGAATTCCTGGTCTGTCATACTACTCCTGAAGACTTCAGGAGTTCAAATGCAACAATGACTAAAAACTGAATTTTCCTCATGCAATTGGCAGCATGGGAAGCAGGCACATCCACATCAAGAAACTCAATAATTCTGGTGGTGAATGTGACATTTATTAGAAAATTTTCAAATGTGTTGATTCTAAACAGATTGGCCTGTCAAGATCCTATTGAATGACTGTGGATTCAGTATTCAATACTCAATGGCTATGAATTATTGGCCAGAGTTCAGAATGGGATGCTTGGTCGCCAGAGGCTGATCTAATTGCAGATGGCATACCAACTTTTTAGCAGATGATTAAGGAGTATACATTGACAACTACAGGATTTCACAAGCTCTGAAGGTTGTTAAAAATCCACTTAAAATATTTTCTGTTTCTGCTGTAGCATTTGTTAATGTGTGTTTGTATGTCCACTGCTGTCTAAGCTGAGACTGATAGTAAGTTTGGGTTTTTGGTTGACCAAATCGCAGCTATGTGTGAGGCCACAGCTGAACAAAAGTCTTGGATATTACAAATACTGGAATCATGAGTATCCTCATCACTTACCTTGGAAATGGTTGCAGCTGTTATGCTTTGACAAAAGGGTATAAGGGTATATGATTTGTTGCTGAAGAAAAATACACCAACAAGCAAATATTTAGTGTTCACAACTACATACAAAGGGCTATGTAACCTCAATGTCTTATTGGCATATGACATTTCACCCTCCCAACCAAAGATGGTGGACAGTTGCAATGACAAAAGGGTATAAGGGTATATGATTTGTTGCTGAAGAAAAGTACACCAACAAGCAAATATTTAGTGTTCACAATTACATACAAAGGGCTATGTAACCTCAATGTCTTATTGGCATATGACTTTTCACCCTCCCAACCAAAGATGGTGGACAGTTGCAATGACAAAAGGGTATAAGGGTATATGATTTGTTGCTGAAGAAAAATACACCAACAAGCAAATATTTAGTGTTTACAACTACATATAAAGGGCTATGTAACCTCAATGTCTTATTGGCATATGACTTTTTACCCTCCCAACCAAAGTTGTCATGGTATATTTGAACGCTATCATGTAGGTCATTAACTCCAGGTACTGGAAAGCCACAACATCAAAACATGTTTAATATTCGCAAGCCTTCCTCTCTTCTCAAAATGGATGGTATATGGTTGCGAAGAGGTGGAAATACAGCCAATTGAAATCTAATTCAGCCAATGAAACATGGCTTTAAAGTTGAGACTTCATATTGCTTACTGTAGATATAGCTGTCAGCCGCATGTAATACTCTAATAAACATTTTGAGAGTTTTCAGATATGTTATATTTTGCATTTGTCTCCAACTATATGTTGTTTGTTTAAATGTCTCGACCTGTTTCTATATGCTATAAATGATAAAGATAAACTGTAGCACATATAATAAAGAAACAGCCCTCATAGTTGATAAATTCATTATGTTTTTAAATGCGTGTTCTGTTGTTATCAGTTTTTTCACACATATTAAACTTAAAATCAACCATTAATTCAATTTAAGAACTTATTTTCCTGTTCCTCCCTTAGGAATGCATCTCATTGCTTTATCCTTTATTACCTTTTAAACGTTCAAAACATCACTCTGTTGGAGTATAATGGTGTCGTTTGATTGGATTTGAGGACGTTTAATGCACCTCAATCATAAGTCAATTTGAATATTTTTTCTTCAGGATTGAGCTTTTACATTGCAATTCAATGTTTGTACATCTCAACCTTATCTTTATTAATCTTCTAATGAACATCATTTTTAAACTGCCTTATAATGTGTTCGTTTTAAACATCTACTTATCTTAAGAGTGCCCATGTCTTGATTTGGAGTCAATCCTGATTTTGTAACTAGCTTTAAGGTCACTGTGAAATCTGATTATAACCATGAATGATCTATTGCAAATCTTAAGCTGTTCTAAACTAAACTCAGGCTATCTTGACTTTGATATAATATTTGTAATTTGAAACATTTACATTTAGTCTATGCATTGCTCCTAGTTAAGTGATTACCATCAGATGTAAATTATAATTGAGAGAGTTTACGTTAATCAGTTGTAACACAATTTTCTTGTTATCATGTGAGGACGTTTGAAGAGTAAAAGTAAAGTTTTTCACTTTAATTGCTGGCTAGAACATAGTTTCTCCATATTTGACATGCATGTATCTTTCTAAATATATTCAAAAAATTGAGTTTGAAAAATGGAAGAGTTTCTGCATCTTTTTAATTTATTTATGCAAATGGTGGGGGCCACAGTGGTAGAGTGGTAACACTCTCCCCTCCCACCTCTGAGGTCGGGGTTCAGTTCCCGGCATGGCCTCAAGTGGGAAAGCTGGTAGTTGCTTGCTTTTGGTCGGCAGTTTACAGTACGAAGCCCTGATGAGCTGTATGTGCTGGTTTCCTCTGCCCTTCCAACTACCCGTCGTGATATGGCGTGTGCAGTGTTGAAAGCAACGTAAAACCCCAAATAAATAATTTTATGCAAATGGTACATAGCATGGGCCTGATCTATGAGCTAGTCTTGCCAAAATATTCATTGTACTATTCATCTAAATGAAAACAGATTACCATAGACATCAATCCACACTGACATAATTATCTATGAAACAGTATATTATGCTTTAATTTTCATGTTTTAGCCCTCATATGGCTGATCATTCTAATGAAATTATTATGACTCGACACTAAAGATAAATGTCACAGGGATGTATTTTTATTAAAACCATGTAAGAATATACTTCTGAGTTCTACCTTTAATCTGTCATTGCTTTTATAGTTTTAGTTGTCTGTGTTGGTTTGTGGGTGCTACTGCCAACATCAACTGTGGGATTTGATGCAGATATAGATGCTACGGTTTACATATACAATGAGACAACGTCTGTGGAAATATCTTGTGGTGGAATTCCTAGAATTGCAATTGCCATAGAGTGGAAAATTAAAAAAATGGATGGATGGAAAAGGATCCTGAAAATTAACTCATCGGGCCATCCAAAATACAAAGAAGAATATTCTGCAGACAAGTACGGTATCAGTGAATCTACTCAGACTTCCCTTGTGGTAAAAAATATTGACTACTCAACATTTGTTCCACAATTGTTCAGATGTGAAACGCTAGGGGATTCTCTGCCATATAGCTATACAACTCTGTTAGTAGTTACAGGTAAGTCAGTCCCTAGTGCTATGTATCAATACAGTGTCAATACAACTGTTTCTACTTTTGCACAAAAATCTAGAATATTTAAATTATTTTTAAACGGAAACATACATTAGCATAAAATGTATACACAAACAACAGCCAAGTGGATGACTTCTTGGTATGGGTAACAGTGCAAGCACGATAAAACTGTGATTAGGCTTTAAACATAAATGTATAGCTAGGGATATAGTAAAAGGTTGTAAAAGGAAATATGTCATCTTTAAATAGCTTAAGATATACTAAAAAGGTTCTGGATTTACTATGTATGCAGGATACAGAGTTACATAATACTCCAATGTAACAACTTCAACATGTACTACATGCCTAAATTTAGTACACAACATTTGCCGTTACAAGACAAAAGTGACTTTCTGACACAGTAAATTTGATTTACTTGAGCCAACACAAATTTGCTAAAATTTCAATAATGATAAATAAAAAAGGAAGAACTTGCACAGTTCTAAATTGATGTTGACATCCTCTAAAGCAAACAAGTCAAAGAAGGGATAATTCTACTGCCAGAAAGATGTTTTGGCCATACTAGCCTCAGATAGTTCAGAGAGGGTCCTCAACTGTCGTCTAAATACAATGACACTTTTCGGGTCCAGTGGTTTTAAGGGGACTTGTTCACAGCTACTGCAAAACTGTGCATTTTATTTTAATTTTAGGGGGATCTGGTTGTGAAAACCAATTGGCAGTTGATTCATAAAAGATGAGGGTAGGGTATTGGTTTATACTGATTGCTTGATATATGTCAAGTTTCTAATTAAATAGTGTTTGATTCTTAATGGTGAATCAGTAAAGTTTTTTCAAGAAAGGTGGTGGCTGGACCTGTTCAGTCTGTAAATGATGTAATGTATTGTGGCTTGAATTCTCTGAAGCTTCCCAATAATTGTCTTTTTCAGTGTGATATAGAAGTAGCCCACTCAACTACTGACAATAGTATTAGCAAGCATTAGTCTTTTTATTCCTTCAGAGTGATTATGCTGATTATTTTAGAGCTTTTTTGAATCCCAGGGAAAGTTTTAATGATACTAGAAGTAGCCGGATGGAGGGTGACATTATTGATGTGCCACAGTTTATTCCACCTGTTCAAAAGTCACCAAGCAATTTGGTTCTGGTTTTGTCTATGATGCTCCCAAGGTGTGGAACGATTTGCTGAATAACATCTACTTTGTCACATCTTTTTTGTATATTCAGAAGAAGCTAAAAGCTTATCTCTTTACAAAAGCTTATGTACCCTAGGTATCATTGTATTTTCTTATTGTCTTTGTGTTGTGGATCCCCACTTATGTGTCTTTGGACTACAAATTCTTTGTTCTTGTTTCTTTGTTGTTGCGCCTCAGAGTCTGTCTTTTGATAGTGATTGAACACTATAAAAGCTATGTTAGAATTACACTTTGCAACCATACGTTTAAATAAATGCAAATATGCACAATTTTCAGATGGCACACTAGAAACAACTAAGTATGATATATCATAAAATTATGACAACAATTATTGTAAATTCCATGAGGTTAGTCTTCAAATTATTGCAATGGTTTTGTTTTAATATGTTTACCTTGAGATCACTTACAGGAAAGTGTTGAACTTGTTGCTGATAGTAGAGTAGTGTTATATACAACTCAAAGAGCACCCATTACCAATAACAAGCATCATTAACATTTCGAAAGTGACCTCACAATATTTTGCATTGTACCAGAGTATCAAAGATATTATCTTCAATAATAACCAAACAACTGATTTCTTATAATACAGCTATTCTCGCTATTCTAGCACCTTAGTTTGGAAGTGTTTGTTCCTCCAGTATTTAAAATATCCACTAAAGTCATATTTTCCTTATTCACAATCCAAAAGAACAACTACTTTGTCATACTTCTCTTATGTTATGCAACAATCCGTGGTGTCACCCTGGATCTGTCTATGGAATAATGATTACTGAATTGAACCTGATGTTGTGCCTTAGGGTCTACCTTGACAGGTATTAAACAGTCTGAAATTACAGAATAGAACATAATACCCCCTGAATACATACAGAATACATTGCTTACAAAATAGTTCAACAATCAATTCGTACAATTGTTGATACTCAGAGTAATTCACAAAACTTTACATCCAGGTCTGTAATCCACATAGTTTACTTCTCAAACATCAGAAAAATATGAAATTAATTTGTATTTGAGGCCATAACACTGGAAATTCTAGAATTTAATACATATAAATGTTACAAAATTATTTGTTTTTAAATCAGGGTCTTTCTTCCTACAGTAGTTCCTATAGTACCAGGTACAGTAAGAGTGGTGGTAATTTCCTTGTTATTCCAAAATTCTACTCGTATGTTCATAAATCGTAATTAAACCGTTTGGTTAGATGTTTGCTTTCAATGCCCCACACTCTTCCTGATGAGATTCTTGTGTCCCCCTCCTTAGTTACTGAAATTGGTCGACTGCTTTTGGTTCTGTTGCACCTTAGAGTCCTCTGTATATAGTGGAGATTTATCCTCAAGATTCTATTCAATTGCTTTGTGTTCATAGATTTTGAAGTCAAGGCTACAACTATAAAGATGACAAAGGTTCAACCATCTGTTGAGGAAGGTTCAGAAGCAAAATATATTTGTGAAACAGGCTATACCTATCCATACCCTCCTGCTGTACAGTGGTTGGTTGGTGAAGAACATGTGGATGCAAATGATACACATATAAAAGAGAATTACTCATCAACTGGCAACTATAGACAGATGACCAAAAGTGTATTGAGGCTTACAGCAAAGAGGGAGTTCAACAAGAAAGAAGTCAAGTGTCTCCTGGGAAATAATGGCACAACACTGGATAAAGATAATCTGACTGTGATATGTAAGTATTTACTTAATACATAATAATATTTTTCAAATAATCACTTATTTAGAGTGGTACCATCTAAGATTTTGACAGTAGGGGTATTAGAGCTCCGTCATATTGGTCTGCACTTTCCCTGCTCAATGAGCAGCCCTGCAAATGGACCTCATATGTTGGTACTGGACATTTGAAAGTGAACATTTCACATAGCCATTCCATACTCATTCACCCCTCCCACGTGTACTTTTCAGTTTAGAATGTGACAGGTTTTTCAAAACATTTGTTAAAATCTGATATGAAATAAAAACACTATTCTTCTTGTGGCAAACGCTTCCTGCTCCCCTAAAAATCCTAAATTATGAAAAAATAGAGACGACTACAAAATCGTGTAATAGCTACTTGCTATTTGGGTGTGTGTAAAGTGATTACAATTACAGTGTCAGTGACGTTAGTAGCACAGTATAGTGCCAGTAAAATTGTATTTTCAAAGCCCCAACTTCATCAACCTGTACTTTGTGTTGCATAGAATACCATTATATTAACTATATATGTGGCTAGAAACAATTATTTTAACTTCATTTGCAAATTTTATTAACCTCTTAGTATGTGTTTTAATCCTTTTAGTGTAGTATCAGCGGTAATCTTTTAGCTGTGTTTGTATAATTATTGTATGTGTGTTGGTATTATATTATAAAAATAATTTTTTCCCAACTCTTATTTTGGTCTTGGCTTCTGGCTTGGACTACAAAATAGCATAAAGTTATGAACCAAGCATGAACTTCAATGACTTAAATATTTAAGCTTGTTTATAGCACATGAGGCTTGCATTGTACATTTTAACCTAGGTGTTTGACGTTTTGTGGTGCTTTTCTAACCTACCATTAATTTGATTTGTATAAAATCTGGTTTCATTCATAATATTTTTTTCTTCAAAATACTAGTTTTACTCATTTTCATAAATTTATTAGACCAAACTGCATTGAAATAAGTGAAAGTACATGTTACATCAATTTGATTCTTTAGAATTTATAATGATATATGTTTCTTATACTAGTTCAACCAGATGGATTGGATATGGACATTGGAAATGCAGTGAAAGAAAAATCTGAGATATCAGTGGAGTGTAACGCAAACAGTTCAAATCCTGCCAGTGAAGTGGACATGAGGCTTTATGTTGATGGAAACAGAAAAGTACATGGCACTGTGATTCATAGGACCCAGGCTCCTGGTCCTTACAACGGTATGGTTGAAATATTTGTGTTTACATTTCTCACTGACAGAAATTTGGATGGGAAGAAGGCAAAGTGTAGTTTGTACTGGAAAGGGACATACACTCACAAGAAGAAAGAAGACAACCTGAACATCACATGTGAGTGACTACATTTCTAAATGACAAGAACCTTGTTCTAATCACAACAAAAGTAAAACATTGCATGCCATCTGATTTAACAAGTATATATTTTGTTGTAACAATCTAAACACATTGATATGTGCTCAAATGAAATCCTTGATTCGATATAAAAGAGGTTTCTTACTGATTTCTTTCTGGTTATGTAAATTGTTTGTTTTCATACCTTTGATCATTGTTGAAGTCTTTATGAAGTTTACCTGCTTAGACAGTGATAAACCATCTAAACATATTGATCATCTACAAGTTTATTTCTTAGATCCACCAGAAGTAAGTCTAGAAGGTACAACTACACCTGTAGTGGAATACACAGAAAGGAATATAACTTGCCGGACAAATGGCGGAAATCCATCCGATCCTAGTAGCTACAACTACAGTTGGATATACAAACCTAAATATGGTAGCACAACCACATATATGCCTTTGCCATCTGGTAAGTTAACGTCAGTCTAAAGTCACGTTTCTTTAGACAGAATATCCAAGATTTAGTTGCACATATTTATTGACACCACCACAGAGAATTTATGGGGATAAGTAAAATTATACTTGCTAAAAATAAAACATGGGTCATATGCATATATCTCTTTATTATGTCTACATATACATTTGTGTGGCTATGTTGTGAATTTTTTTTATTGTGATTTTAAGCGTTGATTGTTTTGTTCATATGTAATTGCAGTCAAAAATTTTACCACTAGTTAAAGTGGTTTGTAAATCTATTTGCTAAATACGTGCTTGGCAACATGTTTTCTCATGGAAATTTAACGTAAAATTCCACCATGAAGTTATGGTCTGTTTTTGTGCTTTTACAGCTTAACTATTGTTAAAGATTGCACCAACTGTTATATACAAGAAATACGTTAACAAATTTAGCAACAAACTGCAAGCTTTAACTTAGCTTATCGACAGTGACATATAATTTGTAGTTGTAGGTTCACATACATTTTCCAGTTGTAATACTTTCAGGAAGTGCTGTGGTAAATAGTGGTAAAAGTTTACTGCTAAAAGATCTTAGCTATAAAGCAATGGCTGGTAATTATAAGTGTACTGTGATTGGTATTGGTGGACAGAACAGTGGAAATAGTGTTCTAGAAGTATACTGTAAGTATACATACTGCTATTGTGTTGACCAGCATGCAGAAACCATATTCCAGTTTAACAGACGATGAAATATTGTATTTCTGTCACACACCAGTTTAAATACAATGATAAAAAAGTGCCGTGTAAATGTATTAGATTAGTGAGATATTCTCCAAGTTTTAATAAGATTATATTTCACTTGTTCCAGATAATATTTTAAAAAGCTAAATAATTTTTCAGAGGGATCTTGATAGTATTAGGTAAAGTTTTGTTCAAACACAATTGTTTTTTTTTCTGGGAATTTATTCAATTTTCCAGAACAAATTATTTTTCTATGCATAGAGGCTGTCATTTCAGCCTACAATTCAGTTTAATTTATAAAGCCTATTAAAAAGCCAAATGAGTTAATTTCTAAAATAGTATCTCAATTTTCTAATTCGGTGCTAAATTTAAGATAATGCATCAATAATTTTAGACAGTTTTTCATACTTATAATAACTCACACATAACACCATTATCAATATTGCAGTATCAAAGTACCCTTAATAATCACATTTCAGTTTAATAACACAAACGTTTTTCTCTCAAGTAACATATTATAACTTGTTATTGTGATATCACTGTGTAGGGATAGAGCGCTCAAAATTCCAGACATATTCACCATACATTTAGGGGAACCTGAGCTCCACATGTTACAAAATATAAATTCTGTGGCTCTTATTTCAGATGCAGCTAAAGCAGAGAACACAAAAGATTTGATTGTGTATGCTGCTCTGGGATCTGATGCCATTTTGACGGTGAAATTTCAAATGAATCCTGTCAGTAACTACACCATTCATTGGTCCATGGATGAATTAATGCTACCAAATACAAACGTAAAAAATACATACAATGGGGAGCATGTCCAGACTTCTTATATAATCTCAGGCGTGACTAAGGAACACCTGGGAAACTACACAGTACAAATCATCAACTGGGCCATTGCAACTGAAGACAATGAAGTCTCATTCAACTTGGAACTGAAAATGGGAGGTACTACTATGCAATACTATGCCATTTTTTCACCTTGCAGTTTTTGTACCCAGGGTCCGTATTTACAAAGATTCCTAAACTCATGCTTAGACTAACACACATAATCTAAGTTTTTTTTTTCATTTTAGATTATTGTATTGTATTGTATATTTACACTCAACACAATATCTCCTTACACTACAGGACTCAAAGATTTATTTAACCAATATGATTATATTGGTAGTTTTAAAATCTCAAGGTAACAACAGGGGGCCACAGTGGCAGAGTGGTAACGTTCTCTTCTCCCACCTCTGAGGCCGGGGTTCGGTTCCCGGCATGGCCTCTAGGGGGAAAGCTGGTAGTTGCTTGCCGTTGGTCAGCAGTTTACAGTACAGAACCCTGATGAACTGCATGTACTAGTTTCCTCTGCCCTTCCAACTACCCGTCATGATATGACCTGTACAGTGTTGAAAGCGATGTAAAACCCCAAACAAATAAATAAAGGTAACAACATAAAGTCAACCCCTGAGTTTACACTTGAAATGAAGAAATTGTCTGCAGCAGACTCTGTATATTATTGGGTTCTTGTCATTTGTTTTGGGGCCATTGTTTAATATACACACATGGAGAATCAAAACAAAGGAGGCACTGATTTCTTCCAAGTCGGTTTAAATTTAAACTCAGAAACTTACTTTACCTGTAACTTTCAAAATGAGTTTAAGAATTTTGAAGCTATGCATAAAACTTGATGCATAAACTTTTAACTAGAGTTTAAATTAAAAAAAATCTTTGTTAATCCAGTCCAACCGGCCCACGAAGCCTCCTTAAGATAAATATCACCTTAAATTCAAAAGTTTCCTTGAACTTTTTACTCCTTTAAAATTTTTCAGTTTCACAAGGCCCTTTTCCTAAAAGGAGATCTTAAAACCCACTTTAATTACCTTATGTCTCTAAAATATCCCTAATTTTGACATTTACTTTGTTACAGATAATGGAACACAGAAGATAACTCTTATTTGTATGGGTATATTTCTTGGCCTCATGGTTATCGTTACTTTAATCACTGGATATGCCTGGTGGAATATGAGAAAAAATAAGCAAGGTACAATTGAAAGTGACTTCACGTACTTGTTAACTGGTTATTATGTAAGAAATAACAAAATAATGAAAAATAAAATGAAAAAAGATTCCAATTTAGATACATTTAGGATTATCATGCAAAATATCTTTCAAACTATCTTTCAAAATGGAATTTTGTTAATACCAAAAAATCTTTCAGTTTTAACACGGTTAAAGTTTGTCAAAGCTGAAAAGAGTGACCAGACTAAATTGATTTTCTGGGATTGTTCTGGAAAATAGATCCAAACATTGAGAAAGATATATACTTTTTCCATTAATTGAATAAACATTTCTTTGCTTTCTGTCCCAGGTAAATCAAACACAAGGAAACAGAGTTTACAAGAATATGATGGGCTTAATATGGAAGACAGACAGGGTCCTGGAAATGCTACTGGTGTCTACCATGATTTGCTAAGACCCAAGGAGGGAAGATCATGTATGTTATTAATGCCCTGTTCCACCAAAGGATTAATCCCTGATTGGTCCCATGACCCTTAATCCTTTAGCGTCAGGAAAATGTAATCTTGATTCAGTTGTGCGATTAAGCTCAGATCCTCCTCAGGAAGCCTCCGATATCCTCGCCAAAACATCAATTAAGGCATGTTTGTGTTTGGTTTCAACCTCCATCCTGTCAGGGATATACCGACTGGGTGTCAGACTGGTCTGAAGCCACCTCAGCCCTCCTGGGACTAATAAAACGATTTCCTCAGACTTTCAACTTTTCCCTTTCCCATCTTGGAATGGAGATCGATCTGGAACTAAGCTAATGTTTCCTGGGATTAACAATCGACAGACACCTCAGCCAACATAAGATTGTGTAAATTAAGCCTGTTACATAGGTGGGTAGGAAGTGGATCGGTTACAATTATGCAAAAAGTCAAACAAGTCTGATATTTATACTGACCAAACAGACTCAACCTGACTGTCCAGGACACAACATTTTTAGAAAACTGATTCCCAAAATACCTTAATCGGGAGCCTTAGTTGTGTGGTGGAACAGGGACATAGGATTTTGCTTTATGGGCCATCACGACAAAATGGTTTTCAATTTTATCTACTTGTCTTGGCAATTTGCATGAATATTTTTGTAGATGACATTTGAAATTGAATTGCCAAATCAGTACAGAACATATTCCAGTTAGTTATCAAATTTTGTAATAAATAACAATTAAAACAAATAGACCGAGAATAGCTAAAATACATTCAGAGACTGTAAGAAAAGAAAATCTAAAGGATGTGTTTCTACTGGCATTGTTACAATATTCGGGACTTCTTACAGATGAAGGAGGATATGAGACCATTCCTGAAACAGTTTTCTCAGTTACAGCAGCTATTGAATCAGGTTTGAGTTTAAACTTATCCAAAACTTGGCTTGTTTGTCTCACACTGTAATAATTATAAAACGGCATTGGACCCATGCTTTGGCTATGTGAAAATTGGTTCTATATTTGATTTATTTGGGTTTTAGCATTGCTTTCAACACTGTATAGGTCAGATCACCATATGTAGTTTTATGGGCAGAGGAAACCAATGCATACAGTTGGTCAAGATTCTGTAGTGTAAACTGCTGACCATCAGTAAGTAAGTACCATCATTCTTACATAGGTTTTGGAGTTGGAACCACTGACCTCAGAGGTCGGAGGTGGTTGTGTTACCACTGCTCCACTGTGGTCCCCAAATTGGTTATATAAGGGAAGCTTTTAAAAGTGGTCAATTCAATGGTGACAATAGCAATGATAACTTAAACTTTGTCATTCTTTCAATACAGTTTATGTCATTCCCAGTAAACCAAAGAGTTTTTTTAAAAGTTTTTTCTATAATTTTGAAAACTAACTTCAGATAAAATACCTCCAGGTTATAGCAAATAAAAGCACTGCAACAAAGTTAAAGTCTCAATGCCCAGCTGCAAGTTTTTAACGTTTCAATTGAAGATGACCGAGTTAAAGGAATAATTTGCTAACACTAGATTAGAGTAGAAAGCTGAGAAGTGGATGGAAAAATTTGTTTAGCTGGAAAACTGTAACTAACCTGTTAGAGAGCCACTTGCTCCAAATTGACCTGTCCCACTCCATCAAAACAATATCTTCTCATCGGTGGAAGAAAAAGATTTAGGTGTTATCTTTTACTCAGACAACTCCCTTGAGAATATATTTCCAAGGTTTGCCGGGTTTGTTGCTATGATATTCGTATTTTGCAAATTCATTTATGTTGATATTGCAATATTGGTGGCAAATGCTATGTTCAGTAGTTTTTAGGACTACTGTAACTCATTACTTTATGGAGTAATCAAGTCTAACATAGCTCAACTTCAGAGAGTTCAGAATGCTCTCTGCCATATTGGTTTCAGATTTGACTGAATGAGTCATGTTACACACTATTTGAAAAAACTCCATTGGCTACCACTTCAACATCATATCCTTTTCAAATACAACATTCTGGTTTTCAAGACCATCAACTTTTCGCAATCCCCATATGTATCATTTTTAATCAAGTTCAGCAGTCTTTCTCTTTCAATAAGATGTTGTTCCCTCATCCCATCCCAAGAAGCAAATAGATATTTCTGCTTTGCCACAAACCATCAGAATTCAGCACAAAACAAATGGTTGCAGAAGTCAGATAAAAACTTACTTCTTTAACCACACCCTCACCTTAGTCACACCCTGACACTTTTTGGATATTAATCCATGTGTGTCACTGGACTATCCCTTCTTGGACTTTAGCACATTGGATGATTTGTGTCAATCTTACACTCTATAAATCTTTGTATTATTATATCATTATTATTATAAGTTTTCTGGTATAACTGTACAATTTTATAGGTTACTAAAGACCCAAAAGAAGTGAGTGAACTTTGCAAGCTTGCCATCTACTGACTGTCAGTTTTATTCCTGAAAAATCAGGAAGGGAAGTGATATGAGCAGATCTTGTTGTATCACTGATCCATCTAGTCAGATTATAGTGGTGTTGGCCCTGGGATCTCCAAGTAAAGTCGGGGAAGATCCGAACTCGTTCTCAAGTCAATAGTTTCCGATGTGATCCCAACCAAGGGTCAGGATATGTTTAAATTTTCTGCCTTTTTACACTTTGTGGACATTTCTACCCCAACGATAACCAATTATAATGTCGAGATTCTGTTCAAACACTCCCTGAATATGGAACCAGGCCTTTAGTTTGATGCTGATAACCCATAACACAAATTTCATAATCTATACATAATCACCTGGGGCCGATTTCACAAAGGGGTTTAGACTTACCCAAGTTTTTGGCTAAGTCAGGAACTTTAATCTAAGACCTTGGTCTTAGATAGGTCTGGAACCTAAATAGGTTTCGCAAAGGGTAACTTAGCTAAGTCCAAGATTATCAAATAACCACAGTGGTTTTCTGTGTCATACTATTGGTAACACATATTCTTCATTGTCTATTCTTTATCTTAGGATAAATGCTGTTTTGAAATAGAAAACCATATTATCTTATTATAAACTTCCTAAAGACTACCTTAGTGAGGTGTTCTGTATAATTATACTTTATTTACAGCCATTTCAAATTGTGAAGTGGACAAATATCATGGCGGCCATATTTAAGTCATCTTCACAAAATTTAAGCCCACTACCTACCATGCTTAAAGTTAAGTGCACTGACTTAGCACTTTCAGGGACTTAGCCACTTTGTGAAATGGACTAAGTCTCCGACCATGGACTTAACCATTCTGTTGACAAAATATAAGACCACAGTCTTAAATTTAAGTCTAAATCTGGGCTTAAGTCTCGTTGTTAAAAAGCGCCCTATAGTAGAACAAAATCACGTTAAGGAAGATCAAAAAGTTTACAACAGTTTAAGATTGTGAAATGTGTCTATTCTTTTTATTTCAGACTATCTTGAGCCAGTAGCCAGCAAGCCAAGGATGAGTCAATGATTTATGGTCTTTAAGTGTATGTCCAGGTTAATTGGTTTTTGAACTAAATTTTGTCTGAAGGATATTTTTACTGCTAGTATGGTTTAAGAAAACCTTTACATTGACACTGATGACTGAAGCATTATTTTGTCTATGATGTTTTGTGGCAATATCATGGACTTTAAGGTTTCCTTTTAAACAATACATAACGGCAGGTCAGTATCTGTGCTACTGTGTCTTCTTAAATTTATCTTAGCCAAACATCAACACAACTACAGAATCACATATTTATTTTCTGTAGGAGTGATGGAGCACCCATAATGATAAATGAGTAGATGAAAAAACACTTTGACACTTTGGGACTATATGGTGGATACTTTTAATATATATTTTTGAAGGAAAATGGTGACAATGCAAGTAAGACACACAAAGGTTCCACTTTTTCACATGAGTGTTTAAGATATATTTGAAAAAGCTGTAAGAGATTGTCGATGTCTAAAATGTCATTATTGGCTTTTATATGTTATCAAATGTGTACTAGTTTATTTTAGAAACTTAGCATGGTTTAACATGTTTATCTTACCAGTCAACCATTTCAGCCAAATTTATATGCACATTATTCAACAGAGTGTAGTGGATGCAAGCAGTTTAAGAAAAAATTATTGGCCAAGATTTAAGTATTCAAAATTGGGAAACTTTATAAAACTAGGTCATAATTTCTTATTAGCAGGGTTGTTGTAACGTTGGCTTTAGATGTGTGTTTGGCGGGTTGACTTCAAAAGCAAGAAAACAAGAAATTAATATATACCTCTTATTAAAATTTATGCAGTTTTGTCAAAACATCCAAGCCTTTGATGATTGGATTGAACAACTGACATTCTGGCGCTTGGTAAAGTGGTATTTGTTCAATGTGTACATTCTTTACAAACTAGTGTGACTGCTTGCCTTGATCCACTAAGCCATTTCTTGTGATATGACTTATATGATATCTTTATGGCATTTTGTACAAATATATATCTGGTGTATACATGTGTAAATAAAAACAAATTATTATAGCCAAGCAGTGTCCCATTATTTCTAATAATGACCAGTTAATTCTTTCTGGAAAGCAAAGGAAAAGGTGACATTGGTTCCAAGTTTTTGCAGTTTTTGCAAAAATTTATGCAGTTTTGTCAAAACATCCAAGCCTTTGATGATTGGATTGAACAACTGACATTCTGGCGCTTGGTAAAGTGGTATTTGTTCAATGTGTACATTCTTTACAAACTAGTGTGACTGCTTGCCTTGATCCACTAAGCCATTTCTTGTGATATGACTTATATGATATCTTTATGGCATTTTGTACAAATATATATCTGGTGTATACATGTGTAAATAAAAACAAATTATTATAGCCAAGCAGTGTCCCATTATTTCTAATAATGACCAGTTAATTCTTTCTGGAAAGCAAAGGAAAAGGTGACATTGGTTCCAAGTTTTTGCTTTGGTCCGTGACTAAGTATATCTACTGTAATCTTGAACAACTTTTAAGATCAATATAAAACACAACTGTATTTACCAATAAATATAATTTCTTCAAACTCGGTTTTGGAATGGCTTATTTGAAAACATCTTAAGCGTATTTCCCTTACTAGTGCTCTTTTATATTTCCAACTGTGCTTTGTACAGTTGTATTACCATAGAACATGTGCATGACTGTAACCTATTACATTGTTGTAAATAATAAAATAAAAGTTTGTGATTTTGTGAAGGTCTTTTAAAATGAACTGTTGTAAGACTGATGGTTTCAACCTTATTTAACGCCATCCATTCTGAAATTCTGAAAGTGAAGGTAGGGTTTGATATTCGTTTCTTATGTGATCACAGGCAGGCTCCACTGTGTGGGTTCAATTCCAGTAAGTGAAAATAATGAGAGCCTGACCCAACATGACCACGGCTGTTAGAAAAAAAACCCAAGTTTGACCTTTTTCAAATACTTACATTCTGATACTATATTAAGTTTTCTTAAGTAGATTTCCAGGTTGCCGAAATATGGTACTATTTAAACTGCTATAGAGATAACGTTGATGCCGAAATGTTGCATAAACATGTTACAGGTTGGTTGTTAAAATACCTCAATTGCTGTATTAGGGAAATATGTAAATCACAAGTTGACAGAACATTGTGCATGTATTAAAATTAGTTAAAATAAATATATAAGCATGGTATATAATTATCATAAAATATCTACAATGTGTGCTTTTACCAAGGTTTCATGCAGGTGAAACAAACTGTGTCCTGTTTGATAATCATTTCTTGCATTATCATAATAACATGTCATTGCTTCTGTAAATAAAGAACTTTATGGTGCAGACCATTTGATATCATTATTGATAATGAAGACTGAAGGACAATCACTTGTTAAATTGTGATATTGTTATATTACAAAAGCGTGCATAGCAAAGTTTAGTCAAAGTTTACATATTTACCACGTGACTTGGTGTAAGAACCTGACTAAAGAAATACAATATTTTTATTGTAAAATTTTTTAAATCATATATTGCTGAAGTAACATTTTCTAATATATAATAAACTCTTTCTACATTCTTGATCTGTTGTCAAGACCACTACTTGCAATATTACTAGCCTTTTTCTTATACCCCTTTCATATTACCGGCACAGTCCCAACAGATAGCCAAAGAGTTCTATGTGGAAGATTGAAGAAGGAGTAAAGGTAAGTTGTATGAGAGTAAACCCAAAGATGTGAAGTGACAGTTGCATATGCGAAAAATTTAAAATTTACTTTATTTGATAGTTCTAATGTGCAGTATTAATACAATTACACCATTTCTATTGTCTTTCTCTACACAGCTATGTTTTTTGTACTGCTTGGTTATACCATACTAACCAGTTTCATTAACAATAACATAATTTGTTATTATATTTGTATGAACACTAAAACAACACATAAAATACACTTTTTCATTTAACACATGTTGTATATGAGGACATTGTATGATAACATTACCATTACTGATGATTATGTACTCATTAAGAATTGTTTATGACATTTCAAATAAAACATTTACAATTAAAATTGTATATAAAACACACACTGTTAGTATGTATGAATGACATCTATTTACATGTAATGTAAGTAATAAATGGGATTGAACCTGTGTCCCCACATTATCATTACAGCAAGTAAAGCAATATAGCTGCCAACAATAGTAACTCTAGACATTTGAAATTCTAAAAATTTGATAAGACCATGTACTTGGCCTCCCAAGTTACTGGTTGTAATAACAAAATAAAATTAATATACAAATATAAACCACTAATATAAACCACATCTAGTAAGTTAAAAGTTGCTTTACATCATAGGGAGGGCGGGTGACAAAAAATTGACACAGAGTGTTGATTCAGTTTCTGAATAAAGAATGGTGGCAAATTCAAATTCAAAACCTTTTATAGAGGAAAGCAGGAGGAAGAATATAGAAAGTAGTTCTAAACGAATTATATAATGAATTGAAGGGGGTCACTGTGTATAGTGACCAGTAAACTAAAGGATAAGGGAGGCCACTGTTTTGACTGACCACCATTAACTTTCTTTGTCAATGGAAGCACAGTCCCAACAGATAGCCAAAGAGTTCTATGTTGAAGATTGAAGAAGAAGTAAAGGTAAGTTGTATGAGAGTAAACCCAAAGATGTGAAGTGACAGTCGCATATGCGAAAAATTTAAAATTTATTTTATTTGTTAGTTCTAATGTGTAGTATTAATACATTTACACTATTTCTATTGTCTTTCTCTACACAGCTATGTTTTTTGTACTGCTTGGTTATACCATACTAACCAGTTTCATTAACAGTAACATAATTTGTTATTATATTTGTATGAACACTAAAACAACACATAAAATACACTTTTTCATTTAACACATGTTGTATATGAGGACATTGTATGATAACATTACCATTACTGATGATTATGTACTCATTAAGAATTGTTTATGACATTTCAAATAAAACATTTACAATTAAAATTGTATATAAAACACACACTGTTAGTATGTATGAATGACATCTATTTACATGTAATGTAAGTAATAAATGGGATTGAACCTGTGTCCCCACATTATCATTACAGCAAGCAAAGCAATATAGCTGCCAACAATAGTAACTCTAGACATTTGAAATTCTAAAAATTTGATAAGACCATGTACTTGGCCTCCCAAGTTACTGGTTGTAATAACAAAATAAAATTAATATACAAATATAAACCACTAATATAAACCACATCTAGTAAGTTAAAAGTTGCTTTACATCATAGGGAGGGAGGGAGGGTGACAAAAAATTGACACAGTGTGTTGATTCAGTTTTTGAATAAAGAATGGTGGCAAATTCAAATTCAAAACCTTTTATAGAGGAAAGCAGGAGGAAGAATATAAAAAGTAGTTCTAAACGAATTATATAATGAATTGAAGGGGGTCACTGTGTATAGTGACCAGTAAACTAAAGGATAAGGGAGGCAATTGTTTTGACTGACCACCATTAACTTTCTTTGTCAATGGAAGCAAAGTCCCAACAGATAGCCAAAGAGTTCTATGTGGAAGATTGAAGAAGAAGTAAATGTAAGTTGTATGAGAGTAAACCCAAAGAATGTGAAGTGACAGTCGCATTTGCAAAAAATTTAAAATCTTTTTTATTTGTTAGTTCTAATGTGTAGTATTAATACATTTACACTATTTCTATTGTCTTTCTCTACACAGCTATGTTTTTTGTACTGCTTGGTTATACCATACTACCCAGTTTCATTAACAATAACATAATTTGTTATTATATTTGTATGAACACTAAAACAACACATAAAATACACTTTTTCATTTAACACATGTTGTCTATGAGGACATTGTATGATAACATTACCATTACTGATGATTATGTACTCATTAAGAATTGTTTATGACATTTCAAATAAAACATTTACAATTAAAATTGTATATAAAACACACACTGTTAGTATGTATGAATGACATCTATTTACATGTAATGTAAGTAATAAATGGGATTGAACCTGTGTCCCCACATTATCATTACAGCAAGCAAAGCAATATAGCTGCCAACAATAGTAACTCTAGACATTTGAAATTCTAAAAATTTGATAAGACCATGTACTTGGCCTCCCAAGTTACTGGTTGTAATAACAAAATAAAATTAATATACAAATATAAACCACCAAACCCCAATCATAGGGTAGTTAAGTAGTGAGTAGGTTAGCAAACGTACGAGAAACTGCTGATGCATTCTGTGGATCAGACACAATGTATGTGTGAACTGTATCACTAAGCCACGTACCATGGCATTTGATATGAGAAATATCTACACCAGAATTAAATGCCAAGGTCACCCCAGACCTGCGAAATTTATGGAAAGAATGTTGACTTGGATCAACATTAATCTGAAGTAACACCTTTCTCAAATGTGCTCTGAGTTGAGATTGTGTAATAACTCCATTTAAATTCACAAACAAAGGTTGATTTTCTTGAGTTGGATAATTTTTAATCATATTCTTTATTGCTGTCACAGGCCATAATGGAGACAGGCCAAACTAGGGATGAATATATAACTACCTTGATCTGGATTTTGCAAGGTTTTGGACCACTTAACCAATACAATAGTGATATCTTCATGGAAAATGACATCTCCTCTACAGAGGTGAAATTTTTTGTTGAATGAGAGTTTTGAAGGAGGGACTGAGTTTGAAATACGGAAAAAACCGAAAAATGCCAGAAAATAGATAGCAATAAACACTGGGGAATCAGGAAAATACTGGCAAGCTAACAGAATTGCATGAAGAGTGGGGATGTCAAACACTGACTTGAATTTTGGAGGTTTTGAAAGTGAATTTTTAACAGCTTTCATCATAAGCTGAACTCTGGGATGGTCCAAGATGTTCATGGGGATGTTCAACCATTTGGCTTGGGACCTGATAGCCGTGATGAAATTGGCAATGGAGGGAAAAGCCAAATTATTATGAGCTAAAAATTCAAGGAAAGCCATGATGATGAAAGGAGAAGGATCGATGGGGTCAGTGGCCATAACCTCACAAAATGTCATAAATGTAATGAACATTGACTTGTATGACGTCCATGTCTTAGGCTTGTAGGCTTTTGTTAACCTGTTCGGCCAAAGCTTGAAGACCAGGTACAATTTCTGGAATACACATAAATAGAAATTCCATCATATTTCATAACTAACTTTAAAATGTTCATCTGTTATATTTTCCCATATAGGATTTTTAACCCATTTTTTTCAATTTTTCAACATCAGCATCAGAGTGACACCATCTAGATAAGAGGTCAGCAACCTCATTGTTACGACCATAAATATGACACACACTAAGTTCAATATCATATTGAGCAGTCAGTAACCAAATATTCCTAATAAATGCAGCCAAATGAATGTCCCTTGTGTAACCTGTTTTACAGCCATATTATCTGTTTTAATGACGATTCTTTTATTTTTCCAGTGTTTGCCCCAAGTTCTTTTAGCTACCAATATGTTAACCATTTCACAATGAGTAATACTGAATTCATTTCCTTGAAAAATGTGAGGCAACTTGCCTGTATAGACATATTGTTTCTAAAAAACACCTACACTTTGTAAACATGCATCTATATGAAGAGTTTCCATTTCTTCAATTACTTCATGGACATATTTGGTAGTACCATTGAACAAAGGAAGAAACCTCAATAGCCAGGCTAAGTCTCTGCGCATTGCGGTACATACTGCAATACGTCTTGTACTTGCATTTCTGAGAGCATCCAGTAATCTATTTATGAAGAAACGAGTCGGCTTAACACATTTGTGTACAAACATAAGGGATCCTATCACAGATTGTAGTTGTCGAAGAGTGATAACCCTACTGTGAAAAATGTCTTCACATTTTTTAATTATTTCAACAAATTTTTCCTCAGGAATTGAAAGTGTATAATCTGTAGTATTAATGATAATACCTAGACAATTACACTGAGTTGTGGGACCAACTAGTTTTGATTTACTGATTGGGAAACCCAGATCCTGTAACAATCTAACTACATAATCAAAAGCGTCACTTATAGAGTCAATACGCCCCACTCCAATGAGATCGTCTAAGTAGTTGTATATGATGTCATTGCATCGACTCATGACGTATCTAAAAAGATCAGTGACTCATGTGCATGCCATTGCTCCACCTCTGTGTCTGAAGGGGCAATATGTATCAGAGAAGTATTTATGATCCCATTTTAAGCATAATAAATTATAGTCTTTCGGATCTATCCTAAGTTGACGAAACGCTCTTGATAAGTCGACTTTATATAATCGAGCTTGACTGCCATATTCTCTAAGTTTTTCAGTAATATTGTCAATAGTGGGGTACTGAAGTTTATAAACTCCATTTAGATATACATTTGATCTAGTAAAATGATTGATAGAGGCCCCGTTGGGCCAACTCAAATCAATAACTATTCGTCTATGTTCACTGTCACTTTTGGTTCTTGTCATAAATGGTGAGACTTGACTTGTAGAACCATACAGAGGTTCATCATACGGACCAAAAATGGCACCATGTTCTTTTTCCACTTTAATATAATGTTCTACATGTTCACCATACGTATTGGCCGAATCATGATTAACTTCTGTAGTTTGTAACTCATCTTCATGTTCAACAGGAAAATCAAGAGGAAAACCGTATCTGAGAAACATAGGTACTTGATAATCCCAATAATTTTTACAAATTTGATCCAAAAGTTCAAAATTTATTTTTGAAGGAAGTTGTATTCTTGCCTTTTCAAAGTTTGGTTTTCCTGTGGATTTTACCAACTCATGAACCTTGACAGGATTAAATTCCACATCTGTCAAGACTTTATTTGGTTTCAATGCATCAGTGATTGGAAACCGTTTCAGATTACTAATAGGCAAAAACCAAAAATTGTTTTTTGTTGGTCTATACATGCTTTGAGATCTGCACATTTATCCTTCAAGTTTAATACATTGACATTTCTCAAACACGTATGATTACCTGCCATGACATTTTTTACAACTTATTACTAATGTCTACTTTCCCGCCTTGTGGCAGGCTAGAATTTTTTCTTTTGAATCATCATGACTTTTTGCTTCCTTCGCTGTATTGACAGATCGCCAAGTACTGTCACCACAGACTTTTAATTGTTTGTTTAAAGTATGCACTGATTCTTTTGTTACATGAGTACTGTCAACCTTGACCTGATGACAATCCTTAACAGAGTCATTTTCAACTTCAGGGTCTATGTCAGCAAGTATTTGAAATCTATTTTTTAAAGAAATACTGTGTTGACCAGTACTCTTTGTTCCGTATGTAACTTTGTTACAACAGTACTTTTTTGTAATATAGGTTTCCTAACTTTAACTGATTTTTTACTTGCTTTAAATATTCTGGACCTAATCCGGATAGATCTATTGGAAGCCCCATAATGATCTTGTTCAATATTTTGTTTTCGCTTAGCCAACTGATTGTGAATATTAAATTTTTGACATTTCCCAATTTTAGAATTATAAAAATGTCTAGAAAAAATGGTGATATTGTTGGCAGCTTTTAGTTGTTTTTTGATTGATCTTTAGGGGCCTTCGAACAGTCTTTCCTGGGATAACCTTCTGTTTTATTCAACACATTGTGGCAATGAGTACACATATGCTTCAACAGCATGTTTTGCCATTCATGGTCACTTGACCTAGAACACTGACCTTTATTATATTTCAAACAAGGCACAATTTTCAACACTTTGTTTTTATCATTCGATGTGGAATTTGCTACTGTATGAGCATAACGCTTCCTAATTTTATGAATTTCTTTAACATTGTGCCAGGTAACCACACCATCTTGCATCCTATGAAGTAACACTGAGTGTGCTCCCTTAGCACTCTCCCAGCCATAATCACAAGCATCTTGCAATAATTCCGTCACATAATCTGCCATATTTTCTTTAACCACAGGATCTTGCTCTTCTTGTCGTATGCACATGAACCCAAGAAGACACTGACATATGGTTAACTGATCATATGTCGGTCTTTTCCTCATGCTTCCCACAAAAGCCAGATCTTGTGGCCACTGTACCTTAACTTTGTCCTGTTTCTGTTTCCTAGATAACACCTCCAATAATAGATCCAGATTACCTTGATTGCCATGACCAGCTGTGTCTTCCAGTTCCTGATATCTCTTCTGCACCTTTGTATGAATGTCACTCGCTTGTCTCAACTGTTGAAGTGATGGGATAGTGCCTTCTGTAGCATTCTGTAGTTGTACCCTGTGGGTTGCGTCGCTTTCTGTCGACCTCTGTGGCGCACCTCCTACTGGCACACCTTCCGTTTGCACACCCCCTGCTGTAGCAACTGCAGAAGATAAAAATGAAACATTTTGTGGAACAGGTATATTGTTTGTATATGTGCCCCCCACCTGGTGGTAACCTTGGCCAGCTGTACCGTATGACCCATTACTGTGGCCCGTATGCATAGCACTAATGTTATTTGATACAAGAACTGTGTTCTGTTGTCTGTTAATACTATCCTCATCACTTATCCTTTGTAAACTGTCATTCGCTGTGTGAATACCTGTCAGATGTTGGCCTATGCCCTGACCTCCCGATTTAGCATTATGGACTGGTAAATATGTCGTACCATTTGTCACTGCAGTGTTGAAAGTCTTGGGTCTAGCTCCCATGTGTTGTACTAGGCTTGGTATATTCACATCACTTGACACTAATGAGGTACTGTTAACGCTGTTCACCAACTGAATGTTACCACTGAAGCCTTGACCACTACTATTGTATTTGTTGTTATTTACTTGACCATATACATCTGTCATCGCACTATTATTAGTCTGTGAGGTACTTGACCAAGTACTTGTAGAAATAACGTCTTTGGGTACAGTACTTTGATTATTACTGTGTACTTGATTTACTAAGTCACTGAGGACTGATCTATCTTGTGACATTTGTTCCTCTAGCTTGGAAAATCTTTGTGACATCTTTTGTAATTCCACAAAAATTACATCTTGACTACTTGAAGTCCCTGTACTGGTGACTGTGGAACTGTCCTTGACTACTGTAACATGTTCCGCTTCTAACCTTGCTTGTTCCGATGTAACTGTGGAACCTGAAGCCTGTCCATTACTCGCCTGATTGTCTGTGGGTGTCTGTACTTCCCATTCCCCCACCCCCAGACCTACTAGACTCACTAAAAAGATTATTATTAATTTAAAAACTAAGATGTGAGGTCAAGCTAAAAGTGACCTCCAAGGTCAAAAGGAGGTGGCAGGTCAAGCAAAAGCTAGGACCTGTGTATAGCACTTAGCAATTATAATCTCCACATCACAAAAAAGTTAATCATTTCAATCCCAAAAGTCACAGCCAGGTCTGACCTCAAAGGTCAAAAGCAAGGTCAGACTAACATCCCAAGGTCACACCCGAGTCCAGTTACCCGCAAATTATAATCTCCCGCAAGGAAACCTAGTAATACACTATAGAGGCAAATTCATAAGCTAATGATGGAAACATGGTAACCACTACATTGACCTTCACCAAGGTCAGATCAAAGGCAGCATGGCCATATATTACAGTGTCGCATGATCTCCCAAGCATTTACACTAGGGGCAAGACCCAGCATAAGTCAGGGGCAAGCAGCAGGTCAAGCTCAAGGCAAACACACGACACCAGGTCAACCACACCAGAGGTCAGATTCAAGGTGAAGGTCAAGAGATACACACCCATGATCCGTTTAACACAATGAACGACCCAGCAATGGGTTTTTAACATTTATTAAATTATTTAATTCATTTAATCTAGAATACACAACACTAAAAGGGTTTTGTAAAGTCAACATGTATACATTGTATCAACACTAAAGGCCCTAAAAAGGGGCCCAACTATAATGCACTAATGCACTAAAATCTGTAGCATAAAGCCAGTGGGTTAACCCACAACAAGGAAATTTATGTAATTTAATGCTTTTTACCATGAAATATTTATATAATGGCAACTGCAAACTTTTTACAATAATTGTTAACAATTTTGGGGGCCAAGCCCAGTAACCACAGTAAAACACAGCAATGTGCCTATGGAAAAAGGTTTTAAAGTAAACCTAAATTCACTGCAAAGCAGTGAGGGGAGAAGCCCCAATTTTCTTACTTAATTTCCCAAAAGACATAAAAATGAATTATTTAAGAATTTTTATATGAGAAAGGCTCACCCAAACACCCATCAAGATTGTAAGTGCTGTTGAAAAGCATGTAAAAGGGGAGAAGAGGAGAATTGTGTATCAGAAGAAATATATCTGTAGACACAGTCTGAAGACCAGGTACCTTGGTCCGTTATGGCCTGAATAGGGACTGAGTGATTATACGCCCAAGAGGCCCCAGATCTCCTAAAAGTGTGAAAAGTATACTTTTGGTGATCCCAACCCAAAGCTTTGAGTAAACAATGGATCATTCTTATCCCCAGGGATCATTTTTAGCATATTTTTAAGGGCCAGGATTGGACACAGGAATGTCTGGGGGATTTTTGGTATAGTAACATAATTTATTTTGTCCCGAAGCTGATTGGTCTTGGACCATTTCAAAATTACAACAGCAGAGGTATCCCCAAAAATGACATCCCCTCTGGCTAGGTGTCTGGAAGGATCATAGCCCATGAAAGAATGAGGAACTATGTTGGACAAGCGGAGGAATGAGTAAAAAGCCAAGAGATAAAGTGCAGCAAAAATATGGGAAAATTCAAATTCCTGACACTGCAGAAGTATGTGTGTAAGCATATCCACTGAGAACACAGGGTTTGATTTAATGGCAAGAGGTCGATTGATTTTTAAGGATTTTACAAACATTTGAATTCTTTGGTCTCTAAAAATCTGAGTTGGTAAACCATATATGATGAAAAAGGCTCTAAGGCCAGCAAGGTAGTTGGAAATGTTAGACTGGGTTAATTGATTGGAGTGAAGGTACTCTAAGAAAGCTAATAGAACATAGATATTCACCTTATCCAGGGGCAGCCCAGAAGCCACCAGGAAACCAATGAAATTCTGGAACATCCTGCCATATGTTCTTTGAGTTGCAGGTCTGAGAGAGTGGAGCAACCGGTTGCACGCGCTGGTGGCCAACTGGGCTGCCCCAGGAGACAAATCTAAAACTAAATAGCAACATTTAAACATGTTAAATCTATGTGAGTAGGTACCCAAACTGCATTTGGAACATGAGTGGTCAATATATCCCAAGATCTAGTGTCAAACTTGTATCTAGATAACAAATCAGCAATAACATTCTGTTTCCCAGGGATGTGTTCAATATGAATGGATATATTGAATATTGCACACAAGAGCCACACATTCCTGGCACAAGTGGCCAAGATATTATCTTTGGTCTTACCTGAGGTTAAAACCTCAACTACTGCCATATTATCACATTTAATGCGTAGTTTTTTATTACTCCATTGATTAGCCCAAACTTTTAGTGCAACCACAATGTTTAACATCTCTAGGTGCACAATTGTATATTGATCGAAATCCTTGGGAATAGGGAGGGCATAACATTGGTTCTCAAAAATGCCCCCCATGCCAGTAAGACAGGCGTCCAAGTGAAGCTCAGCCTGAATGGGTCTAGGATCATAATAAACAACCCCATTAAACTGCTTCAAAAATGTGCAGAACCAGTTAAGATCTCTGAAAAATTCGTCCACATAATTGTAAAGGTTGTTAAAACCATGTTTTCTCATGATATAACAAATGCTATCGGTCACTTTTTCAAAGAAAATTGATCCATGCCTGTATCCGAATGGTACCGATTGATCGATAAAGTATGCATCTTGTTTGAGACCTAATAAGTCGATATCTCCAGGATCAACCTTCAGCTGGCGAAAAGCCCTGCCGATATCCACCTTAAACATGAGGGTACCGGGTCCCAATTCATTTAACTTCTGTACAATATCATCGACTGATGGATACTGCAATAAAAATTTTGAACCCAGGTATTCGTCTCCAACAACGACATCATTAACCGATCTACAATAGTGCGCCTAACTTTTGATTCAGGTTTTTCTCTGGTCATAAACGGTGAGATATGCAACTGTATTGGTTTACTTGCCCTAGCATTGCTCCATGTTTTAATTCCTCTGAAATATAAGTTTGAACATCAGAAGCAAAATTTTTTGCAGAAGCATGATTTTCTTCGGTGGTCATAAGTGGAGCATCTCTGTCAAAATCGAGAGGGAAACCATACTCCAGTGGATCTACTAATTGCTTGTCCCAAAAATCTTTTAAGTAGAACCTCCAATTTTTAATATTCAGACCAGAATCTACTGGAATACGGCAACCCAAAACATTTGGATGGCCTGATTGCCTGACAAGTCTGTGGGCTATTAAGGAATCACAGACTCGTTTGTTATCAGTGGGTTTCCCATTATACACTAACAGAGAAGACAATGGAATCACACCAAAAGGTTGTTGCATTTTGATTTTTACAAGCCTGATAATCTTGGCATGCTTTGATCTGAGGGATACTACACTGGTCAACTCTTTTCTTTACTACCACAAAAAAATCGAATTTGTCATTTTTGTCAATTTTTTCCCGAGGATTTATGTGATCACCTCCCAAAGTGCCCTGGGTTGCAAAAATACAGCTATCCACTAGGGATATATTTTCATCATCATGATATAAGTCATTTTCGAGATCAGCTAATGGAGCAAATCTGTTACAACACAGAAGTGAACCGTCAAGGGGATCAGGATCCACTGGGTTTGTAACCAACCTGCTTTTTCCTGGGCCTTTGAGATGAGTGGTCTGTCTTTTACCTGAGACCTCCTTGACCAGTTCAGGAGGCTTGCGTTATTGGCTCCTCCCCTGAACAGCCACCAGAGGGCTATTTTTGCCTTTCTGTGCCATGAAGACATTACTTTTGACCACATCTACAAAGGTTAAACTTTGAACAACAGGTTTAGAAATGTTAGTATCACGAAACCATTTTTTCCAGGTATTTTTATCGACTGCAATTTCATCCACATGTTTACACTTTGCCAAGGAAGAGTTATATACATATCTACAAGAGTAATGACTAGAATTTTTTATACAGGAAGTTTTATCCTGGACATAATCAGGCTGTAACTGAGCTGTATTGACCATGCCCAGGGTTATTCGTTTTTTGCCCATTTTTGTTTGCAGTCCAGGGCACTGTGGGTATTGACCTTACCATCCTGAGCAAAGCAAGAACTATATATGTGGCGATAGAACACACCTTTTGTTTCATGATTCTTGTTGAAATTACAAGAATTGTCATTATAATAGACACAGGGCATTGATTTGACAGATTTTTGAGAAGTTTGAGATTTTCGAAATTTTTGAGATGCAGAACCAACCTGAGTTGGAACAACATTTCGTTGAGCATTAGCTCTCCTAATTCGATCAATTTTGTCAGTTTCTGACCAACTGATAACCTCACCTTGCTCCATGCGACATAATAACACAGCATGGCTAGCTTTTGCTGCCTACCACGAGTCGTCTAATAAAGCAATCAAATAATCAAGCATATGATTTTTGGTAATCTGGCAACTTTCTTCTTTCATGATTCGACAAAAACCTGCCATCCATTGAGTTATATTCAACTGGTTATAGGTGATTCTGTCTTTTGTGTTACCAGCTAGGACATATTCGTGGGGCCATTTGACATGTTCTTTAACAAAAATATCAACCGCCCCACCCCTCTGACTTTTTTTGATCCATACCTCGTTTATCAATGCCTGATAATTCCCTGAGCCTATCCTGGATTTGATCCTGAATAGATTTATCGTTTCGAAGAGTATGCAAAGTGGGCACATTGCTAGGTTCCTCTACAGAGGAAGACTTGAGACTTGAACTAGCAGTACGCTTCTTTTTTGTCAATTTTTTAGCCCTAGGCTTGGCAGGAGAAGCCGATTTACTTTCAATGACAGTTAACATCTTACCAATCGCATCCAGTTGAGACAGAATTTGTTGGTTAATCAGTGCCTGATCCGGAAATTTTTCCCCTCTCTGATCCGACATTTTTGATGTACTGGCTACTGGGTGTTGCGTGGAATCTTTAAAATGTTTCCTATGTCTGACAACTTGAGATTCTTCAAAGTCCGACTCAGAATAAACAACACCACTGATATTTAACCCAATACTGTCGTCAGTACTAGTACTGTCAGTATCAGACCCGGTTTTTGACCCTGAAACCTGATCCGGTATTGGCTGAGAGGCAAACTCGTTTAAAATGCACTATCTCCCAACTGAATCTGTACCGGAATTTCAACCTTTTTGCGTAAATTGTAAGGGTTACCTGCCATCCTGTGCTTCTGTTTTGCTGCCATTAAGTTGTGTAGATGAGAACAATAGTTGTTAAATATGAAAGAAAAAATAAATTCAAAAATAAATATATAAAAACCAAATAAAATTTTTCTAAAATAAGTGTTTCTTCTTCAACTGCCAGTTCAAATCTGACATTATAACCTTCAAATACACATGGTTCGAGGGCCTAGCCAATCAGAGGCAACCAAGTGGCCACTGTCCACTCTACTATACAATAGGGGTGATCAAAAATTAGGGGTGAAGGAATGATTAAGGTTGGCACCTAAATGCCAACCCGCAAATCCCTTCAAATTGCTGACATTTACTACCAATGGGACCTTTGCGAGAAGTGTGGCAGTTCTTACACCATCTAACACCACCCATGGTTACTTCATAGTGTATTAAACAGTAAAATACTTTAAAATATATCCATTAAAATTGATAAAATTTCTGACCAAAAATTGACACAGAGTGTTGATTCAGTTTCTGAATAAAGAATGGCGGCAAATTCAAATTGAAAACCTTTTATAGAGGAAAGCGGGAGGAAGAATATAAAAAGTAGTTCTAAACGAATTATATAATGAATTGGAGGGGGTCACTGTGTATAGCGACCAGTAAACTAAATGATAAGGGAGGCCACTGTTTTGACTGACCACCATTAACTTTCTTTGTCAATGGAAGCAGTATCACTTGCAAAAACCAGAGTTTGGCAAAATGTCCCTGACCTTTGATTACTGTCTGATGTTCATAGGTTGTTTTAACATGTGTTTGTCCGTCTCAAAGTGAGTTGAGGTTGATGGAGGGTGTCTCTCTGTGATCAACGTTTGTGGTACTGTCATCTAACTGTTATTGACAGCTAAAAGGGTGTCCAATCAGTGGCCGTCCACTGGTACTGTGAACAACTCTGACAAAATTGGGGGACCTGGAGGCGGGTGGGTCTATTAGTTATAAAGGATGGTTCAATGCTGTTTCTCATAACCAGCTAAATATATTATTGGTATATCGGTTATGTTATTTCTCATGTTACAAGATAAGTATGTAATGGTGTGTTAATAGGTTAATTACAAATGTCAATAAATGATTAAAAATGTGGGAGCTAGTATTTAACATTTTAACTAGATTCAGAGTTTGTAATTTTGTGCTAATGTTATTATTCAGATTAATATTGCCATGTTAATATTTTACTGGTATACTCCTCATTGCTCAAGCTATCTCTTGTTACTGTCAAATTGTGACTGTGATGCTAGATTTAGACGGGCATATTAGAATCAAGAAATTGGTTGAATATGGCCTTATGTTTGAACATGGGTTTTTGTTTTGACTCTACAGCGGCCTTTCGTCACAGGAATATAGTACAACAAGCACTTAGACAGCACATACCTTCCTCAAGGCATATAATAATAACAAGTAAATAAGAAAATCTGGCTTATTTATCTTTGTATGTAGATCTCCAGCTCCATTTTAATGGGATCAAAATGAAAACATAACCCATCTGCTTAACTTTTTCAAGAAATACCTCACCAGTAGTATTTGCATAATGCGTCACACAAACAGAGCAACAGACAAATAACAAAAAGAAAACACCTCATGACAAATATGTTAAATCCCTCTTCTATGCCTGGTTGACTGAACATCAGATATTAATTCTGTACTGATGTTTTAAGTTCATTGAAACTGAGATATCAAAATAATGTGCCCTCAAAAACTTCCATTAAAATGACTTTCAATTATTATGTGCAATTTAACCTAGCATAGGTTGGTTCTTTATATCTATATATGTCATTAGGCCACATCTGAAATTCAAATAATAGTCATATTTATATATATTTATTTATATATACAAAGAGGCTCTGGTAAAATCTATTAAGAAATGATGTCAAAGGTCACAATCGATAAATGGTTGCTAAGGTTAGCCTGGACCTGTTTCTGTCAAAAATCAATGATTCATACCACTCCATAGGCAGACCACCTCACAGATGGCCAGTTTTAAGTATGGAGGGTCGGTAGCAACTGCTATAGAGCGATAAAGTATATAAAAAATCAGAAAATCTTTGAAACTTCTTCAGATTTGTTTGTAATATTTTTTCTTAACTATATATGTATTGGCTTTCGAGAGTCACAGTCATTCATTGGATATTCAAATATTGACATTCTAGTTTAAAGAATTCAGCTTTTTGCACGTGCAAATCTCTGCTACCCGAATACCAGGCCATGCTCATATTTTTCAACAATATTCACAGCACATTTACATCTATATACACATACGATGGGTTGTAAGGAAATCTTGACATAGGTACAATTATTACTAATGCATCAGCTAAAATGTACCATAGTGGAAACACTTCAAATTTTGTAATGGTTTGTCTGTTAATAAACTGTATATGTTAAGCTTGAAGCTGAGCTCTAACTCTTCAAGAACAATGTACTGGACTAAGAATGGGCTAAAAATAGGTTTTTCTACTTCCATGTTCTTGTATTTCAAAATTCACATTGACTAGGGATATCATTTCCCAGAACAGTGAAGCATGACCCCATAAGATATTTTATGACCAAGAGGTCAATCCAGTCATTTTAAGAGAAATAATAAACTTGATCTGGGTACAATGTTTTAGGATGTATTCATACCTGGAGATAATCGTTAATTCCAGCCTGGTTATTCAATTTACACAGCTATGGTCATTTCAATGAATATAAGTACGGTCAGCTTATTACAGCATTAGCTAGAGGTTTAATTTCACCTGCAACTTTGTGAAAAGAAATATCAGCTTGGATTCAATGAACGAGGTGATACTTATTATCAAAGTGAAGTTTCCAAAATTACGTGATTGTAAAGTCACCCTTAAGAATTAATTATAGTCTACCCTAAGAGTTAAGGTTGCCTTAATTTAGATTTGAAAGAACTATTGTAAGTTTAAAGTTTTTGCATAATATATGGAAATATTTACACAAACACAAGATTTAAAATGAAATCCCCCCAAAAGTCAACAAACCCCAACTAGGAAGACAGTATGTGTAGTTGTTTTTGAAGGTAAGGGCTACTTGGTCAGAGGCATTGTGATCAAGTGTGATATATCAGTAATCTTTTAAGATTAACTTTAGCAGGTCTATGTAAAAGCATTGCCTCCCGAAATTACTTGATTCTTTGAATAGAATTACAGAAAAGTACTAGCTTGGCCTTAATTGTAGAATGTTGATTAGCCATAGTCCTTGATGAGGTGTAATTAGTCTCCAGAAACTGCAGATAAGCAATCAAGACAAGGGGATTTAGTGCATAAAAGTTGGCCTTCATAAATATTGTGAATGCTAGAAATATTCTAAACATACTGGTGCATTTTCTGTCTGTTGCAAGCCTAAAGGCCTTGCATGTTTTCTGGAGGCTCTGATGTAGTAATGTACCTACCAGAGCACATGTGAGTGGGAAAGCGCAGATATAGCACCCTATTTGCATTAGAACAACTGTGTCAGCTAGATAGCAAATCTGCTACAACATTGACCTTGTTGGGGATGTTATTGATCTTGAGACTGGCTTCACGATTGCTGTCTAAAAATGAATATTTCTTGCTATTGCTGCAAGAGTAAGGTCTTGCCAGAGTCGACCTGGACTCTTTTGCCATACTCTAAGTGTTGCCAGAATATTGAGCGTCGACCCAGATAACCTAAAGGTGTTGCTAATACATACACTCTAGATCATCATTTGGCTCCCAAAACCCTGAAGACTAACATCTAACTCAATTGAAAAGTAGACTTGTTTTCAGCTCAAAGAAGGTCACCCCATTATAGGCAAGAATTTTAAAAAATCAATTAATATCCCTTCTGGTTCCAGAGTAACATGAAAATGTACACATAAATGTAGAAAATGCAACTACCAAACATGTATTGTAACTGACGTGTTACACAAGAAACCTAATGACCTAGTTATTCCAATCTGTCAGGAGGTATTGATATTATAATCTAAACTAATCTACTGCTTTGCGGGCGCAATATCTTCCCCACAAGGAAGGGGAAGTTCCAAATAACTGGTGCAGTGTGACTGAAACAATTAGAAAAGTGTTGTGTTCAATTGTTATGTTGGGGTGGTTAGAGAGCGGATTCCAGCAGTATAACGATTGGTAGCTGTGGATTACCAGATGTCCACTTATGCCTGAACTCGCTTGGCTGGTTTTATGAAAGGTCCAGGGTCAGCACAATGACAGAAGTCAAACACATGACTACTCCATGATAGTTTATTCTAGTTCAGTAAACCCAAGTCACAATTACAATCCAACACATTCTCTCGAGTTAGAGAGCCAACTAAACTCTCCCCTCCCCATACTATTTCATGTTCTCTCTCTTTTCCCAATCTCAAAGACTGACACTCTTATACCAGTGACTGCACACCAACACATATTACTTGTCATCAATTACTGGATTTCAGTTCCTCGAGCCCCAGAAGTTGGACAACTCAGAATGACCCCAAGGGGTCAAAGGTTAAACAAAGCAAAGCGGGTAATGATATTTATTCACTAATAATGCATCTACTTTTATTTACAGTTCTGTAGTTAGATTAAGACTGGCATAGGGTTACCTTAAGGTAAGGTAGTTTAAGTTGACCTTAAGTAAAGGGGGTGAAAACCCCGTAAATTTTGGAAGACAATATATATGTGTTACTGAAAGTAGGTGACCCTATGCCAGTAAAATTCAAACTAATGTAAATTATAACATTGAATGACATGGTATTTGTAACTTTACAATAAAACCATCAACCAGCCATCACAGTAGTTAAATTACCATCACAGTAGTTAAATTAACATATTAATGTCAGACAAGCATTTATGGTTACTTTGATACAAACAGTTATCATGAGTCCATTAATATAACATTAAGGCTGGTTACAACTAAAAATTAAAATTACTTGGATAAAATGATAACTCTACTTCAGCTGTAACTAAGCAATGACTGTAACCTTCAAAAGCACATAATAGTTACATTAGCGGTTCATAATGTTTTCATTCAAGTTAGATAAAATTGTTTAGACAGATTTGCCATGCAAACTGTAGGCTTACCAGCCAGCATAAATAGTTAAACTAAAAACCCTGAATAATATATTAGGTACCTGATGTACTTGCAGGTACAACTCCAGTATTTAAGACAGTTAACCTTGACTCTCAAGTCATGAAGAAACGATTATTATTACACTTTACATTACTGGTTAAAACACACAAAATTTTTAAAACACAAAACAGAATCACTTGAACCATGTCATGACTAGATTAGTATAAAAATTTTATACTACAGAACTATGTACAGGCCACACTCGATTAACATATACATCACTCAATAACATTCTAAGTGGTGAGCAAGTCCATGTCAGTATATACTAGTTACACGTCGATAACTTCAATAATATGAAATATTTAGAGTTGAGTTACACACATACAAAGGGTCAATAGCCCAATGAGATAAATTGTATTGATTCACAGGGGAACAAGTCCCAATTCATTACTGCTGTTACCTTTCAAATACAGTTCCATTTCAAGAACTCAGAGGTCGCCCTAAAGGGCTAAGCAATATAGCCCCAGTCTCCCTCACCTTAGGACCTCGAGTTAGTAACGTTGGAACAGATTACTAAGTAATCGTACTTGATAGATGGGCCTAACAAACTGTCTTACATTTAGAAATCACACAGGATAACTAAGCTCCCAGTTGTAAAACACCAACATGCAGCAGCTTACGCCCAAGGTAACAGAAGAGTGGCCTTGCTACACCACGGTTTGTATGCTGTCATTGCTAGTTGAAGACAATCTGAAAATATAAAGTGAGAAAACTGAGTACCTCAGAAGCCCTTCTACCAGGGGTTGTGCACAACAAATACATATATATGGGGTGGGTTCAAAACAAGTGGCTTCCATGAAATTCAAATGAGTGTGGCACCAAATCCACACAAAGACTGGCTTTTATACTAAAATCTATTAACCGTAACATCCCACAATGCATCATAATGGTCTGGTGCCAGAACTGAGAGCTACGATTAATTTCAAAGAAACCTATCTCAAGGAAACTTGGATTGGTTGTGGTTCTTGGAGGTGGTGTGCTACATGATTATTGATCTCTACTGCTAAGTCTAATAAGAGCTATTTTACTGAGGGACTTTTTCTGTATATTATGGAATTTAAAGTTTATTAAAAAATAAATAGTTGCATTAAATTCTTCACAATTACAGTTTGATTCATTTTTGAACCCTACTGTCAAAAGTGGGGGTAAGAGGAAATTAAGTTTCTGGGTACTTCGCCTTGTATTTTCTGGAAGAGGTGTAGGGGTGAATTAATTCTTTTAGGTAGGCAAGTTTACCTTGAGAATTTTGCATAAGTAAAGTGCCTGAATCCTGTAATTACTGACAGTATATTTCTTTGCTACTTGGGTAAGTATGTGCTGAGTAATTTTTCAGCCTAAAAATGGCCCTTTTCAGCCATGATGGACCAGCTCTATGTCTGCTTACAATTTATGGTAACAGCTAATTTCAGGCTGTGCACAAATGATGGAGCAAATCTTCAAATGGACCATAAATGCAATAATCCTATATTATTATAAATCTTGTGATTTACAAAATTAGGTTACAAGCAAATAAACAAAATAATAAATACACCTGATATCACATATTTATAATACCATATGTATAGCGGCAGAAATATTCAAGCACTGAGCTTATTTCATCACTGGATAAAATAGAATTTTGTGGAGACTCTCGCATATATAATCAATCTTTAATGTGGCTCACCAAAAATTAATCAGTAACGCTGGGTATAAATTCATCTGAGTAAAATGTAAATGTAATGGTTAATAGTCCAGTATTAGTCTATATATCTATCACTCAACTTTACATTTACACCATGGCCTGGGTTTTAAGAACTTTTTTCACACACGTCATCTGTCTCAGTTCCCTCGGGGACCATACTAGGGGCAGCCACAATACAGCACACACACTAAGAACCCACTAGCAGCCAGGTACCCTGGTAGGTTATAGTATTTTAAAGTTTTTATGACTTTACAACACATTAATACACATACAATTACAAGACAAATAAAACTTACTTTGATGTTTACTGTATGGAATCAAGACAACAAGTGCTGGCCAGCACAGGACTCTGCACACACCAGACTTCTCCCGAATTGCTCATGGACTGCTTTGTGAAGTTACAACACTATTCCTTATTCTGTTTATGAAGAAACTGGCCGTCTACCTGTATAATCCACGTGGGGGCTACCATTGTTGATTCAAAGTTGTCTGCCTGTGATCTTTTTACTGAAACACCAATTTTAATTTTCACAACCAATATCACCTTTGACCACCAATACTGTTCACACTAGAATCACATTTAGGTATCCCACTGGCAAATGTTAAGTCACAGAGACTAGTCAAATACTACTATCCAATACTATACTGTAAAAGTCGTCTATGAACAGACTAAAACAATTAAAGTCTCCCGAAAGAAGACTAATAAATGTCTCCTGCAAATCAAAACGTCTGTGCTCATTACACAACTGAAATAAAATCTACTCTTAGTAACTGAATCCACTGAGCACAAAATCAAATTGTTCCTGAACATTAGATATTTCAATCCCAATTAAGGACTGGGCATACAGACATTACAATCACTTTTAATTTTATATTCCAAAAACCAGTATGTACAGTGACATTCCACTCATCTCTTCTTTTAATTGCTTACAAAGCACATACTTTCCTTTTTTATATATATTTTATTGTTTTTTTTTCCTTTTCGGTTTCTTCCAGTTCCAACATTTATGTTTCAGTTATCAGTCTAACATATGTCAATTTTTCACTTTATATATAGTAATGCACTTTAAATATTTGATAAGTGAATGCAATAACTTTGGTCCCTTAACTAAGAACATCTAGCTAGAATTTATACAAAGTAATCCTTCAATCTTGCAGGTCTTCTCCCATCTCATCCAGTCCTACTAGGTTGACTTGCAGGCTGAGGTGCTAGTTCTACAGCTCCCGATTTGAAAATAAGGGTTCTGAATTTGATTCAAGCAGATCAGCAACTAATGATTCTGAATATTGAGTAAAATTAGAAGTAGAAGTCTCCTGATTAGCAGAGACTTGTGAACTAATTGACAGTTACACCCTGTCTCGTTGAAGCTGAGGTATTTCTTATAATGTGGTTAATCCTCATCCTCCTCATCCAAGTGCAACATGCAATGTGTGAGGCGATGCATCGTGATGCTTGAGCATGTCTTGATGCACAACAACCATTTTTCAATTGTTCTTCAAGTTTACTCCATGGGAGTGTCTTGTCTTAAATTTTGGCTAGCAGTTCCTAATATCAAATCAATTGGCTCCAGAACTTTCCATCCCAACATCATTCGGTTTGCAGTAAAACCTGTAGTCCTGTTGACTGATGCACGAATAGCTCCAGCAAGTAACTGAAGATTCTTGTTCCAGGTCTTATGGTTTCCTTTCAAGTGAGAACAAATGATTTGAAGTAATGTTTTGTTGAATTGCTCAACCTGGGTATTTGATGCAGGATGATACAGAGTCGTACTGGTTTTCACTATCTGTAAAAGTTGACACACTTGAGTGAACAAATTCTCATTAAGTTTTGACTCTAATCCATATGGATCTGTAGTGAACAACCGAATCTGGCAATAAATCCTTCAACCATAGCCTTGGCTATTGTCTCTTCATTCTGGTTAGATAAGGGATAACACTCCACAATCGATCCACCAACATGAGGATATAAACATTATCACCATGGATTTTGGGGAAAAAGACCTAAAATGTCTAAATTAACATGTTCCATGGGAACCTTGGTGCACAGCATTTTGGACTTTTTGTACCGTTTTGGTCAAACTATCTGATACATCTTGCAAATTATGGCTCAAACGTCTAACACCATATTTTGTTTCAAAAGCAACTGAATGAACATATTTGAAAACATGAAAACATTTGTCTATGAACTACAAGCAAGTGTCACTTTTCTCAACCCAGTTCACCAACTACTGAAACGAAAGAACCTTTGACATTCTGCAGATTGATACAACGCACCATTGCACTCATCCAACCTATCTTTTAACATATGGAAATGTTCATGCTAAATTTGACGAAAGTTAATCACTGAGTAAAACAGTTCAGTAAATGGAGTAGCACACTCACTTCATCTTTTGTATTTGACTGTTGCTGAACGATTTGAGTTTGAATTGCACCAAAACAGGTTTCATGTTCAGTGCTCTACCGTAACGTAGCCATTTTGTCATTTTCAAATCGCCTTTCCATCAGTTTAATTTTCCTGAAGTTTCCCCACACTGTTCTTCTTATCTGGATATTACTATCAAATTGGTATTTGACTCTTCAAAATATAGTTCAGCTTTTTCTTTATGTGCTTACAATTTTTTTCTATCTGTTTCAACAGAGCAAAGAATTTTTCATCGTTCTGATCCAATTTTTCAACCATTTTTGTCTTAACTGCTACATTTTGTTTAGCTATATCAAATGATTCATCAGTTTGTTTAGAAAGTTTGTCAAGAACTTTTGTGATTTGCTTAGTGGTTCTCTTGTTTTTCTGCCAAAACGGTCAGTTTTTGCACACCCATTCGGATCACATCCTCACCATCTGTTTGACCAAAAAATTCAATCTTTTGCATTCAGATTATTTCTTTTTTGATATTTTGGGTAATTTGGATTCCAAAAAGTGTGATTCTGTCAAATGGCAAAGCTTTGTCACTTTGGTGACAAACTGTTCAGCTACTGTTCAGCTACTTTTTCTCAAATGGCCCGCCTAAATCAATCAATTCTTCAATTATAATGTTTTCTACAGAAAATCGTTTATTCAGTGACACTGGCATTGTTGGTTAACTGTCCAATGCTTAATTATTCACAACATCAAGTTTTGGATCACAATATCAAATCTTAGTTGACAAATATCAATACAATGACATGTATACCCAAAATATCTCATGTATATCAAAGAGTATCAAATGTATATCAAAATAGTATCATATGTCACTATCATATATCAATTTTACTATTAAATCACTCAAAATGCATTAAATGTTCATCAAATATCAGAAATAATATTGAAGTTCACTTTTTCAAAGCAACAGATGACCGAACGCTTATTGTGTAATTTACAGTAATTTCCTTGAACAGTTATTTCTGAAATTCCAATTTAGTGTAGAATTAATTTCCTCAACACAAATGTTCCAGTAAATAGTTTTTCAGATTATCAAATGTCTTTTTCCACAGTTATGTCATTCCGTAACTGTGTGTCATTTTTTCCCCAGTCAATAATCAAATGCTGGCGAATATTTAATGTCCACAATTATTCAGTATAGTTAATAACGTCCTTCGACACTAATTCAAAATGTTTTTTTTTCCAAAAGTTAAAATTTCAATTTCCAGAACAGAACAGAAATAAAAGCTCAGGTGGGCATTTAAATCATGGAATACGACACTTATTTATTTAATGTAGATAGATTTATTTCAGTAAAATGAGCAATCCAGTGATTTTACTGTCGGCTCATACAGACAGAAAAAAAAATTGTTTCAAAAATTCACTATGAATTTCACGCATACAATATTTCATCTAAATTGTTTTTCTAAGTTGTGCAGTGCTTCTTTTCCTGTACCAATTTCAAGTTCTGAAATAGATCTTTGGGTGATTATTTTAATTTCCTGGGCCGAAATAACATTTGGGTACAAGTCCTGTACTGTACTATAGCAATCTGTGAATAGTATTGACTTTTCAAGTACTGGAGTGGGTTACGTCATTTTTAATAGTGGCTGGCAGTTTAATATGGACATGTGACTCAGCTTCATTTGCCTCATCAGCAACAATTTTAGATCAAAGGCTGACATGTGTTTTATAGGGTAGATTCAGTAAATATCTTAAACTCTTGGGCCATGTTATAAACATATCTTTCTTAGAAAAATCCCATAAAAACAACCATACAGTAGCACACAGTAACATTTCAGCAATTTTTATAGTACGTCTGTGTCAGCATCAGAAAAAGAAGCCTTAATTGTTTTATTATTAGATATAAATTCATTTATAGACTTAGATATGAAAAAATAGGTCCTGAAAATAATACCTCCTTGTGGGAGACAGCTAGGAAGTATTTGAAGGATAACACATTGATTCCCAGACTTGGAAACAAGCTTCAACTTCTGCATGTTTTAAGCACTGAAAAAGAAATCACAGGTGGAACAGAAATCACTCATGCGTACATAACCACAATTTTCCTTACAATCCCTAGATGGCAGCATTAGTTTTATTTAGTCACTTTTATCTCTGATCTCCTCTAGAAGTTGATTTTTCATTCAGGCAGACAATCCCCCTTAAAAATCATAATGCACTGATACAGAAATGTGGAATGAAAGGATGTTGCACAAGGTCTAGTTGATTCCCTCATATATACCAGGAAGCTTTGAGTATATTTTTTCGGAAATTGAAGACAAAAATAGAATATGATTTAATTCTCACCATCCTTCCAGTATTTTGTAATGTTTTCATGGAAAAACCCGCACTGAACTCAAGAAGAAAATTTACATGTGTAAATATGGCAGTTATTTACAGTTTCCCAGAATCTTTGAAATTTAAAAGTGGTTTTGTTTTCAATAAAACGTTCAAGCCAGAAAAAGATTTCATTGTGTATTAAATCTCCATTCTCATAAGATTCAATCAATACTGCTTGGTCCCTGGTCATGGTAACAACCCAATATTGGTACAAACCTAGAAGACAGGATACATAATAACAGTTAAGGCCCTTTCACATTACACGCGATACGTCACAAGTTGTACTCTGTGGTGGAACCACATCCCAGGCCACCCCATTTCATCCAAGATATTCACACTACACACAGTGTAATTTGCAGTTCTAGGCATTTGGCGAAACACCGCTGTCATATATCAACTCACCTTATGTCGCTGTATTACACCAAACGATGACCAAATTACAGCCTCATGTAAACTGTGGACCACCCCTTCGGTTACCGTAGTAAGAAATTCATATGCACATGCTCAGAATCGCCTGCGCATACTCATGGTACAAAATTTAGAGGCAGAAATTGTAAACATTGTTTAACTTAGCTAGGATGTGCAAGGTAATGGACATATTGTCACTGTGCCATAAGGTGCCATATGAACCTCGAATGGTAGCTGATGGACAGGGTCATTTTTATTATCAACTATAAAACTGGTATACTTTTAAATACCAAATAAGGAAATAGAAATGCCTACAAAAATTAATGAGTTCTCTTCCAGACTTTCAAAGCTCTGAAAGTCTTGTACAAAATATATTATACTGCGTGAAAAGCCCTGTAAACATTTATATATTTCATTTTATGCTTGTTAGGTGCAGGTACAGCCAGCACTAATAAAAATTTATGTTTTAATCATTAGAAATTCACGTTAATAGACAAAAAACAACCACAATTGGACTAGAGAATGAATACAATTTTCTTTAATAGTTACCAGAGTTAAGTTTGAGGGCATTATTTCTGTCAATTTCAAAACTTCTATAATGGAGCTGGCCAAAACCTACTTCAGGCAATGCACTTACCAACAGGCCAATTATCTCACTGACAAACTGTATACTGGGCTTGTCATTGCCCAATAACTTTTGACACATGAGAGAAATATATGCTTAACTGTCACTGATACTGAGTTTAACAAAAATCCTAAAAAGCAAATCTCTTAAACTGGTATGAGAACTTATTTTTGGGGGTGGATAATAAAACCCAATTTCTGAAAGAGTGTGCATGTAGCTACAACATTTGATTGACACTCTTCATAAGAACTCCCATTAAACCAGCTATCATCAATAAACGAAACAGATTCATATCCATGTAATCTGAGGTGTGCATGTGTGTGTCAGGGAGGCAGGCTTAAGAATTTTTGTAAACATTCTGGGGCAACATGCTAGTCTATTAGAAAGAAACTGTGAATTTGAAATAATCTCCCTGAAATTCAAACTTTATGCAGGTGTTCCACTGGAGCTGACCCTGTAACCAACTCTACGACCCTAGGGTTGGTAGCGAAAGTCATAGGGTTGCAGGAAAAAAGGTGCAAAAATGCTGAGTCGGTTATGAAATCTCCGACAGGACGGTTCACTTACAGACAGGATGTAATGATCTTTCAGACAAGACATAGGGTCAAGGACATGTATTACACGGCCAGTCATACAAGTACTACGCAAGCCCTAAACCCCTAACAGACCAGCTGTAGCAGGTCCCGACAAGCCGCACTGATAAACAGACAGCACCAGAAAAACATACGACCAGACTTGATCACGACTTGGTATTGTCATTACAGTTTTTGATGAATTTTTGGGAAAAAAGAGAATCAAGTGTCGACCAATAATCAATTCTTAAACTAGGTCAAGGGTGAATATTTGGATCCCATCACTTGACCAAAATGTCCAAATTTACTTTTTTATTTTAATAATAGTTTCCATACTTTTTCCTTTCATATACATAAAAATAAAATCAATGTATGTCTGCGTCAATGTATGAACAAAAAAAAAGTAATTTAAAACATAAAATTTTCATGACAATGAAACCTTCTGCTTGTCGCTGCCTTTTATACCCTACTGTAGTTCTGGTCACCTGATGGGATCCAAATATTTACTGGTGACCTAGTTTAAGATTTTTTGATTGGTCGACACTTGATCCTCTTCCTCAACAGGGAATTGATAGTAGGGGTTTGTTCATTTTAACGATGTGAGCCTCTAATTGGCTTAATGTTTCACTGATGGATTGCTCCCCAGATACGTGACAACATCCTCACCAACATGAGCACAGTGAACAGTTTTAACAGCAATAGTTGTGTAGAAATAGTTGGACAACAGATATTGTATAATCCCAGTACAGTAAGGGTGCGCATACAACTTTAATATCCAAATAACAGTTGAATAAATGTTGAATAAATGAAAGTTCTATGTCCCCCAAAAAACACAAAACACAAAAAAGTTCTATATTAAAAAATAAATCACACAACAAACAATACAGTTTTTTTGCTCTTGGCAAAGTTTTATAATTTCTTAACACAAGTGTGAACACCAAGAAAACAGGATATAGAGTGAAGCCAGTTAGTGGAATGTTATATCTCATGAAATTCCAGAGTGACCGATTGATGGGAGTTAGAGCTAACCGATTTATGTTCAAGATGTTACAAGCTATAAGAGGGGAGCGGTATATAAATATTGTATAATTACATATACAACTTATTTCACATAACTCTGGAGCCCTGGAAAAAACATGGAACTGTTTTCCTGTCATCTTTTTATCTCCTTACTACAAAATAGTAATTCATTACCACAAGATAGAAATTTGTTACCACAACATACTAAGTCGTTCCCACCAGTTAGAAAGTTGTTCCCACAAGATAGCAAGTCGTTCCCATGAGTTAGAATGTCATTCCCACAAGATAGCTAGTCATTACAACAAGTTAGAAAGTTATTACCACAAGATGGTAAGTCATTATCACAACTTAATAAGTCATGGTAATGAGATACTAAGTTGTGGTAATGAGATACTAAGTTGTAGTAATGAGATACTAAGTTGTGGGAATGAGATACTAACTTGTGGTAACACAATACTAAGTGGTTACCACAATATAGAAAATCCTTGTTTTCCTTCACACCCACCACTGGGTAACATTCACAGGGACCAATGACATGCAAACAGAGATTTAAATATCTATTATACATAACAAACATAGCTAGATAAAATCTAGTTATTTATTTATAACTATATAAAAGACAGAAAAATGATTTACAACATATATGAGCACATACTGGTGTGGTTGCCCTAAGATGCCACATGCAGACATTACAACCCAATTAGTAGTAAACCTCTACCTTGCCCATGCACATACTATTAGTGACCTCAGAGCCCTCAAGTTTCCTGTTACTTTATATGTCAAACATTTATACCATTTTACTATAATTCTATCAGTTTTAATGGTTATTCTTCTTAGTTACTAAGCAGTGACCTTCAGTGGTCATCTGCTTATTGTTACAGTTTACAGAACGGTAAGACTATGCAATTTACTGTATGAAAACACAAGTTTTGCTGCATCCGGGTTTTTAGTTTGTATGATAATCCATTGGACATCCTGCAAGGTATGCTGTACCAAAAAGCACCCAGTCCAATGTAACATACTAAAATATCTTAGAATGACTAAAGAAAGTGCCATAAAAACAGGCACCTCTAAAAGACAGTAATGCAATATACATGTCTCTATGTGTCTGTGTATCTGTAATAATAAGTAGGTGATCTCTAAAGGTCACTAGGTAGGTTACTAAGAAGAATAACCATTAAAATTGCTAAGGTCACTAAAAGTATAGAGACATATGTAAACTTGAATGGTATGCTAGTAGATGGGTGATCCCTATATAAGCTAGGTATCATATACAAAGAAATTACTTGCATATTGGCATCAAAGCTTGACAAAATAAAAACTTGTGGGAATGACTTCATATCTTCTGGTAATGACTTGCTACCTTGTGGTAGCAACTTACTAACTTGTGAAAACGAGTTAGTATCTTGTGGAAAAGACTTTGCTAACTTGTGCGAACGAGTTAACATCTTGTGGTAACGACTTTTCTAATTGTGTGAACAGGTTAGTATCTTGTGGTAACGACTTTGTTCTTGTGGGAACGACTTAGTATCTTGTGGTAACGACTTGTTATCTTGTGGGAACGACTTTCTAACTTGTGGAAACGACTTGCAATCTTGTGAGAATCACTTGTTAACTTGTGGGAAGGACTTAGTATCTTGTGGTAATAACTTTGCAAAATTGTGAGAACAAGTTATTATCTTGTGGTAATGACTTTGCTAACTTGTGGGAACGAGTTAGTATCTTGTGGTAGCGACTTTGATAACTTGTGGGAACATGTGAGTTTTTTTGTGGTAACAACTTTCTAACTTGTGGGAACGAGTTAGTATCTTGTGGTAATGACTTTCTAACTTGTGGGAATGAGTTAATATCATCTAGTAACGACTTGTCAACTTGTGGGAACAACTTACTATCTTGTGGTGATGACTTACTAACTTGTGGGAATTATTTTTTAACTTGTGGTAATGACTTACTTTCTTGTGGTAACGAGACAAAAAATGAAAGGAAAACAGTTCTATGTCCCTTCCAGGCCTCCGTACATAGCGCTAGACCTCCACTGCAGAAACATACATGCACATACATTAACATCCTCCTCCCCCCCCCCCCCCGCCAGGTGATTTTTCCCCCACTGCAAAAAAACACCTGCTACATACACACATACAGCCAATTTCTAGAGTGTGGCCTACTCTCAAACTGGATGTGACAGTCATAAACTTCTCTTTATTGTTCCTTTTCCTGTTAAAAGTGGGAAAGCAAACAGCGGCATACTATGGTTTTTTATCCAGTATAAGGTTCTATAGACTGGGGATTATAATCATGTTAAATACGAATTAATAGCCAACCCATCAATGGGACCAATAACTAAGTATCAGGTAAAGTTACCCTTTGTTCAAAAAGCTCTGATTCAAGTCCATAACTGTGATGCATTGCAATGCCCACATCTACTACAGAACCCATTTAAGTAATTAATCTGACACATCTCTGACAGTAATAAAATGCCTTGTACTTAAACAGGAAACCAGTTATGCATTTAACTGTAGTGTAATGTGCATTTTGTAGAATAAAGCAGTTCTTGTATAACCTTTGAGTACACAACAATAACTTATATCCATATTTTCACTTTTATTTCAGACTCTTGAAGTAAAATCCACAATTTTGGCAATTCTGTTTTGTCGGGGAAAACAACTTAGTGGCGGTCATTAAGGGTTGAGAGATTTTTTTAAAAATCTGTGAAAAATAATTCATTTATTGCTGACACAGTCTCACCATCATTATGTAATCTTATTTACTTCCAATCTGTATGAGATTATTTTACCCCCTTTACATAATGTTACCCTAAACTCAACTTAACTTAAGGTGACCCTGTGCCAGTCTTAGATGACTTTATGGATTATAAATACTCAGTAGTGTATCTTCATTGATTTCAATATTAATAAATATATATTAACCAGCAACACCATTTTACTTTGACCCTGGATGTCACTTGGTTATTCCACATTGGTCTAAACTCGAGGAACTGGGTGAATTTGCTCGCTGAGTCCAAAGCTGAGCTATTAGTTCTTGACTATTTTAATCCCATGACATCTAAGCATAACAGGCTGAGGTGCATTCCTGAAGATCTATAAGTTACAACTAATTGTGTTTGTGTTAGTTTATTATCCACTACACAACGTATTTGACCTAAATACGGGGAAATACAGACCGGGATGTATTTTTTTTGTATTCACCGGAGCCCTGGTACTATGGATATCGAGTGTGGATAACTTTTTTTTTTCGACAATATCTCTTAAAGTATGTAACTTAAAACTGTGTATAATATATCATTACAAAAAGTTTATTCCAGCGCTTCTGTTCATGTGTGTTGCATAAATATCCATGCAGAAATGACTGAGATATTGCAAGGTAAAGATTGAAGTTTTGTATTCAGTTGCTCATGCTTTTTAACAGTCTGTTTCACGTTTTCTCATCAAATATTCATATTATTTGACCCATAAATCGCACAAAATGCTGGATAATAAAAGTAAAACATCCCTCATCAGACACATACAGAAAAAATATTTAACTCATGAAGATTAACAATATAATACTCGTGCTGCTCACTCGTATAATATTGTTATCTTCATTCGTGATATATTTTTCTGTATGTGTCATTCGGGATGTTTTCCTATTTTATGTACACATATATGCGGCTTATGACATCCGACGGCCGATTTGCGACAGCGGTTTTTTCCCTTTTTCTCATTTATGTTTGGTTGTTTACATGTATCCTACTCCGATTTGCGACGTCCAATTTGCGACAGTGATTTTTTTCGATCTGGGAGCGAAAAAATAGGATGCCAAGTGAATTAAGCTGTAAGTTTACAAAATATTGAGAAGTTTGGGAAAAAATTTGCAGTCGCAAATTGGCCGTCGGATATCATAAGGTGCATGCATGTGTACGTACACTTAGGTCCAAACATAAGTGTCATAGCTTAAGGGATAATTGACCCCAACTTTGATCAAAATGATGAACTGAATTACTTGTCATGTTCTAATTGGCAATATTCTTGCTGATAATTTGAAAGGGGAAGGCATATGAACCCATCATATTGTATAAACAATATATTTAGTCATATTCAAAAATTAGGAGTAAATAATGTTGCTACTTCAAGGTTGAGATAGTTTCCCAGAATAGTTAAATAGCTCCTACACTAATACCGCAGATATCCTTAAATTTTCAAACCCTTTTTTGGTAGATTTTTTTGGCATTTTAATTTCAGGTCTCTGTCCCAACACAGCGGGTTTCAAACCAAATCTGAATCCAAAAGCCAGCTATATCTAAGACTATTGGTGTAATGACCTTTTCCATGTCTATAAACTAGAGAAATCATTGTTATACACATAAAGGAAAAGTAAAATATCTCACAATTCTATCATTAAAGTACATTTTGCATAGACCATCTTTATTTCAAAAACCGAGATTTTATTAATCTGTTTCCATGCTCCAAAATTTGTTTCCGTAGTTTACTTTTTTACAAAACAAAATACTCTTTTGCACAACAACTTGGAAATACACTTTAACTTCACACAATCTGGAAGACGGAGTATTTGTTCTTTGTTTCCATTGCCATTCTTTATATATTTACTTCTGAAGTAACAGACATAAATTGTTGACGATATAAGGGTTCTTTAAAAGATTTTTAGAATCTTTATTATTTAGAATTTTTAGAATCACTCGTGAATATTAATAATATTATGATCTGTACTATTATAATATTTGCCAACTTTATTGGTGAAATATTTTTACCTCGGTCAAGGAGGTTATGTTTCGCCTGGGTGTGTCTGTCTATCTGTTTGTTTGTGAACAAGATAACTCAAAAACTTATGAACGGATTTTGATAAAATTTTCAGGACATGTCTGAAATGGTAAAAGGAAGAAGTGGTTATATTTTGGGAGTGATCCGAATCATATGGATCTTCTGGATCCATGAAATATAATTTTCTAAAGACAGATAACTCAAAAAGTTATGGACGGATTTTGATGAAATTTTCAGCATAAGTCCTAAATTGGACAAGGAACAAGTGATTAGATTCTGGGGATGATCTGGATCACTGTCTGGATCCATGAAAAAAAATATGCGGAGTGATCCAGATCACTTTCGGCAAAAATATGAAAATATGAGGGGGAAAAGCAATATCAGTGCTAACGGTAGGTTCTGAAAGTCCAGGAATTGAACTCGCATGGCGGAGGTCCGGGCTCTCCGAGTGCTCTTGTTTCTGTATATTTCATTCAGGAAGTTTTCCTATCATAGATTTGATTGTTTTTTTTTGTTGTTGTTGGTGATCAGCTTGCATTTTGTTACTGCATTTATGTTTCAAAATAAATCCACTGTTACTACGCTGAAAAGCCAGCAGACATCTCATTAATTACTGTCTGGAAATTTTATAGAGAATGGAAAATTTGGAGGAAAAATCACACTGAATAATGGGTGCACATAACAGACCGATAACACATTATTGCAAATACAAATAGTAGATTTCGAAACCTTACTTTGATTATTTATATCTTCCTCATTCCAAAGGTGATTTATTGATGGTTATATTCTGTTGTATAACTACTGCAGCAGTGATACGGACGGCAAATCTCTCTGTTGTATTGTTTCATCAGGTCTTACGGAGGATTATAGTTTAGTTGTCGATTGGGTCTCAAAGAGGATATTGATTTTAATTGAAGTTTAACCTTAGTGGACTATTTGTGAAGATATCTATTATTTCGGTGTAGGACAGAACAGGAATAGTTGGTAGGTTTGTATTGTTACAAAATGTGTGTATGTTAAGGATGTGCTGGAGTAATTCTGTATGGATTGGTAAATCTTACGGACAAGTGAGTTGCATTAAATGTACATGTATTTACGTTGTAGTACAGGTTTGGTAGTTTGTTATTCTATGAGTTTAAGTTATTAGCAGATTATATTTACCAACTGATGGACAAATGGCTTCTAGTCATTCATTATATGCAGGGAGAACTCTAAAGAGAAAAATGGTTATTTGTGATTTTGCATGAAATGATAAGAACAAGTGTTTTTCAACAATGCTTGGAGTTTATTAAAATAAAGTTAAAATAATGATACATACATTCTGTACACACGCATATTTGTTAGTACTTCCAGGGTCACAACATCAATTGCAAAATGCTTGATATTTGTCAATCTAATAACTTTCTAAGTGTATAAATTTTAAATACCAATCTTCTTGCACCACTAAACAACAAAATTAGAAAAACTATTACTCAGTTACACATAACCTGTTATTAGTAAGTAATCCTCATTACTACTATGTTTTTTGTGTGTTAAAATTACTACTAAGTTAAACACTAAGGTACAGTACGTTCTGACTACTAATTTGATAATTTTTAATTAATTTATTTCTTTGGGGTTTTGTGTTGCTTTAAACACTGTACAGGTCATATCAGGACGTGTCGTGCTGGAAACCGAACCCCGGCCTTAGAGGTGGGAGGGGAGAGTGTTACCACTCTGCCACCGTGGCCCTAATAATTTTTGAAGACCCAAGTGCATCAATGTTCATTAACAAGCACCTGTAAAACTGTTTTAGCAAACTTGAGCTGGTACCTAACTGCATATAATTGTATGTCAGTGGTGAGTAATCCTCATAGCTACCAGGTTACTGTGTACAACAACAACTATGCATTGTTGGGTTATATAAACCACTTCGGTTGTCATCATACCTTCATAAGACATCAGGCAGGTTTAAGTGTTACAACCAACTATCTAATGTGTTGGCCAGTGGCTCTTAGCATGCAATGAATATTTTAATCTGAGAGTCAAGAGGGTAAAGGCCAGCCTCTGTCACCTTGTAAAGGTCAGAATGTATAAGTATAGTTTCAACAAAAAAGACCCCCCATCACTAACTAATTCTAAAGTAATCTGAAAAGAGGGATGGGGGAGGGAGCTTGCAATTGCACAGGCAACATAAACGTCACAGCAATGTGTACTGCTTCTATCTGCCCGTATATAACCAGATTTGATGGGAATTCTATACATGTGGCTGATTAACTCTTGAGAAGGACCTACAGACAAACTGTTATGAATATTCATGAGGTAGTATTAATAGAATTCCAAATATAAACTAACTGTCCTAGAACTAAGCCAGTGTACTACTACCATATTACATTAAAATTTAGAACTCCCTTGCTGCTGAACTGGTGTGCAAAGTTACATATCTCGCCTCACCTATTATCTTATGATATCATCTGTGATTAACTCCATCAAGAAAGTGTTATTTCCAAGATCATTTGTTACTTTGAAATCTTTTATGAAGTATGTTGGTCAGAATGTTTGTATATTTGTATGTCTCTGTGTAAGTACATTCTAGGTCACAATTTTGGAGTTAGTCATGACGTTGTCATTGGTCAGAATAGAGCACTACCAAATTTTGACAAAATCGGATGCATTTTCATAGCTTTGACCATTCTGCCTACTTAGTTACTGCATTCACTAATATTCGGCATGATTTCAAAGTCTGCAACTGGGATGAGTGGATTTTTTGTTGTTTTTTAACTGAATTGCTCCAAATCTCTCCAGTTTCAAAAGTCGACTCAAAACCTACCTATTTCAGAAATCATTCCCACCATAGCTTCTTACTACCGAACACCGGACCGCCTCCCTGGCAACGACTCGGAACATGTCTAATGTCTCATGATTTATGCCTTACGGATTGGATGGTGTGCCTTAGAATCCGTTGATACGGAGATTAAGCACCTGGACAACTGATTGATTGATTGAATTACACAAGTACTACGGGTTGGATCTTCCTGAAAAAGGACAGAATATGGGTCTTGATCCAACCTATATCCTATTAAACGTGAAAGTAATCTGGATGACTGCCTGGATACAAAGAAAAAACTGGATCTTCCCATGTACTCATTACTGTGTGCCTTGGCCAAAGCTTACGTTCTCTGGGTGGTCTTTATTATATAATGATCTTGCTTGTGTAATGATAGTTTATAAGTCACATTATGGTTCTGGTACCAATATGATATTTTGTTGTTGAACAATGTTGAGTCAAAGTGATTATGCGGGCATATTGTTTTAAAAAAATATTTTTGATTTGCAGGCGTTTATCTGACGTGCTACAAGCCATTTTTTTCATATTGTGAAAGTTGAGAGTTACTGCTGAGCCCTTACTGTAATAGGAAGTGCAGTCAATTAGACTTTAACAGATCTCTCTGGCACACATTATATTTGCCTTGAACTAGTCATATATTCACTGACATTATAAAATATCATTTGCATTAGCCTGCAACAAGCCTCTATATGTTCTCTGTGTCTAATGTTTGTGAACTCTTTTGTGCTGTAACTTTAAATATTAGTAGTAACGATGGAGTCTAACAAAATATATCAGGAAAAAGTAATTATTGTTCCCATACATTGGACAGGCTGATTTTTGTGTCTTTATAAAACATGAGTTTTTTTTCATTTGGGATAAAGTGTTTCATTTTAAATTCTAACTTCCTTACTTGTTAAACAGCTTTGATTATCTTTAGCTATATCTTCAACATAAACAGATAACGAAATACATCTTAAATAACTTAAATATGCTGATACAATTAGCTAACAATAACAAGTACTCCGCCTGAGCCCCAAACAGGCTATCATTGTACAGTTAAAAGACTAATGTTATGGAAATAATAGTGACATGAAACATTTTCCTTTGAAATATAAAATATATGGGAAAGAGTAAATCATAGCTCTCCCCTTATTTATTGCAACATACGTTTCTAGAAACAGTTTAGCAAAGAATGTCAAAGCAACAGACTGAAAAATAAGCTGAGCATAGGCTTGTTTGACAGATAGTCATTTTTAACATTTCACAGATGTTTACTTAATGTTTGGAAATATTCACAGATTTACTTTAATCACACCCGTGGAAACATACAATTGTGTTGTTTTCTGGCAATCTGTAACATCAATAACCACGTTTAAAAAATACTTTCAGTAAAAATCAGTAGTAAAAATTCAGCTATTGTGAGATAACACATACTTAACTGCGATCCATTCATGAACCTACTTTGACTTACTATCTCAATAAATCAAGTTAGGTAATTCAATTTACTGACTTGCTAACTTGATAAATGCACTTCGGTATATGGTTTTATCAAATAACTCAGTTGCCCGTACCTAGCCCAAACTTCAAACACTCAAGTAATGAGGCAGCCATCAGAGGTAAATTTTCAAACTCTAGCTCGTAAATTTAAGCCTCTCTTACATCCCATCGTACGTGCACATACATCCTGGTTACAGAGAAAAATGACCTCATTTGCCAGGGACCCTCAAGGCACACTTGCGATTTTAGAACAAAATATCAAGGTCGCACAGGCCCTGCAGTGAAAATTGGCATGCACATTTTCCCTGTGTGCATGCAGGAGGTCTACAAACGCATCCATATCTCAAGGGTAACTTAAGAGAGACTTGTGCACGTGCATTCTCCTTGCCAGTGTTGTAGGTTCTCCCCAATTATTTGCATTGTTTAGACATACTGTAAGATACTCTCAAGTGTACCTTGCGTGTATATAAACCCACTGTACGACCTGTAGCTAGTCACAATTTGTTCTTTGATCTTCAAGAAGTGACACTGTTGTTGGGAGAATACACCCTGTTTGCACTGCAAATCTCTGCTACCCCGCTACCAGGCTACGCTCATATTTTTCAGCAATATTTGAAGCACACTTACGTGCCTATACACATATGACGGGATGTAAGAGAGGCTTAAGGTCAAGGTTGCAAGGTCATGTAATGAAGCCGAGGCCTACTAGATAACATAATCCATTGTATTCACGACAAAGACACAGTAAAACACAGATTTGGCATATTTTACTATACATGTTAGCTAAAATATTCGTATTAAATGCAAATTCTTAAAAATTGGAGCCCAGGGGGTATCACAAGCCAAACTAAAAGTGGGAAGGAATGACAGAGCCGAAAGTGGAGGGGATAATGGAACTGGCCAAATAAGCATTTTGAAGATATGTCCATACAGATGAACTTTTCCACAACCCATGGGCCAAAATGGGCCTCGGACCTTCTAAATGTGTGAAAGCCATGCTTAGTGGTTGGAATTCCTTTAGTCCCAGATAACAAGATGCTAGTGGGCCACCGTTGGCTATGGGTGGCAAATTATAGCTAGTGGGCCACCACTGAGCCACTGCTGGCCCACTGACTGCATTTTTTTCAAAATTCTTAAAGCATTATAAATAACTTCAAAAGCAACCTCAAATACTGTTTTCTGACATATTATTTAACAATATTCGTATTCAATATTAAAAACATATTATTTCAAAATATAAATATATTGCGTGGCCCACTGTTGGCCCACCAACTACCAGGGTCAGTGGCTGTAGTTCAGGGACCAGGCTACGCGCACTGGTGTAAAATCCTGGAAATATTAGATAAAATGTGCACTTTCTTTCACATAACCTAGAGCAATATCATTTTTAACAAGATGCACTCAGAGAGAGCAAAACGCTCGACTCCATGTGACCAGTCTCTCAAGTGATATAAAGTATTGTAAGGAAGACAATAAAATGAAACCAAACATATAAATTAATCTTCATAGAAATATCAAGTAGAAAGCTAGTCATTAAAAATACATTGAAATGGGACCTCTGAAAAATCATAATTTTTTTTTGTATATCCAAAATAAGATCCAGATCTTTCTTTTACTAACTTCTTACTTCAGTCAGGTCTTACCCACAAATTTTTAAATAAAGATCTGTTCATTAGTTCTGGAGTAATCGAAACACACACACAAAAAAAAAACCCCAGACAAATAGACAATTAAACAATTAGCACACAAAAACATAAACTGATGGTGGAGGTAAAATTATTGCTTAAAGGTCACTTCTTGGTGAAAATCATGCATGGTAATTTTTGTGATGGACTATCAAAGAATTGAAAGAAAAAAAGAGAAAATAAAACAGATATAATAATTAATAAAAATGAAGAATGTACCACCTCCCTCTTTATAATGTTTATGTCAACTTCAAGACATAAAATGTGAAGAAATATTTTTACTTAAAGACAGCAATTTTCACAAGCTGGGTTTGTGACCTCACAATGACAGATGCATTATGACATCACTGAGTCATGACATCATCAGAAAGCAAAATATTGATTTTTTTTATGTATGTGATGAAGAGAATCAGTTTCACTGTGTATTCCCAATTAAAAATAAGAAAAACTCTCTCCTGTCTTTAATTTTCAAACAAGTTAGACCAAATTTAGAAGAATCCGTTTGTACCCCATGAAATGCCTTGGCTTCCCACCAAATTAGAGATTGATTGATGTCATAGTTTTTGAGTTATAAGGGCAACAGGGTGCACAGACAGAGAAGCAGATTTCACTGTAAAAACCCAATTTAAAATAAGAAAAACTCTCTCCTGGCTTTAATTTTCAAACAAATTACACCAAATTTGGAAGAATCCGTCTGTACCCCATAAAATACCTTTCCACCAAATTTGAGCTTGATTGGTATTATAGTTTTTGAGTTCGAAGGGCAAAACGATGCACAGACAGAGAGACGGACAGACAGACAGAAACAAACTGATCATAATAACCCTCTCCTATCGTCAAGCGTTAACAAACTTATTTTTAACAAGCTTATTCTGTATTCCTTCATTTTGCTTAGTCAGTCTTTTCTCCACATTATTATTTTATATATTACTTGCTTATATATTTGCCACAGGTGGTCCATAAATGGTCCACCCACTACACAAGTAGTATATGCCCCATGATGGGCACCCAGTGGCCCACTGGTGGCAAATATATATATTTTTAGTGAAGGTTAAAGAAAGATATTTTCATTTTTTTCCTTTTGATATAATTTTGTTTTTTGATGAAACCTAAATCTATCGAAGAATTTTTTTGTTTGACACATGCAACTATGATCTGTAAGAGCTATACTTAGTTGGTGGACCAATGGTGGTCCTCTGGTGGCTACACCTCGAGCTCTGCTGAACGGCATTTGTTTTGATAGATCTTGAAGAGAGACTGTCTTGGCTTAAATTCATTTGTTTTAAGTGAATTACTTTCCAATTACTTTCTGAATTACTTTCTGAATTTTATTCCACAAAAAATGTTAATATTTGCCACTGGTGGTCCATCAGTGGTCCACCTTCTGCCTGAAAGGTACACATACTGTTGGTCCACTGGTGGCCCACAGACAGCAAAGTAATCAAATACTTTATGTATGTGTGTATATCACTGAGACACTGACATTTTTAAATAACAGATGTTACATCACTGCATTATTATATATTTCTTTTTTCCTACTCTTGTGCCACAAATTTCTGCCAAGGTTTACCACTGGCAGCCCATTAACTATATCAGTGGTATATAAGCTATGATCGATGGGCCACTGATGGGAATTTTCTAATTTTCAACCGGATTTAGATCGAATCAATAAAATCATCTGAGAATTACACAGAAATGTTAACAGAAGTGAAAGTTTCCCCTGTAAACAAACCATAGAACATGTACAGGGCAAAAATATTAAATCAAAACCATATTAAGTGGGGTATAGGTGTGGCCACCACTGGACTACCCTTGATCCAGTAGCTGCAATATGTATGTGTCTGATAAAATATAAAGTTTCTTAAGTTGAAAGGAATAATTACACTTAAAACATATTCCAAACAGTGGCTGAATTACCCTTGAAATATATTCCCATCAGTGGCCGAATTATCCATGGCAACGTTGGCCCAATGAAGGCTTGCCAACCAAAACTCAGGCTGCAGAGGTTGGGTCAACAGTGGGCCAATGGTGGCTTTTTATTCAAGATGGTGGCGAGCAATATTAGGGGATTTTGAGACACCTATTTATTATGGTATGTCTAGAAATCATATTTCAAAAAGCCATCGGGCCAACAGTGGCTGCCAACGTTGGACCAACAGATATGCCAATGTTGGGTCAATGTCTGCATGCTATCTGGGAAAAACTTATCATTGGCTGCCAACAGTGGGCCACTGATGGACCACCAGTAAACCTTATTGTTGGCTGCCAACAGTGGACCACTGTCTATCAGCTGGTCACGCCACCAGAGAACCAGCATAAAAAGTTGATGACACCCAACAGTGGGTAACTGGTGGACCACCAGTCAACCTTGTTGGTGGACCAATAGAAAAGCTTATCAGTGGCTGCCTACAGTGGGCCACTGTAGGACCACCAGAAAACCTTATTGTCGGCTACCAACGGTGGACCAATGCCTATCAACTGGTCACGCCAATGGCTGGCCACCACCTACAGCCAACGTCGGACCAATAGCTATGCTGCCGGCAGGCCAGTGGTGGCCCTACAGAGTCTTGCTATCTGGGGTGTGGTGAGTAACTTTTAGGGCGTCTCTAATATGAGTGTCAATAACCTGGGCATGCCGAGGAAATTTGCTAGTAAAAAGTGAGACACTAGGTGGAAGTGAGTGAGTATTCAACAAGGCCGTGAGGGCCCAGACTGGGCATAGGGAAACACTCTGGATGGTGGGAAGCTGGACCATGTGATGGGACCTATAATCTTAAAGGGTTTTGGTCCATTTAATTAGCAGATAAGCCCTGGAGCGCTGAAAGTGACATCTTCCCTCAGAATAAGTATCTGGATACAGTGAAATGATTTAAGGGAGAGGGGTCAATGTTAAACCTGGAGCACATAGAACGGATAGAGGATATGTATGACTTCAATACAGGGGGAGAGATATGTTTACAATACAAATACTCCAGAAATGTGAAAATGCTGTGAATGAAGAATTCAAGTGGAACCTTTCTCCTCTGGTAATTTGCCTGTAGCTGGCTTATCAGGTCATTGTTAACCATTTTATCAGAATAAATTCTAAACAATAAATAAGTCATTAATTATGTTTTTTGAACCTGCAATGTGTCTGATTGAAATTTTGATATCATAAGTGGCTGTAATCACCCAAATGTTCCTTAAACAAGTTGCTAACAATGGGTCCTTGTTCTTGCCACTGTCAACCATCTGAACTACTGCTGCATTATCACAGAAGAGTATATGGGAGCCAGTCCACTGCCTTCCCCAAACTTTCAGGGCTATCAATAAATTGATCATTTCCCGATGAACAATACTTGTCTCTAACCTATGAGTTGGATATCTAGGGGTAGGGTTGACCCTATTCTTCCAAGTACCCCCAGACCTGTAAGAGAGGCATCAATGTACACAACACTGCCAGCAATGTTTGATTTGTCAGAAATTGCTGTCCCTTTTAACTGAGGTGACAATTTTCAAAACCAATCAAGGTCATGGTAGAATTCACTAGTAAACATAATTCTCTTGTGCGCGAGACAGTTCCAAAATAAGGAAATCATCCTGTTGACAAAGGTCTGGGCTGGGCGGACACATTTGTGGACATGTAACAACCTATTCAGGAGGGACTGGAATCTTTTCTAGACAGGTGTTTCTTAAGCCTAGTAAGGAGACATCCCTCATGTATTGCCTTTAATTTTTCAAAATTGATTGGCTTCCAGATCGATATAAATGCCAAGGCAAGTGAGCTCAAGCAAGGAGAAGTCATCTTTTCCGGATTGATAGGCAATCCTAACTCACGGATCAGTTCACAAAGGGCCTGAAAAGCCTCATGAGCCATGTTACATGGCAGAATCGCTACAAAACCGTCAATATAGGCAAAGATTTTAAAACCTCGTTTTGACATAATGTAGACAATTGCATCGCTGACCATTTCAAACACGGTGCTTCCGTGAACCCAGTTTAATGCTACAGCCACCTCAATGTAGCTCTTCTGCCTCCATTGAAACCCAGACTTAAAGGCATAGGCTGGGTCAACCCTCAGATTTCAGAAAGTACACCCAATATAAATTTTGCATATACACTTATCCACTGGATGCTTCGTAATTTCTTGGACTAAAAAGAAAGATTGCTAAAATCAACCTTAATTGAGGTTATCTATGAAGTGCCAACCTTATGCAATGCTTTCTGAAAGTCAACTAACAGAGGGTTAGCCCCAAGTCCCAATGAGAAGATTTCCTCATGGAAGGTGGAGGGAACCTGGTCATACTTACAGTTTGAGTCAGCCCTTGCATAGCTGCAGAAATGACCCCGATAATGTAAAATGCTTGTATTAGGGGTACTGCTAAAGCCTTGAATGCTATTATCAGCACAGCCTTTAGTGATAGACACTGTAAACATGGCACCTGCAAATAATCTATTAACATCTGAATAATGTAGGTCATTTACACATAATTCTGAATATCTTTTACACCATTACTATGAATCGTCCCCAAGTTATTACTGACCCTAGAGTTCAGATTTAACTTGTTTTCATTTGGATGGTATTTCAAGTCTGTCCCTCCCAACTGTAAACTCTTGACTGTGTCCATAGTCACACAGGCATCAGGTGATTCACGAGGCCCCTATATAGTAAAAACAGCAGATTTGCAATGGATTCTCATCTTAAAGTAACATTTGGCTTGTTTGTATGACCAGATCTAAGGAAATAATTACAGATATTGCAGTATTGGCCGTGGTGAGATTCATGAGAGCATGAACCATCGTTGTATTAATGACATGGCCACTTATTTAAAGTCTGGCTTCCACTAGTCGACTTGTTAATGGTGGTTTGCGAATTGTACAGTTGTCCCTAATTCTGATTGGTAGGTCAAAGATCAGGAAGTGAAAAGGAAAATAAAACCCCCAAGATTAATGTACCAGACAACTGACACAGCTGGCACCTCACTGTGCCCTGCTATTTAAACCTGATCAATTGAACTAAATATATTTATTGACTTATTAACTAAATAAATCTGTAGTCAAATTGGCCCCCAGGAAATAGGTGTGCTCTCTAAGAGAATATGAAAAAAAGAATAGAAAATGTACATGCTAGTGGACAGAAGCAATGACTGTGACTCAACAAATAACCTAACAAAACCTTTATAACAATTAATCTCAGACAAAGCAATTGAAGTAATCTAACATAAATGAGTTTCTAACATATGTCTAAGTTACAGAGCTTAAAGGATTTAAGTACAGCATCCAAATATCTTTGATATGTGTAAATCACACTTTGCAAGTAGTCATCCTTGTTGGGGATTGTTAGATTTCTGCAATTGAGGTTCACAATAAAAAATGCATGATTCAGGGTATAGTTTAGAGTAGGTTTAAGATATGTTCCAAATAATTTTTCCAAGTAGCTTCTCAATTGACATTGCCATTGCCTCAGAAAAGTTTGCAATAGCTTCCCAATCCATCCAGTTGGTTTACGAGTCTTTTAAGACAAAACAGATAGGTTTATGGTCCCTATCAGAAATAAAGATTACTTAACACTGCAAGATTGATTTAGGATCACTGTAAGATTAAAAATATGAAGCCAATAAGTAAGAAGCACTTTTAAAGTGCCAAAATTGATGAAAACATCCTCTAAAGCGCTGTTGTCCAAAAATAAATAGTCCAGTTCCAAAAGGAGGTTCCTTTCCATTTTAACATCTGATATAGGAGATAGGCTATGGTGGGGGACAGTCTAATCTAAAAAGACATGTTCTCAACTGTTTTCTGAAATCTGAAAAGCTTTCTATGGCTCTAATAGCTTGAGAAAGCTTTTCCACTCTGTGGGAGCAGCTACTATGAAGCTGCGCAACCCTTAGCGTTTATTTGGTTTAGATGAGGAAATTGATGATTGCCCCTTGTTAGATCACTCTGCCTAATCAGACAGGAAAAATATGCAAATTGGCTGAAATGTATTGCTTTATAAGTAAGGAGATTGTATTTGAACAATATATGGTAATGAATGGGGAGCCAGTATAGTTTGTGCAGGAAGGGTGTGACATGACAATATTTATTTAGTTTGCACACCGTACGACATAAGGTATTTTGAACTCTCTGTAGTCTGCCAGTATATGCCTTTTTTGTGTTGTAAAGCAGTGAGTTACAGTAATCAAGGCGACTGCTACAATTTTAAATACCTGCAGATCATAGTTCGCGGAGATGGTAGTAACTTATGTGACATAGATTAGCCACGTGTCAATTAACATATGTAAATTTGAAATTCGATGGAACATGGGGCACATGTTTAACTTTTTACTTGGCTATGAATTGAGAGAAGTAAATGTATAAAATTGTAACTTCTGTCTTAAGTGTAGGATATATGCTGAATCTAATACAGACATTTTAAATAATTATAGCTTAGATATTAATTAAAACAGCTATATTTTAAAGGTCACATTTGTGTTAACAAAATCTGATCTATGTTCCCTATTATCTTCTTAAATGTACTTGGATACAGTCTGTATATTTAATTTAGGCTGTACAAATGTTTAGAGGCTATATTGAGCAAATACCTAAAAACCATAAATCCCAAACCACGAAATCCGCCATTTGTATATAAACACAGTGTGACATCATCCGGGAACAGAAACGTCATCCAGTAATAGAAACAGCATTATCAGTGTTATTTATATTGGCTTTTGACACTGAGAGTGAACGTCTGGAATGTATATATAGACTATATAGCAAAAAAGGAACCATAACTACATCTGGTGAAGTCAAGATTCACACAGATACAGAAATGTATGATGAAATTTAGAGCGATTAGAATCTACCTCTGAAGATGTAAGTTCTTGGTCTGTTTACTTATGTACCTAGCCTGTCAGTATTCCAGTTTCATAAGGAAACTAAAAACTAAAGCTATATAAATAAGACACAAATCTGAAAAATATGCTGGCTATAACAAAGAGTAAATACCTGTCTTCACTTGAAAGAGCTGAAGCTTTTAATTACCTGTTGAAAGACCACCACAAAAGTTATTTTGTTCAGAAAATAAAAAAATCACACTGTTGTTTGTAAAGGATAAACAGTGCATTACATTAAGGTTAGCAAGGCAAATCATTCATCAATTTTTCCTTGTTTGAGAAAATTTGCCAGATCATACTAACATGGGATGAACTTTGTAAAATATTTCTATCATTCTCGCCTCCTCCTTCTTATTTCCCAGACAACAACTTCTGTTTTTTTTTCATTTCTGAAAACATGATCTTTTGTGTACTTTGTGCACTAATTTAGCATGTAAACAAGCAATTCTTCCCAATTTAAAACACCATATATTCTGCTGGAGGACCTAACTCCCTATCTATCACCAGCGACCAGCTGTTATTCTCTGACAGACTGCTCACTGATCTGCTGAAAAACTGCAGATCAGTTCCTCGAGTACCAACTAATTGTGGCCCAATTCTTTTAATAAATCTTGTAATCTGGTAAAGGTTTGACCTATTTTCGAGGGGAGGGACACACAAAAAAAATCATCTATATAGTTCCATATACTGTGGCCCTCCTGGCTCATAATGAAGTGTACTGCGTCTGAGAGTCTTTGAAAGATGGAAGACCCGTGTTTAAACCCGAAGGGGAGCGATCGATCAATAAGATAACCTTCCCAGTAAAGACCCAGCAAATCCAGGTCCCCAGGATCAATTGGAACATGGCAAAAGGCCCTACTTATATCAATTTTGAAAATTTGACACCCTTTACCCAATTTCAGTACTTCATTTGTTATGTTGTCGATAGAAGGATAGGTAAGGACAAAATCAGTGCCTAGATATCGATCATTCTCCACCCCTGAGTTAAAAGAATGGCCATGAGGCCAACTCAAGTCGATTATGACCCGCCTATTAGCTGAACTACTTTTGTCCCGAGTCATGAAAGGGCTAACATGCAAATTTTTAATAGGGGGGGTGGGGTGGGGAATGGGCCCAACATGGCCCTATGCTGAAGTTCCTCCTGCAAATAGGTTGTCACATGATCAGGATACTCAATGGCACTTTTGTGATTAACTTTGTCAAAATTAGTATTAGAATTTCGATCAAAATCCAAAGGAAAACCATATTTAATGAGGAGAGGCAACTGCCAATCCCAATAAGTCATTAGGTACTGGGCCCATTTGTCATAATTTAAATTCGACATAATTGGTATTTGTAAACCAGCATAGTTATGTCTACCATCTTGTCTCAATTTTTCATGAAGTTTTAAAATATCTGTGCATACAGAATTATCTCCAGTATCATAGACCCGACTTTTTAGCCCATAAATAGGTATGAAGCCGAATAATGGTCTATTTTGTCGTATGCACAATTCATTTTCAGGGGCCCTTCTGGCTACCTGGATTTTGGATTTTTTAAGATTGGTTTGAATTTCCAGTTCATATTTGTCATCACCCTGCAATTCTGCAGTTGTGTTACTGATAAGAGTATGGACAGTGACGCGGCCCCCCTGACACTGAGTATTTGCTTGTTGTTTGCTACTTTGGACAGAAACCTCAGCTTCTCCGGAACCAGAAGCCCCTTTGGTTGCCCCAGTGTAAGGATGACATGGTTTCGAATGAATAATTTGATTTCCCTTACCTTTGTTGAGGTTTCTACCATTTTTCATGAGTACAGACGCTTCATGACACGTTTGACCCTCAGTTTGACGCACAACATTGCTTACATTGACAGGTTGACAATTACTGACACTACTGACATCAATATCAGCTAGAATTGCATATGGATTATCATGTACAAACTAATTTTGAACTTCGTGTTTACATTTATTTTCAGTAATACTGCCTGTAATACGACACATGTGTGACCCACATTGACTTTTCAACATTGCACGTTGTATGACAGACTTTTTTGGACTTCCAATATTATGGCTGTAAAGCTCGACAGTTCTGCCCTTGGCCATTTTCACGTGCTGTGGAGTTAAATTCAAGCATTTGACAGTTGGTTAGCTACTTTGGTCACTCATAGCACGAGACTGACACTTCTTAACAACCTCAGAATAAGATACATTAGGTTTGACAAATCTACATAGTGATTTTAACTTTTGAATGTAATTACTATTCAACAACCGACTATTTACAAATTTACTGTTATAAAAGTACCTGTCAGCAAAGCCTTTAAGCTTAGGTACATTGCCAAAAGCCACTGCACTACTGCAGTGACTACTCAGTTTTTGAACTACTTTTCTGGGTACAAGTACGACTAACATGGGGACCATCACAGTACTCACATACATGTCTGTAAAACTGACCTGCAGTTCTGTGATGGGAGACAAATCTACAGGTGCCTTCCTGAAAAAAATTTGCAAATAACCCCATTCTTTGGGACAACATTTTTAGCTTTTTTAAATCCAGCACCTTTGGAAGCAGTGGACTGGCCTGTGGTTGAGTGTCTTTGGGCATGAGCCCTACGGATACAATCCAGTTTCTCAGTATCAGACCACTGTAACCTATCGGCCTCCATATTCGTTAAGACCACCGCATGAGAAGCTTTAGCTGACTCCCAAGAGAAATCAGAGGCATCTTCCATAAGATTTCCCAGAGGTCCTCAGTGGCCTAGTGGTTAGCAAGTTTGGCATCTAATCATAGGCTGTCACCTCTGTGGGTTCGAGTCCCACAAGTGGCAATTCTGAGGACCTGTCCCAATATGACCCTGGCTGTTGAACGGGACGTAAAACCCCAACTTTGACCTTTGACCATAAGATTTCCCAGGTAATCCAACATGGATGCCCTGGTTTCCCCTGACTTCTCTTCCTGAATACAGTGTACAAAACCAGATACCCATTGGGTAATCGTTAAATCATCATAAGAGGGCCTGGACTTGCTGTTTCCGGTCAGTATAAAATGTTGGGGCCAGTCCACCACCTTTTTAACCGGAACCTCCCCAGGACCACCTCTCTGAGACTTTAATCTACCTCTAGTGGCTGATTCGTTAATTTGGGCCAATTCTGCTAATCTCTTGTCAACTTCAGCCTGTATTGAAGTGTTATTTCGCAAATAACCCAACGAGGGGACCACACTCTCAACGGTGTCTTCCGTATCGATACCATGGCTCTCATTATTTTGAATTGGAGGGTTACAGGAAGTATTAACAGTCTGACTTGCCTGTTGAGATCCTTGTCCAAGTGCTGCCTCGGTACGCTGCACCCTCCTGTCCATGGAATCCATCTTCTCGCCAAGCTTTTGCAGTTGGAGCAAGATTTGGTCGGAAACCGTAGCCACACCGACAGAATCTGTAGAGGGGGGTGCAGCGTCCTCCACATCACTGGCCAAGGACCCACCCTCTTGCTGACACTTTTTCCCAACTGGTCTTGGATGCTGCAAAGTACATTTTGAACAGTAAAACACTTTCGGCATATTTAAGAACTGAGCACAATATAATATAAAATAAACTAAAAGACTAAAATCGATAAAAAGAAATACAATAAAATCGTGTAAAATACATCAACAATACAAATAGGCTCAGTCCTGTTAAATTTTTAATGTGTTTTGTTCGAATCCAAGAGTGTGGCGCGAAATTCAAATGAAAGCTGGCTTTTATAGTCAGAAGCAATGAAGCATTAAGAACCACAATGCATTATTCTATACTGGTACCAGAACTGAAGGTTATGGCCATAAGGTGGCCATATCCCCACAGTCCAGTTGCTAACTGAAAACTCTGTGACTTTTAAACCTCTTCTAACAAATCTTTTATAGACAGATCTGTAACTTGATCCTTGTGTTGACATAAGCAAACAAGATCTCTACAGACTGACTCTTCAATCTGTCTAAATAATGTTATAATTAAAGGTCCATGTAACATGTGACCATATTATACATAGCTTAATTAGCTGTCTTTTAAGATTTACACAGAAAGCAAATTCTCTGTCCTGTGCTGTTGCGTACCATAAGTGTGTGAATATAGCAATTGGTGATGGACAGAACATTAATCTAATATTTCCCTAATTTTATAAACCAAGATACAAATTCTACAATTAAAACTGTGAAACTTTTTGTAACATTTATAAATGTAAAGGTCCCACATTACACTGTTAAAAACTTAAATACAGTCTGTGTATTAAATTTAGGTGTGAGAAATGTGATACTCAAGCAATTTGGTAAATATTGCAAATCCCAAGCCACAAAACCCGCCATGCTAATAAACACAGTGTGACGTCATCTAGGATTAGAAAAGGTATTTCACTATTTTTATAGTGGTTTTTGACAGTGAGTGTCTGGCATGTACATATTTAAAGTAAAGAAAGAACAAAAACTAAATGTGGTTGAACCAAATGCAGGTCTTTTTTTACAGCAAAGGTTCGGTGACAGAAACATTTAAGAAAGAAAATTTGGGGCAATTAGAATTCCTCTATGAATATGTTAGATTAAGTTTTGTTTACTAATGTACCTATACTGTCAGCCGTTTACTCCCCCCCAAAAAATCAGACATATAAACAAAATACATATCCGTGTAAATGTGGTAGACATAATAAACTTTTACCTCTGTTAAGAGACATTCTTGGTGTGACAAAAAACAATTGCTCTGTGTAAACTCCAGAAAGGTGCAATTACATAACTGTTAGGTAGGCATTTCATTCATCAATTTGTCCTTGCCTGATAATATAAGTTAAACAACATCAGATACAATTTGTCAGATCAAACGAATGTGCGATGAACTTTGCAAACCATTTTCAATGTTCCTAAATTCTACTTAGATTACCCCTTTAAGCTTTCATAATTTCACGAAGAAGGGAAGAATTATTTTTTGGAGAATTGGGTTTTGTTTGTAATATGTAGAATAACTCCTTGGTATTCCATATCAGCCAAATGTTCAGATCATTGTAGTATCATCAAAGCTCCCCCATTAAAAGCCTATCTCAAACACAGCCACTTCTAGTTTTTACACCATTTTTACATTCCGTTTTATGCTTTCTCTAAAAGCAGAATTGTATGTGTACTTTGTACACTCATTGCTCTCACAGGCAGCATCACTGAAAGTATCAGATGAACAATGTTATTATAATCTGCCAGAAAGTATTTAAAGAGCCAGTCAGAAAACTGTTACAACCGTTTTTCATATTCCATACCTCACCAACTTATGAACCAGCACCCCAGCATTCTTTTATTCCACGTGTGGTCCAAGCACAAAGTATCAATTTGGTCAGAAAAATAATTAATGATCCCTACAAAGCCACATAGAACAAATGTAGATAGCCTGCCTTTCAAACCCAGGAGTGTCTCTGGAATCAGAAAATCCCCCAAATTTCCTCAGTGATCTCATGCTCCTTGCCAACATTAAACAGTGGCAGCCAAGTGGAATTGTCAAATACTTCAGATTATTATTGATGGCAATGTAACAGTCTAGACTGATCAGCTACCGCCAAATATCTTCACTAACCTAAAGCTTGTTATTTGAACAGTTCTGGTACATGTTCTTCCCTGAAAGATCTTTATTGGCTGGGCAAAAGAATTTTTTAAACACCACATAGTGCATATAGTTAATCAAATCTAAATTTCTGTAATAGCTGCAGTGTAGACAATAAAGCTTTTCATTAAATTATTTATAATGTGAAGCATTTTAATCTCATTTTAATCATTTTAAACATATCACCCTTGACAATTATGATGCTTGCAAAATAACTTGCTCTAAGGGGGTTCAGGCTAACCCTTTGACACATTCTTAAATATCTTAAATATCTAAATATGTCCTCTGAAATCCCGTATTATCGCTCATCGCCATCTTTGTCTTGAAATGTTCAAAGGTAAATGTTGTTAGAATGTTTATGTATAATGTTTACCAAATATTTCATTATGAATGTTTGCAAAAAAGTTTCCAGTATATTCTTAATTTCTTCAGCTATTTTATAAATGTTTAAAGAAAACATTTCCAGTCCAGTTTCTTTCCAGTTTTCTTTCCAGTGTTTTTTAACGTTTAATAAATGTTTTCAACAAAAACGTTTGTGTAGAGAATGCTTATAAATTTTTTCTAAGTTTAAAATTATCTTTTCGTTTTATAACTTACTTTGACATCTTGGACTAAAATCTGTATATTTACTGTGTATCAATAGACTGTATTGATTTATTGTAAATTTCCAGGGAGAGTTGTTGAAGAACTGAGGATGAATCCATTTATTATAACTCTGTTGTTTCTTATTGGTGAGTATCCCCGTAATAGTTAGTATCTACGTCAAAACCAGCTATAGCATCCATTTATAAATTTATTTCTACTTGGATGTGATAAAACATTTAATGAAAGCGTGTTAGCTGTTTAATTCTGGTTTAAATGGAGCTTATTTGTTATTAATGAAACTTGCGACATTTGTATGTTTTACCATTCATGATGATTTGCAGTTACAATGAAAATTTCAATTTGTTTTAAAAATTGATTTAGACGTCTTTGCCTTATTTACAGGCTAAATTGAAAACTGGATAAATTTAGCTTGCTTACAACTTATCGGCTTTAGCAGTACTGAAATGATTTAAATGAGAAATGGGCACGATAATGTGTAGATAATACACTATGTTCCATCCTCTAAGGTCGTGTGTTCAAATACAGACCCCTCAAAAGAAATTGGAAAGTTAGTAGTATGTTGCTAGTGCACAAAACCTTTGATGTGGAGTGTCTAGGTAAACAAAGTTAGCAATACCCTGTGCATTAAAGTGTTAAATTATCAAGACCATGTTTGAATAAATCTGTGTGGGCAGGTATTTTGTTGAAACCAAACCTGGTATCAGGATGGTATTGCTAGTTATATTGTACACAAATTTTGAAGCCTTCCCGACCAGGTTATACTATGTAGTATCAGTGACTATTTTACTCAGGTGACTATGAACCAGTTTATCCTCCAAGAATATCTGGATCCTAGTGAATGTATTCTTGCACCACAGACTTGTCTGTCATGATGGTGTGTAATGTAAACCTATCTTCTAAGGTTTGTCTGATTGAGACCTGCAATTACTTCATTACTATATGATAATTGTTGCTTGTCCATAATTGGTCTTAATGAACATCTGTCATGATGGTGTGTAATGTAAACCTATCTTCTAAGGTTTGTCTGATTGAGACCTGCAATTACTTCATTGCTATATGATAATTGTTGCATGTCCATAATTGGTCTTAATGAACATTATTAATTTTACAGAGGCTGTACAGATGCTTCAAATGAATATGTCATACACCACCCCTTTTCGGTGTACAAATGGTAGTTATGCTTTGATTAGTGGAAAAAAGTTTACATTTGAATTTAACTATGGACACAGGTTTTCTGAGGTAAGAATGACACTGGCCATCGTACAATCATATTCAGCTCATTTGGTAATTCAACAGGATTAATCATTTTACATGACAGAACAATACAAAAATAAATTTGAAATTAACTATTTTGAAATGTTTATGGTTAGCTTTAAAATGATTGGTTCTTTGCTAACTGGGGGGACTTGGATGATGATTACTTGGATGATGATTACTTGGATGATTATTTTATCTTTAATGTTTTTGAAATATTTGGTCAGTGTTTCTAAAGACTTGAATTAAGCTTAAGTTCTGCTTGTGACACTGCAAAGTTTAAGAATTCCTAAATATGATGATTTAAAAGGTAGAAGCAAAGATTTTATGTTCAGTTTGTCTTGAATTGATATACACTGTATTTATTTATTTGGGGTTTTACGTCGCTTTCAACACTGTACAGGTCATATCAGGTAGTTGGATGGGCAGAGGAAACCAGTACATAGAGTTCGTTAGGGTTCTGTACTTTAAACTGCAGACCAACGGCAAGCAACTGCTTTCCCACTTGAGGCCGTGACGGGGATTGAACCCCGGCCTAAGAGGTGGGAGGCGAGAGTGTTACCACTCTGATATCAGCTATCGAGGGTTCTTAATGGTCAACTAGAACTAGTAATGAATATTGATTTGTTCATAATAACTAATACATTGTAATATTGACTATTGAACTTTGAGGCTAACTCTTTCTGTTCTGATAATAAGGAGTTTGGATAATCAAGGGTGCCTTAAATTTTTTCACATTTTGAGAAAATGTGGACAAGAACTGGGTGAAAAACTTGCTTTTCAGTTTATTTAAAAACTGACACACTATCAGAAGCTGCATTGTTACACTTGTTACACACAAGTTACAGTCAAATTGTAGTGTTAATTATTTAAAAAAAGAGCATTATTTGTGTGTGACCACACAATATTCAAAGTTCATTTGATAGAAGAATCTTTATACTAAGTGTAGGAAAAAAAATTTTTTTGACTGAAGCTGACCCTTTCTAAGCAAGTTTATAAAACACTAATTTCACTTCATTTTACACTATTTTGTATTGGACACACAGAAATCAGAGTGGGAAATCTCCTTGTGTGACGTAGCACAATTTCAGAGAGGGATCTGTTTTGTTTTTCCAACTGTCAGATTTAACTGGCTTTTAATGTGCTTTCTAGTGGGAGTTTGAAGATGGGACTTGGCAGGTGTGTTGTTACACACACACAATCTGTACAATAATGCAAAAAAAATGTCATGCATTGTGATCTTTAAACAATTTAATATTAAACTAGTCATGAAGATTGGTAGCCATGCGATTGAAATAATTCAGTATATTTCTCACATTTATTTGTAGTATATATTGGCCTCGCTTTCCAATATTTTCTGGTATTGGCTATTTTTCGGAGTTTGGCTGTTGTAAAGCCCATTAAATATCCTATTTGATGCCTTTTCCGAAGATATATGATACTTTGTCCCTAAATTCTGTGATTTCTCTTATTACAGTGTTGGTTGTCGAGAAGTTGAGAATTGTGACACCTCTGTTGAAAAGTCCCTTTGTGACATTCGCGACAGTATATACAATGATACAACTTTTTGGGGTGGCAGTCCATCATTAACCAGTGGTCAGGATGAGTACTGCTTATTGTTTGTTTGATATTAATGATTAATCAAGTCTGAAATTACATTTACATGATAATATTGCCACAAAGATTGATTGGCACAAACAGCTTAATTGGAAGCCACTTACAAGGATTTAAAGGGGCCACATTGGCAGAGTGGTAACACTCTCGCTTCCCACCTCTGAGGGATTTGGTTCCTGGCACAGCCTCAAGTGGGAAAGCTGGTAGTTGCTTGTCATTGGTCGGTAGTTTACAGTACAGAACCCTGATGAACTGTATGTACAGGTTTCCTCTGTCGTCCTAACTAACCATCGTGATATGACCTGTACAGTGTTGAAAGCAAAGTAAAACCCCAAATAAATACAGGGATTTCAAATTATGGCATGAACAGAGTGATTTTAGCTTTGGTTTTATGCCACTCAGCAATCTAGTGGCCAACAAGAATTCAAATCATGTCACCACTGGTATTGATGACCCTATTGAATAACACTACATGGCAAAACAAGCAAATCTTCCAAATTTCTTGGCTACTTCTATTCAAGTCCTACTGAATATTAAATAATGGGAGTTAGAGCTCAGAGATTATTGGGATCAGTCATTGTTACAATTGTTAAATTTGGGCTTTCCTGTATATTTTAATGGGAATAGTCCTTTATATTCAAACAAACAAAGTCACTATTCAGCTGTAGAACATCCAGAAAACGTCATGGTTTATTTAAAGGAAGAAAAGCTTTACAAAGCTGTTCTTGGTCCATTTAAATGTTGTCCGATTGAGAACGCACACTCCTCCCCTTTTTTGACCTGTGAGAAGTCTAATGCACCAAACAGACACGCGATTATAGATTTATCATGACCAGAGGAGATGTTCGTCAATGCAGGGGTCTATAAAAATATTTGGCTTCAGAATTTGTGCTTAAACTTCCCATAATTAATGGCATCATACAACAAATACTAGTAGTTCCCATTTGGGAAGCGTGCCCACATTTATAAAATGTATATTTCACGCGCTTTTAGGCCTCTTAAAATTGTCCTGAGACTCACTCTTGGTGGTCCCACCTTAAGCATGTTTTAGGTAACCCCTGTGACAGAGTTGGTTTACCTCCTCTCCCATTCGTCACTGGCTCCCTGCCCTTGGTCTTCAAGCCCTCCATTATGACACTTTGACATTAGACAGAGAGCAGAGAGCACTGAACATTTAAATATCATTTTGTTTCACACCAGGGTTTTTTAGTTGTTATGCTTTAGTTGTATTAGACTTGAAATTGTGGATGCAGGATATAATTTAAGATCCAGTAAAAGTGAGTGCCACATTCCAGTACAAGCATTTAGCAGAGTCTCCTTCTTAGTCCTATATCACTGGGCAAGCTTTTGATTCTGAACATCCTGACACTAGTACCGTTGATATTCCAGCTCTTTTAGACCACTCCTGTCAAAATTTATCTCCATCTCATTTTGTTTCTGGCAAAGATGATGGAGCTTCTGGCAGAGCTTTTGGTGGCCCAGGGGCGGAATGATTCTGATTCTCAGAGTGATATTAATCAAATTATTTTGGCCAAGTTGGGTGCTATTGGCAAGCACCTAGACAGTAGAAAGTAATGTGTCAAAAGTATGCCCCAAAACAGGTGAAATGACAAAAGTTATCTGCCAAAAGGGGTAAGGATGCTAAATCACAAGCCACACATTACCAGCTCACACGTGAGTTTGCATGAATGTTTTAGCCTTATAAGAGACTTGAACAAGACTTAAATAATTTCAATCTTGTTTTGATAGAACGAGACGGATTTTAGTACAATGCCATTTATTTATTTTTTTTTCAAATTATTTTATCACTCCACAAATGGAAAGAGTCACATTCACTGATACTGGTATTATATCATTGAAAATTTCTCACTGACACCAGTATTATATAAATGGAAGCTCTGAGCTTCCAAAGTTTATTTTGCATTAAGTCAAATATATGACTCTGTATCTTGTACATATTATTTACTATATCATATTTACTACTTACTATCTTTTACATATGACTTACTATATCGTATATTAAACTAAGTATCTCGTATACATGACTTACTAACTTGTCGATACAACTTAGTATCATGTATGTATGACTTAGTATCTCGTATTCATGACTTGGTATCTCGTAGGTATGACTTATTATATTATATATATGACTTACCATATCATCTTGTATATACTACTTATTCACTTGTAGATACGATTTAGTATTTTGTATGTACGACTAACTATTTTGTACATATGACTTACTATCTTGTATATACAAATTAGTATCTGGTATATGATATATACTACTTAATATCTCATATATTTGACCTACTAACTCGGATATACAACTTCGCATCACTTGTTAACTCATCTAATACAGCACAGCATTTAATAATTCGTACGACTCAATGCAAATGTTAATCTAAGTTGTATATATGATATACTAAGTCACATAAACAAGATATGTAAGTTGTACATACGCGATACTAAGTTATATGTACAACATAATAAGTCGTATTCATGAGTTACTAAGTCGTATATATGTGACAGGAAGTCATATATTCGAGAATACTTAGTTGTATATACAAGATAGTAAGTTACATATTAAACTAAATCTAAAATAAATTTTGGCAGCTCAGAGTTTTCGTAATATCACTATCCTGGTTCAACACTTTTTTAGTTTATGTTTATTTATTTATGTTTATTTGGGGTTTTACGTGGCTTTCAACACTGTACAGGTCATATCACGAGGGGTAGTTGGAAGGGCAGAGGAAACCAGTACATACAGTTCGCTAGGGTTCTGTACTGCAAACTGCCGACCAGCGGCAAGCAACTACCAGCTTTCCCACTTACGGCCATGACGGGGATCGAACCCCGGCCGCAGAGGTGGGAGGCAAGAGTGTTACCACTCTGCCACCATGGCCCCCAACACTTTTTTAGTGATGTTGCTTTGTCTTCAGCTTGTGTGGTACTTTTCTATTAATGGAGTGTTAGGCGTTAAGTCTTTGTATTAGAATATATTTGGGATTGTTTGGTACAAACAAGCAAAAAAGATGATAGACAATGTTACAAAATAGTTCATATTTTACTTCTTCATTTATAGTTGGAAAAACCTTCCTATGTGTGTAAATATGCATGGTAATGGGGCCATATAAAATGCATAGGGAAAATGAATTGGGTATACATATACTCTTACAGAATCACCATTGCGCAATAAAGGATTCCTAGCTTCATAACACTTGTTTCAAATCTATGGTCTGTATGCATAACAATTCACTCAGAAAGGGATTGGATCCATTTTTTATTATTTAAGCATCTGGATATAAGTACACATATTTAAAGGAGACATATAAACTTAAAAAAACAAACTTTAAAAGCATTCTGCAAATCAGTATTTTGATGTACGTTTTATATTGGGTGGAAACACAGGAGTATAAGTAGCAGTAAATAAAAAACATCGTGTGTTATAACCACAACCATTACTTTCAATCTCACAGTGACTATACAAAGGTTAGTGCTATTGTTTACAGCATTTCATCTGTGATAATTTGTCTTGAAGTTAAAATGTCTAATTTTGTCTTGAAGTTAAAAGCAGGATATACGAGGGGCAGTGAGTGAATGGATAAAGGAAAAACGAAAATCTCCATATTTATATCAAGTAATATGTCTCTGTAATATAAACCTCTAGACTGTCATGTAACAAGTTATAGAGACAACTCCATTTACACCCTATTAGCGTATCGGTCCATATACGCAGATGAATAGCCTTGCTTAAGGCTCACGTTTGTACCATATCTTTTTTCAAAGATGTACACAGATATTTGGTATTCACAAAACACACAAACATGTTAATCCCTTCTTACATCCCATCGTATGTACACGTATAACCTGGTTACAGAGAAATATTGGCTAATTTGCAAAGGGAAACTTAAGCTACAATTGCGATTTTAAAACAGAATTTCAAGGTTGCAGAAACCTTGTAATGAAAATTGGCATGCACATCATTCTCTGCATGCACGCAGTATGCCTACAAATGCATCCATGTCTCATAGGTAATTTATGAGAGATTTTGGCTATGTGCTTTCTCCTTGCAAGTGTTGTAGGTTCTCCCCATTTACTTACATTGTTTGCACAGGCTGTAAGATACACACCTTGTACCTTGCATGTATATAAACCCACCGTGTGGCCTGTAGCTAGTCACAGCCTGTTTTTGGATATTCAACTAGTAACACTCTTGTTCAAAGAATTCACCTTGCTTGCACACTGTATATCTCTGTTACTCCACTAACAGGCCACCCTCATAAGTTTAACAATATTTGTAGCACACCAATGTGTATATACACGTACATGGGATGTAAGAGATATAAGCCAGTAGCGTATGAAGCAAAGTTAAACTGAGCCGTTATGTTATCTTATAACACTGGTTGAAGTGATACCGTTCTCAAGGAATCAATGGGATGTTAAGTGAAAATGTAAATATTTTTGTAATGTTGGGGTGTTTCTTTTGAGTAAAGATATTTGACTAAAGATATTATTTCAAACTTTTAGTATCATCTTTGAGGAACAAAGGTAAAGTGGGCATACACTGCAAAATAATTTGTCTTTAATCTTAAATTAATCGTCCATGAATATCCAATAAACTTTTATACTAACAGAAGTTACTGTATCATTGAGAAAACACAAAAAGAATCAATGGTTAATTTTGCTTGAAAACACTAGCATGATTAAACACGAAATGATCAAATTCCAACTTTCAAGTTAGCATAAGCAAAATTTAGGAAATAGTTGGAGGGTGGGGTATTCAGAAACTGGAAAATTGCTCAAAGACCTTCATTTGGCCATAGGGTCGCTAAACTCATATCCATTCTTGATCCACTCTAATCTGCAAATAGTGTGGCGGCATGGGAAATGCCTTGTTATTATTCTTAAATCAATTCATTAATTTTGTGTATTAATTACATACAAAAGTAAGTCTTTAATGAATCATAGGTCTTGGACAAGACTACAAAATGTCCATTGGCTATATCTTTCACAAAGGCATAGAGCTGTTGATATTGTTTGGGTACATTCTCATCATCTCCCATTTCACTCTCAATTAAATGCACACCTGGCAGAAACTATAACAGTTCCCATGTACATCTAAATTGAACTTACTTAGTTTTAAAAACAACCAACAAGCTTTGAATCCTACTATAAATATACCGATTATTTTGTTCATTTTATTAGACATTATATTTATTTTATAAATTTACTGGTTGACCATAACTAAAATAAGCTCTTTTGTGTTGTCTTTTGAACAATGTCAGTGCCACTACATGTAATGAGTTGTGATATTGTTTTAACTTTGTGAAATGTTCTGTATTGATGCACACAGCTGCATGCATGGTTATAAAATTGACAGAAATGACACCCAATGTCCATCAGTGTCAGGACACAGATCCATAAGTAACTGCTTTTGTTTTTGAAGTAATATAAGTATTTGAAATGTAATCCTTTGGGCTGGGGAAATCTATTTTTCAGTTTTGGGTGGTCAAATTTGTGTATAAAAGGGGCAGTTTCTTTGGAAAAGGGAGGTTTTTCTTGGGACTGACAAGAGAGGGAGTGTTTTGTGATCCAGATTCTTGGAGACTGTTTTTGTTTCAACATTTTTGCAAGTGTTCGGTGTTCGGTAGGACCGTAACAGACACGTAATTTTAACAATATATACAATTGATGGAAAATACCAAATAATCTGGGCTTTTAGTCGTACTTTTTCTTATCATTACTGCTTTCCATGATATACCTTTAGTTATTTATCCTTTTTATATTGTTCTGAATGCTTTTAACTGTACAACAGTTGTCCTAGTTGATATTGCGGGTATTATCGCCCACTACCGGGAGTTACTCGGTGCTGTTTGGTTGTGTTTTATATTTTGAATATTCTGCTAGTGGATATTACGGGCATTACTGTCCTTTACCGGGATTTACTCAGTCATTTTTGGTTGTGGTTTGTACTTTATTGTCCTTAATGTTTTTGCTGTCAATTTTTGCATGTTTCCATTTCGTCTGTGGTTTGTAATTCCTTATGATGCGGACTGTTACACTCCTTCTTTGTGTTGTTGGCCTCTTTGTACATTACCATAAGAGTCAAAACAGAATTCAGACTAGGTGCGATGTCGGCCTGCATGGACGTAAATATGATGGACCCACTACCAAATCCATTTTGTTCATTTATGTCAGGACACATAGAGTCACTTTTTGTGAAAAAGCGTCTTTCTGGTTCTACTGTCGGGTGATGTCGCTCTAAATCCTGGGCCATTGAAGTTTGGGTTTGCTAACTGCCGGTCCATTAGGAATAAAGGTCCAATTCTCTGTGATGAAATCCAAACTGGAAATTTTGATGTTTTTGGTCTCACCGAGACCCATATTAAAGCTCTAGACACACCCTCATTTTTAAATGAGTTAACACCTGAAGATTTTTCCCTTGTTCACACCAATAGAAAAAACAAACGTGGTGGCGGTGTTGGCTTTTTTATTAAATCTGCTCTTGATTTTAAAACCATTCCTTCCCCTGAGTTCTCCTCCTTTAAAAATCACACTGTCTGTCTCACTCTTGATGGGCGTCGCTTGTTTTTTGGGGTCATTTACCGGCCCCCTGCCTCATCTGTAGTAAAATTTTTTGAAGATTTTCTGTCATATGTGGGTTTTTTGTCTTCCTTATCCCCCTCCTTTGTCATTTGTGGTGTTTTAATCTTCATGTCGACATTATGTCTCCAACAGTCTCTGAATTTAAATCAGTCATGGATTCTTGCTGTCTGTCCCAATACATTGATTTTCCAACTCACCTTCATGGTCATACCTTAGATTTGTTGAGTTCTCTGAGTTCTCTGAGTTCTCTGAGTTCTCTGCAATTTCTGATGTGAAAGGTTCAGGCTTCATTAGTGATCACAAAATTGTCTCTTGTGTGGTTGACTTTCCATCTTTGGATACACCAATTCAGAAAGTTGTTACCTTCCGTCAGTACCATAAATTGAATATTGATAAATTCAGAAGTGACCTCCTGACTATTCCGTTTGTTAGCTCACCATCTGATGACATAGATTTATTGCATAAACAGTACATGTCTGGTTTGTCTGGCCTTCTAGATATTCATGCACCAGTGAAGACTAAACAGCTCATCAAACCAGCCCCAAGCTGGATAACTGATGAGTATAGAACTGCCAAGTGCATGAGAAGGCAGTTTGAGCATGCCTGGAGAAGAGACAAATCCCCTGAAAATCGTTCCCGTCTTCGACAGCAGATAAACAGATGTAACCACATCCTAAATAGAAACAAGGGATGTTTCTATCGTGATCCAGTTAGTGAAAATTGCGGTGATAGCAAGAGGTTATGGCATGCACTAAACAGAACATTGAGTCAAATTCTACTGTCCTCCCATCCTTTGATGATGACAAATCTTTAGCAAACAGATTTGGTTCGTTTTTCATTGATAAAATTAAAAAGATTCGAGACACCTTTAAATACACCTGATCTCAGGTTCTTCATCCAGACAAGGAGCTGCCGACTTTCTGTTCCTTTCAAGCTGTCACTGAGACTGAAGTCCTTAAGTTTATCAAGGAATCCCCTTCTAAAACTTGCTCCCTTGATCCATGCCCCACTCACATTGTGAAACAATGTATTGACATTCTTCTCCCTTCATTGACTAAACTAGTTAACTTGTCCCTCAAAAACGGCATTTTCCCTAATCCTTTCAAACAGGCTATTGTCACTCCCCTCCTCAAAAAGTCCACCCTTTCAAAAGAGGATTTGAAGAGCTACCGACCAGTGTCCGGTCTTAGCTTCTTGTCAAAATTGGTCGAGCGAATTGTGGCTGCCCAAATTAGATCTCACATGGATTCTCATGATCTTGGTAATACATTCCAGTCAGCCTACAAGGTGGGGCACTCGACAGAAACTGCCTTGTTGTGCATCAAAAATGAGATTCACTTATCTCTGTCCAAGGGCATGCCTACAGCACTAGTGCTACTCGACCTGTCTGCGGCATTTGATACTATCGATCATGACCCACTCCTATCCTGTCTGTCGTCTAGATTTGGTTTTGCTGGATCGGCATTAAAATGGTTTAGGTCCTATCTCCAGGATCGTTTTCAGTCCGTCAAGATTGGTTCTAGTCTTTCGAATTTGTTCAAATTGAAGTTTGGAGTCCCCCAAGGTTCTGTCTTAGGTCCCCTTCTGTTTTCCCTCTACACAACACCTCTTGGTCAAGTCATCAGAAAATATACCGGAGTCCGTTACCACTTCTATGCGGATGACACTCAGTTGTTCATTCACTTATCCCCTGATGATAGTCTCAAGTCTTTTGACCGTCTTAAATCATGTTTGAATGATATTCAGGTCTGGATGTCTGAAAACAAACTCAAGCTAAATCCTGATAAAACAGAATTCATAGTCTTCGGTGCCAAAGACAGACACAAATGGCTCAGTGACTCACTACCTGTCAATATCCTGGGTAATTGCCTCTCTCCCGCAGATGTTGTACGCAATCTGGGTGTTCTGTTTGATGCAAAGTTTTGTTTCACCAATCACGTAAATTCTGTTATCAAATCCTGCTTTATCAGCCTCAGGGACCTTCATCGTATCAGGAGGTTTCTTTCTGTGGATACATCAGTGGTGATTGCAAATGCTCTGGTCAGTAGTCGTTTGGATTATTGCAACTCTCTTTTTCGCAGTTTGTCATCCCGAAATGCTTCAAGGCTCCAATATGTTCAAAATGCGCTTGCACGGTTTGTCACTGGTGCTTCAAAGTACACTCACATTACATCCACCCTTAGGACACTCCATTGGCTACCCGTTAGACAACGTATTATCTTCAAAACCCTAGTTTTGATCTATAAGTACCTCACCACTGGCCAGCCTAAGTATTTTGCACCATATCTCCCCTTGTACAAATCTGCCGTGAATACAAGACGTTCCAATCCCAAAAATTTGTTCCTTCCGGTTCCCTCTTACTGTCCTTCCATCCATAAATCAAAGGTCCATTTTAACAATAGTTTCTCATATGATGCCCCTAAGTTATGGAATGATCTTCCATATGATATACGCAGTGCTCCAAATCTCTCCAGTTTCAAAAGTCAACTCAAAACCTACCTATTTCAGAAATCATTCCCACCATAGCTTCTTACTACCAAACACCGGACCGCCTCCCTGGCAACGACTCGGAACATGTCTAATGTCTCATGATTTATGCCTTACGGATTGGATGGTGTGCCTTAGAATCCATTGATACGGAGATTAAGCACCTGGACAACTGATTGATTGAACTGATTGAAGTGTTCACTATTTTTGGATTGGACAGTCACCAAATGGGGTAAGCATGGTTACTTAATTTATATTCATTTTTACTTAAGGTTCCTTGTAAATATGTAGATAATGTGTAAGATTACCAATGTTAATGTGTGTAAATATAGTTTTGTGTGTAATTAATAATGTTTTTGTTTTAAGTTTAAAATATTATAATCTTCTACAAGTTTAAGGTCTGATTAGTATAATCTCAGTGTATAATGTGTACTTTCATTCAGGATGTATACATTGTACATGAAGTATAGGTTCAAATAAGGTGATAGAGCTAAACTATGGGGTGTCTGTGCAGGCAGCTCATATAAACAATGATATTGTTAATTGTTTTGCAAACTTAGAATAAACAGCATGTACAATGTGTACTTTCATTCAGGTTGTACACACTGTATGTTATAGGTTCAAGTAGTGAGATAAGCCTAAATCATGGGGTGTCTGTGCTGGCAGCTCATGCACAATATAACTTTCTTAACTGTATTGAAAGCTTAGTTTAAACAGTATATAAAAATGTGTACTATCATACAGGTGTAGGCATTGTCTAAAATGTAGGTTATTATGATAAGGGTATATTATGGGATGTCTGTACAGGCAGCTCATTAATATATAATGACTTTGTTAAATGTGTTATTTCATGTAGGCAGTACATACAGTATATACTGTCATTTAGGCTGTATATATTGTATACAAATATAGGCAAAATTAATCTGCTTGGCTCAGAGTCCTGACCATGCAGGCTAGGCTTCGAGTTAAGTGGATACTTTAGATCAACTTCAAGTCAGTTCTCCAGTTTATTGAAGTTAAGTATCTTCTTTCACATATAAGGTTACTAGGGTTGACTTAACATAAAGCCATGGGAAAGACATGGGAACTCGGACAACATGCAGTTGTCCTGAGATCATGTAAGTCAACAATGGTTCCTTAAATTATTAATTTTATAGTTTATCAGGCCAAATTCATGCTGAAGATAACTGTTCAAGGTAATTAAATAATTAAATCTGACCTATATGGTAAATTAGTATGAAAGGTACGACAAGTGTGTTAAATGTCACTTTGTTTAGAATTTATTTGTCAATTTAAGTTTATAGTTTAATGTTAGTCTGTCTCTGAGGTTAGTTTTATCAGTGTTGTCAGTCATGCAAATGAGAATGAGAAGTTCAAGCTTATCAGTTTAGTTGAGTTTATAGTCTAAGGATTTGTTGATGTTACCATGGCTTTTGAAATGATAATATTGTGGTTCTGCATTTCACTTAGTTTCACTAGTGAATCAATCAGTGTCATTTGGGAATATTTGGGGGTTACATTCTTGTTCAACAGTTTCTTGTAAATTTAATAAGCATTTAATAAGCATTATTTTGAATCTTACTTGGAATTGTGTGTCCATTCAGTTAATGTAAACTGTATATTTACAATAGTTTATGAAATTATTATGTTTTTTGGCTGAATCTTATTCAACTGAAATGACTGTATGATTTAAAAGGGGGTAATTTTGGTGAATAAATGTAATTATAGTTAAACTATGGTATTTCTGTTGATTGTTGTCTCTGAATACCCTACCTTATGAATATGAGGCACAGCCTCCCTATTAACTTAGGATGACCACTGGACCTGAGCATGTTGCAGAAATGATCTGACATGGGAAGTTTTGTGTCAACTGCTGTTGACTGGGGGCTCGAGCCGGAGGGCCACTTTGGGGTCAGTTTGACTAATTAGTGGTCTTGTTGAACCTGGTTGTAATTAAACAACAACCAAGCAGCCCCCCACAAAATGGTATTGGTCAGGCCAACACATCTGCCACAATAGTTAAACCTAAACTGTATAAAAGTCTGTTATAGTTGTATTTGGCATGTAATCATAGGCAGCCAGCTTTGGAGTAATGAATTTGAATCCCACATGTGGGGATGCTGAGGGCCTATCCCTGTATGATTCTGGCCATTGAATGGGACGTCAAAGACTATATTAACCTTTGTTGTGTTACAAACTTAATATATATTTATGGGAATAAAGTGCTTTAAAAACAAGACCACTGCTGCAGCAGTTATCTCTTGCCTTAGAATCAGTAATAATGGAGAACTAAAGGAGATATAAGGCCTTTGTAGTAGGATGGGAAGGTAGTTCCGGTATTTCAGTATCAAGAGCATTTTACTGAAATATCGTGATGAGATTTTACAATTGCCACTTCGCTTGTCAGCACATGTAATGGAAGGAAGAGTTAAAATATTAGAAACATGCCCGAAATCTGAAGGAAATTTTAAGGTTTTATCACCAATTTACATGCATTTGCAGTCTTTATGTAGTACATAATAGCGATTACATTGAGTAGAACTAGCATGTTTTGGTTACGTCAGTTTATAACCTCAATCTCACTTGTCAGCTCATATAATTGAAGGAAAACTTAAAATATTGGGAACAAACAAGAAATCTGAAGAAATTATAATCTTGTATCTTGCATTTTGTGCATTTGGGAAGGTTTATTGCTATGTTGTGAAGAGGAAACGTTCATGTTTGTTTAGGGTGTACTAAAACACGAAATTCCGGAATCGGTACAGTTTTTGCATTGGCGACCTACCAATGTACTTTATTTTATTCCATCCCATCCCTACTTTGTAGTAAGATAGCCCCACTTGACATTGAAGAAGGGGTCAAAGGAAAAAGTCAGCAGTCTCAGGCCTTTATTTCCTTTAAGTTGTTTCCACAGTTGGAACCCCTACTAGCAATGATAAGGGAGACAGATATAAGGCCTTTTTAATAGGATAATCCCATTTAACATGTGATAAGACAGCCATTTTGTTTCTGAAACTAGGACAAATTACTAACAGCTTAACTTTCCTAGCCATATCTATTTGGTGCATATTTGATGAACCTAGCTGCAATGTTTCAAGTTTTAGAGCATCTTAATGATTTTCAAATGATTGGATATGGCGGCCATTTTGTTTTTCAAAATAAGGCCAAAATTTTTCTCAGCCAAAACATTTGAAGGCCAGGACTTTTGATGGTCTGTCTTTATATTCTGAAGCCATAGTACCAATAATAAGGATTTAATTTAACCTTGAAGCATGGGTCAAAGGACAAATTCAACACCTGGAAAAGATTCCCAGGCCATGACTTCCTACAACTTGTTTCCACAGTCCAAACCTCTAAGAGCAATATAAGAAAACATAGAAAGCCTTTTTAATAGAATGACCCTGTTTGACATTAAACATGTGATATGGCAGCAATTTACCTGTTAGAACTAGGTCAAAATTACTATCAGGCTAGCTTTTCTAGCCATATATCCTTCGTGCAAATTTGATGAAGATAGCTGGAATATTTCGACATTTAGAACAACTTTATGATTTTAAAACAATTGGCTATGGCGACCATTTTGTTTTTTTTTAATGAGGGTAAAATTTTGCAGAGACAGGTTTTCACAACCATAAACATTCCCTGGAAATTTAATGAAGATATCTTTATAAATGAATGAGATATTAAGGTTTATCTTAAAACTGACAAACGGACACACGGACGGAGGCACAAACAGATGCACATATAAATGGAAAGCATTTACAATCTCTCGACCACAGCCTTTGCTTTTCATGGTCTGTCTTTATAATCTGAAGCCACAGAAAAAATAATAAGGGAGAAAAAAAGGACATTTTAGTGTGATGACCTCATTTAACCTTGAAGCAGGGGTAAAAGGTCAAATTCAACACATGGAAAAGACTCGCCATGACTTCCTACAAATTGTTTTCACATTCCAAACCTCTAGGAGCAATATTTGGGGAGATATAAGGCCTTTTTAATAGGATAACCCCGTTTGACATTAAACATGTGATATGGCAGCCATTTGGTTTTCTGAACTAGGTCAAAATTACTATCAGGCTAGCTTTTCTAGCCATATAGCTTTGGTGCAACTTTGATGACGCTAGCTGGAATATTTCAAGATTTAGAGCACCTTTACGATTTTCAAACAATTAGCTATGGTGGCCATTTTGTTTTTCAAAATGAGGCTAAAATTTTTCAGAGACAGGTTTTCATAGCCATAAACATTTCCTGCAAATTTGGTGAAGATATCTTCATAAATGAATGAGATATTATGCAAAAACAATGACAAACAGACGGACGGATGGATGGACGCAGGGACGTATGTACGGCAGGCATTTTATAATCTCCCGACCACGGCCTTCGGATGGATGCACTATGGATGTAGAATGGTTCTTTCCCAAAGCCTTGGAAAGAAACAAGAATAAAGTTGTATATAAATGCATCTATATTTTGATGGCCTATATTTTGATCTTTCAATGTTACTCATGTTACCCACATGCCATATTTAAAAGTTGTAAGTAAAATATTTTCTAAGTTATTACATACCGAAACAAATCTATGTGGCAGCGACAGCAGCATGATTGGGCTTTATGAATTATATTCTTGTTTCCATCATTATAATACTCAAAGATCCAATTACAATCATCGCCAAGAAACTGACACTACATATAACCAAGGTATGCACACCTCAGTTTGGTTATAGATAATCCCCTCACCCATCTATAGTATCCCTTCAAAAAAACTCTTTCATTTAATTGAAAAACCATTAACAACTTTCATTTAATGTATCCCTCTTTGCAAAATAAAATGTATATAGGAAACTACTCAGGATACAAACCAAAACCACTCTAGTTGAAGTATAATACTGTCTCACAGCCCTTTCTGTCAGAACTCAAGTTTTTAAATATATTATATATACTACATTTAGGACACTAGCACACTTTCAACACCACATGCTGTGATGGCTCAGTTACTTACCACACACTGCAAACACATTTTAAAGTCCCCAGCAAAAGTCAAAGGTTGTGATATCACTCATAAATTTAGCAACAAATTTAAAACATACAGTGGCTACCACATCAGTATCTCATCGTACTTTGAAATAACATGGACATGTTTCTTAATATTATATGTTTAAGGTTATATTTTTCATAAATTTAAGTTGTGTTTGATTCATCTGGTTAAAATAGTTTAAATAGTTAATCTCAAAATATATTTAGCCCTGATAGACAGTGAATGTCTTGAAAAAAATTCTAAATTTTATCAAATATCATGGGTTTCCAATGTCAAAAAGTGGGGAGCCAAAAGATATGATGGCCCCCGCGGCCACCCCTGCTTCCTACGTTACTGTAAGCTTATTACACATTGACTGTCTTAGTTCTATGCAAATGTAATACCCTGTTTACGAGTAGATTATATAAACTGAAACTTTATTATCTGAACTTTCACCTCACTATAAAGATACAGCTTGCAAATATTTTTTCTTTTATTTGGGCGTACAATAAAATGGCTAGGATAATAATATTTCTACAAATAATCAAATGATTTTGAGATTTTGAAATTACCGAAATAAAATTGTTGACACCAAATAACCTTAACATCTCAAGAATATATGTCCTGTCTTGCTTTTAGCAGATTTTCAGCTGTTGTGAAAGTGCTTTCTCGGATCGAGTAATACATAAAAGCCACAAGCCATACCGCCAAACCTCATCCACTAGCTTTACCAAAGGAAATACGCCATCTATAAATCTTTTATTAAATTTCTAATCACAACCCCTATTTGTCTGCATGATCACTTTTACACACAAGGTTTTCACAGACTGGGTCTCCATTAAGACTAAACATATCAAATAACCACAGTGGTTTTCTGTGTCATGTGATATTTTCCTCTATTCAACATATTCTAATGATCGCATATATTCTTTGTTCAACACATTTTGTGTCTGTCAAATACCATTTTACAATGGGAAACCTTGTTATCAAATAAAAACATCCGAATACTAGCAGAGGGGGTTTGTTTTATTTACTGAACTTTATTTTCAGCCATTTTAAAGTTGGAATGGGGGAAACTAGAATTATAGCAGACAAATTTGAGCCTCTGTTTGATGAATTCCATAAAGTATAATCCCATGCGCTCAGTTGAAATCTACCAAAAAAATTGAGAGAAAAGTTTTAACTTTGCGCCTGCAACCAGGCTAAGATTGGGCACAGATTATCATTTGGATCATAAACGTATATGTGGGTGATGTTGCAACACGCTATCTGATGATTAGTGTTTTTCTGTAACACATGTATAAGCTCTTATTTGCTTTTTCCAAAACACTTTAGGATACAGTAATACGGTCTAAAAGTGAAACATTGTAATGTATTGTAGGGTAACTACATCTGTTTTCAAGGTTTTTCCATCTGTTTTTGCTCAATCCAGGACAAGTATTCTGTTAGCCTAGAAATAGCGATTTTAAAACATGTTCTCCAAAAATCGTAGAATTTGTATTTTCCACGACTTTCATTAAAAGGGCAGTTTCCACTATGGTGATTTTATACTTGATTGGAATACAATCCCTTTTTTTCCTGTTTGGAATATCAGACTTTTCATTCAAATTAGTATTAAAGCCATCACAAGCTATAATCAGGACTTTTGTGTATGGACATTCCGGTAATTCCCGATTGAATGTGCTTGTGTTCGGCAAGTGATACTGTCACTTACTGATTAATTCAATGGGTTTGAATCTATTGTAGGAAACATTCGATCTTTATCCGATGTTGCATTCTGAACCTATCACAGATCAATGTTAAGCTTTCATTACCATTTTACAAGTCATTGTTTTGATCTTAAATTTAGATTTATTTGTTGTTTTATGTCGCATTCAACAGCCAGGGTCATATTGCGACGGGTAGTTTAGGGTGGAGGAAACCACCAGGCATCGGCAAGTAACTACCAACTTTCCAACATGAAGCGCCCGGCCCGAGATTCGAACCGGTGGCCACAGAGGTTGGAAGCAAGAACTCTAACCATTACACCACCGAGCCCCTGTTTTGATCTTAAAGCGACATTAAACCTATTGTAGCATTCATAAGCAATCTTTTCCATTTCAAGTCGATCCTTAAGGCATGTTAACCAATCAGATTGATAAAGAAACCATCACAAACCATCCAGAGATTCTTGAAGAAGAAATGTGAGGGACCTAACTGCACAGATGAATCATGATATTTTGTAATTTTTACCAAATGCGGAGGTATGTTGAAGATGGCGTACAGCAATAATGGAACAGTCTCATATGTAACATTGTATATAATATCATGCAAAACTAGTGTGTTTTACTGTCCTTTTATGCAAATTGTACAGTTTGGGCTAGAACACCCAAATGCATCAGTCATGATTGTTAAATGGATGAATAAATATTTTGAATCAAAATAACCGATCACAATATCACAGTCATGTGACAAATTGGTCCAGACAGTTGAACCTTGTACAACCTGCATGTCATAGCAGAATATAAGATGTTACAATGTTTCAAACCTCTGATACAACTTTGTATTGCTACAACAGAAGTAAACTTTAATACCAGTAGGAATTTGTCCATGTTACAGTGAACCCAGTAAACATTAGAAACGTTTTAAAATGGTTTAAATGTTTAAAAACGTTTTTAAAACCTAAGTAAACCCTATCTTTGGTTTTTTAAACGTTTCTAAGAAAACGTTTTTGCTGTAATGTTTAAAAAACGTTTTATAAACATTCTCTATAAAAATGTTTTTACTGAAAACGTTTATTAAACATTTATATAATAACTCAAAAAACTAGGTTTGACTGGAAATGTTTTTAAAACATTTATAAAACAGCTGAAGAAATTAAGGGTTTGCTGGAAATGGTTTTCAAACATTCATCATGAAATGTTTGATAAACAGTACACATAAAATGTATAAAAAACATTGCTTCTCAAATGTTTTAAGAACATTCTATAAAAAACGTTTTTTAAACCTATAATTTTAACCTTCACCTCCAAACATGTCAAAACAAAGATGGCGGTGAGCAATAATAGGGGATTTTAGAAGACTTTGTCAAAAATTGCCTCACATGCAATTCCTAAAAGTAACAATTGAATGGGGGCACAATTTCTAAGCCACTATCTTACAATTTTAGACATAAAAATAACATTTTCAATAGTGAGCAACCATACAAAGATATTGAATTTGACCTCTGACCCCATTATTATTCAGACATTATTATGTTCATTTATAACATTTTTCTAACATTTATTGTTAAACGTTTAATAAACGGTTTTCATAAAACATTTTAAAAACATTCCATTACAAATGGTTTTCATACCCATCATTTTTTAACCTTTGCCAAACGTTTCCTTTCAAACGTTTGCAAAACCTAAAAATGTTTACTGGGAATATATTAACAAACAACTCTCCTAAGCCAAGGCATGTGAATTGATGGTGATTCAGATCACAAAAAAAATTAATTTCATCTAAGTTGATCAATCTTCTGATTATTTGTCAGGAAGATCTAACTAGTATTATTTCCATAATTCTGCTAACAAACTAACAAATGATCATTAAAATAATACCTTCTTGGGGGAGACAACTAGGAAGTATTTGAAGGATGACAGGTTGATTCCTTCATATACACTAGGAAATTTAGAGTATGTATTTTTAGGAAATTGAAGACAAAAATAGACAATTGTATCCTGCACACCATCCTTGCAATATTTGTTACTTTTATCATGGAGAAAACCCGCACTTAATTCAAGCAGGAAATCTATGTGTGTAAATAAAGCAATTAATGGAAATTTCCAGGAATTCCTTGAAATTTAAATGTGGTTTTCTTTTCAATGAAAAAACGTCCAAACCAGAAGAAGAGTTCAATATATCTAATCTCCCTTCCCATTCCCAGCAGATTCAACTGCTTGGCCCCTGATCATGGCTGAAACCTCATCTTGGTAAAAACTGGAAAACAGAATACATGCTCCTTTCACATTCCTGTCGGTATGATCCGCAGGTAGAAGTTTTACTCAGTGGCAGAGTCACCACCCAGGTCACCCAATTTTGCCCAAGTTGTTCACACTACAGACGGTGTAAAATAGAATTTAAGTTTCTATAAATTTTCAGACTAGCTTTTAAATTATGAAGAAGTTAAGAAAGTTAACCAGAAAGTTATATCGATTCTTGATCTCTAGTAGACTTAATATGTTACCATTTATATATATGTTATGTCTCCAACATATATGTGTACTATGTTTAAACCAATCAGGGAAGAATCATTTGTCCGTACCAACATGAGCATTAAACCATAAGCTACTGGAAAAGATATATTGATTTGATTAAAGTTTTACATCACTGCACAGTTTCTTAATATACATGAACACTGTTTTCCAAAAATTATTTAAGCTTGATACTTCCAAGTTGCACCACTCTCCCCCCTAGATGAATAGCCTTTCAAGCCTTTAATATCATCATAGAACAATGTCAGTTTCTTGACAAGAGATGATGTGTTTCAGCCATTTTATTTTCAGTGATCTTTCAAAATTGTACACATTAATCGTTCTAGGTCCCCCTGATGTAGTCTTTCTTGCAGATTTGCTGTCTGTTAATTTTTTTCAGGCTTCCCATTCCAAATATAGTCAAAGAGTAATTTGTTGATAGCATTAAGTTGATAATAACATAAACAGCTGGATAAATTTTGACATAACAAGTGTCTTTCTTAATTACAGTTATTTTTTCCAGTTGGTGTTAAATAACGGTGTTGCCAGGATTTGATAGTTTGTATTGAATTTACCATTGCCTTTTCATAGTTCAGTGGTGACATTTTATTGAAATCAAGTGAAAATCATAGCGCTAGGAGGTTAAATTTAGATTCTCCCCAGTGCAGTTTTGAAACAACATTCAACTTTTCTTTACTCCATTTTTTACTGCCGATGCAAATTGGTTTTGTTTTTTCTGTATTTATTTTTAAGCCGGAAATACTGCCATATGTTTCAGGGACATTTAGTGTTGCCTGCAGTGAGTTTATATTTCCATTAAAAAATGGTGGTGTCGTCTGCAAATTGTACAAGCATATAATTATTCTTCCCAATGTTAATGCCTTTGTTTACTTATTTGGGGTTTTACATCATTTTCGACCCTGGACAGTTCATGTCACGACCGGTAGTTGGAAGGGCAGAGGAAACCAGTACATACAGTTCGTCAGGGTTCTGTACCGTAAACTGCCTACCAACGGCAACTGCCAAGCTTTCCCACTTGAGGGTGTGCCAGGAAGTTCTATTTATATATCTGGGTTTTAATTGTATATTGTCAGATGGAGAGTTTGAAAATAGGTGAGTTGTTGCATTGTCTTTAATTAAGTATATTCTGGGTCCTCTTTTATTTAACAATAGCAAGAAAAAAAATTATAACAAAGTTTTTACAACATGGTGGAGCTAAATGTTTAAGAATACTCTTGTAGCAGGATTTTGACAGAAGGGTGCCCCTTCTGTATCTGCTACATGATGTTTCTTCTCTCATGTTTCACCTCCTTCTTCTGCTTGTACTAATGCTTGCACAAATATCATCAGTTTGACCAGTGAGGTTTTGACATCAGTTCAACCTTAAGGTCAGAGGTCATGTATTGTGAGCCCAAGGTAAGGTAATATCGCATCAGGTTTGATGAGAGTAACAGTACGAAATACCAGACCTGAGGCCGTAGCATTGGAGGTCAAATGCTTCCTATCAAGGTCACTGCTCAGAACCCCATTTGTCAAGTTGAAGGTCATACCAAGGTCAGATTTCAGATCTCAGTGTATGTTATCAGGTGATGTTTAACACTCAATGAGAGACGTTGGGAAATTTTTATTTACATGTTAGTAATATACATTAGTTAGACTTAAAGCATTTAAAATTTCATAAGAAGTTTTAAAAGCCCCAAGCCCAACTAAAAGGAGTGTGAGAGAATGCGGGCAAAGGTGGATGGGATAATTGAAGGGGCCTGGGAAGCATTCTGAAGATATCTCCAGACTGCAGAGCTTCTCCAGAGCCCATGGGCCATGATGTTCTGAAGATCAACATTATTGTCAAACGCCAAGGTGGCACCTGATCTCCTAAAAGTGTGAAAGCCCCTGCCCTGAGTTGGAATATTCTTATGGACTAAAACTCGCTTGAGAGCATCCCTGATGTGGGTGTCGATAACCTGTGTAAAGGGGGGGAAGTTATTGGCAAAACGTGGGTCAATCACCATTAATTGACCCACGTCCCTTGGGGACAATTTTCTGGAGGCCAAAAGGGCCCTAAGGGCCTTAACTGGGCACAGAAAGTGATTGTCAATTTTTGGGAGTTGGATGACATGATGGGCCCGATGATCTTGGAGGGTCTTGGTCCATTTGATAATGAGATGGACCCCAGGGGGGGCGAATATGATATCCTGCCTAAGGGGGTGGATGTTTGGGTCAAATTTTCTTAAACTATGGGGAGCTATATTTGACATGCGCAAAAACCCATAGAAGGCAGTGAGGAAAATGGCCCGGTATAAACAAGGGTCATGCAGTATGTCACATGCTAAGGAAATCCTATATAAGGTTGGGACATCAAAGATGGGCCTAGGGGTGGGCCTGAAACTGGAATTAATGGTGATTGACCGGAGATACCTGTGAATGGCTACATGAGAGACGGCTTCACAAGGAATTTTGTAAAGTTTGGCCTTTGAATGAATGGAGGAGAGATAATTTTTGATGACCTTGGGAGAAAGGCCATTTTCCTGCAAAAACTGTAAAAAGGCAAGAAGGTTGCCCAATGAAACTTCTAAGGGGAGGGACATAAAAATGAGGAAAGCAAGGAATGTCTTAAAATGGGTTGAGTGGGCCATGGCTGTGGAAGGTCTATGTGCTGTCTCAATGTGTTCCCAAGCTGCTTGCAGAAGTGGAGCTGATGCTGAGTTCAGTCCTGAAATTATACATGAAGATCCAGATTAAGGAATTGCTCTGGAATTTGCCTCCAACAAAAGTTATTTCTTAGGTACTGTACTAGTTGAGGATTTATAGGCTTATCAGAGTAAATTCGAGATAACGCATCAGCATAGATATTCTTTTTGCCCATGATGTGTTCAATCTGTAGAGCAATGTCATAGGTGGCTGCAAGCAACCATATATTACGGCTGCAGGCTCCTAAAAATGCATCTCTAGTCTTACCGATCTTAACCACTTGCACGACAGCCCAGTTGTCGCAGAAGAATTTCACAGTGGAATGGGCCCATTCTGGTGCCCAAAGCCTCAATGCAACGACTATGTTTAGCATCTCCAAGTGTACTATTTTTAATTTTTGGCCCACAATGGGGGAAACAGGGGTTGCATAGACCTCTGTGCCCCACATGCCACCTAGGCCTGTAAGTGAAGCATCTACATGGAGGGATCTATGATTCATAATCTTAGTTTTCTTTATGTAAGTTATGCCATTGAAGCGGGGCAGGAAGGTAATGAACCAGGTCAGATCTTTGTGAAATTCTTCAGTGAGGGGAATTCGGGCCACCTTATAATTTTCTCTGAAGAGGGCCAGCATGCGATTTGTGAACATTCTGGAAGGTTCAACACATTTGTGAATGTACAGGAGTTTCCCCAAGAGTGATTGAAAAGCCCTTTTCGAAAGGAATTGCTTGTGTCTAACCTGAATACATTCTCTGTGAATTGTCTCGAGTTTCTGAGGGTCAATGCTTAAGGTGTTGGCTAAGGTGTCAATTACAATACCCAAACAGTTCATTATTTTGGTAGGTGGAGTTTTCTTATCAGAGTTCATGGGTAAGCCAAGTTCTTCCAATAATTGGGACAAGTAAGTAAAAGCTTTGTCAGCTTGAGCCTCTGATGTGACTATAATGTAGTCATCAATATAGGGAAACATCTTATGGTCTTGCTGCTCCATAAAGAACGCAATTGCGTCAGATAAAAGCTGATAGGCCGCAGAGCCGTGCGTCCACCTGAACGCGACCGCAGAATCTAAATATGTGCTGCCTTGCCACTCTATTCCGAAGTTCAATGCGTCTGCAGGGTCAACCCTAAGATTGCGGAAGGCTCGGGCCACGTCAATCTTGGCTAGGGACACGTCTCGCCCGCGTTAATCTCTTCGACTATATCGTCCATAGAAGGAAATCTAAGCATGAATGCATAGCCATCAAACCTATCTTTGAATACATAGTCATTGACTGAGGCCCCTTGGGGGTAGGACAAGTCTAAGATGACCCTACGTTTATTGAGGTCTTTAGGGCGGGTCATTAAGGGGGAACAGTGGATTTTTAAGTCCATAGGGGGGGTAAAGGGGCCCCAAATGGCCCCAAGTTCAATTTCTTTACCCAAGTATTGGTCAATCGCATTAGGAAACTGTCTGGCCGAGAAGTGATTAGTGATACTGCTGTTACCTAACCTAGCCCCCTTATTGATGGATAAGGGGAAGCCAAACTTGAGATATTGAAAAAGACGCCTATCTGGATAAGAAGCAAGCCTGCTTTCCTAAGCCTCGAGGTTCAGGCCAGATTTAATTGGTATTCGAGCTTGTTTATAGTTGGGTTGACCCGACTTCAAAACAACCCTAGCAATATCAAGATACTGGTCGACGCTAGCAATGGTTTTGACTTCCCTGTCAGGGCCTATGAACTCGAATTGAGTTGATTGGAGGACCAAATGGCCTCTATTTTTACTTGCAAAGTTATAATCTTTTACATTAGGGTCACGACGCCTATGACATGAGACGACGCTTTGTGATGGGACGACGGTATCAACGCAACCTGTAACAACAAGCCCACTGGCCAAGCTGTGACCAGATACATTTAAGTTAACTTCCTGCAAGCTCTGTGACTCATGTCTGTTAATTACTTTTCCATCATTCTGTATTGTAATCAACGTGTCAATTACTTGTTCCATATATTGTACATATGACAAATTATAATAAGCTTGCATTTGACAGTCTTTTAGATAGTTATTGTACACTTGTTTACTGTACTTTTGATCTTGACTATCCAATAACATGTGGTCAAATACCATAGGAATGTTTACAACATCCAATTCAATAAAAGTAGTATAAACTACTTGCAAGTACCCACTTGGGTTTTCAATACATTTACAGAAGCACACACTATAATCAATCATATTATGGTACATAAAATAAAAATCCCCCGTATTACCTTTATTAACCCCATGAATAAATATCAACGTGACAACAAGATTGTTCATTATGTCATTATATTGCCAGTTCATAAAGTCAACCTTGCAAAACCGCTTGTTCATGGGTTCACTCCAATTACATAATGAATCATGACTGGAGTTAGCCTTAGACACGTTTCCCCATTGCCATTCACAGAATGTTCGACATTTAAACACTTATCACTCTCAACCTGTAGTTTTGTGTCACTTTTATTTACACACAGTGAATAATTTTGAAATTTTGGATGGTACTCGTCCATAGCCTCAAAGTTATCAGAACTGTTAATGTTAACTACTGGGGAATACACTCCTGTACTGCCCCCATCCTCTGGTTGGCCCTTGTCATACAGTGGTCGACCAAATCCCTAATTGTTGTTGTTACTATTTTGTCTGTTTGATCCTTTGGTTTTACTGTTACATCTCACCTCTGGGTGGCCTGCTGACTTCCCTTGCCTGTGGCAGAAGCCACAAAAGTGTAGATATTGCCCATGGTGGCTCTCATGAGTGCATTTACCGTCATTGAAGTATTTACATACCCTCATCGATTGCTGTGGTTGAGATGCTTGGGAACTGGCCATCGCGATTTGGGATGAACTGAGCCTGTTAATGGCCCACTGAGTGGTATCGCCCCACCCCAAGTGGCCCTCCTCGACACTGTGCATGGACGAGGCCCAGGCACTTCTGACAGCCCCCCATGGCAGGGAGGTGGCGTCCTTCATCGACTGGATAACTTGCAACAATGCTTGTTTGGCCAGATTTGGATCTGAGATGTGATATACGTTAGTGAGCTGTCCTGTCACCCACTGTGCCATGGTCAGTTCATCATACAAGATGCGTTTCTTACCTGAGTTGCCATTGTACCCTTCATTTGGCCATCTAAGGTGTGGTGGGGTGTTAATGGTTTCCACAGAGTTATATCTACCAGATCTTTTAATGTTCTTACCTTGGAATGAGTCCAATCTGGCTTGTGACTCATAAGAGGCGAGCACGTCGTTCACTGCGTCAGCCACACTCGGGATCCGACGCAATGTGTCAACCGTTGGTAGGACAGCATTTCGCCTCTCATTCTGTGAGTGTGCAAAACGAATGCGACTGACGGGTGCCGAGTCAGTTTGCTGGTGCTGTAACCCCTGAGCATCTACGCTTGCCAGAAAAGACGGGGCCTGAGTAGCCTGGCTGCCGACATGGTTTGCTCGCCTGGGAGATAACTGTTGTTCTACCGTCAGTTCGTGAGAATTGGACCTCTGGTTAACTGGCGTTGATGTAAATGACCTCTGCTCCACCCTTTCAAGGCGTTGGGCCAGTGTCTTATTGGATTCATGCAATTTCTGGAGCATGTCAAATATAGCGTCGTTTGTTGACGCATTCGAGGAAGGGCCAGGCATTTGTGATGTTGACGGCTGTGTACTCACGTTTGCAAGCGGTTGCAGATATGAACCTTCCAAGTCTACTGTCTTGGCCTTCCTCGAATTTCTAGGAGAGGTTCGAGCCCTTGCAGATGCTGTAACCTTCTTTCTCTTAACAGCTGGTGGTTTCTTAGCACTTGGCATGTTGACGGTTAATCACTATCAATGTTAAAATCTATTACACTTCATAAAATCACTTATGTTACATATGCCAGAAAATATTTTTCTTGTCTGAATCCAATGGCGCCCAAAATCAAAGTGACCCAACATTTGAAAAGGGGGGCAGTGGTCCATGACCAGGTCTGTGATTGGTTAGCTAGAGGTCGTAAGTCAAGTGTGACCACTGCAAATGCCTAAATAATTAAGGTACCTCTAACAAACTGCCAGGGCAGGCCCCTTACTTGGCCGTGCCCCCAAACTTTTTACTGCTACTTCTAATACTGCTTCTTGTTATTGAATTTTGATTGCATGTGCTGTTTCTGTTATATTAAGTATTGGAATGCCAAAGACCCACAGCCATTTCAACTTTTGGAATGTAAGATTAAGCAGTGGTCACATGACCTAGGTTCTATACAAATTTGCAGATTTTACTCATCTTTTTACTTTCCTACTTGATTTCCTTATTAGGTATGTCATGTGACCTAAATTCTATGGAATCGGTTTCCTGTGAACCATGGTCTGTATTGTATCAAAATAAACACTACATATTTTAATGATCATGTAACTTCACTGGAATGCTGTATTGAAACCAATACGGACAATACGGAAAATTTGAGATAGGTTGAAAGACAGTAATGCACAAAAAATTCCTAAAAATAACACACACACATACACTGATCAGAGTATGCATGTTTGTATGGTACAACACCAGTTCTTTCATGTACACACATAGTAATATTTATCTACTTTTTGCTATGTATCTTGATTTATATAACTCACACATGTTCTTTTGAGCCTTTTTAAATATCAACATAACTGAAACAATACCATTAATTGTGCAATTAACAATAATTTCCAAAATCAATGAATTAAGCTGTTTTCCTTCCCAATACAGATTATGACGGGTAGATTTTATGGGCAGAGGGAAACAGTACACACAGTTAGTGAAGGTTCTATACTGTAAACTGCTGACCATCAGTAAGAAACTACCAATTTTCTCACATGAGGTCCGAGTTCAGAGAGTGGTATGCGAGTGTGTTACCCACGATAAGTCTAAATTAACAGTCATAAATTAAGTGATTTCTCAGTTTCATGATACACATTTAGGAAATTTTAATGTTTCTTAGAAGTTTAAATTATTTTAATATCCATCAACAGCCTTAATTTTGCCTATATACACTTGCATATCTGTACCATGGATAGCAACTTCCGGTTTTTCACTAATATCTCGGAAACTGTTATAACATACGAATATGTGTGAAATGTGTTTAGAAGATCTTTTTAAAGGGCTTCTTCTCCTGCTCCTTGCACCAAAATGGCTGAAAGATCACAAGCTTGTTTATTTATTTCTTTATTTGGGTTTTTGCTGTTTGAACCTCAGACCTCAAAGGTGGGAGGCGAGTGTGTTCCCACTGGGTCACTGTGGTCCCTAAATAGCAAGTTAAACCTTTATGTTCTCTTACATTCAATTGGACATGTATGTTTTTAAATATATGCCTCTTTTTTGCATTTTGTCTTCAAATTAGCTTAATTTTAATCATAAATCGTTAAAATGTCATTAGACATATAAAGGAAAATATATATCACCGATGGATTTTTACAATATAATACTTTTGCTCTGTACTCTACTAATAATGTCTTCTTCATTTGTGATATATATATATTTTTTCACTATATATGACATTCAGGAAGTTTTCCTACAGATTTGTTTTTATTGGTGATGGGACTGCACTTTTGTTTATTCAAAATGAATCCGGTGCAATTAATATGCAGAAAAACAGTATTTACTGTAACTTTGGACAATTTGGCCTGAAGGGGGAACTATTCAGAAAAAAGAAAATGAAGGAACATATAATTTACCAATGAATCTTCGGTTTCCAAAAACACAAAGCAGATTTTTTGCCCTTAGTGCGATAAAATGCAGTTTTGTTTGTATATCTATATTTCCGAAATCCAAGGCTATAATTTTTAAGACTCTTCATTGGTGGTTATATATAGTTTATATAAATACTGTGGCAGCTATACTGGTGACAAAAGTTCTTACGTCTTTGTGGCAAGAGGTCTCAGAGAGGATATTCAGTTTAGTTAATGTTTAAGCTTGTAGAACTATTTGTGGGATATCTGTTGTTTGTTTGTAACAGAACAGAAGGGCAATAGTTGGCAGGTTTGTGTTGTTACAAAATGTGTACATAGAAAGGATATACTAATTCTGGACGATTGGTAAGACTTTTGCACCAGTGATTTGTAAATAAATATATATTAAGTTATAGTACTGGGCGGATTTCATGAAAGGTGTCAGACTTAGACCAGTCTCAGGCTGAGCCACTAACTCAAATCTGAGCCTTTTGGATAAGCTAAATCTTTGTCTCAAACGGTTATCACAGAAGGGGCCTCATTTGAGACCAAACTTATGAAATAAACACAGTGGTTTTCTGTGTCATGTGACCCTTTTTTGTAGTCAAAATATTCTATTGATAACATATATGCTCCTTGTTTGGCACATAATATCTCTGGTCTAATGCTATTATGAAATGGAAAACCTTGTAAACATGTTAAAACACCCAAAGTCTACTTCAATAGGTTGTTTTATATGCATGTGCCTTATTTTCAGCGATTCCAAAACTTGAATTAGAGTATTATGGCAGCCAAGCAACATGCCAAAGAAAAGTGTTCCAAAAAATTTTACACAGAAATCTCAAGTTTGAGCCTGAAATCCAGGCTAAGGCCTTTCATGAAATTCGCCACAGGTTTGGCACTGAGCAATTTTCAGAGAATTCAAGTTATTAATGCAAATTGTTTTTACTTAAGCTTCTCTTACACCACATTATACTGTATCTATACCTAAATGTGCTGCGAATATTGTTGAAAAATACCAGGATAGCCGGGTAGTGAGGTATGTTATGACCTATTTTTTGTGTGTTGGTGAAGAAGTGATGGTATCAGGCCATAACACACACTTTCGTGTAATAAATGGTCATCCTTGAGCCTCTATCTTCCAGTTGGGGGAATGTCAGTTACTGGTGAGTTGGGGCTGTACCTGTGCAGTCGGATTGGTTAAATAACGCTTTGAGTCCTGTAGTATATGGAGATATTGCGTTGAGTATAAATACACAATACAATACAATACTCCACTACACAATAGTTTCACCTGTAAATTTATGTCAAAACAGGTGAAAAACTGAACCAACAGGGGTCCGGTTTTACGAAGCCTCCTTAAGGTAAAGGGGATCTTAAATTTAAGTATTTCCTTGAATTTCTCTCAGTTTCACAAACCCTCCATCCTCGAAGGAGACATTGAAAACTCCCTCAAATTTTAAGGACTCTAAGGACTTACCTTAAATTTAAGGAAGTGTCCTTCAGGGAATGTTTAATACATGTAGGTTTAATGAACATTTGCTCCCTCCTTAAGTTTCAAGGGAGCCCTTTGAGAAGGAGAGTTAAAGGAGACTTTGTGGAACGGAATTTTAAGTTGGACTTCCTAAAAGAAAAAGAAATACCTTCCTTTATTAAAGGAGGTCCTTTCCAAACGAGACTTCATAATACCGACCTCAGCTTTCGGATGAATAATTAGCTGTAAAATGAATAAAAAAATTTAAAAAACACGGCACAAATTAAATGACAGATTCGGTTGAACATACGGAAAAGTTGCAGTATCAATCGGCCACAATACTATGATAAACCAGAGTGAGTTTGTTATATCCTTGTTCATGATTTTGCAAGCCTTATCTTCCTCATTCCAAATGTTATTTATTGATGGTAATATTTTGTTAAATAAGGACTATGTCATTGTTACTGGCGTCAAATCTCTTGTGTATTTTATTTCAGAAGGTCTAATTGGTTTAAATCGATATTTAACTTTAGTGGGCTGTTTATGGAATATATCTGTTGTTTGGGTGTAATAGGATAGAAAAGGAATCGCTTACAGGTTTGTGTTGTTATAAAATGTGTATCTTGAGGATGTATTGAAGATATTCTGTGTGGATTGGTGAATCTTTTTTCTAGTGAGTTGTATTAAATTATAGTACTGGTTTGGTAGTTTGTATTTCTAACAGATTGCAAGTTATTAGCAGATATTTTTTTAGATCAGATCTTTTTACTTACTGATGGACAAATGGCTTTTAGTCATTCATTTTATATCCAGGGAGAACTCTATATAGTTGGTAAACAGTTTTGCGAAAAATTGTTATTTATGCTTTTGCATGAAATGATAGTTGATATAGTTTCTTATTTCTACAGAAATAATTTAACGATGTTTTTCGCATATCGTGATAGTAGGATATTACTTGCAATTTATCAAAGCAGTATCATTTCCATGATTATTTGTTACTTAGAAATCTTTTGTATGTTGGTCAATCGGGTTGTATATTTGCATATTTGTTTGTCTGTTAGCGTGTTCTAAGTCACACTTTTGGAGCTAGGATTCGCATTTTGTTTTTCAAATGACATAGTCTTTGGTCAGAATAGAGGCACCATCAAATTTCCACAAAATGAAAGGCATTGTAAATATGGCTATAACTATTTTAGCTACATAGCGTCTGCATTCACAAATATGTGTAGAGATTTCAAAGTCTGTAACTCAGACGAGTGGACTTTCTGTTTTTGTTTGTTGGCTGGATTACACAGGTACCACTGGCTGGATCTTCCTGAAAAAAAAAATCAGAATATTTGTCTTGGTCCAATCTATGTCCTATTAACAGATTGGAACGTTTGATTTATAGAATATCATTACACAAGCAAGATCATTTTATAACAAGACCACCCGGAGAGCAAAGCTTTGGTCAAGTCACGCAGTAATTAGTTATATGGGAAGATGCAGGTTTTTCTTTGTATCCAGACAGTGAATAGTCTTTCCTCAAGTAATTTTGTCTTAGGTATTATATGAGGACTGAATGACTTTTTGGCCAGAATGTGGGGCTGACAAAATTTGTATTTCATCCCTCAGTAATTTCCCCACCCATCATGAGTCCATGTATGTCAGATTTGGTGGAATAAGAAATGTAAAGACTTGGAGTGAGTTTATCTATGAACAAACAACACTTCAAGCCAGGTCATCGCAGATGTAAACACTAGTATGCTAATGTATAGGGGGTATCGTCTGGGATGTATGCATTAATTTAAATTTCTGAAAAAAAATCTGAATTACTGGCATTTACAAGTTTATTTAGTTCTGGTAACAATGTGGGTTTTGTTGTTGGACAATCTTGATATAAAGTTGCAATGCAGGCATGTTGTTTAAAATGATATTTTACATTTGAATGCGTTTGTCAAATGCGTTAGGGGCCATTTTTTCCTATTATGAAAGTTGAGAGTTACTCTTGAGTTGTTGTTGTATCTCCAGTGGATTAGAGTTTAACAAATGTCTCCTGTACATTATATCCGCCATGAGATGGCAATATTTTTACTGATGTATCATTTGAATTAGCCTGCAACAAGTCTCTATGTCTTCTGCATGTCTAATGTGAACTCTTCTGTGCTGTTAATTTATATGCAAGTAGTAATGATGGAGTGTATGAAAAATATAGCAGAAAAAAAGAGAATTATGTGCTTAAAACTTATTGAGAAAATTGATCTGCATTTTAAGATAAGTTAATGATGAAGTTGACAGTCACCTAATATAAAAAAAATAGTTCCTCTCAGAGATATAGTCTGTTTGAAGAGGATGTGTTTACTCTTTTTTACAGTGTAGAAATAAGTTAATATGAAGTAATTTATGCCAAATTATTTTGTTTGCTAACTGCAAAACAACCATGCTTTGTAATTATCACTGTTTGTTTTATGTGATAAAGTATAGGAATTGAAACTTGACAAAAATGTGCTATGTATGTATTTGCATGTGGGTCTATCAGATGCTTGTATCTTGTAACTTTTTAATAAAATAGATCTATAGGGGTGAGTGATCATAATAAACTTACAATTCACGTATAAATTTTAGCATATCGAACCTTAACATGTTATAATGCACACACATCTACTGCTCATGTACATACATTTGCATATAATTATTTGATTGCCAAAACGTAATGCTAAACATCTCTCTTACTTTTAGGCTAAAGATTGCTTTTAGCGAATTGTGCATTTATTTATTTATTTGGGGTTTTAGTTCGCTTTCAACACTGTACTGGTCATATCATGATGGGTAGTTGAAAGGACAGAGGAAACCAGTACATACAGTTCGCTAGGGTTGTGTACTGTAAACTGCCGAACAACAGCAAGCAATTACCAGCTTTCCCACTTAAGGCTGTCGCGGGGATCGAACCCTGGCCTCAGAGGTGGGAGGCGAGAGTGTTACCACTCTGCCACTGTGGCCCAAAGCAAATTGTGGAAGTAGTATTTACAGATTAGTCAATAGGGTATTTCTATAGCAACCATAAGTAACAGAGATCACTTATTCCATTGTCTGAGTTTACTGTTGCCACACATTAGATACTTCAACCTGATTACTGTATCTTTGTGTTAATACATAAGCTTTTTTTCCACTTGGAATAAATCATTAACAATGCAATTCATTTCAAATCCTAACTTTCTTATTTGTCAGCCAGCTTAGATTATCTGTACCTATATCTTTAACACAAACAGACAAGGGGTACCAAAATACATCTTTAATAACTTAAATATGCCAATACAGTTAGCCAACAATAACATGTAGTCGGTTGGAGCCCCAAACAGGCTATCATGACAGAATAAAATAAGATAATGTTATTCTATCTAGATCTATACTGAGGCAGTTGCAGATTCAACAAGATTAAGGTTCACGATTAAGCCAGTCGTTAGGAGTCGCGAATAATATCAAACATGTTTGATATTGCTCATGACAGCTAACGACTACACAAGACGGTCTGCGACTTACCCAAGATTCACTCACGACTCCCCATTTTCCTTAATCGTGGACCTTAATCGCTTGATGGAACGAGGGCATTACCAAATCAGGCCCCATGATATCCGAATTCAAATTGGTGTACCCTAAAATATAAGTGTGCTCACAAAGACAGTATGAAAAATGAGAAAAAAACACAAAAATAATGTGTTAGTGAACACAAACAAAATCTTTGACCTAACATGTAATCTAATAAAAAATTAACCGCATTTAATCTCCATCAAAGCAATCACATTATATATTGTTATCTGTACTTTTGCTAATTATCACTTAAGATGTAAACTAACATAAATAAGAGTATAAACAAGTGTCTAAATTACATAGCTTAAAGAGCTCAATTACAGCATCCAGGGGCAGGTTTCATAAAAGGTCTTGGCCTGGTCTGAAGCTCAAACTTGAGAAATTTGTCTCAAATTCTTGAATGATTTTACTTGAGCCTATGGGCACAGACTATATGAATTTCACAAAAGGTCTCAGTCTCAACTTTGTCTGATTACTGGCTCAAATGCTGAGACTGGTAGGTAGTGGGCTTAAGTTTTGTAAACAGAGGCTCAAAAATGGCCATCATAATTCTTTTCCACTTCAAAATTTTAAACGTCAGGGGTCGATTTCACAAAAGGACTTAGCCCAGACTTAGACTTAAATTGAAGACTTTTGTCTTAAAATGAGGCTAAGTCTGTGGTCTCAGACTTGAAGGATTTCACAAAGCTGCTAAGTCTAGGCTTTGGCTAAGTCTACCCAAGAGTGGGCTTAGCTTTTATAAACAAAGGCTTAAAAATGGCCGCCGTATATTTTTCTCACTTCATAATTTGAAATGCTTCAAAATAAAGAATAAATGTATAGAACACCTCCCTAAATTAATCTTTGGACATGTCTGTATGATTAAAATGTTTCTCATTTAAAAATACAGGGGTCGATTTCACAAAAGGACTTAGCCCAGACTTAGACTTAAATTGAAGACTTTTGTCTTAAAAAGAGGCTAAGTCTGTGATCTTAGACTTGGATAATTTCACCAAGCTGCTAAGTCTAGGCTTTAGCTAAGTCTACCCAAGAGTGGGCTTAACTTTTGTAAACAAAGGCTTAAGTATGGCTGCCATATATTTTTCTCACTTCAAAATTTGAAATGCTTTAAAATAAAGAATAAATATATAGAACACCTCCCTAAGTTATTCTTTGGACATGTCTGTGTGATTATAAGGTTTCCCATTTAAAAATACAGCATGTTTTCAAAGATAAAATGAGGTAAACAAGGTATATATGTTACCACTAAAATATTTTAAGTAGAAATAAAGGGTCACATGACATAGAAAACCACTGTGGTTATATGACAAGCTTGGGCTTTGCTAAGTCACCCTTTGTGAAATCTATTTAAATCCAGGACTTGGCAAAGACAAAAGACTCAGATTTAAGTGCCTGACTTAGCCCAAGTCTGAGACCCTTTGTGAAACCAGCCCCTGCATTTTTTCAAAGATAAAATGAGCTAAACAAGGGATACATGTTACTGCTAAAATATTTTGAGTAGAAATAAAGGGTCACATGACATAGAAAACCACTGTGGGTATATGACAAGCTTGGTCTTCACTAAGTCACCCTTTGTGAAATCTAATTAAGTCCAGGACTTGGCAAAGACAAAAGACTCAGATTTAAGTCCCTGACTTAGCCTAAGTTTGAGATCCTTTGTGAAACCGGCCCCTGAAAATAAGGTACAAATGTATGAAACAGATTCCTGACGTAGTCTTTGGGTGTTTCTTCATGTTAAACAGGTTTTCCATTGCAAAATAGCATTTGACCAGAGATATTGTGTATCAAACAGGGATCATATATGATGGTAGAATATATTCACTATAGAATATTTTGACAATGAAAAAGGGTCAAATGACACACAAAACCACTGTGGTTATTTGATAAGCTTGGTCTCAACTGAGATCCCTTCTGTGGAAACTGTTTGAGACAAAGACTTAGCTGAGAGACTTTTCATGAAATCCACCCCAGATGATTTTGATATTTGACAAATAATATCACACTTTTCCGACTGTTGACTTTGTTAAATATACAAAACATGATTATAAGGAAGTATTCACTATCATTTGCATATCATGGAAACCGGGCTAAGGATTGCTAACCTGATACAGCCTTACCCAATGCATTGTGCATAGATAAAACACTCCAGAGGCTGTCATCCGATGAAAATTAAGCACAATGAAAGTATTCTTATTGCATTCTTATTGTCTGCTTTTATTGTTTTTAACTGGGGGGATTTGAAGGGGCAAAGTATTAAGCTGGCAAAAGTGCCGAGTGCTCATTTGACAATGGGTCAATTTGTCTAGCTTTCGGTTTAATGCCATACATCTCATATATTATTAGATTTTCAAAGGTTGGTACATGAAAATGTATTGTTCATGTCAAGTCAGTTGAATCTTTTAGTGGATTCACATTTGATCTTGGCCCCCTTCTTAGAGCCCTGTTATGGTACTTGATACTTATAATGCCTAATTGTCCTTAATAATGTATATTACTTTTTTGTGATGTGAAAATTGGCTTGTATTAAACCATGGATGTTTCAGAGGGGTCACATTTGACCTTGGATCAAACTTTCTAGGCCTAATGTGGACCTTCATGCTTCATGTTGAGGTATTGGTTTCACCCATGGTGTCCTGATGGGTGGGTGGATGGCGGGATAAAGTTTGTCCAGGCTTGTCTCAGAAACTGTAAGGTGTAGGAAGTTGATACTTGGTAGGGACATTGGTTAGGGAATGTAGGTGTGCAACGTCTTGGTCTGACCTTGATTTGACCTTTGACCTTGCTGTAGTGACCTTGACCTTTAAAATATTTTCTGGGCTATATCTCGGAAACTGTAAGGTGTAGGAAGTTGATACTTGGTAGGGACATTGGCTAGGGGGAGTAGGTGTGCAAGGTGACCATGATTTGACCTTGCCATGATGTCCTTGACCTATAAAAGCTTGTCCGGGATACATCTTTGAAAGCGTGAGGTGTAGGAAGTTGATACTTACTCGGCACATTGATTAGGGGGTGTAGGTTTGCAATGTAGTGGTGTGGCCTTGATTTGACCTTTGACCCTGCTGTAGTGATGTTGACCTATAAAATCTGGTCCTGGCTAAATCTCGGAAACCTACAGCAGGTGTAGGTGTAGGAAGTTGATGTTGGTAGGGTCATTGGTTAGGGGTTGTAGGTGTGCAGCATCATGGTTTGATCTTGATTTGACATTTAACCTTGTCGTAGTTACCTTTGTTACACCTTTGGGTCTGTCTTTTGATGCAGATTAAGCACTGTTAAAGTCATATTAGAATTCATTAAGAATTTTTCTTTTACAACTTCCTATTGTGACAGATGGAATTTCATCAAGTGAGTCACAGATTTTGCCCCAACACCACACATAAGCATTTACTGAATGTATTGTCACTTTTGTATGCATGGTAATATTCAAAACATCTAAATCATAATTCGGCCAGGCCAGATGTATATAAAGTACATGCATTATCTTTCTCTTAGATATTATCTTCTCAATTTGAACATTGTTTGGACCTTTATATAACTGACAGTGCTCTGAAAGTATCCTGAACTTTGTACTTATACAGTACTTCTATATCTCATGGTGTTAAAAATATTTCCCTAGTCTGTGGGGTACGGATATCTCTGATGCTATTTTAATGTTCTGTGCCTCCTTAGTCATTTGTCCTAGAGCTAAGTTTATTTATCAAGTTGTTAAATCAATAAATTGAGATACCCAAGTCGATTTATTGAGCTAAATACAAAAGAGAAACACAATGTTTTACATGTTGGCCCTTCTGCTCTTCCCTACAAAGCCTGAATATTTGTCAGAAATCTTCACTATTGTATGATCTAAGAAGCCAATGAAAATAAAGTTATTCCAGGGAAGCTTAGGGGCCGGATTCACCAAAGGTCTCCAGTCTTGGCCAAATCTCAAGAGATTTTAGTCTCAGATGAGATTCTGCTCAAGTTGAGATTCCAAAAAGGAATCTTAGCTGAGACCAAAACCTCAGATATGTTTTGAGTCTAGACCAATCAAAATTGATGTAACATTCTGTTGAGATCAGTGTAAAACATACACATTTATATTTACAGCTGTACCACATGTGCTCACATTTTATAATATATTCTATCAAGTAAAATATTTAGTTTTTACTGTAATTTGTACTGGCAGTCAAAGTAACTGATTAAAACAGCAAAACAAACCATTCATGTAAATTATTAATGTAAATATTTTACTGTTGTTTTCATACAAACTCATAGTATATATTCATGTTTTTGAGCTAAAAGTTATAAATATGTTTTACTGTTGTTTTCATACAAACCCTTAGCATATATTCATGTTTTTGCGCTAAAAGCTATAAATATATCATACTTAGTAATTTCCATTTTGTTTTGAGATATGAAACTACATATTCTCCACTTTATGAAAGCTTAAGTCAACCCCTAGGCAGTCATAGATTTGAGACCAAATCTGAGAAAAATCTCAGCCTGAGAACTTTTGTGAATCCCAGCTGAGCAAAAGGTCTCAAATCTGAGAAAAGTCCAAGATAAATCTTAGAATTTGAAACAAAAATCTCAGATTTGAGACTTAAGACCTTTCGTGAATCCAGGCCCAGCTCTCTGGAACTGAGGGCACTCTGCCTTATGATTTAACAATTCACCTTCCATCTGCCCCAATCACACTGCAGGCAGATCGACTTCCGGGAAGAGGTTTTGTTCAGTGGCTGAACCTCCTCCAAGGATGCCTCATACCTTCTGAGATTTGTTGGTTCCATCACACTACAGGGGCCGGATTCACGAAAGGTCTCAAGTCTTAGCCATATCTCAGCTGAGATTTTTCTCAAATCTGAGATTTTTGGCTCACCTGAGATTCTGCTTAAGTTGAGATTCACAAAAGGAATCTCAGCTGAGACCAAAATCTCAGCCAAGTTTTGAGTCTGGACCAATCAAAACTGATGTAACATTTTGTTGAGATTAGTGAAAAGCATACACATTTATATTTTACCACTGTACCATATATATACTCACATTTTAAAATATTTTCAATCCAGCAAAACATTGTCTTTTTACTTTCATTTGTACTGACATTCAAAAGAACTGATTATAACAGCAAAACAAGCCACACATGTAAATTTGTTATGTAAATGTTTATTGTTGTTTTTGCACAAATTCTTAATATATATTCATATTTTGTGTTACAAGTTAAATAATATGTCATACTTCACTATTTTCATTTAGTTTTGTGACTTTTTATTACACATACTCTATTTTATGAAAACTTAAGTCAACCTCTAGGCTGTCTTAGATTTGAGACCAAATCTGAGAAAAATCTTAGCCTGAGATCTTTTGCGAATCCCAGCTGAGCAAAAGGTCTCAAATCTGAGAAAAATCTTAGATTTGAGACCAAAATCTCAGATGTGAGACTTGAGACCTTTCGTGAATCCGGCCTCAGACGGTATAATCTGTGGCTGAAGGGTGTTAGGTGAAATACACCCTGTCCTTCAACTACCATCTGAGATTCATATGCCACCATATGGCAGAGTGGTAACACTCTTGCCTCCCACCTCTGAGGCCTAGTTTTGGTTCCCGGCATGGCCTCAAGTGGGAAAGCTGGTAGTTGCTTGCTGTTGGTCGGCAGTTTATAGTACAGAACCTTGACCAACTGTATGTACTGGTTTCCTCTGCCCTTTCAACTACGCATCATGATATGACCTTACAGTGTTGAAAGTGACATAAAACCCCAAATAAATAAACATATTCCACCTAGTGACACAGATTTGAAATGTCCAGGGGCCGGTTTCACAAAAGGACTTAGCCTGAACTTAGACTTAAAATTAAGACTTTTATCTTTAATTCAGGCTAAGTCTGTGGTCTTCACAAAGCAACAAAATCTAAGCTTTAGGCCACAAAGATAAGTCTACCTGGAAGTGGGCTTAACTTCTGTAAATAAAGACTTAAATATGGCCACCATAATCTCTCTCCACTTCACAATTTGAAATTGTGTGAATAAAGTATAAATATATAAACCTCCTCTCTAATGTGGTTTTTTGGGAATTTTTTATGTGATAACAAGGTTTTCCATTTCAAAACAGCACTTAGTCTTAGATATAATCTGTGAAATAGTGGATATTTGTCACCAATATTATACTTCGAATAGAAATAAAAGGTCACATAACCCAGAAAACCACTGTGGTTATATGATGAGCTTGAACTTAGTTTAGTCACCATTTATGAAATCCATTTAACTCCCAGGGGCCGGTTTCACAAAGGGTCTTAGACTTAGCCAAGTTTTTGGCTAAGTCATGCACTTAAATCTAAGACTTAGGTCTCAGCTAAGTCCGGCACTTAAATGGATTTCACAAAGGGTGACTTAGCTAAGTCCAAGCTTATCATATAACCACAGTGATTTTCTGTGTTATTTGACCTTTTATTTCTATTCAAAATATAATTTTTGTGACAAATATCCTTCATTTGACTCATTTTGTCCAAGTATAAGTGCTGTTTTCAACTGGAAAAACCAGTTATCATATAAAAACTTTCCAAAGACTACATTAGGGAGGTAGTTTATACATTTATACTTTATTTACAGGCATTTTCAGTTTTGAAGAGGAGAGAGATTTATGGCGGCCATATTTAAGTCTTTGCTTACAAAGTTAAGCCCACTCCCAGGAAGGCTTAATTTTGAGCTCCAAAACTTAGTCAAAGCTTAGGAGTTGTTGCTTTGTGAAATCTGCTAAGTCTAAGACCACTGACTTAGCATGATTTAAAGACAAATGTCTTGATTTTAAGTCTAAGTCCAGGCTAAGTCCTTTTATGAAACCGGCCCCAGGGCTGGTATTCACAAAGGGTCTTAGACTTAGCCAGGTCTTAGGCTTAAATCCAATCTTAAAGTTAAAGCCCAAAGTCGAGGGGTCAAAAAGCCTTTATGAACCTTCATTCCTCTGTCAAGTGTGATGTTAAAATAAACAAACTAATGTTACATGGCAAGTGCATTGCAATCTACTCCTATCTCAGATAATTAACAACTGTTGGTACGGATATCTCTGATGCTATTTTAATGTTCTGTGCCTCCTTAGTCATTTGTCCTAGAGCTAAGTTTATTTATCAAGTTGTTAAATCAATAAATTGAGATACCCAAGTCGATTTATTGAGCTAAATACAAAAGAGAAACACAATGTTTTACATGTTGGCCCTTCTGCTCTTCCCTACAAAGCCTGAATATTTGTCAGAAATCTTCACTATTGTATGATCTAAGAAGCCAATGAAAATAAAGTTATTCCAGGGAAGCTTAGGGGCCGGATTCACCAAAGGTCTCCAGTCTTGGCCAAATCTCAAGAGATTTTAGTCTCAGATGAGATTCTGCTCAAGTTGAGATTCCAAAAAGGAATCTTAGCTGAGACCAAAACCTCAGATATGTTTTGAGTCTAGACCAATCAAAATTGATGTAACATTCTGTTGAGATCAGTGTAAAACATACACATTTATATTTACAGCTGTACCACATGTGCTCACATTTTATAATATATTCTATCAAGTAAAATATTTAGTTTTTACTGTAATTTGTACTGGCAGTCAAAGTAACTGATTAAAACAGCAAAACAAACCATTCATGTAAATTATTAATGTAAATATTTTACTGTTGTTTTCATACAAACTCATAGTATATATTCATGTTTTTGAGCTAAAAGTTATAAATATGTTTTACTGTTGTTTTCATACAAACCCTTAGCATATATTCATGTTTTTGCGCTAAAAGCTATAAATATATCATACTTAGTAATTTCCATTTTGTTTTGAGATATGAAACTACATATTCTCCACTTTATGAAAGCTTAAGTCAACCCCTAGGCAGTCATAGATTTGAGACCAAATCTGAGAAAAATCTCAGCCTGAGAACTTTTGTGAATCCCAGCTGAGCAAAAGGTCTCAAATCTGAGAAAAGTCCAAGATAAATCTTAGAATTTGAAACAAAAATCTCAGATTTGAGACTTAAGACCTTTCGTGAATCCAGGCCCAGCTCTCTGGAACTGAGGGCACTCTGCCTTATGATTTAACAATTCACCTTCCATCTGCCCCAATCACACTGCAGGCAGATCGACTTCCGGGAAGAGGTTTTGTTCAGTGGCTGAACCTCCTCCAAGGATGCCTCATACCTTCTGAGATTTGTTGGTTCCATCACACTACAGGGGCCGGATTCACGAAAGGTCTCAAGTCTTAGCCATATCTCAGCTGAGATTTTTCTCAAATCTGAGATTTTTGGCTCACCTGAGATTCTGCTTAAGTTGAGATTCACAAAAGGAATCTCAGCTGAGACCAAAATCTCAGCCAAGTTTTGAGTCTGGACCAATCAAAACTGATGTAACATTTTGTTGAGATTAGTGAAAAGCATACACATTTATATTTTACCACTGTACCATATATATACTCACATTTTAAAATATTTTCAATCCAGCAAAACATTGTCTTTTTACTTTCATTTGTACTGACATTCAAAAGAACTGATTATAACAGCAAAACAAGCCACACATGTAAATTTGTTATGTAAATGTTTATTGTTGTTTTTGCACAAATTCTTAATATATATTCATATTTTGTGTTACAAGTTAAATAATATGTCATACTTCACTATTTTCATTTAGTTTTGTGACTTTTTATTACACATACTCTATTTTATGAAAACTTAAGTCAACCTCTAGGCTGTCTTAGATTTGAGACCAAATCTGAGAAAAATCTTAGCCTGAGATCTTTTGCGAATCCCAGCTGAGCAAAAGGTCTCAAATCTGAGAAAAATCTTAGATTTGAGACCAAAATCTCAGATGTGAGACTTGAGACCTTTCGTGAATCCGGCCTCAGACGGTATAATCTGTGGCTGAAGGGTGTTAGGTGAAATACACCCTGTCCTTCAACTACCATCTGAGATTCATATGCCACCATATGGCAGAGTGGTAACACTCTTGCCTCCCACCTCTGAGGCCTAGTTTTGGTTCCCGGCATGGCCTCAAGTGGGAAAGCTGGTAGTTGCTTGCTGTTGGTCGGCAGTTTATAGTACAGAACCTTGACCAACTGTATGTACTGGTTTCCTCTGCCCTTTCAACTACGCATCATGATATGACCTTACAGTGTTGAAAGTGACATAAAACCCCAAATAAATAAACATATTCCACCTAGTGACACAGATTTGAAATGTCCAGGGGCCGGTTTCACAAAAGGACTTAGCCTGAACTTAGACTTAAAATTAAGACTTTTATCTTTAATTCAGGCTAAGTCTGTGGTCTTCACAAAGCAACAAAATCTAAGCTTTAGGCCACAAAGATAAGTCTACCTGGAAGTGGGCTTAACTTCTGTAAATAAAGACTTAAATATGGCCACCATAATCTCTCTCCACTTCACAATTTGAAATTGTGTGAATAAAGTATAAATATATAAACCTCCTCTCTAATGTGGTTTTTTGGGAATTTTTTATGTGATAACAAGGTTTTCCATTTCAAAACAGCACTTAGTCTTAGATATAATCTGTGAAATAGTGGATATTTGTCACCAATATTATACTTCGAATAGAAATAAAAGGTCACATAACCCAGAAAACCACTGTGGTTATATGATGAGCTTGAACTTAGTTTAGTCACCATTTATGAAATCCATTTAACTCCCAGGGGCCGGTTTCACAAAGGGTCTTAGACTTAGCCAAGTTTTTGGCTAAGTCATGCACTTAAATCTAAGACTTAGGTCTCAGCTAAGTCCGGCACTTAAATGGATTTCACAAAGGGTGACTTAGCTAAGTCCAAGCTTATCATATAACCACAGTGATTTTCTGTGTTATTTGACCTTTTATTTCTATTCAAAATATAATTTTTGTGACAAATATCCTTCATTTGACTCATTTTGTCCAAGTATAAGTGCTGTTTTCAACTGGAAAAACCAGTTATCATATAAAAACTTTCCAAAGACTACATTAGGGAGGTAGTTTATACATTTATACTTTATTTACAGGCATTTTCAGTTTTGAAGAGGAGAGAGATTTATGGCGGCCATATTTAAGTCTTTGCTTACAAAGTTAAGCCCACTCCCAGGAAGGCTTAATTTTGAGCTCCAAAACTTAGTCAAAGCTTAGGAGTTGTTGCTTTGTGAAATCTGCTAAGTCTAAGACCACTGACTTAGCATGATTTAAAGACAAATGTCTTGATTTTAAGTCTAAGTCCAGGCTAAGTCCTTTTATGAAACCGGCCCCAGGGCTGGTATTCACAAAGGGTCTTAGACTTAGCCAGGTCTTAGGCTTAAATCCAATCTTAAAGTTAAAGCCCAAAGTCGAGGGGTCAAAAAGCCTTTATGAACCTTCATTCCTCTGTCAAGTGTGATGTTAAAATAAACAAACTAATGTTACATGGCAAGTGCATTGCAATCTACTCCTATCTCAGATAATTAACAACTGTTGTGTACGGAAGGACTTATGTGGGAATCTGATGTTGAAAATTTAAATAAAGTTTGGGTACTTTAAAACAGTGAAAAAACTGCACCAAGCAACAAAATTCCTTGAGGACTTATGCCCTTTTAGTCTAGAAGGAAGAATTTATCAGTGCTGTCAAAGGTGATATGTTATATCTCAGTAAGCTGTGGTGTTTGTTGATATATATTATATAAAGACTTCAAATGTATGATCATTGTAATTTGAGGAGAATTTCGTCCCGGGTCGAAAACTTTCCCCTTTAAGACTTTTGTCTCAGCTAAGTTTTGTCTTAAAACCGTATTCACAAAGGGTGACTTAGCTAAGTCCAAGATTATCATATAACCACAGTGGTTTTCTGGGTCATGTGACCTTTTATTTCTATTTAAAATATATTATTGGTGACAAATATGCTTCATTTGACAGATTTTATCTAAGAATAAGTGCTGTTGTGAAATGGAAAACCTTGTTACCACAAATAAATTTCCAAAGACTGCTTTAGTGAGGTGTTTTGTATAATTATACTATATTTACAGCCCTTTCAAATTTTGAAGTGGAGAAAAGTTTATGGCAGCCATATTTAAGTCCTCTTTACAAAACTTAAGCCCACAACCAACTAGTCTTAGAGTTGAGCCCTTAGCTTAGCCTAAGACCGGTCTTAAATTCTTTGTGAATACCACTAAGTCTAAGACAAAAGTTTTAGCAGTTTTTTGGGCAGAATCTTGAGACAAAAGTCTCAACTTTAAGCCTAAGACCTTTCGTGAATACGGGCCCAGATCTCGCTAAGAGCAAAGTGTTATATTAAAGTCCCTGACTAAGACAAAAACTTTGCTAAGTCTAAGAGCCCTTGTGAAACCGGCCCCAGGAACCTCCAGTCACCTTCTTTCACTGCGTTATACAGAAGCACGACCAAGTCACAACCATATATACACTGCAGACTACAAGATATTGGTCTGCAAATGCTCAAGGTGAGGCAGTCAGAGGCAGAAATTTTAAATATTTTGAAACTTTGTAGAACATCCACGGTTCTGGGGCCGGATTCACGAAAGGTCTCAAGTCTTAGCCAAATCTCAGCTGAGATTTTGCTCAAATCTAAGATTTTAGTCTCAGCTGAGATTCTGCTCAAGTTGAGATTCACGAAAGGAATCTCAGCTGAAACCAAAATCTCAGCCAAGTTTAGTCTGGACCAATCTAAACTGATGTAACATTTTGTTGAGATTAGTGAAAAGTATACACATTTATATTTTTACCACTCTACCATATATACTCACATTTTAGAATATTTTCAATCAAGCAAAACATTGTCTTTTTACTATAATTTGTAATGAGATTCAAAAGAACTGATTATAACAGCAAAACAAGCCACTCATGTAAATTTGTAATGTAAATGTTTACTGTTGTTTTTGTACAAACTCTTAATATATATTCATATTTTGTGTTACAAGTTAAATAATATGTCATACTTCACTATTTTCATTTTGTTTTGTGACTTTTTATTACATATACTCTATGAAAACTTAAGTCACCCCCTAGGCAGTCTTAGATTTGAGACCAAATCTGAGAAAAATCTTAGCCGGAGATCTTTTGTGAATCCCAGCTGAGCAAAAGGTCTCAAATCTGAGAAAAATCTAAGAAAAATCTTAGATTTGAGACCAAAATATCAGATTTGAGACTTGAGACCTTTCGTGAATCCGGCCCCTTAAGTGCATGCCACTGTATCACAAGGTTGCATACAAACCCCAGACTGTAGTTGAAAGGCAGGGGAGTTTCGCCCACCACCTCTCACTGGAAGTCGATCCGCCTGTAGTGTGATTTAGGTATCAGATATGTAAATTCAATATTGTTTGAACTTGGGTGCAGGGGTCGGTTTCACAAAAGGACTTAGCCTGGACTTAGACTTAAAATCAAGACATTTGTCTTTAAATCATGCTAAGTCCGTGGTCTTAGACTCAGCAGATTTCACAAAGCAGCTTTGACTAAGTTTTAGGGCTCAAAATTAAGCCTACCTGGGAGTGGGCTTAACTTTTGTAAACAAAGACTTAAATATGGCCGCCATAAATTTCTCTCCACTTCAAAACTGGAAATGGCTATAAATTAAGTATAAATATATAAACTACCTCCCTAATGGAGTCTTTGGAAAGGTTTTATATGATAACAAGTTTTTCCATTTGAAAACGGCACTTATCCTTAGACAAAATGAGTCAAATGAAGGATGTTTGTCACCAATATTATATTTTGAATAGAAGTAAAATGTCACATGACACAGAAAACCACTGTGGTTATATGATAAGCTTGGACTTAGCTAAGTCACCCTTTGTGAAATCCATTTAAGTCCCAGACTTAGCTCAGACCTAAGTCTTAGATTTAAGTCCATGACTTAGCCAAAAACTTGGCTAAGTCTAAGACCCTTTGTGAAACCGGCCCCAGATGTTTTTACCTGTTACTTAGCAGTGAAGTAAATTTAGAAAATACCACTCCTGTCTCTCACTGTGCATAGTTGCATCCTTTTTAGTAGACCTTGTACGCAATACATGCTGGAGATGCAAAAAAATTGCTTAAAAATAAACCTTGTAAATCTGCAAAACACTGTAGAAGTTTCAATAGATTTACTGGAGTCCAAATGCCAACAAGTGATAAAAAGGGTAGAAAATGAGGTTGTTCCAATAACGACATTATTTAATAATTAAAGCTGAAACATTTATTAAACCAGTTTCATTTTGGCGTTAAATTGTGAAGGAAAATATGAAGCTAAATATTTTAACCAACACACTATACACCATAAAGATTAACAGCAGAGTTACATCATATGAATAGATCACTTTTGTATACTATAATTACTGTATACTATAATTACTATAATTACCCTATTGAGGAGGCGGAAACAAGCCAGCATCCGCTACCTTTATCTGTGCGATGCTGGGAAATACCCACATTCCTGCAATGCTGATGAAATAACCACAACACAGTCATGCAATGTTTATATAAAATAACAGTGGAAATTCCCGATTTTCTAATAATAGCAACATAGCTTCCCTCTCTTCACAGTAGTACACACAGTGTTTTCTGATCAGATTCAGACAATTGTTTCCTATATCTTTAGTAAGTGTTTCTTTGCAAAGTATTGAAACAGTGTTGAAAGCGACGTAAAATCCAAAAATTAATAAATTTATCAGAAATAAAGAATAACTTTGGGGAGGTTATCATGGTTTGGGAGAATATCAAGCCTGTTTGATAATTTTGGAAAGTCAGTGACGATGCTTCCCAATTCCCAAGGGATGGTTATTCATTGAATCATACAGGCTGAGTGGCAGTCCTCACCTATCCAGTACAACTTATCATGTTGATGTTAAGTCCAAACATATCTTAAAATAAAATCTTAAAGGTTGTGGACTTATTGGCCCCAACTTTGACCAAAATGATGAAATTAATTGGTTGTATGCTTGCTATCTAATACTTGTCAATGTCTTGGTAACAATCCAAGAGGGGAAGGTATCTGATGGAATCATATTGTGTTAACAATATGTTTAGTTATATTTAAAATTTAGGGTAAAAAATATTACCACTCCAAGTAAATATTGGGATTGTTCCCAGAAAACTGAAGTACTTACTACCGTAATCCCGCTGGATGCCCTCAATATTTTTTTTACTTATGGAGCATTTTTCAGTATTTTAATTTGGGGCCTCCGTCCCAACAAAGAGGGTTGGTTCCAAATACAACCAAGCCTGCATTCATTAGAGAAATAATTCAAATACACATTAGGGGAAGTAAAATATCTCACTATTTTTTTACCAATTTTAAAACTATACTGCATAGACCACCTCTTATTAGTTACTTTGTTTTATTATCTTATTTCCACCCTCCCTAATTTGTTTCCCCACCATATATTTTTTTACTAAAATACGTTTTTGCTGCCATAACTTGGGACACACCTTTGCTAAACATAACCCGGATAACTGATTGCTTATTCCTGGCTTGCTTGTATCTGTCACTGTGGCCTAGCGGGTAACACACTTGTCTAGGAACTCAGGGGACCTGGGTTCAATCCCAGGTGCAGGCAGATACATAGTGGGCATGGATGACCACTTAACATGGTGGTCCTCTGTCATTGGGTCCTGTTCCCAGTGGAAGGTTAAAGAACCTCAGGACGTTGATAAATGGTCATCCTTGAGCTTGGTTTTTTACTAATATCTCAGAAATATGAATAGTATATCTTTAGAAAGGTCTTTTTGATTTTTTATTTGGGTTTTTTGTGCTTTGAACCTCAGACCTCAGCGGTGGGAGGGGAGTGTGTTTACCACTGTGCTACCATGGCATCTAAATGACAAGTTGAACATTTATGTTTTTGTATTCATTTGTGCTTAATTTTACTCATAAATTGTTAAAAGGTTCGTCAGAAAAAACATATCACTCATGAACATTTACAATATAAGACTTATGCTCTGCATTGTCATCTTAATTTGTATTATATTTATCTGTATATGTCATTCAGGAAGTTTTCCCATTATAGATTTTTTAAGACCTCCCACTTTTTGCATTTCTATACTAAAGAAATCCACTGTTATTAATAACACTGAAAACAATACAAAAAAAACAGTAATAACTTTGGTGAAGCTGTCTGACAGAAGAACAAATTGTGACTGGAAACTTTCCCTGAAGGAAAAACCACACTTAAAAAACACACCAGTAACACATTATTGCAAATATAAATAGTATATTTTGAAATATTATGTGATCAACTGGAGTAAATCTGCATTATGAAATCTAAGTCTATATTTATATTTTCCTCATTTCAATTGTGGTATATTTGTAGTTACATATTGATATTGTTATATAAGGACTACGGCAGCTATACTGGCGGCAAATCTCTTGCATCTGTTGTGGAAGAAAGTCTCAGATAGGAGTTTGGTTATAATTGATGTTTAACTTTGGTGGAGTATTTGTGGGATATCCCTTGTGTGAGGGTAGAACAGGAAGTAGCAGTTGGCAGGTTTGTGTTGTTACAAAATGTGTATATGTTTAAAGGTGCCAGTCATTTAGCCAATCCCATCTCATGGGGTCCCTCTGTCTCAGAGTACAGTGGCATAGAACGTGTATAAATGTTAAGGATGTGCTGGAGTAATGTAGCCTTGCCTAAGGCTCAACTTTGCAACATATCTTTTTCAAACATGCACATAGATGTCCAGTATGCAAAAAACACTCACTTTTGTCATTATCATCTTATCAGACGGACTCTCTATCTTAGGTGTTTGCCAATGTAAAAGCCAGTACATGTATGAGAACATTATATCAACTGAAACTTCATTGTCTAAACTGAAAATTTGTCTAAATACAAAGAAACTTGAGGCTTTACCAAGGCTAGGAGTAATGTTGTGTGACTGGTTTATCATTTGCACTTTTTAGTTGTAATTAAATGTAGTAAGGTATAGAACAAATTTGATAGTTGGCAATTCTCAGAGAGTGCAAGAACTTAAGGCAGATTGTGCTTCTTCACTGGTGTACAAATGGCTTCTAGTCATTCATTATGCATAGGGAGATCTCTACAGTCGTCATATAGTTTTAAGAAAAATTGTAATTAGTGTTCTTAAATGAATTGATAAAGCTTTTACATGCCATGATAGTATATCATTTGCCATTAAGTCTATCAAGGTAGTATTTTTCTTTTTTTTTTTTGAACATTTATTACTTCAAAATTGTTTTGGTCAGTCAGTTTGTACATTTGTATGTTTGTTTGTTTGTCAGCTTGATCTAAGTCACAATTTTAGAGCTAGGATTCTCATTTCATCGTTGGTTGTTGGTTAGAAGGGAATACGACCAATTTTCAATAAAATCAGAAGCAGTTTTTTTACATAGCTGTGACCATTTTAGCTACTGCATTCACAAATATGCAGTGGTATTTCGAAGTCAGAAACTCACACAAGTGTATTATTTATTATTTTGTATTATTTATTAGCTTCTTAGCTGGAATACAAACCTGGATATTTCCATTTACTTATTATTGTGTGTCTTAGCGGAAGCTTGCGCCCTCTAAATGCTCTAATTATAAAATGATCTTGCTTGTACAAAGATAGAGACTCAACTTTTTAAAGGTATTATATGTGGACGGAATCGCTTTTGCCAGAATGTGGGGCTGACAAAAGTATATCACTAAGGCCCTCCCATCAGATGGATTCATAATGATTCCATGTATGTCATATTTCGTGGAATAATAAATACAAAGACTTGGAGGAAGTCTTATCAAATAAATTTTATAAGTCAGACGTTTTGATATGAATTTCTAGCATTAACATATTAATTTACTCTGTCATTATGTGGTATTTTTTATCTATTTGTGTTTTTATTATATTGATTCATGGTGGCAATGTGGGCGTGATATTTAAAAAGAATATTTTATATATTCAACCGTTTATCTGAGGTGTTCATCACCATTTTTCATGTTGTGAAAGTTTGGAGTTGCTCCTGAGCTACTGTTGTTTCCTAGTAGGCAAGTGATCTAATAAGAGTTAATTATATCTGCCATGAGCTAGCAATATATTCACTTCTAAAATATCATTTGATTTGCTCTAATGCAAGCTTCTATATTTCCTTCATGTGTAATGTTTATGTAAACTTGATCAAAGTCTTAGTATTTGTATCCATCGGTAACCTAAACAGCTAAATTTAAATTGGAAACTTTGCAGAAGTTCATTATACCACAAGCATTATGGAGTAAGAGGTTAACTTTGTTAACTGTATTGCATTATTAATTTAGATGTTAGAAGTAAGTTAGGCGTATATGAAAATATAGCAGGAAGAAAGCAATCATATTCTGAAAATATATTGAGATAATTTATCTGAATTTTTTCATTTATTTTAGGTGCAACGTTACTTTTTACCAAGCAGACTACCGGCAGAAGTTTAATGTTTGTGAACTCTTCTTAATAAATGTTAGGAGTAACGATTGAGTTTATGAAAATTGAGCAGGAACAAAGATACAATTATATTCTGAAAATATCTTGAAATAATTAATCTGAATGTTCTTTTTTATTTTAGGTGTAGCGTTACTTTTAACAAACCTTAGAAGTAATATTTACATATCAGTTAATGGGGTATTTAAATAGCAACCATGACAATCTATGCTCACTCATTCCATTATTCTGATGGTGCTATTCCCAAAGATTGGATACTACAAGCAATTTTTTGTGTGTTTTTATAAAACAAAAAGCATCTCCACCATGTGATAAATCATTAATAATGTGTTTCATTTTAAATCCTAACTTTCTCAGTTGCCAGCCAGCTTTGATTATCTTAATCTCTATCTTTAACACAAACATCAAAAGGGATATGAAAAGACATCTTTCATAGCTTAAAGACCACAGAGCATGAAAAATTTTGTTTTGCATACAGATTACAATTCTACAGATTATGTGTGTAACAACACACCTACCAAGTCCCATCTTCAAACTCCCACTAGAAAGCACATTAAAAGCCAGTTAAATCTGACAGTTGGAAAAACAGAACAGATCCTTCTCTGAAACTGTGCCAGGTCACACAAGGAGATTTCCCACTCTGATTTCTGTGTGTCCAATACAAAATAGTGTAAAATGAAGTGAAATTCTGCTTCAAAAACTATCTTTTTTGTTCACAAGTCAAGTTATAATCTCCATTTAAAGGAAAATCAGTGGTTATTGTCAGTAAAACTCATAAACATTGACTACCTATTTTGAGTATGAAGTCTGTATTGTAAAAGAAATTAAGAATTGTTTTCTACTGAAATTCTACTGAAAAGCCACAGTCACAACTTGAATTTTCTATAACATGTAACTTATTTGCAAGATGTTCTTTAAGAGGACTACAGTTTATTCGCATTTTTGAGTGTATCAAGTTCCAATGTCTATCACCTGTACTAGATAATGTAGTTACACGTTTAAAAGAATCATCTAATGTATTCCATAATTTTATTCCAACAGGAAAGAATGAATGAACATTTTAATGTACTTTGGTCAAATTTTATGCAAGAAAAAAAATAACACTTTACTAGCAATGATTGGTACACATTAATAAATGTATGACTGTAACCCAAGCAGCTCTTACAATTACATTACTTATGGTTAATATTTAAAATGTTATCTTTACAGAATCCTCACACTCATTGACAGTTTTAGATGGAGTCTGATTGAGAGTTTTCATGTTAAAGAATAAATGCTAATTATCATATAAAATTATAAAAACTTTCCAAACAAAATTATCCTTGTTCAGTTAAAGTTAAACTTCAAAAAAATATGCTGATGCAGTCAGCCAACAATAACATGTTCTTCTTTGGAACAAAAGATTACAAGTTTAGTTTAAAACACTAATGTTGTGGAGACACCCTAGCTTTGCTTAAGGCTCAAATATGCAGGATACTTTTTTGAAACATTCAAACAGATATCCAGTATTAATAAAGCACTCATAGATGCTATAAGCTCATCAGACAGAGACTCTATCTTAGCTGTATGCTAATGTATAAGAAAGTGCATGTATGGGGACATGTTGCAAATTGAAAGTTTATTGTCCCTAAATGCAAAGAAACTTGAGCAAGGCTACATAGATTCACACATATCAGTGCACATACAATTGTTTCCTTTGAAATATATATGATGTCTGAGAAAGTAAATCCCATTTCTTCCGGTGTATATTGCAACATACATGTTTTACAAGCAAATGTCAAAATAAAGAACTAAAACAAGCTAAAGAAGGACTTGATACACATCAGATGAGTCCTTGTTTATATTTCATTTATATGTACTAGTGACTGCAAATGTTTGCTGATTTACTTTATAACATGTTTGAAAAACTAACAGATCTGTTGGTTTTTGGCAGTCCGTATACGCAATATCAGTAGTGCCATTAGATAATGAGCTGTTTGTCAGCTATTATGTGGAGATAACACTTACCAATCATGAACCTACTTTGACTAACTATCTCGATAAATCGAGTTAATCTCGATTCATCGACTTACTAACTTAATAAATCTAATCTAATTAAATCTCGATTTATTGACTCATTAAATTGGTAAATTGAGTTAAGCATATTGATTTACTGACTTAGTAACTCAATAAATCAACTTGGCTATCTTGAAAAAATACCCTAGTCAAATTAGTCCCCAGAATTAGTGTACTCTCAAAGAGAATATGATCAACAAAGAACTGAAAAGTTATATGCTAGTGAACAGAAGCAATGACTTTGACCTAACATATAACCTAATGAAATATTTACAGCATTTAATCCCTATTAAAGCAGTTGTATTATAAATGTTATCTGCACTTTTGATTATTATCACTTGAAACGTAAAGTAACTGTCTAAACAATTCTAAATAACACGAGTTAAAGGACTTACCGTTTTTTCCCGTAATATCGCCCGTGCATTTAATGTTTTTAAATTCCCATAACCCCCGGCGTTAGATCGGATCCGGCGTTAATTTGAGTAAGGGCGTTCATTGACATAGCAAGAAATAAAAGAAAATAAATACTTACTTGTCATGTATATTTGTTTTGTTTAGGTTTCATTTTCCTCAGTTTACAGCTTTTCAGCAGACGTTTTTTTGCAGCCGTCAATTAGCAAAGATAATGAATTTGTATATTTTCGCAGGTTTATTTTTGTAGGGGGGGGCGTGTTTTGGACCCAGCGTTCAATATCTTTGTTTGCTTAAAATACAGGCGTTAATTCGGACTCGGCGATCGTTCGGACCCGGGTGATATTTCGGGAAAAAACGGTAATTACAGCATCTAAATATCTTGATATGTGTCAGTTTCACCTGGCCAAAAATAACCCTTGTGTGTTTTTTGATTTTAAGTAACAATACTGTATAGGTAATATCACAATGGGTTATTTTATAGGCAGGGGAAACCAATCTGTACACTTTGTCGTGCTTGTGTAGTATAAACTGCCAACCATTTATAAAAAACTAAGAACTTTCCCACATATGGTTTGAGGTTTAAACCATCACCCTCAGAGGTGGAAGGCTAGTGAGTTACTACTGCATCACTGTGGCCCCAAACAAATATGATCAGAAGGAATTATGCACCATGATTTACAAATCATAGAGGCCAGGTTACCATTAAGCGATGCTAACCTGATACAGGCTCACCCAGTCCATTATTCATAAATAAATATATAAATATAGCTGTCATTCATAGGAGATTAAGAGCAATGAAACTACTCTTTTTTAATTATTTTATATACGTGGGCTTAAAAACATGAGAGATTTGGAGCACTATGTATATCATGTGGAAGACAGGGTTTGAAGGGACCAAGTTTTCGTTAAGCTCAATTGCCGAGGGTTGATTTTGCAATGGACCTGTTAGTCAAGCTCCCCCCCCCCCCCCCCCCTTTGGGGGGCATGAATTGGCTTTAGCAATAGTCCTTAAGGTTGGAATGTGAAAACTATTCGTCGTCATGTGGTCTGAATCTTTTGGTGGGATTCAGATTTCCTTGAATTTTCCCCTTCTTTAAAAATATTTAAGTTTCAGAAAGACATACATTAAATTTAAGGTAGTGTCCTTCAAGGAATGTGTAATAACTTTAAAGAACATCTGCTCCCTCCTAATATTTCAAGGAAAGCCTTTGGTAAGAAGAGTAAATGGAGGCTTTGTGAAACGGGGATTTTATGTGGCCTTTCAAAAGGAGAAAAAAGATCTTCCTGTACTAAAGGAGGTCCTTTCCAAAGTATTCTTTGTGAAATTGGTCCCTGGTCCTTGATACTTGTAATGCCTAAGGCTCTTTTATATAACTGGTGTCATTTTTGTGATGTGTGAAAACAGATTGTGTCAAAACATATTGCATAAATGTTTTACTGGAGTGATGGGTGGTTTTGAACTGTTGTTTCAAGGTCCAGTTTGGTCCCTCATACCTTTAATGCTCTTTATCTCTTTTGTGATTGGCCCCAGGGGCCAGTTTCACGAAGCCTCCTTAAGATAAAGGTCACATTAAATTCAAGGCTTTCCTTGAATTTCTCCCTCCTTTAAAAGTTCTCAGTTTTAAAAACTCCCTTAAATTTCAATGAAGCTAAGGACCTACTTTAATTTTAAGGAAGTGTCCCCCCCTTCAAGGAATGTTATTTATTTATTTATTTATTGGGGTTTTACATCACTTTCAACATTGTACAGGTCATATCACGACGGGTAGTTGGAAGGGCAGAGGAAACCAGTACATACAGTTCTTCAAGGTTCTGTACTGTAAACTGCTGACCAATGGCAAGCAACTACCAGCTTTCCCACTTGAGGCCATGCCAGGAACCGGACCCGGCCTCAGAGGTGGGAGGTGAGAGTGTTACCTCTGTGGCCCCCTCAAGGAATTTTTAATAACTTTAACATTTGCTTCCTCCTTAAGTTTTAAGGAAGACCTTTGATCAGGAGAGTTAAAGGAGGCTTTGTGAAACTGAATTTAAAAGTGGTTTTTCGAAAGGAATAAAAATGACCTTCCCTTACTAAAGGAGATCCTTTCCATATGAGGCTTCGTGAAAACCAGCCCAGAGCTAATTTTATCAAATTACTACATCAATAAATTGAGATGCCCAAGTCAATTTATTGATATACTGAAGAACTCCAGATTCCTGGGAAAGTACTTTTGCATATATAAAAATATATATGTGGTCAATTGTGTACTTGCTTTTTAGTGGAATACATGTGTTAAAATCTAAATTCCCACAACCCGGGTTATGAAAAAAGGCTAAAAAGTGTTAAAAGTGTAGAATATATACTGGATCAAATAAAACACAAGTTTATTAATTGTAGCAGCTTCATTGTAAGTCATTTTGGTGTCACTTTAAATGCTTGAGGGAAATTTGGAGGTTAATATTTTGGCATATATCACTTTGGTGATAATTCCTCTATTTACTGTATACTGAGAACAGGAAACAAATCCAGCAGTGGCGGCCTTCACTTGTGTGATGCTGGGAAATACCCACATTTCTGCATTGCTTAGGAATTGGAAATTCCCGGATGTCTAATAGTAACATAGCTTCTCTCTCTTCACACAGTGTTCTTAGATCAATAGATTCAGACAGTTATTTGTTATGTATTTAATAAGTCTATTTAAGTTATGAGGATAAATGTACGCTTTGTGCAGAATGGTTTGCCACTTAGTACATTCCTAAACTGATTTTACCTTAATCTGAAATTAGGAATTCTCATGTTTTCTATAAAATCAACATTTACATTTCCTTAGACTGTGTTTCTGTCCTGTCCCCAAGTTCTATTGTGATAGTATGCAATGAAGAGGGACAGATCTTCTGTATACTTGTCTACTGTGAAATTTTGAGGTTGCCCACCAATGAACCCGTCCAAAATTAGCCGTCTTTGAAGATCCATACAGAAAACAAATTCTCTGTCCTTTGCTGTTGCATACCACCCAGTGTATGAATTTATACCCCATTCACAGGTACAGGTAGTATCACCCATGGTAACCCGCTCTTGGTGAAATGTCCCTGTCTGTGGATAGCATCTAGCCTCTGTGTGCAACCTTGCTAGTAAGTGGTAAAACATCCATTACCTGGTAGTCGTACAGAAGTTTTAGACAGTTTAAAATTTCAATCTCTTGCATTCGCATATGAATTTCTGATGATGGTAATCAAATGCATGGTCCATGATGTACACAAGCTTATGATTAGGTCATCTTTTAGTGTAATATGGCAATGTAATGTGAGTTAAGGCATTGGTTGTTTCACCACATGTTCGTCTGACGGCTACGGAAGGTGAGTAAAGGTTAATGAAGGTTGCTTCATGGTGACCAATGTTTGTAGTACCGTCATCCTGTTATTGATGGTTAAAACCCATGTCCAATCAATGGTCATCCACCTGTAGTGTGAACAACTTTGATTAAATGGGACGACCTGGAGTCGGTTCTGCTGCCGAGAAAACCTTTTAACCACAGAATGTAGCGCCTGTAGTGTGGATGGGGTATTAGCAATTAGCTATGGACAGACACTTGGTCTGATAGTTCCCCAATTTACAAAGTAAGATGCAAATTCTACAATTAAAATTGAGAAACTGTATGAAACATTAGTAAATGTAATGGTCCCATATTACACTTTTAAAAACCAGAATACAGTCTGTGTATTAAACTTAATTGTTTAACTGTGATACTCAAGCAAAACGATTTGTTAAAAACATTCTGGAAAAAACAGCATTATAATGGCTTTTTAAGGAATGTAAATATTTATAGTAAAGAAATAACCAAAACTGTATGTGGTGAACGAAGTACATGTCTTTTTACAGCTCAGATTCAGAAAGATAGGAGACAGAAAATTTGGGACAATTAGAATCCATCTATGAAGACATTAGTTTATGCCTTTTTTACTAATGTTCCTAGCCTGTCATCTTTTCATTTTTACATCCCCACTTCCCCACCAAAAGATCAGATATATAAACAAGATACCTGTCTGTATAAATATGCTAGATGTAACAAAACTTTTAATTCTGTCAAAAGATCACTATAACAGATTATTGATCCGACATAAAAGCAATTATACGGCTCTATGTAAACCCGAAAAAGATGCAATTAAATCAACGTTAGCTGGTCATATCATTCATCAATTTATTCTGAGCTGATAATATATGTTAAACAAAATCAGAGAAATTTATCATATCATGCTAATGCTTGATGAACTTTGCAATCTTTTTATCAATCCTAAATTTTAGTTAAATTTTCCTCTTTTGAGATTTCATATTTTCATATGGTAGTAAATCCATTGTTTTTGTTAGGAATGGATTATTTTTTTGAGAAGTGGGTTTTTGTTTGGAAAATGTAGAATAACTCCATGGTGTTCTGTATCAGCCAAGTGTTCATGTGACTTTAGAATCATCAAAGCGTTTCGTATAAAATCCTGTTTCAGAAGCAGCCACTTCCAATTCTTACATTTTTTTTACGCTCGATTTAATGCTTTCTCTAAAAACAGGATAATATATGCACTTTGTGTTCTCATTCACTGAATATGTATAATGCAGTGTCATAGGAAGGATAAAACCTAATCTTCCACAAAAAATATTAAAAGAACCTTGAAAGACACTGTCTCCACAATAGTCTGAGATGTTGTGCAATTGCCTTTCCTTATATACACCAAAGTCAACCTGCCTTTTAGTTGACTTTGGATTTCATGAACATTGTTGTGGTATTTCACCATTATGACACAATTATTGAGATTAGTAACTGTGTTGCTGTCCTTAGTGGCTTAGTGGGTTAGGTTTGGTATCTGAACACAAGCTGTCACCTCTGTGTGGGTTCGACTCCCACAAGTGACAATACTGAGGACCTTTCTCAATACAACCGTGGCTGTTGAAAAGAACAGTGAACTCGAATGTTTAAGCTGTGGTTCACCAGTCACGTGTGTTTTGTTTTCATTTTGATAAGAATGTTTACCATGTATTTTCATGGTCAAGCAACTTTACTAACAGGTATAAAACAAGGTAGAAAATTTCTGTCGATCTGTAACTACAGCAGTTAGAAACACGAGTACTGCACTAGTTTAGTGCTAATTCATGAAAGTCCAAAGACCATAAAAATAAACAAATAATTTATTATAATAGTAATAATAATAAGAGTAATGGTGATTTCAAGAATTGTATTCTTTGCCCACATGATCTAATGTAAAATGGCCTAGTTGTTTAAGTCTTGTTTTGACATCTAGGGCTAAAGCACTATATTTACCGAGTGTCCATAAACTAAACCTGTATTGATTCATTGTATATTTTCAGGTTTTTGTTGATTAACTGAATATGAATGCCTGTGTTCTAATTCTGCTATGCCTTATCGGTGAGTATCCTTCTTGTGATTGCGATCTAGTTCACATCCATGTACAATATTCTTATGTTTATTAGTGCTGGGAAATAATATTGCATTTAACAAATCCACTCAATGTGGACGATTGTTTGTATTCAGGGTACAAGGGAGAGAGAGGATCCGCTGGCTCCAGTGGCTCCTGCGTTTCCTATTTCTAATAGCTCAGCGGAGGTTCATTCTTTTCCACATAGCACATGTATGCAGTAGCCCTGGGAAAAATTTCTGAATATGGCGTCATGACGTGTTTTTCAAAGGGGCTTGCTTGTTTTGATGATAATTTCAAAAGCACTTAACCTATTCACATGAAATTTGGCAAGTCAGTTTGGTATATGTGTCAGAAAACTATTAAATTTTGGAATCCGATGTAAAATGGCCAACTTATTTACAATAAACTAAATAGCACGATTTTTTTAACAATGAAAATTTAATAGAGCAAATTTGATGAAAGTTTTGACCCACAGGGTATCTGCAGAGTCATCTAGCAAAATGATTTTTCTGCCATTTTTGGCGGCCATCTTGAATTTTGTGTGTAATGCCAAAATGTGTTTATCTTGGAAACGGTGTGAGATACAGCAATTTCAACCAAATTTTTAACCCCTGAGATTATATGCAAATTCAATTAGCAATTTTTCCCTGCTATTTTCGGCATATATCTTAAATTTCTGTGTTAAATGCGGAAATAATTCATTCAACAAAACATTTGACCCCCAGGGTACTTGCAGATTCATCTTTTCCAAAAAATCATTTTTACGCCAACTTTTTATCCCCAAGGTACCTGCAGATTCATCTTTGCACATTGTGATGGTTATCTTGAATTTCTGTGTAAAATGGTGTGATATAGAGCAATTTTAGCAAAAATATTTGACCCCAGAGTCACCTGGCAACTTTTCTCCAAAAAAATTTGACAGCCATCTTGATTTTCTGCGTAAAACGCCAAAATGCAGTAATCTGGCGAGAGAAAGAGTGATTTCTACAAAATTTTTGACCAATCAGTGTATCTGAGAGTCATATGTGGTTTTTTTTACCAAATATCATTTCCCTGGCAGTTTTGAAGGCTGTCTTGAATTTCTGTGTAAAATGCAAAAAAGACATTAATCTTGGAAACAGTGTAATTTTGGGGAAATTTTTGACTCCCTTGCTATGCAAAGATTCTGCTGGCAACTTTCATGAAAACACATTTTTTGCCATTTTTGTGGGCCATCTTAAATTTCTGCATAAAATGCGAAAACGCATTTATCTTGGGTACATTGCAATTTTACATAATTGGAAAAACATATTAAACATAAGAACATATTCAGGTCTACACAATCATTAATGTTTATTTGAACACTTTGTTTTGCTATTCAAAAACAATTTCTTTTTCTCTTGTAAAGCAATACAACTCGACTAAAAACCGACCCATTTCAGAAATCATTTCCACCTTAGCTTCTAACTGCTGAACACCGGATTGCACTCCCGGAAATGACTTAGAACATGTCTAATGTCTTGATGATTTATGCCTTATGAACTGGATGGTGTGCCTTAGAATCTGTAGATACAGAGATTAAGCACTTGGACAACTGATGGATTGATTGATTGATTTATTGATACTCTTGCAATAGTTTAACTTATAGTAAAACTGTTGGCATTGGTGAAATCAAACTTTCTTAAATTGTGACAGTTTTTCTATTAAAAGCGGTACTTTACATCGAGGATCAAAATGAGAAATGAATGGCATGATAATGAAGTGGATAACGCACCGTATTCCAGCATCTCAAATTATATAGTCAAATACAAATCCGAATCTGAAATAATATAATTGATAATATTTTGCTCTGATGCACAAGGCCTTACTGTGGTAAGTCTTAACAAACACAACATATAGGTTTGTTGAAAGCAGAAGTAAAGCCATAACCAACCTATAAAATTTGTATGGGAATTTTAAACATTGTCAGCAATACTACATTATTATACTGTGTAATGTCAGTGATCATTGAAACCATCAATTAAGGTACCATAATTGTCTTGGTGTTTGTCTTTTGTTAGGCTTTTTGAAAAAAAATTGAACATTCCTATTTTTCAGGGTCTGTGTATCAACTGGAAATTACATCTTCATATACAACCTCCTCTAGGTGTGCAGATGGAAGCTATGCTTTGATTAGGGGAGACAACTTGACCTTACATTTTGACTATGGGTTCAACAAATCAGAGGTAAGAATGACATTATGTACTATTATCTTCCCTAATTTCATCCAGATATTTAATACTTAATGAAATAATCAAATTGCATCACTTAGCACTAGATGACACAGCAATATGGTCCAAGTTAACCAATGACAACTATTGTCACAGAAGTGAAGCTTTTGGAAGCCTTAAACAGATTTACTTGCAGAAAATATGAATCTTGAATCTTCCAATACTGGCATTAACATTAAGTTATACTGCTACTTGTGACAGTGCAGAGTTGAAGTAATCGTCAAAGAAGTACTCATTGCCTATAATATATTATTTGGCGTATTAACCGATTTTATGTTCTGGTTGTGTTGAATTAAGATACCATGTACTAGATGTCTAGATAAGAGCTAATCTGTTTTGTTGCTATATGTAAAAAAAAATTGTATATTTATAAATATCAGTTAAATTTACTCGTGCTATCCACTCTGAATTTTATTTCATTGATTTCTTTTTCTAAATGGTTAAGAGCAACATTTTAAGAAAACCAAAGGTGCTTCATTAGAATAATTTGTTTAAATCCAAACGAATGTGAAATCATAAAAAGCATTGAAGTTCAAAGAAAGGACAGTATGATAGTAAGGGAAATGTAAATGATATAAAGAGATAGAAAGGTTGGCAACCCTGAAAAATGACTTTTTTTCTTTCGGGGATATTGATGAGTTAAAATGGTGAGAGGACATAGCTTAGACTTATCAACCAATACCACGCAGAAAGGGCGTATACCATACATCATTATTCGAAATCTTTTTCTACAGTGTTTCAGAAAGTGAAAAATGTCACAATGTTCAAAGAAGATTCTGTTTCTTTTAGCTTACTTCATTGACTAGAATCTTTCAACTTTTTGGTCAATTTTCAGTTAGGGCAATTTTTCTCAAAATTTATTTTTTTTCTGGCACATTCCACACTAGACTACGGAACCCTGGAAGGGACATATAACTGCTTTTTTATTAGCTTTTTGTCATACTGTTACCACCAGTAAGCAAGTTTTCACCACAAGATACTATGTCATTCCCACAACTTAGTAAGTCATGGTAATGAGATACTAAGTTGTGGGAATGAAATGCTAAGTCGTGGGAATGAGATAGTAACTTGTGGGAACAAGATACTAAATCCTTGTTTTAATTCATATCCACCCCTTATTAGGTTGTTCCCACCACTAACTTACTTGTTTCCACCACTTATTTGGTCATTCTCACCACTTACTAACTTGCTTCCACCACTTTTTAAGTCGTTCCAACCAGTTACTAACCCATTTCCAACACTTAGTTTCTCATTTCCACCACTTAGTAACTCTTTCCCCTCACTTATTAACTCGTTCCCAGGGACCAATAATATGCAAACAGGGATTAAAATATTTATTAGACATAACAGTTATAACAGTGACTACAAGCAGGTTGGGAGTATTTTAAATTATTACTGAAAGTAGTTTATAATATATAAATTCATTTAAGATTGTTGCCAGATATGTTACCTCTGTATAAGTTAGGTATCATAGACAAAGAAATTGCCTGTACATTGGCATCAAAGTATGGCTTATGTAATGGTGAAGAATTTAGATGAAAATGTTTAATTATTAATAATCTCTAAATTCCATAAAACACAGGCAAAGCGCCTCAGTAAATTAACTCTCTTTGGACTTAACAGTAGAAATCAATAGTCACATAGCACACCGCCTCTAATAATAGCCTAAGCCAATCCCCGCTTCTGTGAGATAGCCCTCTCAGAAATAAACCCAGTAATTGGTGACAGAGAATATGTGTTAGTGTACAGTGACTAGTATAAGAACTTCAGCTTTGAGCTGAGGACATAGAGAGAGATCAGGACAATAACAGTGAATGAACATGAAATAGTATGCAGAGGGGGAGAGCTTAGTTTGCTCTCTCACTCGTGAGAATGTGTTGTACTATTATTGGGACTTGTGTTTATTGAACTAGAATAAAGTGTGAAAGAGTTATCAAGTGTTTCGCTTCTGTCTTTGTGGCGATCCTAAACCTCTCAATAGTTGCTGCCAAGCGAGTACAGACAGGAGTGGACATAGTGGAGATCTGGTAATCCACAGCTGCCCTAAGGCACTGCTGGAGTCCACCTTAAACTCCCCCCAAAACCCTACATTTGGACAGCTTAGTAACTTGTGGGAACAACTTCATATGTTAATTTGCGGTAATGACTTGCTAAATTGTAATAATGACTTGCTAACTTGTGGTAATGACTTACTAACTTGTGGTAACGACTTGATAACTTGTGGGAATGACTTGTTGTCTTCTGCCAACAACTTGCTAACTTGTGGGAACGATTTAATGAGTTAAGTTGTAGTAATGAGTTGCCAACTCATGGGCACAACTTCTAATCTTGTGGGAATGAGATAAAATGCTAAGAAAACAACTCTATGTCCCTTCCTGATCTCTGTACTAGACTGATGATGTACTTAATATGGTTAAACCTGACCACTTTTCTAGAAGTTCTGTTATGTTTTTAATTTATCTTTTGTCTTTCTTTGCTAGAGATATGTGCTTACTACCTTCCTAAAATAAACTGATTGTACTGTTTTGTTTGATACAGTTGAAGAGTTTACAACTCTATGAGCAGATCAGTGGTCACCGCATGTTTGATTATGAAAATGGTTCAGGTAAACCTCACATAAAAGATAAGACGATAACGCCTTATTGGACAAATACAGGAATAATAATCACCATTACAAATATTCAGAAAAAGGACTTGAGAAAATATGAAGTCACCGTCGTCAAAGGGACAGAAAGGAACTCCACGGTTATTGAAATCAACAAAATTTGGGGTCAGTTGATTATTTTGTTTTTATATAGAATTTAATGTATTCTATGTAAGTTTGGCTGTATGCTTAATACATATATAATGGGAAAATATCTTTAACATTTGCCATCTTGGAAATGTAATCCAGTGATCTCGTTACTGTATTGTTACTATAATGAAGAGACAAAGGTCAAAGTTTGGCTTTGGTACCCCATTCAACAGCCAGGGTCATATTCTGATATGTCTTCAGCATAGGCATTTTAACCAATACCTATAACTATGGGTTATACCATCTCGATTGGCAGTCGACACCAATGTGTATTGCAAGGCACCATGTCTGTCGACCACGGGTCGAAGGCAATAATATATATTTCTTCTTTCCCTTCAGTGTACTGTTATACGTTTTCTTTGGTGTATCAGTATTAAACCGAGTTTTTAAGTATTTTATATGAAATTTATGCTATATCTTTTAAAAAAATTCACCTTTTCATCTATTTTAACTGGTTTCTGTATATATTGCCGTTTTTACCGCATATAGCTGCATATTGTTGAATATTGTTTACTCGTGGTTATTTGTGACCATGCACGTTGGCTGTTAGAAGCTAGACTGACGCTATATTCAAAAAAGGCAGACTAATTACTCACTTCTGTGTCCTTGACCCCTGACCTAAGTGTCGTGAAGCAGTGGATACTAAATATCGGCGTCGAAACACCAAGTTCCACCACAAATTCCTATTCTAACATGACGACCTGCGCAGAAACGAGTTTTGAGTTCTATGCACACACAATTATCTCGCAACAATCGCACTGCCCTTCCATTCGCCCTACATATTTTGGTTGGGTTTTAGAAGTAATGTTGTTATGTTGTTTTTATTTATATTTCATTGAATATGAAATAGTTATTGAATTTTAAATACTATATATTACGTATATTTATATAAAATATTCCTGTATCAAAACATTGTAAATCTGCAATTGTAGGGTACAAGGGATGGAACAGCCGGTTGCTAAGGTCACAACATTGTAAACAAACCTACGTAAAATAATTTATTCCTTGTAAAAATAAAAAAATAATGAAAAAAAGTCTGTTAAATAATTTTATATGTCATGTTAGAATAGTAATAATCCATTCGTGCTCATGGTTTGTGTTCGGCATTTAACCATGGTCCTTCTGGATAATTTTACCGGAAGTACCATGGTTAAATGCTGAACACAAACCATGATCACTCATGGATTATTTCTACAGTAAAATATGCCGAAAAATACCGCAAATAAAGTGTATAAGGTAGCGAGTTACTATTTTACGTCATTGGCGTTTCTGACGTGATATGACGTCATATGGCTATAGTCCCATGGAATAATGTTCCTTCAGTAGCGAAAGGGCTAGTGTAATGGACATACCAGATCTCGGCGTCCCTGGAGGCGGTTTCGCCACCAAGTAAAACCTATAATCATAGTACGTACTGTCTGTACTATGATGTAATGTACACATTAAAGTAATGAACTTGGAACATTAATCTTAAATATGCATGAAGACGTTGTATTTAAATGTTGAGACTGGATTTATATGTGGACGTGTAGACATGATAATTTATCGATAAAAATTAATAATGATTCAGACTCTTTCAGTATGCAGTAGAACCTTTATTTATACAACACATTACATTTAGTGCTTTCTACTATTATATCAGTAATCAGTGATTAAATATTATCTATTTTGTACACAGTTGTCTGAAACATTTCACAAACAAAATATTGTTTGATCTTGTGATGACTTCTGTAATTAGTTAAGATACATAGAGTGCAGGGTACACAGTTACCATCTTCCAAAATCAACATTTTTCAACTAATTTTGTTTTAATTCCACTTTTATATATGCATTGTACACTACACTATACATTGTTCCTATGACCATTGTTTAGCCATTTATATAATTTTAGATCACAGAAATGCTACAGTCTGTCCATTAGGGGAACCTAGAACATTGAAAGCAGAAGAGAATGGTATGTGAAGTGAGAACAAAACTTACACTCTCTGTTGTCACAGTCAGTTATAAACCTGAGGCAATGTACTTGGAAGCTCTGTAGCATATCTCGAGGTCCTCGGTTCCCTAAAACCGGTTTTCTAAAACTGGGTTTCTACTGGTCAGGTAGATTTTTAGCAAGGGTTATCTTTGGACAGGTTCTCACTTTTTTTCACTCAAATGTGTTATATTGATACTGAACACTCCTTTTCAATTACGTATCCTTACTAATTATAAGTATCTTAACTAATAATTTATGAATAGTGAAGCTGCATTATTTCATCCCTCTGAAAAGTCACTTATATTTTATTCAAGCCTATCAAATATTCAGTGTATATTTTTCAATTGCAAATGGTTCAACAGCCAGAGTCATATTGGGACAGGTCCTCAGCATCATCACTTGAAGTGGTCGAACCGACACAGAGGTGACTGCCTGTAAATAGATACCAAACTTACTAATCACAAGGCCACCAAGGACCTCTGATTATCAATTTTATGGAAAATTTATAATTCACCACATGGCAATGGTGACCTGTAAAAATTTGCTGTATATATTTCACACATTGCTCTTGCATACAACAGAAGATATTACAAAGATCCTGATTAGATTTTAAACTATGAAATTTTAAGCTACTCTTTTGGATACTCATTGAGCCAAAGTTATCCAGATGCACATAAATTTATGCCTTCAAAAGGCATAGAGGGAGGAAAATATTTTTGTCAGTGGCTTTCTCAAGGTTATCATTACAATTATGTAACAAATCTAACTTTTAATTTTATTTTGAGTTTTTTGTTCTCTATAACTAATAACTAGAACTCTAGTAAATATGCACATTTTAGGGGAAGAAAACTAATATACTCTATTTCGTGTTGAAAAACCTCATTATCGACAAAATCACTAATAATAATCTAAATTTTTGTTTTTCAGGCACCAATGTACCATCTGGGTCAGAAAAAATGTGGAAGAGATATACTTTTGGACTCTTTGTTTATTACACATTTTATATTATTCTATTCTCGTGATTCAACTGATGGGTACATCAGCTTATGTATCCGATCCTACTAGAGTAAGAAATCTAAAATTCGCCACATATCTGAAATTCGCCACATGTGAAAATGCTAATAAAATCAATGACTTGTGGTGAGATTTGTTGAATGTATACTAAATTATAGCTTTTGAACTGAAAATACCAATTTTTAGTCAAAAACATCATTTTCTTCATAAAATTAACTAAAGTTTTATAGGTGGCGAATTTTAGATTTTATGATACCTAGCACATGCAAGAGCGGTTCCATAAAGAACACATGTGACACATGTCTATATACAAGATTGTGACATACAGTATCACTGCTGCCAGTTGTGTACACTATGAGTGGACGTTGCAACCTATTTTTACTTATATTGGATGGTTCAAGATTATTAATCAAAATCAAATAATCATCTTCTTTACTGTTCGTTTTCATTTATCCAGTTCAGTTTAGTAGCCTAGGACCCCCAACACTCGATAATTTGGTCTAAAATCAGTTAAATCTTACAATAAATCTCAGAAATGTAACAGACATATTATATCTGGCTAAACCAACCCATATTTTGTCAGGGTAATATTTCACATTGGGCCACTTCTTCCAAATTATGTAGGGGTTGCCGAAACTAAAAAGTGCCTTTATCACGCTTATTACCTGACTTACTACTGGATACAGAGGTTTAGAATGTGAATGTGTGGTCTCATAAAGCCTTAGGCCCTGCCTTCAAGGCTGTGCAAACCTAAAGTGGATATATCTTGCTTAATATTCATACTACATATTTGGGTGGAAATAATATAATAGTTGTTTGGAATCTGTTGATATAGTGTGAGAATTCACAAGTGGCAGTACATACACCCACTGTATTAACATTGTACATGTTCTTGATGTTACACATGGTTGTAATTGGTCATATTATTCTAGATAGTCATGTTATTCTGGCGAATCATTTACTTGTGTTTATTGTTTTGATAAATGATGTTTATGATCAGAATTTCATCAGATAAGAACTTACATTTACTTTTCCATGATATGAATTGCTATAGATTGTACCAGGTTTTGCTTCATTCAAGCTTCCATGTCACTTGCTTCTAGAAATCTAAGATCTAAAGGTTTGATGCAGGCATCATGTAAAATTTTATTTTATGAAAAGCCTAGATTCAGAGAATGAACCTCGGTAGCCTGGTGGGTTATCTGGTTTGACATCTAATCACAAGACGACACCCTCTATGTGGGTTCAGCTCCCACACATAACCAAGTGCGGATGACCTTTCCTAATATGTCCCTGGTTGCTGAACTTGATGTAAAACCCCAACTTTGAACTTTAAGACTGCGAGAACATACAGCATTAAAATATGGGTTAAATTTATTCCAGCACAAAACAGTGTCAAGTTAAAGGCAATTCAAGTTCTAAAGACCCTTACAAAAACTAAATGTTTCCTGGTGTTATCCAAACATGATGAAACTTTTGTTCTTTGAAATTGATAAAACATATGTGACAGTGTAATTACTCATTTGCAAATGCAATGACACTTCAGGGATATTAGTGGTGGGCAAATCTCTACTGCAATTTTTGCATTGCTGTAACATTTATTATTGTTTTTATGTACTTCCAAACACATTTGCTTAATTTGGTATATGTCTAATTTACTTGCAAATAAAATTAAATAATAGCAATAGTAATGATAATAAAATAAATAGCAACTACTGTTGCCAAGGTGAATATGTTTTATAGTGGTTTGTTTGTTTGTCTGTTTGTTGCTGCATAGTCCTAATTTCTGAGTGAAAATTATACTATGTCTTTATGTGTTGTAACAAGAGGCATTTAATTGAGTGAATTTAGAAATATCTCATGGTAAAGCTCTTACAAATGTTCATATTCATTGATGCACTGGTGCAATGGGTAGTGTTTACAACTGACTTTATAGTCTTTTGGGGGTTTAATTAAACAAGTGCCCTCACACTCTTGTGAGTAATGAGATAACTGTAGTTCATATTTAAATTGTATTGGACAGAAGTGTAATCAAATGTTGCTTCTTTATTCTTGTATTTCGACTGTTATGAAGCTTTGTTATAGGAGTACATTTTCTACTTGTTAATAACAGTGAATTAATAATAAAAGCTGGACGTGTTTGTATTCACTGATGGTAACCTTTAGAATATGTTTGTGTTATTGACAACCAATGGGGTACATAAATATGTAATTTAAACACATATGCTTCCAATTCTTACAAATAAATGTAAAAAATCCTACATGTCCCCGCACACTATTACCACTCTGTAACAGCTCTGGACGTGCAGGGGTTGGTTGTCGGTGAAATGAGACTCAAGCTCAACTAAAAGCTTTATTTCCTATCTACATATGGTGGACTACCATGACAATCAATGAACAATCAGCACCAGTAGTTGTCGTCCATCATTGACCAGAAAATACACCTATACAAACAGTAATAAATACCATTATAATGACAGAACTGCTGAATACACATATTAGCTCACATAATACATTAATTACTTTATACCTGAAATATCATTTTACATGTTCATCACAGCCAATCATATATCACGTTTGTATTATATAAATATTGCCAATATCCGTATTAAATGCACTGACCATGAATGTAAACAAACAACTAAATGAACATAACTAAAACTACTAAAATTACAGCTACAACTACAAGCCCTTACCTGACTGATCTGAATAATAATCTACCTTTCAGATAATTATACCAAAGTACACAAGTTACATATTGCTTGAATCATTATCGAATAATAAATAAGATTTATCAGTAACCCATAATTAAACTACCAGATTAACTGTCAGCAGCATTATAGAAATTAACACAAACTTCAGATTATAATCAATAAAAGTCAAAGTATCTTTGTACTAAGTCACAACATATGAAAAGGACTATTTATGACATAATCACTGTCATACAGTATTCAATCATTCCTAACACACAAACACTCATAACATATGACAAACCTGCACACAGCTTTCCTGAGCTACAGTTCCATACTAATCATCCCAAATCACTGTGTAACCACAAACACACAAAGGTTCTCTCTCCTTGCCTTTCAAAACCCAACAAAGGGCAAACCGCGCCTTTTCCTCACTTCAAAACACTTGCAATACTTCAGCCGTACAAATAAACAGCCGTTCAATACTATAAACGATCAAACGATAAACCCTAAAATATCAATTCTCGCGACCGCACTGTGACATATTTCCCTGCATCAGGAAATGTCATCCTGACATTTGTTTCCCTCATCACATCAATCGGATGTGATAGTTCCAATAACATGACATCATTGAGAAACTTTATTAACTTTCTCACCCTAACATCAACTTTCTCCAGTTGTCAATGCTGTAATACTACAAACAAAATCAAGAAAATTAAATCAACCACAATGATAAACTATAAATGTTAAATTTAGTTAAATGCAAAAAACATTTCATAACTCAACTTTCACCAACATAATGATTGTTTTTTTCAATCAATGAAATTCAAAAGAATCTCAGACAAAACTAAAATTAAAACAACTGCATTACCTGTTTTAGAAAATTTACTTTTCTTTCTACATCACCTTGTGCATGTGATGCTTGTCCAAAATTATAAACAAAATCTTTGTCCAGATGCGCTCTTGATCTTAGCCTACTAGATCTCCTAGGAGCTGGTTGAGGAGTCTCAATCTCATTACCAAAACTTTCCTCCTTATCCATCTCTTCAGCCGCAGTACCTTCCTCTGATGTTACTTCCAACACTAAATCCTGTTCTTCATCAACTCTTTCCTCATCTTCTTCAACTACTTCCTCTTCATCATCAATTCTTTCGTGATCCTCTTCACCTACTTCCTCCCTTCCAGAGGAATCACTCCGTGAGTCCAATTCAAGATAAGTATCATCTGCTCTAACATTAACTTTCACATCATTACTAATTGAGTTTCCTAATACACTTGAAATGTCTATTTCTTCACTAGCACTCCGTGACTCCTGAACTCCTGATGGGGTTCCAGCCGAAGCATGAATTTCACGCCTAACACCCCTTGGTGCAGGTGTTGGAATATCCCTACCCATTGACATCCTCAATGGGGGTGCCACTGGAAATGGTCCAACAGTAAGCGTTGCTTTATCCAACGTCTGACTTGAATCAACAGAAGAGTCAGATAATCCAGTGTTCATACTATCTCCAAGCGTTGTGACTGAAACTTCTCGGTCATTTAATGGAATCCACGGTAGAGGCAGCAATAAATTTCTGTGTACTACTCTAATCTTCTTTGATCCTTGCTCCAACCTCACTTCATAAACAGGAATGTTGTCATTCGGTTTTCCCATTACAACATAAACTTCTTCACTCCATTTATCTGCTAACTTATTTGTCCCCTTTAAACCCACATTCCGTAGGAGTACTCGATCCCCAATTTCCAAGAAAGCACCTCGGATCTTACGATCATAAACTTTTTTATGACCCATTTGATTGGTCTTTGTTGCAGACTCAGCAACTTCAAAAGCCTTTTTCAACTGATTTTGAAGAGAAACAACATACTGATCCACAGATGTAGTATCCTGGTCTTCCACTTTTCCTAACACAAGATCCACAGGAATTCTGGGATGATGTCCGAACATCAGGCAATATGGAGAAAATCCTGTTGTATCGTGTTTTGTACAGTTGTACGCATGTATGAACGATCCAATGCGACTCTTCCAGTTCTGTTTCTGAGTAGGTTCCAAGGTCCCCAACATACTCAACAAGGTGGAGTTGAACCTTTCAGCCAATCCGTTTCCCATAGGATGGTATGGTGTTGTCCTACTTTTCTCAATCTCAGCAATCTTACAAAGTTCAGCAATTGTCCTACTCTCGAAATTTCTTCCTTGATCGCTGTGCAACCTTTTAGGGAATCCATAATGAACGAAGTAGTTCTCAAAGAGTACTTTTGCAGTCGTCCTTGCAGTTTGATTCCGTGTAGGGTACGCTTGGGAATACTTGGTAAAATGATCTGTAACCACAAGAATGTTTTCCACTCCTTTCGAAGGTTCCAACTTCAAAAAATCCATACAAACCAATTCTAATGGTTGTGTAGTGGTAGTATTAACCAAAGGAGCTCTTGGCGGGTGAAGCTCTTTTCTGCGAATACATCTGTTGCAATGGGTGATATGATCTACAACTGATTTATGCATTCCAACCCAAAAATATCTTTCACGAAGCAACTCAAGTGAACGATTACGCCCCAAGTGACCCATCTTGACCCATGCACATGATTCAAAGCCACTTGCTGAAACTTCTTGGGTAACATCAGCTGTCTACATTTTTCGCCATGAACAGTGCGTGTTCTCATCAGTAAATCACCAATGATCGAAAGATTTTTCCTTTCTTTCCACAGCAATCTTGCTCCAGCCGAAAAATCACTCTCCTTCAACTTATGAGATAATCTCAATTTTAATTCCCTGATGACAGGATCGTTATCCTGTTCCTCCACCCAATCTATGTCCTGACCCAGTGCATTTGATCCGAGTTGGTCCAGTTCTACTGGAATGACCTGCTGGCCATAACAGAAACTAGTCACTGGATGACATTCTTCCAGATGTACATTCAAAACTTGGTTAACCATAGTGGTAGTAATCTCAGGCCAATCTATGCGCGATAACGCATCTGCCACTCTGTTTGATGTCCCAGCACAATACTTGATTGCAAATGGATAGTTTGCAAGCTGCGCAACCCACCGTTGACCAGTAGCATCCAACTTTGCAGTGGTCAAAATGTAAGTCAATGGATTATTGTCAGTGAATACGGTAAACTCATTTCCGTATAAATAATCATGAAACTTTTCAGTAATAGCCCATTTTAATGCCAGAAATTCCAGCTTGTGAATAGGATAATTAAGCGTCCCTTGAAAAGGGGACGCTTATTGGTTTCACCCCTGGTTTTCAGTCAGCCGCCGCCGCCGCCGCCGCCGCCGCCACCGCCGCCGCCGCCGCCGCCGCCGCACTATCGTCTCCCTTGAATATCTCCCTTGTTATTAGGCCTATCCAAATGATATGTGGCAGTGTTCTTCTATAGGCGTGGGGAAATTTTTTGACAGGCATAAATTTAACCTTTGACCTTTATCAAGGTCACATTATCAAAAATTCAAAAAAAAATTTACTTCCTTTTTACTAGATTTCCTCAGAAAGTACTGGGTGTGGGTCAACCAAATTTGGTATGCACATTCCTGAGGGAAGAATCTAGGCGCCAGACGATATTGGAATCAATCGGGCCATAATTGACCGATTGACGGGTGATTGATTATAAGTTCATAAAAATTTTGCTAAGATTAAGCCTTGAACTCGCTTATTATTGATCGTAGAGGTTTGGGATGGTATACCAACATATAGGAAATCATGTGCTGGGAATCTTCTGGTGTGGTCAGATTTGACCTTGGGCCCCTCGTTCAAGGTCAAGCAAGGATAGGCAAAGTTTAAAGTGCTTATAACTCGCTTATTATTGGTCCTAGAGGTTTGGGATGGTATACCAACATATAGGAAACCATGGGCTGGGAATCTTTTGGTGTGGTCAGATTTGACCTTGGACATCTCCTTCAAGGTCAAACGGGGATAGCCAAACTGGAAAGTGCTTATAACTCGCTTATTATTAGTCCTAGAGGTTTGGGATGGTATACCAACATATAGGAAATCTTGTGCTGGGAATCTTCTGGTGTGGTCGCATTTGACCTTGGGCCCCCCCTTCAAGGTCAAACGAGCATAGCCAAACTTAAAAGTGCTTATAACTCGCGTATTATTGGTCCTAGAGGTTTGGGATGGTATACCAACATATAGGAAATCATGGGCTGGGAATCTTCTGGTGTGGTCGGATTTGACCTTGGGCCCCCCGTTCAAGGTCAAAAGAGCATAGCCAAACTTAAAAGTGCTTATAACTCGCTTATTATTGGTCCTAGAGGTTTGTGATGGTATACCAACATATAGGAAATCATGTGCTGGGAATCTTCTGGTGTGGTCGCATTTGACCTTGGGCCCCCCCTTCAAGGTCAAACGAGGATAGCCAAACTGAAAAGTGCTTATAACTCGCTTATTATTAGTCCTAGAGGTTTGGGATGGTATACCAACATATAGGAAATCATGTGCTGGGAATCTTCTGGTTTGGTCGCATTTGACCTTGGGCCCCCCCTTCAAGGTCAAACGAGGATAGCCAAACTGAAAAGTGCTTATAACTCGCTTATTATTAGTCCTAGAGGTTTGGGATGGTATACCAACATATAGGAAATCATGTGCTGGGAATCTTCTGGTGTGGTCGCATTTGACCTTGGGCCCCCCCTTCAAGGTCAAACGAGGATAGCCAAACTTAAAAGTGCTTATAACTCGCTTATTATTGGTCCTAGAGGTTTGGGATGGTATACCAACATATAGGAAATCATGGGCTGGGAATCTTCTGGTGTGGTCGGATTTGACCTTGGGCCCCTCGTTCAAGGTCAAAAGAGCATAGCCAAACTTAAAAGTGCTTATAACTCGCTTATTATTGGTCCTAGAGGTTTGTAATGGTATACCAACATATAGGAAATCATGTGCTGGGAATCTTCTGGTTTGGTCGCATTTGACCTTGGGCCCCCTCTTCAAGGTCAAACGAGGATAGCCAAACTGAAAAGTGCTTATAACTCGCTTATTATTGGTCCTAGAGGTTTGGGATGGTATACCAACATATAGGAAATCATGTGCTGGGAATCTTCTGGTGTGGTCAGATTTGACCTTGGGCCTCTCCTTCAAGGTCAAACGAGGATAGCCAAACAAAAATGTTTATAACTCGCTTATTATTGGTCCTAGAGGTTTGGGATGGTAAACCAACATATAGGAAATCATAGGCTGGGAATCTTTTGGTGTGGTTAGATTTGACCTTGGGCCTCTCCTTCAAGGTCAAACGAGGATAGCCAAACTTTAAAGTGCTTATAACTCGCTTATTATTAGTCCTAGAGGTTTGGGATGGTATACCAACATATAGGAAATCATGTGCAGGGAATCTTCTGGTGTGGTCAGATTTGACCTTGGGCCTCTCCTTCAAGGTCAAACGAGGATAGCCAAACATAAAAATGTTTATCAGTTGCAAGGGAGGAAGCCAATGATAAAATTGTATCAGACAACAATGATTTTATTTTTCATTATTATTAACCACATTTGGAGTTTGTTAAAACTGTTAAAACACACATATTAGTTACTGTTAAGACACCTACTGTACAATTAGTTATTGTTACCCAATAGTTGCTTTAATCAAAGTCATATTGCTACACTTTAACCTTGCTGCACAACAAACTATGATCTTTTCAACTATGTATCACCATCAGTTAAACATTGGTTAAGCTATTTCTTCCCAATAAGTCAAGACTTTTAAGACTGCTGGTAAAAATCCTCAACCCCTATGTTATCACTAATATTATATACATTTACAATATATTAAAGACCCATAATGTAGTCACTACAGTTATCATTGTTTATTAAAGACATCTGGCTGACACTCATAACATGAGTCTGGTTGTGTAGCTTGTGAGAAAGCGTAATATGAATAATTGTAAGATCTTTTGACCTTTGCTTGACCTTGAAGGTCACTTTCTAAATTATTACCAGATAGGTAAAGACTTTGAAGTAGATTGGAGTAAAACATGATGTTATACAAACTGCCCCAATTCTATATAATTACTAATTTATTAAAGTGGGATAGGGTGGGTGGGTGTTTGCATGTGCATTCAAGCCACATGAACCTCACAACTAAGGTTTTAATACTATTCAATGTCTTTATAAAGACATATTGGCGGGAATTTTTCCAGACAGTTCAACCCATTCACTCGAGTTTAATCAGCTACCTCATGAATATTCATGAATTCACCCATTTTTTGTAAATTATTGTCTGCACTCGTGAACTAAAACACCTCTCAAGGTGATCTATTTCTGGCATAACTATTGCCTGGTTATAAACCAGTACATACTGTAATGCTAGAATTTAAAGCCTCCCCTTCAACTGATCTAGTGCGCTACATTATATTCGCGTCACCACTAACAGTTGCAAGGGAGGAAGCCAATGATAAAATTGTATCAGACAACAATGATTTTATTTTTCATTATTATTAACAACATTTGGAGTTTGTTAAAACTGTTAAAACACACATATTAGTTACTGTTAAGACACCTACTGTACAATTAGTTATTGTTACCCAATAGTTGCTTTAATCAAAGTCATATTGCTACACTTTAACCTTGCTGCACAACAAACTATGATCTTTTCAACTATGTATCACCATCAGTTAAACATTGGTTAAGCTATTTCTTCCCAATAAGTCAAGACTTTTAAGACTGCTGGTAAAAATCCTCAACCCCTATGTTATCACTAATATTATACACATTTACAATATATTAAAGACCCATAATGTAGTCACTACAGTTATCATTGTTCATTAAAGACATCTGGCTGACACTCATAACATGAGTCTGGTTGTGTAGCTTGTGAGAAAGCGTAATATGAATAATTGTAAGATCTTTTGACCTTTGCTTGACCTTGAAGGTCACTTTCTAAATTATTACCAGATAGGTAAAGACTTTGAAGTAGATTGGAGTAAAACATGATGTTATACAAACTGCCCCAATTCTATATAATTACTAATTTATTAAAGTGGGATAGGGTGGGTGGGTGTTTGCATGTGCATTCAAGCCACATGAACCTCACAACTAAGGTTTTAATACTATTCAATGTCTTTATAAAGACATATTGGCGGGAATTTTTCCAGACAGTTCAACCCATTCACTCGAGTTTAATCAGCTACCTCATGAATATTCATGAATTCACCCATTTTTTGTAAATTATTGTCTGCACTCGTGAACTAAAACACCTCTCAAGGTGATCTATTTCTGGCATAACTATTGCCTGGTTATAAACCAGTACATACTGTAATGCTAGAATTTAAAGCCTCCCCTTCAACTGATCTAGTGCGCTACATTATATTCGCGTCACCACTAACAGTTGCAAGGGAGGAAGCCAATGATAAAATTGTATCAGACAACAATGATTTTATTTTTCATTATTATTAACAACATTTGGAGTTTGTTAAAACTGTTAAAACACACATATTAGTTACTGTTAAGACACCTACTGTACAATTAGTTATTGTTACCCAATAGTTGCTTTAATCAAAGTCATATTGCTACACTTTAACCTTGCTGCACAACAAACTATGATCTTTTCAACTATGTATCACCATCAGTTAAACATTGGTTAAGCTATTTCTTCCCAATAAGTCAAGACTTTTAAGACTGCTGGTAAAAATCCTCAACCCCTATGTTATCACTAATATTATATACATTTACAATATATTAAAGACCCATAATGTAGTCACTACAGTTATCATTGTTCATTAAAGACATCTGGCTGACACTCATAACATGAGTCTGGTTGTGTAGCTTGTGAGAAAGCGTAATATGAATAATTGTAAGATCTTTTGACCTTTGCTTGACCTTGAAGGTCACTTTCTAAATTATTACCAGATAGGTAAAGACTTTGAAGTAGATTGGAGTAAAACATGATGTTATACAAACTGCCAAACCCCAAATGTTAGGAAAGTAGTTTTTGAAAAGTTGTGGGTATAGTACTTGCAGCTTTCGGGGTGGAGTTCAAATATGACCATACTGCCTCACTACGCCAATTGCCATGCTGTTTAATCGCTGTCAAGCTTACATTGTTATCAAATGCAAAAGATGCCCCACTCCTTCTAAAAGCATGAAAAGTATACTCTTTTGGGTTCAAACCCAAGCCCACTATACACGTTTTGAAGAACGATCTAACTTTTATGGCAATTAATGGTACCCAACCTTTTTTGGTTCTAATTTGGAATAAAGACGAATCTTTAGAAGAATCTTTTCTGTCTAACAGCATGGTTTTTAAAGCTTGGACAGGACATAATTGTGGCTTTTGAAGTGTTGGAAGTTGAACCACCTGTATCTTACCGGCTGTTTGCATATTTTTTGCACATGTCATTATTATGTGGACCCCAGGACTACCCCATATAAGGTCACCTACTACTGGGAATCTGGTTCTATCAAATTGCTGTACTGAAGGTGGAACTAACGAAGCCAAGCGAAAGAATCCAAAAAAGGAAGTCAAAAATAGGGCCGAAAATACTTGGCCATTATGTAATTTCCTTGCATAATCCACTAATTTTTTAAGTAATGCAATACTAATCACACCTTTGACTGACACTTGCATCTTAGCGTTCATTTGTACAGACTTCAACAACAATTGTACCTTTCTACTGGCAAAAGCTGAGATTGGCCACCCAAATAGACCAAAGTAGTGCTTTAATACTGATACATGATTACGCAGCGAAGCAATTTTTAAATTATTTTGAGCTATATATTCTAAATATACTATTATTGTCCTAGGTGCATGAGGAATTGTAATGTTCATATACACCATAAAGGCTAGGAACAGCTTGAATGTCATCAAGTACGCTGTGGCCGTTCTGGGTCTGAGTCCAGTAGCAATACGTTTGTCAGCCTGGTCAGCCAGTTGCTGCATCACTGGGGAATCTACAATGAGAAAGACTGGCAGCAGAATTCTGTTGAACTGACATCTTAATATATATAAATACTTTTTGTAAGCCCTTGCTACTAAATCTGAAAGTCTGGTATCAACATTTCTGAATTTACCACTTGCCAAGAACAATTTTTTAAAACTTGGACTTCAGATATTTGCAACTCCTTGTAAACTCTCCATCGTGACAAAATGTCTGCATAGACATTATTCAGACCTTTAATATGATTCACCTGCAACTCTATATTATATGCTGCCGTATACAGCCATACAGAACGCAATACAGCCATAAGCAAGGGATCTCTCGCCTTATAACTGTTAAATACATTCACAACTGCCCAATTATCACACCAGATCAACACGGTTTGATTTTTAAATTTTTTGCACCAACACCGTATTGTTAGTAAAATATTTGCTGCCTCAAAATGTACTATGGAACCTATTTCTTTTAATGCTTCAGGAATCATACATGTAAATACTTGATTACCCCATTTCGCTCCAACTTCATATAATGAAGCATCTATAAAAACTTCTTGGGGTTTCTGATATTTTTTATGTATTTCTACCGTACCATTAAATCTTTGCAAAAATTGATTACACCAGTTTATATCACGAAAAAAGGCTGATGGCAATTGTACCACACCCTTCTGAGGGGCGCTGCGTAATACAGTTAGAATTCTGTTGATAAAAATCCTGGCTGGCCTTACACATCTGTGTATGTATAACAACTTCCCAGTCAGTTTTTGTAGCTGATTTTTGGTGGCATGAGTCTGAGTTGCCCATTTTTGACATAATTCTACAATTTCTTGCATTTTGACTTCTGGAATTTTCAAAACTCCAGTTAACGCATTAATTTGGATACCCAAGCATGTAATTTGGTTGTTTGGCTCTTCGACCTTTTTCATATTTATTGGAAGACCAACGTATTGTAATATATTCAATAAAGCCTGAAAATGCGAATTTGCCAGAGCTGGGGGAGCCACCCCAACGTAATCATCCAAGTAATTTATAAGCCAATTTCCCCGCTTGCATAGCGTAAACGTAACGAGATCGGTGCACATCTGGCACGCTGCCGCCCCAAATTTAAATCCAAACGGAACGCTTACGTCAATAAACGTCTCATTCCGCCAACATAAACCCAATAATGGATAATATAAGGGGTCTACTTTAAGGTTACGGAAGGCTCTTTCCAGATCCACCTTATAAAGCAAACAAGTAGGACCATACTCCTGAATTTTTTGAACCACTTGGTCAATAGTAGGATATTGCAATTTAAAGGGTATGTTATCATATATATCTGCCGCCACACAGCTATTAACACTTTGACCTATAGGCCATGAGAGGTCAACAATAATTCGAACCCCACCATCCGGCTTATCCCTTGCCATCAACGGTGAATAGTGAGTCTGATCAAATGGTGAATTTTTAAAAGGGCCATATATCGAATTTTTCTCCCTTTCAACCTTGAAATACTTGTCCACACCTTGTGGCCGTAATAGAGCAGAAGCATGATTTTTTGTAAATGAACTAAATTTGAAAATTTGGTAATCCACTCCCAATGGGAACCCAAACTCCACATATTCTGCTAAAATTTTAAGATCATAGTCTTTAACCAGTTGTCGCCAAGCTGGAACCTGCAGTCCAGATGGTACGGCAATACGTGCCTTTTGATAGTTAGGTTGATTTGTACTTCTAACCGCCTCGTGTATGTCATGAAGCCACTGGCTAGAGTTACGAAATTCTATAGCTTGATTTTTAGCCGCACAATGAATAACTGGGATTTTTTCTGGAATAAATCCAAAGTCGCGTATTAAAGGTTTTTCATGTTCATATTCCTCTGAATACGGTGTTACCTGTGTCAAGGTTGTGTTTTGGTTCATATTAGGGACTATATGACTAAATTCACTTCCCGTATTGCATATACCTAGATGTGAGGTTACACCTTGTCCTTCCATCTCATAAAGGGGGTGTGTTTCCATTTTACAATCTTGAATTTCATCAGTCTGTATTTTTTGATATTCATTTATTCTAGTAACTTGACTATTATGATCACTAATATCACTAAAATAACTTAAACTACTGTACAGGTAGTTGTGAGATTCATGGGCGACAGTATCACAAGTTTCAGAGTTAGCAGTAAACCTGTCAGAACTACTGTCAAGAGTAGGTGAGTCAAGCGATGCTACCATGTTCTGAGCAGTGCAAAATGCACTTACCTGGCACTTCAATGCAAGATGTTTAATCAAACATGAATTAGAATTGTTAGTATTATGGACCAAAGTGTCACTTCTACTATACGTTAATTCCAATTCTCTACTTTCCTGTAGTAAGTTGCTTTCGACTTGTATAAGGGCATTTATTCTATCACTGTCATAACAATTAATGTTAGAAGCGTTTTTATTAATCTTAAGCCCCATTATATCATGACATATCTTTTCAGTCCTTGACAGACTTATTATGATTTCCTCTAAATTATTAATAGTATTATACTCTATTTCTCGTACTTTTGAACTTGTATTGCCACGCTTGGGTGTGGCCCCTAAATTTTCACAACTACTGATTACACCAACTTCAGTGCCCTCAGTAGAATACGGTAAGCTGTACCTAACAGCATGACAACCACCACTAATTGCCTTACTGGCACTATGTAACATAAACGTGTCTGCAAGTGGGTTCAAACTAATTTGTTTTTCTACAATTTGATTTTTTGCATAATGAAATGTTCTTGCTAACGGATTTAACTTTAATCTGCTAGTTTGTTGATTTTGTTGTACATTAATGTTGTCTAAGCCGTAGCTAGTATACAAAGTACTGCTTAGCATAGGCTGTGAACTACTATACGTATTAAACCCGCTGTTCTTTTTTACCCGTATTCACCTGGTCTTGCTTCATGCTAGTTTGACTATTTTTCTGCCGCAAACATTTTGATGCTGGGTGGTTATATTTTTTCCCAGTTTCTTTCAAACAATATGTACAACAATGCATATACAAGATGCCATTGACTACATGATCATTGTCAATTCTGCAAAAGCCTTTGTTAAAATGGCTACAAGTTTGACTACTCATACCCCCTGTTTGTTTCTGACCTTCTACTATTCTTTGCGTATATCTACACTTAACTTTCTCTATTAAATCTAATCTATCCCACGAGATTTTCCCTTTTTCAATTTCTTGTAGGACTGCAGCGTGAGCCCTTCTTGCTGTCATGATATTTAATTCTATGGCATCTTGCATAAGCCAAGCGTAGTACTGTAACATGGATTCTCTAAGTTTTTGATCTTTCTCTTCTAGTGTACATAACAAAAACCCTTGAACCCACTGGTCATTTGACAACTCATCATATGTCGGCTGTTTACTGCCGATAGGTACTGAACAAAAATCCTGAGGCCAATTTACTTGAGTTCTAATTTTTGTGACACCAGCTCTATATCTACCAGATTTTAATGTAGCAAGTGGCTTACCTGATCCATCAACTCTTGAAGCATTCTGATACTCATGAAGTCGTCTGGCAACCTCAGCTTGAATACGGGAGTCTGTCTTCAGTGCTTCAAATGATGGCATTCTATCAGGCTTGCTGGGTGGAGGTTCATTCACAGAATTAGTAGCTTTAGGTGAACTATGAGCCGAAGGCAAGGCAGAAATGTTCTGAATACTAACTTTTTCTTCTTGTTTACGTAATCGTTCACCATGATCTTCTAGTTGAGCACACATGTCCTTCACCACATTTAACAGAATGTCTAATTTCTGTGACACTGTCGCCTCTTGACTGTCTGGACCAGTAGTCTGCAACTGTGAACCTCCATCCTCAGCATGTGATGTCAGTTCATTGTTTTTATCAGTTTGTTTATTCTTTGCACTACTTTTATTACTGCCACCCGCCATTCTGAAATTATAATACAGTTAGCAACCACCGTTTATGATGGGGAGAAACCTATATTCTCACTCAAAATTCAAAATTTGAAAGAATAAAACAAATAAAGTTTCTCCCGATCAGTCAACAGTGTTGTTTGCATGTGCATTCAAGCCACATGAACCTCACAACTAAGATTTTAATACTATTCAATGTCTTTATAAAGACATATTGGCGGGAATTTTTCCAGACAGTTCAACCCATTCACTCGAGTTTAATCAGCTACCTCATGAATATTCATGAATTCACCCATTTTTTGTAAATTATTGTCTGCACTCGTGAACTAAAACACCTCTCAAGGTGATCTATTTCTGGCATAACTATTGCCTGGTTATAAACCAGTACATACTGTAATGCTAGAATTTAAAGCCTCCCCTTCAACTGATCTAGTGCGCTACATTATATTCGCGTCACCACTAAAACTCACTTATTATTGGTCCTAGAGGTTTTGGATGGTATACCAACATATAGGAAATCATGGCCTGGGAATCTTTTGGTATGGTTAGATTTTACCTTGGGCCTCTCCTTCAAGGTCAAACGAGGATAGCCAAACTGAAAAGTGCTTATAACTTGCTTTTTATTAGTCCTAGAGGTTTGGGACGGTATACCAACATATAGGAAGTCATGGCCTGGGAATCTTTTGGTGTGGTCGGATTTAACCTTGGGCCTCTCCTTCAAGGTCAAACGAGGATAGCCAAACTGAAAAGTGCTTATAACTTGCTTATTATTAGTCCTAGTGGTTTGGGATGGTATACCAACATATAGGAAATCATGGCCTGGGAATCTTTTGGTGTGGTCGGATTTAACCTTGGGCCTCTCCTTCAAGGTCAAACGAGGATAGCCAAACATAAAAATGCTTATAACTCGCTTTTTATTGGTCCTAGAGCTTTGGGATGGTAAACTGACATGTAGGAAATCATGGGCTAGGAATCTTCTGGTGTGGTCGGATTTGACCTTTGGCCCCTCCTTCAAGGTACAACGAGCATAGCCAAACTTAAAAGTGCTTATAACTCGCTTATTATTGGTCCTAGAGGTTTGGGATGGTATACCAACATATAGAAATTCATGGGCTGGGAACCATCTGGTGTGGTCGAATTTGACCTTGGGCCCCTCCTTCAAGGTCAAATGAGGATAGGCAAACTTAAAAGTGCTTATAACTCGCTTATTATTGGTCCTAGAGGTTTGGGATGGTATACCAACATATAGGAAATCATGTGCAGGGAATCTTCTGGTGTGGTCAGATTTGACCTTGGGCCTCTCCTTCAAGGTCAAACGAGGATAGGCAAAGTTTAAAGTGCGTATAACTCGCTTATTATTGGCCCTAGAGGTTTTGGATGGCATACCAACATATAGGAAATCATGGGCTGGTAATCTTTTGGTGTGGTTAGATTTGACCTTGGGCCTCTCCTTCAAGGTCAAACGAGGATAGCCAAACTGAAAAGTGCTTATAACTTGCTTATTATTAGTCCTAGCGGTTTGGGATGGTATACCAACATGTAGGAAATCATGGCCTGGGAATCTTTTGGTGTGGTCGGATTTAACCTTGGGCCTCTCCTTCAAGGTCAAAAGAGGATAGTCAAACATAAAAATGCTTATAACTCGCTTATTATTGGTCCTAGAGGTTTGGGATGGTATACCAACATATAGGAAATCATGTGCAGGGAATCTTCTGGTGTGGTCAGATTTGACCTTGGGCCTCTCCTTCAAGGTCAAACGAGGATAGGCAAAGTTTAAAGTGCGTATAACTCGCTTATTATTGGCCCTAGAGGTTTTGGATGGCATACCAACATATAGGAAATCATGGGCTGGTAATCTTTTGGTGTGGTTAGATTTGACCTTGGGCCTCTCCTTCAAGGTCAAACGAGGATAGCCAAACTGAAAAGTGCTTATAACTTGCTTATTATTAGTCCTAGCGGTTTGGGATGGTATACCAACATGTAGGAAATCATGGCCTGGGAATCTTTTGGTGTGGTCGGATTTAACCTTGGGCCTCTCCTTCAAGGTCAAAAGAGGATAGTCAAACATAAAAATGCTTATAACTCGCTTATTATTGGTCCTAGAGCTTTGGGATGGTCAACTGACATGCAGGAAATCATGTGCCAGGAATCTTCTGGTGTGGTCTGATTTGACCTTGGGCCCCTCCTTCAAGGTCAAACGAGCATAGCCAAACTTAAAAGTGCTTATAACTCGCTTATTATTGGTCCTACAGGTTTGTGATGGTATACCAACCTATAGGAAATCATGGGCTGGGAACCTTCTGGTGTGGTCGGATTTGACCTTGGCCCTCTCCTTCAAGGTCAAATGAGGATAGCCAAACATAAAAATGCTTATAACTCGCTTATTATTGGTCCTAGAGCTTTGGGATGGTATACCAACATATAGGAAATCATGGGCAGGGAATCTTATGCTGTGGTCGGATTTGACCTTGGAGCCCCCTTCAAGGTCAAGCGAGGGTAGTCAAAGTTAAAAGTGCTGATAACTCACTTATTATTGGTCCTAGAGGTATGGGACGGTAAAGCAACATGCAGGAAATCATGGGCTGGTAATATTTTAGTGTGGTCGTATTTGACCTTGGGCCTCTCCTTCAAGGTCAAATGAGGATAGGCAAACTTAGAAGTGCTTATAACTCGCTTATTATTGGTCCTAGAGGTATGGGACGGTAAAGCAACATGCAGGAAATCATGGGCTGGTAATATTTTAGTGTGGTCGTATTTGACCTTGGGACCCTCCTTCAAGGTCAAATGAGGATAGGCAAACTTAAAAGTGCTTATAACTTGCTTATGAGTCACTTATTATTGGTCCTACAAGTTTTGGATATTAAACCAACCTATAGGAGTTCATGGTTTGCAATTTTTTTTCATTTGTGATTTTGAAATGTTTTGCAGTTGGCCTTCATATCTGTGACAAGTGTATTTACTTTGCAACCTCTTGCTTTTGACTAAAGTTACATATATTTTTTCCTGTAGAGTACAACAACTCTATATATTACTTTGTTCTCTTTCTTTTATATTTGTAAAAAGGAATTTATAATCTTTCCCCTTCATTAATCCAACAAACAGAAACTTCACTCAGTTTACCATATTTTGAAGTGAATTACCACTGAATTATGTTCTAATGATATATATTAGGATAGTAAGTTGTTACAGTTGTAAATGTCTGATGTACTGCATATATTCAAAAAGTATACAGATCCATGCCACCTTAATAGTAGATTCAACTTTTTCTTTACACTCTCTCAGAGCCTTGCTTAAGGCTCAAGTACCCTAGTAATTAAGAGAAAAGATACAGAAAACATGGTCATTTTGCATAATGTACTCTTACAATTAACATGTACTGGATTTTACACATGATATGTCTGCTCAGTTTATATCTCAAAACATGCATGAGTGCTTTATGAATACCAAACATCTGTGTACAAGTATGAAAACATATGGTACAAATTTGAGCCTTAAGCAAGGCTAACTCACTCAATGAGAATTTGGAGAAAAGACACTGTTGTATACTTCAAGGATGAAAACAATCATGTAGCCTTGTTCAGGTGCACAGAATGTTTCTGTTGAAATCACCATTTTTATCACCTTTTTAATATCACATCACTTTGTGGCATTGTCTGATGGAATATTGGTGATCGATGTGCCCAAGATGGGCATCATATTTAGCAAGTCCCTATAATAATATACATTGCATCATACTCATTTTATTTCCTGTAGTATGTCACAGAACATTGTAGAAATAATATCGTGTGCTACTGACATTATCTACATATAACATAGCTTTCAGATAATTTGTTTTTTTATACACTGGACACATATTTTTGTTAAGGAAAACAATGACCTACAATATTATAATTGTTTCATTTTTAAAGCTGTAGAACTGTTTTTGAAATAAGTAAGGTTAATTGCTGGTGGTTTATATTTACAGTAACCTTGACCAAACATCCTAACCTGTAATGACAAATTTTAAAGTGGTTATAACTCACGTATTATTGGTCCTAAGGTTTGCAATATGAAACCAACCTAAGGGAAACCATAAGCTGGACTTGGGTCCTGTTTCGAGGTATATAGTTATAAATAGAAACTTTGGGAAAGACTAAGATAGTTGTAAAATACAGATGTTAAAAACACAACAAATGTATCAGTTTATGGGAATGATCTCCTCTTGAACTCTAAGATCCTTTTATAAAGGTAAACAGCAATAAAACCACACACATTGTGCAGAACTATGTATAAACATGGTCTCGGGTGTTTTACTATTATGGAGGAATACATAGATAGATAGATCTTTATTCAGCATTACAATGTAATAATACAACAATTTAAAATAAATGCTGAAAGTAAATGTCAGAAGTTCAAATTAACTTATAACTAGACATCCCTAAATTTGGAGAGAACTGACAACATAAAGTTAAGAACATACAATAAATACTAAACAGAAATGCCTGAAGTTCAAATGAACTTATTAGTAAATATTACTTAACTTGGACATAACTGACAACAGAAAGTCAAGAAAGAAATACAGCAGATAAAATAGATTTCGATTTATAACACAAAGAAGCTATTTAGCAATGAATATGCTAATTTGAACTGTTTGTCTGTTAATTAAATTTTAACATACTTGACAAAGTACTTAATGGTAAAAATATAGATTAAGATACACACAGATTTAGTACACAGATCCGTAACTTCCATTTGTCATACCATAATTTGTTGGATAGGCAATGGTTTTTTATATTTAGTGAGGAATTCTTCTTTTAATCTCTTTTTGAAGCTTATTATAGATGGCAACAATCTTACATGTGATGGAATTTGATTGTACAGTTTAACCCCTATAATACTAGGACATCTACTTTTCTGGAAAGTTTTGGCGATATTTTGATAAATGTTTCCACAGTTCCTTGTATTATAGTTATGAACATGCTTGACATATCTATATCGTTCCATTAGTTTAGGTGGTATCAAATTCCTATCAGCTTTGAAAATATGAGTACATGTTTTGAATTTTATTATATCCCGTAACTTTAAACATTTGAATGCATTGTATGTGTTGCTTGTTGAATCTCTGTATCTTAAGGAGCCAATCAGACACATTCCTGACAGAGGAATCTAGGCGCCAGTCGATATTGGGATCAATCGGGCCATAATTGAGCGATTGACGGGCGATTGATTACAAGTTCATAAAAAATTTACTACGATTAAGCCTTGAACTCGCTTATTATTGGTCCTAGAGGTTTGGGATGGTGTACCAACATATAGGAAATCATGTGCTGGAAATCTTCTGGTGTGGTCAGATTTGACCTGGGGCCCCTCGTTAAAGATCAAAAGAGGATAGGCAAAGTTTTAAGTGCTTATAACTCGCTTATTATTGGTCCTAGAGGTTTGGAATGGTATACCAGCATATAGGAAATCATGTGCTGGGAATCATCTGGTGTGGTCAGATTTGACCTTGGGCCCCTCGTTTAAGGTCAAACGAAGATAGCCAAACATAAATGTGCTTATAACTCGCTTATTATTGGTCCTAGAGCTTTGGGATGGTAAACCAACATATAGGAAACCATGGACAGGGAATCTCTTGGTGTGGTCAGATTTGACCTTGGGCTTCCTCTTCAAGGTCAAACGAGTATAGGCAAACATAAAAGTGCTTATAACTCGCTTATTATTGGTCCTAGAGGTTTGTGATGGTATACTAACATATAGAAAATCATGGGCTGGGAATCTTTTGGTGTTGTCAGATTTGACCTTGGGCCTCTTCTTCAAGGTGAAACAAGGATAGCCAAACATAAAAGTGCTTATAAGTGGCTTATTATTGGTCCTAGAACTTTGGGATGGTAAACCAACCTGTAGGAAATCATGTGCTGGGAATCTTCTGGTGTGGTCAGATTTGACCTTTGGGCCTCTCCTTCAAGGTCAAATGAGCATAACGAAACTTTAAAGTGCTTATAACTCGCTTATGATTGGTCCTAGAGGTTTGGGATGGTAAACCAACATGTAGAAATTAAGGGCTGGTAATCTTTTGCTGTGGTCGAATTTGACCTTGGCCCTCTCCTTCAAGGGTCAAATGAGCATAGCCAAACTTAAAAGTGCTTATAACTCACTTATTATTGGTCCTACAGGTTTAGGATGGTAAACCAACATGTAGGAAATCATGTGCTGGGAATCTTCTGGTGTGGTCAGATTTGATCTTAGGCCTCTCCTTCAAGGTCCAACGAGGATAGGAACTTTAAAGTGCTTATAACTCATTTATTATTGGTCCTAGAGGTTTGGGATGGTATACCTACATATAGGAAATGATGGGCTTGAAATCTTTTGATGTGGTCAGATTTGACCTTGGGCCTCTCCTTCAAGGTCAAACAAGCATAGCCAAACTTTAAAGTGCTTCTTCTTCTTTGCAGCTGAAAACACACAGTCAGCTGATACAGAACCCGTTCATAGGCACTGAGTGTTTTTTTCGTTTTAAGGTCACTCTTGTGATCCTAACATGGTCCTTTTCACGAACATTTCTCTTCACGAATAACATTTACCTCTTCACATTAGTCCTTTAGCATTTTATATAAAGCTTAAAAGCTGTAGGGACGCTTTGTTTTTGTGTACAAAAACTTTTGTCTAGTTGGCTATGGCAGCCGTTTTCATTTTCAAAGTGAGACCAAACATTTTACAGATATATTTTCATAGCCACATAGATTCACTGCAAATTTGAAGATATTGTCTCACATAAATGAGAGATTAAGAATATGAAAAAAAACGTGATGGACGGATGAATGCGCACCTACATGCATGCATGACAGGTGTTTTCTTCTGACCCCGACCTTCTTCTAGTGTGAGACAAAAAAAATAAAAAGTCAGATATTTTGTTTGAGTTGGATGGTAGCTAAGGTTACCGGGAACCTACTATATGCGACTTATCAGTAGTCCTTGCAATTACGGCCAGCCACTGTGCAGTTCGGTATAAAGGCATGGTTATATTGGTAGCATTTCAAAAACTCTATCTTCACAATGTTTGCGACAAAGCCAGAGTTTATTCTGGGAGCATGCAAAAATATTTACCTGTACACAAGTATTGCAGGTACGACACCATAAAGCATGGGGGTCAAGAAATGTGTTATGCCGGCTATTTTAAAGGACGGGCTACATACCAAAGGCCAAAAATAACACACCATAGTGAAAATATATGAACATGGCTCCTGAATGTACTTCTGAAATAACAACAGTTATCAGTAGACTCGAAATATGTTATATTCCTGAACCAGATTTGTCCTGTTTTTATTTGCGTTTATTGTGTTTTGTAATATTTAGAGATGAAACAAATGTAGATGAACTGTGATAATGCAATGTCAGATACAGCCTTGCACAAGGCTCAGTTTTGTACTAAAACCCCCTTTTAGAACATGTACGCAAATGATTTGTTCACATGAAGCAATCCTTTATGCAATAATAAGATATATTTACAGATCAGACTGTCTTCGCAGTATATACTGATAGAAATGTCCGTATAAGTTAGTGTACATTATGATAACTAAACCTTTATCGTCCAACCGAATTGCAAGAAACTCAAGCCTACACAAGGCTGGGTGTCATGGCAATGATATCTACGTTTTGTTGAGACAAAGTGCAATCGTTTTGCATATAAAGTGCTCTAAAGGGATTTCTCAGACCAAGCTATGTAAACATTAATATAGCCGACAATTGAAATAAAACGGCACCATTTCTTTGTCAACTACGAAAAATCCAGATGTTGTGGTTTTTATTTCGAAATCGATTCTATTCTTTTTGGTGATTTATAGTGCACAATATGGTTCATACAAAATGCATGATTTTTTTTCTACCCTGTTACCTTGAGACCCTATACAAGGTCCTCCCTTAGTGCATTATGATTCTCTCAGAACATTCGCCTAGTTCGAGTGTAATATCCAGAGTATTATAAAATGCACTCATCCATCGTCTGAAAAAAACGGAAAGAAAAAGACTTGCAAGGAGTTCTATATTACCCTGCACAATTGGATGACAGTAACATTAAAAGGTCAATTCAATCAAAATCCACAACAATCAAGACTTGCATGATAAATAATTTTCATTAATTCTTAACAGGTGTATCTGTAAAAGTGTTGAATGTTAAGGGTACAACATACATTGTAACATATTGTCTATGCTAGCCTTTCTTAAGACTCATGTACCCTTGCAATTAAGAGACAATATACAGAAGAATGGTCATTTTGCATAATATACATGTACTGGATTTTACACACAAATACGGCATAGACACAGATCTCTGTCTGCTCAGTTTATATCTCATAACATGTAGTGGTACTTTATGAATACCAAATACCTGCATACAAGTCTTGAGTTTGAGCCTTAAGCAAGGCTATGTCCATGCTATTTCCGTATATGCTATTTCCTAATATGGGTGTTCCACCACACGACTAAGGCTCCCGATTAAGGGTTTTTGAGGGTCGGTTTGAAAAATTTGCTTAGTCCCAGGCGTCCTGTAAGGGTCGGTAGTTGTCGGTTGGGGCCGTGAGAAAAATCAAACATGTTTGATATTTTTCCCGACCGAAACCGACTTTTTTTCCCGCCATAAACAAAATGTCCAGTCCCAGGCTTCCTCAGGCCTCTTCAGACCAAATTTACACAGTCCTATGCTGTCCCAGGCAGCCTGCGACCCTTAGTCCCCGACCCTTAGTCCCAGACCCTTAGTGCCTTAGTCCCAGGCCTCCTGCGACCCTTAGTCCCATTGCAAAACAAGAATCGGCCACATTGGTCTGGGGACGCCTGAGGACGCCTGAGAAGGCCTGAGGAGGCCGAGACTTAGTCGTGGGTTAGTCGGGGCTTAGTCCCAGGAGGCTGAGGTGTCCTGGGACCCAGTCGGTATGTCTACGACCAGATCTTGGATCAAACCGACCAGAAAAATGGCTTAGTCGGTTCTTAGTCCCAGACCAGTCGAGGACTCTGTAGGGTAGCCTGGGGCCTCCTCAGGCCCCCTGGGGTTGCTCTGACCTTAATCCCAGACTTTTACACCGATCCAGTATTCCCGCCCATTTTACCTTTTTTTTCACCGGCTCTCCTCGATTAAGGGTCGGGGACAGGATCGGGACTTAGTCCTTTGGTGGAACAGGGGCATACCGGGTAGTCAAAGCACAGTTTAAACAATACTGACATAGTAGCATAATACAGTCTGAGTGCTTCAAAACTTATTTTGTATTTTATGAAAAGCAACAGTCTCGGTGCTTCAAAGATTGCTTGTCATTTTATCAAAGCCTCCTGATCTATTATGTTTACATTGGTATACTTCTGCTTCTACTTCATCATAAGACATATCACAATTGAACAAAATATTCTGGTCATTACTAGCTTTCATGTTAGATTCAGTTTCTCTATTCAACGTTTTGGTCTTGATTAAAAAAACATCAAAATCATTAATGGATGTATTGTAAAGATTACAAAAATCAGTTTCCCATTTATGTGTTCATCTTTTGGTTCAGACAACATTTTTGTGCACTGACATTGGAATGTCACTTTTCTTACAAGCAAGATAGTTAACTGCCCAAATATTTTATGGCCAGTTTTATTTGTTAATTCTCCACAGAATATTCATTATACTGTCTTAAGTAATTTATCAAAAGTATTTCTTGCCTAAATGAAGTTAAGTTTTTTATTTTGACTTGACATGACTGGGCCATTTAAATTTTAAAAACAACTTTTCTTTTGATGTTGTTCAAAGAAAACTGTTGGTTAATTCATCATCCCAAAAAAGGTTTATTGACCACATCAGAATATTCCCAGCCCATGATTTGTTTAGGGTTGGTTTCACACGCCAAACATCTAGGGGTAGTAATAAATGACTAAAAGGCACTTTTAAGTGTGGCTACCCTTGTTTGACCTTGAAAGAGAGGCCAATTATCAAATATGAGCACATCACAAGATTCCCAGCCCATGATTACATATTATTAAGCGTCCCTTGAAAAGGGGACGCTTATTGGTTTCACCCCTGGTTTTCAGTCAGCCGCCGCCGCCGCCGCCGCCACCGCCGCCGCCACCGCCGCATTATCGTCTCCCTTGAATATCTCCCTTGTTATTAGGCCTATCCAAATGATATGTGGCAGTGTTCTTCTATAGGCGTGGGGAAATTTTTTGACAGGCATAAATTTGACCTTTGACCTTTATCAAGGTCACATTATCAAAGATTCAAAAAAAAATTTACTTCCTTTTCACTAGATTTCCTCAGAAAGTACTGGGTGTGGGTCAACCAAATTTGGTATGCACATTCCTGAGGGAAGAATCTAGGCACCAGTCGATATTGGGATCAATCGGCCATAATTGACCGATTGACGGGCGATTGATTATAAGTTCATAAAAATTTTGCTAAGATTAAGCCTTGAACTCGCTTATTATTGGTCGTAGAGGTTTGGGATGGTATACCAACATATAGGAAATCATGTGCTGGGAATCTTCTGGTGTGGTCAGATTTGACCTTGGGCCCCTCGTTCAAGGTCAAGCGAGGATAGGCAAAGTTTAAAGTGCTTATAACTCGCTTATTATTGGTCCTAGAGGTTTGGGATGGTATACCAACGTATAGGAAATCATGTGCTGGGAATCTTCTGGTGTGGTCGCATTTGACCTTGGGCCCCCCCTTCAAGGTCAAACGAGCATAGCCAAACTTAAAAGTGTTTATAACTCGCTTATTATTGGTCCTAGAGGTTTGGGATGGTATACCAACATATAGAAAATCATGGGCTGGGAATCTTCTGGTGTGGTCGGATTTGACCTTGGGCCCCTCGTTCAAGGTCAAAAGAGCATAGCCAAACTTAAAAGTGCTTATAACTCGCTTATTATTGGTCCTAGAGGTTTGTGATGGTATACCAACATATAGGAAATCATGTGCTGGGAATCTTCTGGTGTGGTCGCATTTGACCTTGGGCCCCCCCTTCAAGGTCAAACGAGGATAGCCAAACTGAAAAGTGCTTATAACTCGCTTATTATTGGTCCTAGATGTTTGGGATGGTATACCAACATATAGGAAATCATGTGCTGGGAATCTTCTGGTGTGGTCACATTTGACCTTGGGCCCCCCCTTCAAGGTCAAACGAGGATAGCCAAACTGAAAAGTGCTTATAACTCGCTTATTATTGGTCCTAGAGGTTTGGGATGGTATACCAACATATAGGAAATCATGTGCTGGGAATCCTCTGGTGTGGTCAGATTTGACCTTGGGCCTCTCCTTCAAGGTCAAACGAGGATAGCCAAACATAAAAATGCTTATAACTCGCTTTTTATTGATCCTAGAGCTTTGGGATGGTAAACTGACATGTAGGAAATCATGGGCTAGGAATCTTCTGGTGTGGTCGGATTTGACCTTTGGCCCCTCCTTCAAGGTACAACGAGCATAGCCAAACTTAAAAGTGCTTATAACTCGCTTATTATTGGTCCTAGAGGTTTGGGATGGTATACCAACATATAGAAAATCATGGGCTGGGAACCATCTGGTGTTGTCGAATTTGACCTTGGGCCCCTCCTTCAAGGTCAAATGAGGATAGGCAAACTTAAAAGTGCTTATAACTCGCTTATTATTGGTCCTAGAGGTTTGGGATGGTATACCAACATATAGGAAATCATGTGCAGGGAATCTTCTGGTGTGGTCAGATTTGACCTTGGGCCTCTTCTTCAAGGTCAAACGAGGATAGGCAAAGTTTAAAGTGCTTATAACTCGCTTATTATTGGCCCTAGAGGTTTTGGATGGCATACCAACATATAGGAAATCATGAGCTGGTAATCTTTTGGTGTGGTTAGATTTGACCTTGGGCCTCTCCTTCAAGGTCAAACGAGGATAGCCAAACTGAAAAGTGCTTATAACTTGCTTATTATTAGTCCTAGCGGTTTGGGATGGTATACCAACATGTAGGAAATCATGGCCTGGGAATCTTTTGGTGTGGTCGGATTTAACCTTGGGCCTCTCCTTCAAGGTCAAAAGAGGATAGCCAAACATAAAAATGCTTATAACTCGCTTATTATTGGTCCTAGAGCTTTGGGATGGTAAACTGACATGTAGGAAATCATGTGCCAGGAATCTTCTGGTGTGGTCTGATTTGACCTTGGGCCCCTCCTTCAAGGTCAAACGAGCATAGCCAAATTTAAAAGTGCTTATAACTCGCTTATTATTGGTCCTACAGGTTTGTGATGGTATACCAACCTATAGGAAATCATGGGCTGGGAACCTTCTGGTGTGGTCGGATTTGACCTTGGCCCTCTCCTTCAAGGTCAAATAAGGATAGCCAAACATAAAAATGCTTATAACTCGCTTATTATTGGTCCTAGAGCTTTGGGATGGTATACCAACATATAGGAAATCATGGGCAGGGTATCTTATGCTGTGGTCGGATTTGACCTTGGGGCCCCCTTCAAGGTCAAGCGAGGGTAGTCAAAGTTAAAAGTGCGGATAACTCGCTTATTATTGGTCCTAGAGGTATGGGACGGTAAAGCAACATGCAGGAAATCATGGGCTGGTAATATTTTAGTGTGGTCGTATTTGACCTTGGGCCTCTCCTTCAAGTTCAAATGAGGATAGGCAAACTTAGAAGTGCTTATAACTCACTTATTATTGGTCCTAGAGGTTTGGGATGGTAAACCAAGATGTAGGAAATCATGGACTTGGAATCTTTTCTTGGGATCGGATTTGACCTTGGGACCCTCCTTCAAGGTCAAATGAGGATAGGCAAACTTAAAAGTGCTTATAACTTGCTTATGAGTCGCTTATTATTGGTCCTACTAGTTTTGGATATTAAACCAACCTATAGGAGTTCATGGTTTGCAATTTTTTTTTCATTTGTGATTTTGAAATGTTTTGCAGTTGGCCTTCATATCTGTGACAAGTGTATTTACTTTGCAACCTCTTGCTTTTGACTAAAGTTACATATATTTTTTCCTGTAGAGTACAACAACTCTATATATTACTTTGTTCTCTTTCTTTTATATTTGTAAAACGGAATTTATAATCTTTCCCCTTCATTAATCCAACAAACAGAAACTTCACTCAGTTTACCATATTTTGAAGTGAATAATGATATATATTAGGATAGTAAGTTGTTACAGTTGTAAATGTCTGATGTACTGCATATATTCAAAAAGTATACAGATCCATGCCACCTTAATAGTAGATTCAACCTTTTCTTTACACTCACTCAGAGCCTTGCTTAAGGCTCAAGTACCCTCGTAATTAAGAGAAAAGATACAGAAAACATGGTCATTTTGCATAATGTACTCTTACAATTAACATGTACTGGATTTTACACATGATATGTCTGCTCAGTTTATATCTCAAAACATGCATGAGTGCTTTATGAATACCAAATATCTGTGTACAAGTATGAAAACATATGGTACAAATTTGAGCCTTAAGCAAGGCTAACTCACTCAATGAGAATTTGGAGAAAAGACACTGTTGTATACTTCAAGGATGAAAACAATCATGTAGCCTTGTTCAGGTGCACAGATTGTTTCTGTTGAAATCACCATTTTTATCACCTTTTTAATATCACATCACTTTGTGGCATTGTCTGATGGAATATTGGTGATCGATGTGCCCAAGATGGGCATCATATTTAACAAGTCCCTATAATAATATACATTGCATCATACTCATTTTATTTCCTGTAGTATGTCACAGAACATTGTAGAAATAATATCGTGTGCTACTGACATTATCTACATATAACATAGCTTTCAGATAATTTGTTTTTTTATACACCGGACACATATTTTTGTTAAGGAAAACAATGACCTACAATATTATAATTGTTTCATTTTTAAAGCTGTAGAACTGTTTTTGAAATAAGTAAGGTTAATTGCTGGTGGTTTATATTTACAGTAACCTTGACCAAACATCCTAACCTGTAATGACAAATTTTAAAGTGGTTATAACTCACGTATTATTGGTCCTAAGGTTTGCAATATGAAACCAACCTAAGGGAAACCATAAGCTGGACTTGGGTCCTGTTTCGAGGTATATAGTTATAAATAGAGACTTTGGGAAAGACTAAGATAGTTGTAAAATACAGATGTTAAAAACACAACAAATGTATCAGTTTATGGGAATGATCTCCTCTTGAACTCTAAGATCCTTTTATAAAGGTAAACAGCAATAAAACCACACACATTGTGCAGAACTATGTATAAACATGGTCTCGGGTGTTTTACTATTATGGAGGAATACACAGATAGATAGATCTTTATTCAGCATTACATTACAATGTAATAATACAACAATTTAAAATAAATGCTGAAAGTAAATGTCAGAAGTTCAAATGAACTTATAACTAGACATCCCTAAATTTGGAGAGAACTGACAACATAAAGTTAACAACATACAATAAATACTAAACAGAAATGCCTGAAGTTTAAATGAACTTATTAGTAAATATTACTTAACTTGGACATAACTGACAACAGAAAGTCAAGAAAGAAATACAGCAGATAAAATAGATTTCGATTTATGACACAAAGAAGCTATTTAGCAATGAATATGCTAATTTGAACTGTTTGTCTGTTAATTAAATTTTAACATACTTGACAAAGTACTTAATGGTAAAAATATAGATTAAGATACACACAGATTTAGTACGCAGATCCGTAACTTCCATTTGTCATACCATAATTTGTTGGATAGGCAATGGTTTTTTATATTTAGTGAGGAATTCTTCTTTTAATCTCTTTTTGAAGCTTATTATAGATGGCAACAATCTTACATGTGATGGAATTTGATTGTACAGTTTAACCCCTATAATACTAGGACATCTACTTTTCTGGAAAGTTTTGGGGATATTTTGATAAATGTTTCCACAGTTCCTTGTATTATAGTTATGAACATGCTTGACATATCTATATCGTTCCATTAGTTTAGGTGGTATCAAATTCCTATCAGCTTTGAAAATATGAGTACATGTTTTGAATTTTATTATATCCCGTAACTTTAAACATTTGAATGCATTGTATGTGTTGCTTGTTGAATCTCTGTATCTTAAGGAGCCAATCGGGCACATTCCTGACAGAGGAATCTAGGCGCCAGTCGATATTGGGATCAATCGGGCCATAATTGAGCGATTGACGGGCGATTGATTATAAGTTCATAAAAAATTTACTACGATTAAGCCTTGAACTCGCTTATTATTGGTCCTAGAGGTTTGGGATGGTGTACCAACATATAGGAAATCATGTGCTGGAAATCTTCTGGTGTGGTCAGATTTGACCTGGGGCCCCTCGTTAAAGATCAAAAGAGGATAGGCAAAGTTTTAAGTGCTTATAACTCGCTTATTATTGGTCCTAGAGGTTTGGAATGGTATACCAGCATATAGGAAATCATGTGCTGGGAATCATCTGGTGTGGTCAGATTTGACCTTGGGCCCCTCGTTTAAGGTCAAACGAAGATAGCCAAACTTAAAAGTGCTTATAACTCACTTATTATTGGTCCTACAGGTTTAGGATGGTAAACCAACATGTAGGAAATCATGTGCTGGGAATCTTCTGGTGTGGTCAGATTTGATCTTAGGCCTCTCCTTCAAGGTCCAACGAGGATAGGAACTTTAAAGTGCTTATAACTCATTTATTATTGGTCCTAGAGGTTTGGGATGGTATACCTACATATAGGAAATGATGGGCTTGAAATCTTTTGATGTGGTCAGATTTGACCTTGGGCCTCTCCTTCAAGGTCAAACAAGCATAGCCAAACTTTAAAGTGCTTCTTCTTCTTTGCAGCTGAAAACACACAGTCAGCTGATACAGAACCCGTTCATAGGCACTGAGTGTTTTTTTCGTTTTAAGGTCACTCTTGTGATCCTAACATGGTCCTTTTCACGAACATTTCTCTTCACCAATAACATTTACCTCTTCACATTAGTCCTTTAGCATTTTATATAAAGCTTAAAAGCTGTAGGGACGCTTTGTTTTTGTGTACAAAAACTTTTGTCTAGTTTTTCTCTGACTTGCATAAGCTCCGACTAGCATATGCAATCACACGGGTGTGTCCATCCTGCTCCTGCTGCAAGACAGCCCCCAAGCCATCAATACTAGCATCAGTATTTAAAACAAATGGCCCAGTATAATCCGCAAACCCCAGAATAGGAGTACTCGTGCAAGCATCTTTCAACTTCTCAAAAGCCAATTGCTGTGTCTCCTCCCAAACTAAAGGTGGATATTTAACCTGAAAAAGTTCACTTCCTGTTATAAACCAAGCTGGGCAGATAAAGTAATGTGCCTTATATAATTGGCTATATGTCAATTGTATTTCGACTGTATTATATTCATGCAGCAGTCTCATCAGAGGTTATGATTTATTCCAGTCAGCTCTCCCTGAAGTACATTAGGGGTTTTGGCTTGTACCACCGGTTTGTACCGGTATAGAACCGCTTTAGAACCGGTTCTGTACCTGTAAACCAGCAACTGTACCGGTTTGGGGGTTTGCCAAAAACTGACTTAAGTGATCTCCTGTAAAATATTGGTTTAATATTTGAGAGGGAATTAGAGAGTTTAGAGGCTGTAATTATATGTTTTAGAGCCTCTAGAATTTATTCATACTGTATGTGTGCCTATGAAAGTGGTGGTGAATAAATGTTATTCATTGCCTGACTCTTCATTGAGTTCACTTTATAAGGGGATTCCACCAGGTATAGGTCCAGTATTTATTATTTATTATAATTGTATTTTTATGCTTCATTATTGTGTTTATTTAATGTGATTTGCAAACAAACACCATAAATCAAAGACATAAGACTCTTTTTCGGTCCATGGTAAGTATTTTATTATAATAAATTTTATTTATTGTAAATAATGTATATAGTGAGATAATAGGTACATAAATAAATGTAATAACAAAGTCTATTTATTACAGATTGTTCAAATTTATTTGGTATTAAAATTTGGTTGTCCTGTAGCTCCATGCTCCATTTGGCGGTGGGGGAGGTAGGATAATCTTTCTGGGTGATGTCACAAGGGTGGGTCTAGTGGGTACCCTTGAACATATGGCCTCACAGGCTGTATTGTCTATGGTTAGGGCCGATGGTTTCTTTAGGTGAGGGTTGAGGTTCTGCTGTGGTTTGCTGGTAACCTTTATTTCAGTTTTGGTGAATGCTGGGCTGTTTTTGTGCCTTGGAAATTCCTTGGGGCTTTTTGGTTTAGTTTCCCCTTGTAATCTAGACTTCCATTTTTTATAGGCCGAAGTGTTGGGGAGGGGCATTTTGTGTCTGTCCTCCCTGGAGGTGATGGGTTCTTCATGTTCTGGCAAGGTGCTTATTTCAGCATCCTTGATAATGTAGGCCTGTCTTTCTAAAATTAAATGTTCTTGATAGGTACATTTTCGGCATGTGATGTCTTCAGTTTGGGTACCCCCATTTTTATGTAGTGTGAGTGGTACACATCCTATCTGGCTAGTTGGCTTGGGGTTAATTTTTAGATAGGTTCTGGCTTCATCAGGTAGCCCATGTGTAGTGAGTAGTTCCTTGTGGTATGGACCTATGCTAAGTAGACCCAATGGGGAGGTGTTCACCGCACTATCTGTGTCAGGGTTGACTTGTTTGTCTGTAGTGGTTGCAATGGAGACTTTTGTGGTAGGTTGTTCATCATCACTAAGGGTCAGGTCCTCTTTAATGAGTGAGAGCCAGTCAGTGGTGCCATAGCACACAGAAGTGGTTTGCTCAATGTTGTGTGAGGTATTGATTCTAGTGCTAGTGGTGTCATTGGTGATAGAAGTGGTTTGCTCAATGTGGCGCGAGGTATTGGGTACACAGACTGGTGTGGGGTGTAGGTTAATATTCTCTTCTGATTGCTTTAATATCAATGGCTGGTGATATTTTGTAGTATGTTTGATAAAATCAGATCTTCTAACATAGGATTTATTACAACTACTGCAGATGTATCTGCGGTTGTTGTGGCAGCTGTTGATATGCCTTTGTAAGCTAGATCTGTTCTTATAGGCATTATTACATTCACCACACTTGTATTTAAGATTATCCATGATTATATGTGATTTTTGTTTTTCAAATATTCACTATTCCAACTTTCTCTATCTTAGTGATGAATTAGTGATGTCATCAAGTTGTTATAGTGAAAAGTGGTTGTGACGTAATTATGGTGCTTACGTAATCGTAAGAATGGTGATTATGTCATAATTCATTGTAAATATTGAATAATTTATGATTTTATTCAATATTATGAGAATTAAAAATATATTTATTAATTTGAATAAATCTTTCTCTGATTAAATGAAAAAACTTTATTCTGAAGAATAAATTATCTCGGTATGCGATAATTATCGTGAATATTATAAATATCTCATTTTAATACTTAATATGTATTAAATAATTTATTCAACTCAGTGTGTTTTCAGGTTTATTTCCTGGTGATATGTAATGGCTATACAAGACATAGAAGGAAAGATAGGGGTGGATTACTGAGTGCCAGTGTAATCCGGATAATAGCCATCCATAATCACACAAATTGGTTGATGCCAATGGGTGCCAGAGAGTGCAATCTGAATATCCAAGACAACTCAGTACGTCTTCGTCTGGAAGTGTTGGCTGCTTCAGATTTTGGTGTGCACCACTCTAGCACTGAGAACTGCATATGTTTGTGGCTGTGTCCATCACTTTTAAAGTGACGTGAGACTGGTGTGGGTTGTCCATCCTTTTGTGCAGAAGCCTTGTGTTCATACATCCTTTTTCTAAGTGCCCTTGAAGTTTCGCCAACATAATGTTTGGAGCACTTAGTGCATGTTATCAAATAGATTACATTTGATATTTCACATGTGACATGTTTTGGTAAGTCTATAGTTTTGTGTGACTTTTTTGTGAAGTTACATTCAATGAATAGTTTTGTGTGACTTTTTTGTGAAGTTACATTCAATGAATGTAACTTCACAAAAAAGTCACACAAAACTATAGACTTACCAAAACATGTCACATGTGAAATATTAAATGTAATCTATTTGATAACATGCACTAAGTGCTCCAAACATTATGTTGGCGAAACTTCAAGGGCACTTAGAAAAAGGATGTATGAACACAAGGCTTCTGCACAAAAGGATGGACAACCCACACCAGTCTCACGTCACTTTAAAAGTGATGGACACAGCCACAAACATATGCAGTTCTCAGTGCTAGAGTGGTGCACACCAAAATCTGAAGCAGCCAACACTTCCAGACGAAGACGTACTGAGTTGTCTTGGATATTCAGATTGCACTCTCTGGCACCCATTGGCATCAACCAATTTGTGTGATTATGGATGGCTATTATCCGGATTACACTGGCACTCAGTAATCCACCCCTATCTTTCCTTCTATGGATATTTAACCTTCTTTCTAGTCTTAGTTTGATAATGCGTTGCTCCCTGGCAAACCTGATGTAAGGGTTTGGCTATCTTTGCAAAGCCCTTAACAAATCGTCGATAGAAGCTTGTAAATCCTAAGAAACGTTGAACTTCAGTAACATTCTTTGGCTGTGGCCAATCTCGAACACCTGAGATCTTATCTGGATCCACACTGATGCCCTCCTTGGATATGAAGTGTCCTAGATACTTGGTCTCTCGCTGGAAGAACTTGCATTTCGAGGGACTAAATTTCAACCCAGCTTCCTTCAGCTTAGTAAATACGGCCTGTAACCTCACCAAATGCTCTTTATAGGTCTTACTGAAGACCACAATGTCATCCAAGTAAAGTAAACAATTGGTAAGATGTAAATCCCCCATACAATTCTCCATTAAACGCTGAAAGGTAGCGGGAGCGTTCGTTAACCCAAACGGCATCCTTTCGCATTCCCAGAAGCCAAGCGGACCCACAGTAAATGCAGTTTTGCACTTATCTTCTTCGGCTAAGGGAACCTGCCAATATCCAGATTTAAGATCCAGACAGCTAAACCAGTGAGATCCAGCTAATGCGTCTAGTGTCACGTCAATCTTCAGTAAGTTGTACTTATCAGGTATGGTTCTTGCGTTTAACAACCTCATGTCCAAACAAAACCTCAGAGCACCATTCTTCTTCCTGACTATGACCACATTTGAAGCATATGGACTCTGCGATCGTCGAATAACTCCCAACTCCTGCATTTCCTTGAGATGAGCCCTAACTTCCTCGAACATCGAAGGTGGTATGGTTCGAGGCCTCTCTTTGAAAGGTGTGTTGTCCTTGAGATGTATTCGATGAACAGCCTTGTTAGTTAGTCCAAGATCCAAATCATGCAATGAGAAAAGTCACTTCCAGCTACACAGAAATTCGTTAACTTCCTTCTGCTGTTTCTCATCTAAAGTATTTTGAATATGCGCAAAATGGTGTAGGAAGTCAGATTGTGTCGAAGTTTCCCCTTCATCAGAACCATCCTGCTTCAGTTTTGACACATCATCTGTACTGTAGAGTTCACATATCCTAGCCTTTGCAGGTATCGTCACCATCTGATCCAACTGATTCGTCAACTGAACGGGTAACTTGGTGATAGATCGACCAGGCTGGATCCAATTCACACAAGGAGAAACTAAAACCCCTTTCGGTAAAATTGTCCGTTCAGAACTCTCCAGACATACACTCATTTGATGTGAAATAGCTTGAACCCTTGTCTGTCCAATCACGGTGATACATCCATTGGGCGGAATAACAATTGGTTTGGAAGTTGTGAGCAGACCAAGTGGATCACTTGCATTATCCAAAACCTGTTGTTTAGCAATGTTAGCGACGGCTACCTTCAAAGCAGAATCACATGCTACGGGTGCATGCTCAATGCATCCTAAAACATTGGTCCCAATCAACACGGGTACGCGTTCATGATAGAGTATCAGGAACAACTAACATCAATGCATCCATGGGGCTGCTCAACCCCTTGAAGCTGATTTCAACTTCAGTGAATCCACTGTAAGGAAGCTTATGTCCACCAGCTCCTTCCACTGTCAGAATATCTTCCAATGGCCTTACATCCAAACATAACTGTGCACAAAAACTAGTGGATATGGTACTAACCATAGAACCTGTGTCGAGTAATACAAGAACATCTCTTCCATTCACGACTGCCGATACCTCATTTGCCTTGCCAACAATCCTTGTGATTTTCTCATAGGAGCTTAATGTTCCTCGGTCAGACCGCTCCTGCCTTCTGACCTTGTGGATGTTAAATGGCACCTCTTAGCAATATGCCCAAACTTATGGCATCTGTAACACTGAATGTCTTTCCAATTCTTTCTCGGTACCTTTGGTCGGGTATTTCCCTGTGTCTGTCCAGCTCCAAATGAGTTACCACTGGCCGGCGAAGTTCCAAGACTTGGATCGGTGACAGTCTTATCAGCAACCTTCTTCTCCAAACTGGAAAGTCTTTGTAAAATTTCGTCCAAACCTTTCTGAAAAGATGGTGTAGGTTCTGTAATCATTTGCTGTTGTTGAGCCTTCAACTTTGCGGATTTGAATTCAGAATCAATTTTCCGAGCCTCAATGATAAACTGTGGGCTTCCAGCAAAAGTTTCAAACTTATGCCTCAATGCATTCTTAATGTTGTCACCAAACAGTCTGGTCCAGAATTGCGTATTGACAACAATCCCATAATTGTCAGGTGAAATAACAGTTGCGTCCTCCCGGATGATACGACTAGCAAGGTCCTCGACTCTGGAATACCAATCAGTGATGCCTTCTCCTGCCGTCTGTTCCAAATTGTAAAACTGAGCTAGAAGAACATGTGGTGGATCCACATCCCCAAACATCATTTCAAACCTGGTAAGGATATCAGATACTGCCGCGTCCTCGCCCATATGTAACACAATCTCCTGCGCTTGGCCTTTGATGGATCTCTTCATGGCAGTAAGAACCATTCCAAATGCCTTAGAACCTCCATAAGTGTCCTTGACCCCAGTATCTGTGGTCATCCCGAACAAAGCAGCTTTAATTTGTAACTTTTCATCGCTATTTAAACCACTGATAGCAGCCATGACATCACTCACCTTTGATTGACTTGATAGTTTCCCAGACTGGGTACTCTTTACTTCCTGCAATTGAGAAATAACATCCCCTGGCCACAATTGTATCAAAATCTGTTCCAACTCTTTGGTCAAACCACTTACAGAAACGACACTACCAAGGAAGAACTTACCGTGGTAATGTTTCACAACCAGGTCAACAAAAACACGATCACTAAAACCTACAAATGCAGCCTGGTTACCATGTACAATGACATCCTGAACAACTTCTTCCTGTGTCGCACCTAGGTAAAGAGTACGACATAACTCCTCAGGGTCAAAGTCAGGTTTCAAATTACTAAAATAAGCAATGTTTGTTGCAATCATGTTGGGTTTTAACCTTACCTTCCGCTGCTACAACCTCTTCACACAACTCTTCACTACAGTTGGCTTAACTGTTTCCAAATTGAACAAATACAAGTATTTGTGTCACTATGCAACCAAATTACATCTGAATATACACAAGTTCAGATATAAAAAAAACAAGAAATATAAAACAGGAAATATAAAAACAGACTAAAGTAATCTGTCAAAATAGCATAAAATATTTTTTGTATTACATATATTTAAGAAAAAATATGTGAAGTTAGAATACAAGCAACCACTTACCTCACAAGTCTTGGTATGAGTGAATGTCAAATTATCACTATCACTCTGAGAGTAAGTACAAAATTATGATTTTTATATGATATTATCTCACCTGACTAGAACACAATAATAGTGAGAATATTGTCACACCATAGACGCTAGGTACTATCACAGTAATGATCCAACACAATCTCAGGGTTGAATATTTTTACGCAATAAAAAATGCTAACTGTACAGAATACGCAATAAAAATGTCAACCGTACAAAATTACAAGGCCAATATTTTACGCAATAAATGTATCACACGAGTGTAACCGATGCACCAAAAAAAATAATGAAGTAAGAACAGGTAGATCACCCGGTACAGATAGTTACCAAAAATATAACATAACTCTCACTACTAGTATCAACTATAACTAATGACAAGTCACACTTGGATATAATAACATACGTTCAATTCTTTATCACTTAACCAAAGGTCATAACGTGACATGCAAATGTCATTCAGCAATCACTAATCACAAGTAATCACAATTGCCAATTATAACCCAATCAAATCATTAATACCAAAATTTAAAAATCAATCAGTCTATCACTATTCATCAGTCATAACCATATAAATCAAATCACACAATTACAATCACACAAGATAACACTGTGGCAAGTAACCAAATATCCAGGTTCCACAATCCGTATTTCAATAGAAACAATTTTTCACACCAGGCAAACTGAATCAATCAATAAGATGGAATTACTGTAATTATTCACATCACTGGTAAATCACTACAATTCAATTATCCATCCACTACCTAATTACTGATAATTACAGTCACTGATTAAATTAATAACGCTTACGTGTCAATTCACAACACCAAAATAAAAAACAACACAAGATGACAAAATAGAAGTCCAAACTAATTACCACATCCAGTAAACAGAGAATCTACCACTAAAAATAACCCAAGATAAGATAGTTTTCCAATTACGCTTGATCCTAAATTATTTCACAGAAAAAAAATGAAAAAAAATAATAAGACGAACAACACTACAATGTTCACAATCAAAATAAAAATGTTTCAATAATTCCTACAAAATTTAATATAGTTGAGTGTACTGATGTTGAGTTCCATTTAATGTATTCATTCCTATGACCACTTGAGCCAAGTTATTTCAACTATTCCCACTACACAAACAACAACTAAAATATTTAACTCCAAATTTATGTTTCCAACAAAACACACACACAAAAAAATATTTATCCTCAAATAAATCCAAGGTAAATAATTCAAAAGTTAACCCTATGAAATTTTCTTATGATTTATGTTTTACGTATGAACACTAGCGATCCAAGACGAAATTTCCAATATTGCTAATGTAAATCAATTTCCGCAAATATTTCAACCACAGGTACTCAAACCACATTCACAAAAAAAAAAATAATTTCACTGAAATAATACACACTCAATTACACCACTTTGAAATATCCAATTTCCAATATCCTAGCAGGTTACACAATCAAAAATAATCATAAAACATACAAATCTGCCGAATTAGAAAATATACCAGTCTTCAGTCCAATAATATCAGCTTATGATATCACAGTCGCAAAATTAATTAAAATACTAAAGACGCAACTAAATAATTACTACTGAGAGAAGAAAAAATAATATTAAAAGTTACGATCAATTATTTATATATTCATCAAACATGCAATAAACTAAAACATACTGAGATTTGCTAACAGCTGCCAACCTAATTCACAGAGGTCACTTACAAAGTCACAACTTGAAAAAGTAAACGGAAGTTACATAAACTAAAATATTCCTTCTTTCCTGATGAATGCCGATGAAACTGTCACTTGATGAAAACAATATACAGGTGTCGTTACTGGCGTCGAATCAAAATGTAGCATACATAACACTACACAGCGTGTCCATATGACTTGAAACACTGAGAATAAACTTCACAGATGAAAACCGCATCACTCGTCGAGCAAAAATCTGTCCAACTTCCTAGCTGGTACTGATGATCCAAAAATTCACTTGTATGAAAAGTCACTACTCACTCAGTCAAATCTGCAGAGCATGAAAAATGCTACTCACTGTGGAACGTGGAGCCGTACCAACAAAGCTGAACTACTGACAAGTACGTAGATTGCCTTGACACTACCAACAACTTCCACCAGCAGAAACGTCATCCCCACCAGTCAGCAGAAGCGTAAGAATACCATCACCTCTGGTTCGGAGTAGGAAAAATATCACCACCATGGAGATCTGAGTTGAAATACCACACCAACGGATCTCATTAGGGGCTCCAATGTTGCCGTGCACTATTACCACTCTGTAACAGCTCTGGACGTGCAGGGGTTGGTTGTCGGTGAAATGAGACTCAAGCTCAACTAAAAGCTTTATTTCCTATCTACATACGGTGGACTACCATGACAATCAATGAACAATCAGCACCAGCAGTTGTTGTCCATCATTGACCAGAAAATACACCTATACAAACAATAACAAATACCATTATAATGACAGAACTGCTGAATACACATATTAACTCACATAATACATTAATTACTTTATACCTGAAATATCATTTTACATGTTCATCACAGCCAATCATATATCACGTTTGTATTATATAAATATTGCCAATATCCGTATTAAATGCACTGACCATGAATGTAAACAAACAACTAAATGAACATAACTAAAACTACTAAAATTACAGCTACAACTACAAGCCCTTACCTGACTGATCTGAATAATAATCCACCTTTCAGATAATTATACCAAAGTACACAAGTTACATATTGCTTGAATCATTATCGAATAATAAATAAGATTTATCAGTAACCCATAATTAAACTACCAGATTAACTGTCAGCAGCATTATAGAAATTAACACAAACTTCAGATTATAATCAATAAAAGTCAAAGTATCTTTGTACTAAGTCACAACATATGAAAAGGACTATTTATGACATAATCACTGTCATACAGTATTCAATCATTCCTAACACACAAACACTCATAACATATGACAAACCTGCACACAGCTTTCCTGAGCTACAGTTCCATACTAATCATCCCAAATCACTGTGTAACCACAAACACACAAAGGTTCTCTCTCCTTGCCTTTCAAAACCCAACAAAGGGCAAACCGCGCCTTTTCCTCACTTCAAAACACTTGCAATACTTCAGCCGTACAAATAAACAGCCGTTCAATACTATAAACGATCAAACGATAAACCCTAAAATATCAATTCTCTCGACCGCACCGTGACACTACATATAATTGTAAAACTCTTACAAGTAATTGTAAGGTCAGAAAAATGTAGTCATATCGAAACTGATGTGGTATATGTTTGTAAGACTCTTACAAATAATTTTAAAGACAGAAGTGTGGTCACACTGCAAACTAATTCTGTGTGTTACTATTACAAATAATTGGAGCTCTATTCTAACTATCATGTAAATATAGCCACAAGGTTCTCCTTTATTGGGGTTTATGATGAAATTAGGTTGAATAAGGACCTTATTATATTCATAAATGTGCTGCTACACTTTTGAGTAGAATTTGTTTTATTTTGAAAAAGCATTGATCCCAATTCTACTAAATTTGTTAATATTAATAAATTGATGGATTACAAACTAAATATGTATGCATCCATTGATGCACTGATGCAAAAGTTATATTACAATTATGTTGGTAACTATCAAGTCTTGTACTGTTGGGAATGTTTTTCTCATTTATCCTATATGGGGACAAAGTGGTGTACAAGAACTGTTAGCCATTCTGGAAAATCATCTTTACAATATGGTCTGAGTCTAGTAGTCCTGAACAAGTAAAAACCAAATTTTGATATATACCATTCAAAGTTATGGTTCAATGATCATATTTCAAATAAAATTGTATTATTTCCAAAATGGCCCATATAGTGTTGGAGATGTAATTACTTCAGAAAGAGACATTCCTAGAAGAGAACAACTCCCACAAATCTACAACATTAATGTTAACATCCTAGAATGTTTTAACTTAAAATATATAGTAAACACATTCATCTCAAAATACTCTAGAAGCGGGACTTTAATACAGGGTCATATTGTGACAGGTAGTGTACAGGTGGAAGAACCAATGTGTAGTAGTTTATCAAGATTCTGCAATGTAAACTACTGGAGATCTGTAAGTAACTGCCAACTTTCCAACATGAAGTTTCAAAACCGCAACCTCGTGGGTTGAAGGCAAGCACTCTAACTGCTACACTACCGAGCCCCCTTTATCAACTTATTAACTGTTTATTATTATTTTATGTGTCTGTGTTCATCCCATATATATCATCCCGTGATATGCTTTGTAATGCTTTATAAATATTGTACATTTGTATAATTTGTTTAACTGCTTACTAGAAAATAATCTCATTTCTTTTTTGTTTACATGTGATATTCAGGGGTATTTTTTCTGTCAGAGATATTTCTTTTCTTTTATAAATGTCATGTCAAATAAAACCAATAGATGTTTATTCTTATCCAAAACAACTATTAGTCATTGCATAGTAATTGTAATAGCACAATATGTTACTGTGTATAAAGGGTAACACAGTAATCACTCCAGTGTGGTACTGTCAACTATGCATAATATGATATTGTAACAGCAGCCTGTAACCTGCTGAATATTCACATTCATATCAATGTATAAAGACCATCAATGGGAAATGGGATCACTGTACATACTTTCAGGAAATACCGTTTATGTTTATGATGAAATTATGTTGAATAAGGACGTTATTATATTCATAAATGTGTTGCTACACTTCTGTATTTTGAGTAGAATTTGTTTTATTTTGAAAAAGCATTGCTCCCAATTCTACTAATTTTGTTAATATTAATAAATTGATGGATTACAAACTAAATATGTATGCATCCATTGATGCACTGATGCAAAAGTTATATTACAATTATGTTGGTAACTATCAAGTCTTGTACTGTTGGGAATGTTTTTCTCATTTATCCTATATGGGGACAAAGTGGTGTACAAGAACTGTTAGCCATTCTGGAAAATCATCTTTACAATATGGTCTGAGTCTGGTAGTCCTGAACAAGTAAAAACCAAATTTTGATATATACCATTCAAAGTTATGGTTCAATGATCATATTTCAAATAAAATTGTATTATTTCCAAAATGGCCCATATAGTGTTGGAGATGTAATTACTTCAGAAAGAGACATTCCTAGAAGAGAACAACTCCCACAAATCTACAACATTAATGTTAACATCCTAGAACGTTTTAACTTAAAATATTTATTAAACACATTCATCTCAAAATACTCTAGAAGTGGGACTTTAATACAGGGTCATATTGCGACAGGTAGTCTACAGGTGGAAGAACCAATGCGTAGTAGTTTATCAAGATTCTGCAATGTAAACTACTGGAGATCTGTAAGTAACTGCCAACTTTCCAATATGAAGTTTCAAAACCGCAACCTCGTGGGTTGAAGGCAAGCACTCTAACTGCTACATTACCGGGCCCCCTTTATTAACACAGTAATCACTCCAACTATCATCTGTGCATAATATGATATTGTAACAGCAACCTGTAACCTGCTGAATATTCACATTCATATCAATGTATAAAGACCACCAATGGGAAATGGGATCAGTGTACACACTTTCACTAAATACCCCACCCCATTCATGAAGTATTGCAATCAACCAAATTTTGTCAGCATGTTATTTATTTATTTGGGTTTAAATTTGACTTTCAATATGGTAGTAGTGTTATTGGAGCAGGAGACGATTCTAATTGGATCCAAAAGTGGGAGGCGTAAGTACACAAACGAGTGGGGGGTTTGTCTATGAGACGCTTAATTAAGCTTTGTTCTTTGTAGAGCAATTAGAGCAATGATTAGGAGTTGTAGAGGGGGATGGGGCTGTTGTGTATTTTACCCCAAGGGGATCATCAATAAGGGGACTGGGATAAACTTAAGGTTTTAATTACTGGAGAAAAGAACAGTTAGGATGCAGGGTAATATTATTATTATTTGTCTTTTATTTGTTTGCAGTAAAAGCGATTTTGATGTCTCCCCATCGAGGAGGGGATGGCACGCTCGATTAAACAGAACAATGAAAGCTGATTAGGGGTGGTTTGTAGGGGATGCAGGGGGGTGTTTTGTGTATTTATATTTACACCAGCTTTCCATTGCCACTTGTCAAAACCGGACCAATAAGGAGAGGTGTTCATTTAAGAGTTATTGAGCATTGTATGAACTTCAGGTTTTAATTACTGGAGAAATGATTATATTTCTGAGGGTAGCATCACCCGCCAAAAAAAACCTTCCCGCCAAAAAAGTCATCTTGTAAAAGTAAAAATGACACCAAAAGATGAAAAAGGGCAGGTGCACATGCAGTTTTTTTTTGTTTTTTTTTTTGGTGTTGTATACATTTATGAGTTAAATAACTAAAGACAAGAAACAAAAAAATTGTCACATCAGCAGAAAAAAAAAGTTCACTTTTCTGTCACTCTCCAGAGAATGAGCATTTATTTTTAAAAAAAGGTTTTACAAAATGTCTGTGCACACGAATGTTATTATGAAATCAATGTTCTGAAGTGGAACGATTTGAAAATATATATCAAGAAAAGGGTTTGAGTATTGGAAATAAAACACTGATTACTCCTGCTTTAGTATCTGCAGTCATAGAAATATATCACGGACTGTTCAAGTATCATAATAAAATGGCACCCCAAACTCTGAATTTATTTATTTGGGGTTTTACGTCGCTTTCAACACTGTACAGGTGATATCACGACGGGTAGTTGGAAGGGCAGAGGAAACCAGTACATACAGTTCGTTAGGGTTCTGTACTGTAAACTGCCGACCAACGGCAAGCAACTACAAGCTTTCCCACTTGAGGCCATGACGGGGATCGAACCCCGGCCTCAGAGGTGGGAGGCGAGAGTGTTACCACTCTGCCACCGTGGCCCCCTCCCAAACTCTGAAAGAATTATCCGCACGAGAGATATACATGAACGGGACATTGAACACGGATTTATTGCCTTATGAATTAAAACAATACTGTAATAACATTCTAGACTCGGAACTACCGGTGTGGTATCCCGAGTGGACTGTACTGTCGGTATTGATAAGATATTCGGACTTTACTATTTGCATGAAGATATGACACTCTGGCTACTGTGTTTTTTTCCCAACTGACAGAAAACAAAGCAAAACAAATGGCATGTAACTGCATCAAACTGAAGGGGGGAAACGAGGGGGGGGGTATTGATTCCACAAGCTTTTTTTGTAAGAATAGTTTTGCTCTCTCTCTCTCTTTAGAGTGCTTCATTCAAAGTTTGTGCATCAAAACAAAATGGATTCCACGGATCGTACTCAAGACATTTGTGGAAATTTTGCTTGGGAAAGTATATTGGAGAAGAAGAAAACTGGTTTTTCAGATGGGACTCCATCAGTTGATACCAACAAGCCCTGCATAGAAGGCTTTGTATTTAGTTTCAAAGACTACCGCTGGTACGACAATAGGTTTAGAAGTTTTCGCGATTGGCCCAAGTGTCATCCAATGAAAGCAGAGACGCTAGCTGGGGCAGGATTTCATTACACTGGCAAGGGGGATAAGGTAGAATGTGACTGGTGCAAGCTCATACTTGGTCAGTGGGAAACGTTTGACAACGCATTTGAACGACACAAGAAATATTCTGGGGAAGACTGCGATTTTTTGAGGCAATACTTTCCTTCAAAAAGTCTTCGATTCATCAAGTACGAGTTGGAAGCTCTAGGCGACTGTTTCAAACCTACACCGTGATGTCTATTTGTGGAATGGAATACCAAATTGACCCAGAAGATGACATAAAAGGTGCAAGTACAAACTGTAGATAATGAATTAGTTCTGATTATATCGCAAGGGGACTGCGAAATATTTATGGAAGCAGAGATGTATGATGAGCTGAAAAACCATCTAGACAAATTGTCGTTGGCTTTGGTGAGAATTTGCTTGAATAAAAGCCAGGTTGACTGCACGGTGGCACTCGGGTGGTGATTTGTATGCCTATGCAAAATCGCCTTTTCGCTGCGTTCAGATCCGACATTTTGTTGAGCGAGATGCTGTCCTGTTACCGAGCAAGTGAGGTATTTCTCTGAAAAGAAAACAGTGGTCTACTTTGATTGACATTTTCAAGCGCACAGAAGAGGAGCAGTCTACCCCTTAGAAATCTGGAAAGTGTACCGACTCTACCGGACACGCTCAAAAAGAAGAAGTCAAGGTCTGAAGACTCTGTAAGGAAAAAACTTAGTTTGCTGGAATCTATACAATGAACTTTTGTTTTTTTTTTGAAAAAACATTTCAGACTTTTTTCTTAATAAAAACTATTGCATATATGTGTGTACAATGTATATTATGTTTCACAAATAATGGTAAAGATTGCAATATGATTTTTTTCCAAACTTATGAAAATAAAACATTTTTTTTTTTTGCCTTTGCACCTAAAATATCAATACTTGTGAATGTGTGTGTGTGTATGTGCATGTATTTCATGTTTTCTGTCATAATCATAATAATAATAAAGAAAATAATGTATCAGCATTCATTTCTTGTGTTGCTATCGAAGGGTTCGGGAGTGTGCGCGTGTGTGTGTGTGTGATGCTCAACTTCACAGCTTAGCCTCAGAGAACCTCTGTGTAAGGCTAAGCCTTAAATATGAGCCTCTATATTTATTTATTTATATTTATCAAGATTCTGCAATGTAAACTACTGGAGATCTGTAAGTAACTGCCAACTTTCCAACATGAAGTTTCAAAACCGCAACCTCGTGGGTTGAAGGCAAGCACTCTAACTGCTACACTACCGAGCCCCCTTTATCAACTTATTAACTGTTTATTATTATTTTATGTGTCTGTGTTCATCCCATATATATCATCCCGTGATATGCTTTGTAATGCTTTATAAATATTGTACATTTGTATAATTTGTTTAACTGCTTACTAGAAAATAATCTCATTTCTTTTTTGTTTACATGTGATATTCAGGGGTATTTTTTTCTGTCAGAGATATTTCTTTTCTTTTATAAATGTCATGTCAAATAAAACCAATAGATGTTTATTCTTATCCAAAACAACTATTAGTCATTGCATAGTAATTGTAATAGCACAATATGTTACTGTGTATAAAGGGTAACACAGTAATCACTCCAGTGTGGTACTGTCAACTATGCATAATATGATATTGTAACAGCAGCCTGTAACCTGCTGAATATTCACATTCATATCAATGTATAAAGACCATCAATGGGAAATGGGATCACTGTACATACTTTCAGGAAATACCGTTTATGTTTATGATGAAATTATGTTGAATAAGGACGTTATTATATTCATAAATGTGTTGCTACACTTCTGTATTTTGAGTAGAATTTGTTTTATTTTGAAAAAGCATTGCTCCCAATTCTACTAATTTTGTTAATATTAATAAATTGATGGATTACAAACTAAATATGTATGCATCCATTGATGCACTGATGCAAAAGTTATATTACAATTATGTTGGTAACTATCAAGTCTTGTACTGTTGGGAATGTTTTTCTCATTTATCCTATATGGGGACAAAGTGGTGTACAAGAACTGTTAGCCATTCTGGAAAATCATCTTTACAATATGGTCTGAGTCTGGTAGTCCTGAACAAGTAAAAACCAAATTTTGATATATACCATTCAAAGTTATGGTTCAATGATCATATTTCAAATAAAATTGTATTATTTCCAAAATGGCCCATATATTGTTGGAGATGTAATTACTTCAGAAAGAGACATTCCTAGAAGAGAACAACTCCCACAAATCTACAACATTAATGTTAACATCCTAGAACGTTTTAACTTAAAATATTTATTAAACACATTCATCTCAAAATACTCTAGAAGTGGGACTTTAATACAGGGTCATATTGCGACAGGTAGTCTACAGGTGGAAGAACCAATGCGTAGTAGTTTATCAAGATTCTGCAATGTAAACTACTGGAGATCTGTAAGTAACTGCCAACTTTCCAATATGAAGTTTCAAAACCGCAACCTCGTGGGTTGAAGGCAAGCACTCTAACTGCTACATTACCGGGCCCCCTTTATTAACACAGTAATCACTCCAACTATCATCTGTGCATAATATGATATTGTAACAGCAACCTGTAACCTGCTGAATATTCACATTCATATCAATGTATAAAGACCACCAATGGGAAATGGGATCAGTGTACACACTTTCACTAAATACCCCACCCCATTCATGAAGTATTGCAATCAACCAAATTTTGTCAGCATGTTATTTATTTATTTGGGTTTAAATTTGACTTTCAATATGGTAGTAGTGTTATTGGAGCAGGAGACGATTCTAATTGGATCCAAAAGTGGGAGGCGTAAGTACACAAACGAGTGGGGGGTTTGTCTATGAGACGCTTAATTAAGCTTTGTTCTTTGTAGAGCAATTAGAGCAATGATTAGGAGTTGTAGAGGGGGATGGGGCTGTTGTGTATTTTACCCCAAGGGGATCATCAATAAGGGGACTGGGATAAACTTAAGGTTTTAATTACTGGAGAAAAGAACAGTTAGGATGCAGGGTAATATTATTATTATTTGTCTTTTATTTGTTTGCAGTAAAAGCGATTTTGATGTCTCCCCATCGAGGAGGGGATGGCACGCTCGATTAAACAGAACAATGAAAGCTGATTAGGGGTGGTTTGTAGGGGATGCAGGGGGGTGTTTTGTGTATTTATATTTACACCAGCTTTCCATTGCCACTTGTCAAAACCGGACCAATAAGGAGAGGTGTTCATTTAAGAGTTATTGAGCATTGTATGAACTTCAGGTTTTAATTACTGGAGAAATGATTATATTTCTGAGGGTAGCATCACCCGCCAAAAAAAACCTTCCCGCCAAAAAAGTCATCTTGTAAAAGTAAAAATGACACCAAAAGATGAAAAAGGGCAGGTGCACATGCAGTTTTTTTTTGTTTTTTTTTGGTGTTGTATACATTTATGAGTTAAATAACTAAAGACAAGAAACAAAAAAATTGTCACATCAGCAGAAAAAAAAAGTTCACTTTTCTGTCACTCTCCAGAGAATGAGCATTTATTTTTAAAAAAAGGTTTTACAAAATGTCTGTGCACACGAATGTTATTATGAAATCAATGTTCTGAAGTGGAACGATTTGAAAATATATATCAAGAAAAGGGTTTGAGTATTGGAAATAAAACACTGATTACTCCTGCTTTAGTATCTGCAGTCATAGAAATATATCACGGACTGTTCAAGTATCATAATAAAATGGCACCCCAAACTCTGAATTTATTTATTTGGGGTTTTACGTCGCTTTCAACACTGTACAGGTCATATCACGACGGGTAGTTGGAAGGGCAGAGGAAACCAGTACATACAGTTCGTTAGGGTTCTGTACTGTAAACTGCCGACCAACGGCAAGCAACTACAAGCTTTCCCACTTGAGGCCATGACGGGGATCGAACCCCGGCCTCAGAGGTGGGAGGCGAGAGTGTTACCACTCTGCCACCGTGGCCCCCTCCCAAACTCTGAAAGAATTATCCGCACGAGAGATATACATGAACGGGACATTGAACACGGATTTATTGCCTTATGAATTAAAACAATACTGTAATAACATTCTAGACTCGGAACTACCGGTGTGGTATCCCGAGTGGACTGTACTGTCGGTATTGATAAGATATTCGGACTTTACTATTTGCATGAAGATATGACACTCTGGCTACTGTGTTTTTTTCCCAACTGACAGAAAACAAAGCAAAACAAATGGCATGTAACTGCATCAAACTGAAGGGGGGAAACGAGGGGGGGGGGTATTGATTCCACAAGCTTTTTTTGTAAGAATAGTTTTGCTCTCTCTCTCTCTTTAGAGTGCTTCATTCAAAGTTTGTGCATCAAAACAAAATGGATTCCACGGATCGTACTCAAGACATTTGTGGAAATTTTGCTTGGGAAAGTATATTGGAGAAGAAGAAAACTGGTTTTTCAGATGGGACTCCATCAGTTGATACCAACAAGCCCTGCATAGAAGGCTTTGTATTTAGTTTCAAAGACTACCGCTGGTACGACAATAGGTTTAGAAGTTTTCGCGATTGGCCCAAGTGTCATCCAATGAAAGCAGAGACGCTAGCTGGGGCAGGATTTCATTACACTGGCAAGGGGGATAAGGTAGAATGTGACTGGTGCAAGCTCATACTTGGTCAGTGGGAAACGTTTGACAACGCATTTGAACGACACAAGAAATATTCTGGGGAAGACTGCGATTTTTTGAGGCAATACTTTCCTTCAAAAAGTCTTCGATTCATCAAGTACGAGTTGGAAGCTCTAGGCGACTGTTTCAAACCTACACCGTGATGTCTATTTGTGGAATGGAATACCAAATTGACCCAGAAGATGACATAAAAGGTGCAAGTACAAACTGTAGATAATGAATTAGTTCTGATTATATCGCAAGGGGACTGCGAAATATTTATGGAAGCAGAGATGTATGATGAGCTGAAAAACCATCTAGACAAATTGTCGTTGGCTTTGGTGAGAATTTGCTTGAATAAAAGCCAGGTTGACTGCACGGTGGCACTCGGGTGGTGATTTGTATGCCTATGCAAAATCGCCTTTTCGCTGCGTTCAGATCCGACATTTTGTTGAGCGAGATGCTGTCCTGTTACCGAGCAAGTGAGGTATTTCTCTGAAAAGAAAACAGTGGTCTACTTTGATTGACATTTTCAAGCGCACAGAAGAGGAGCAGTCTACCCCTTAGAAATCTGGAAAGTGTACCGACTCTACCGGACACGCTCAAAAAGAAGAAGTCAAGGTCTGAAGACTCCGTAAGGAAAAAACTTAGTTTGCTGGAATCTATACAATGAACTTTTGTTTTTTTTTTGAAAAAACATTTCAGACTTTTTTCTTAATAAAAACTATTGCATATATGTGTGTACAATGTATATTATGTTTCACAAATAATGGTAAAGATTGCAATATGATTTTTTTCCAAACTTATGAAAATAAAACATTTTTTTTTTTTGCCTTTGCACCTAAAATATCAATACTTGTGAATGTGTGTGTGTGTATGTGCATGTATTTCATGTTTTCTGTCATAATCATAATAATAATAAAGAAAATAATGTATCAGCATTCATTTCTTGTGTTGCTATCGAAGGGTTCGGGAGTGTGCGCGTGTGTGTGTGATGCTCAACTTCACAGCTTAGCCTCAGAGAACCTCTGTGTAAGGCTAAGCCTTAAATATGAGCCTCTATAGCCTTTAACAGACCATGACTTATAAAACTGAGCCTATAAAAGCCTCTATGCCTGTAAGGCTAAGCCTTAATTCTGAGGCTCTATAGCCTATTATTAACCATGGCTTATAAAACTGAGCCTCTGAAAGCTTCCATTCGTGTCAGGCTAAGTCTCAAACTCTGCAACATCTTTTATGGAGCCTCGAAATTAGGCTTTCGGAGAGTTCTAATCCTAATTGTACTTTTAAAAGTGCTGAATCTCCTCAGCCTCAAAGGTAACACAACCAATGTCAACACTTTACAGAAAACCACGGATTGCGACCAAATTTAGAGTCTATGAATCTAAGTCTCTAAAGCCTATTATTGACCATGACTTATAAAACCAAGCCTTTGCACGTGTAAGGCTAAGCCTTAAATCTATGGCTCTATAGCCATAAATCTACGTCATAGGCTTTTGAGTATTTATTGCAAAGAAACATGTGTCAACGCCTCAAGCCTTTTATATGAAATGAGACATTGTTGCCTGTATTGCATCATTGTTAAAGTATCATACAAATCAGTGCACATCATGTCTACACCAAAGACATTTAAGTGTTTTTCTTGTGACAAGGGCTACCGTTGGAAATGCGATCTTAAACGACACCAAATGTTAAAGCACAAAGATAACCACATAATGCAGACACCGATGGATAACAGCATCATGGAACTGACTGAGGATGGAGACTATGCATTTCAGCACCCATTCACTATGACGATCAGTGGCCCAACGGGTTCGGGGAAGACATTTTTTATCAGGAAAGTGCTGGAAAATTATAAAATCAATCCAATTCCGCAGAGAATAATTTACCTGTATAAACGTTGGCAACCACTGTACGCTAGTGTGTGATGCTCAACTTCACAGCTTAGCCTCAGAGAATCTCTGTGTAAGGCTAAACCTAAAGTATGAGCCTCTATAGCTTTTAACAGACCATGACTTATGAGACTGAGCCTATGAAAGCCTCTATGCCTGTAAGGCTAAGCCTTAATTTTGAGGCTCTATAGCCTATTATTGGCCATGGCTTATAAAACCGAGCCTCTAAAAGCTTCCATTCGTATCAGGCTAAGTCTCAAACTCTGCAACATCTTTTATGGAGCCTCGAAATTAGGCTTTCGGAGAGTCCTAATCCTAATTGTACTGATAAAGTGCTTAATCTTCTCCATAAAACACAGCCTCAAAGGTAACACGGCCAATGTCAACACAGAAAAGCACGGATTGCGACCAAAGTGGATGAATCTAAGGCTGTAAAATCTACTATTGACCATGACTTATAAAACCAAGCCTTAGCTCGTGTAAGCCTAACCCTTAAATCTGTGGCGCTATAACCTATTTTAGAGAATGGCTGATAAAACAGAGCCTCTAAAAGCCTCTATGTGTGTAAGGCTAAGCATACATATGCAGATGCAATATTCAAACCTCCCAAGTCTAAACCTTATCTACAACTTCCAGAGATAATGCATATAGAATTCTGTTTTTGTTGCAGGTGGGTAAAATATTGCATCATAAACAAAACCAATAAACAAATGTGCAAACAAAAACAGAGAGGTATTAGCATACACGTACACATATATCCCAAACTGAAATTTTAGAACTAGTTGTTTATTTTGAAATTAAGGTGTTTTACACAAGCTCATCAAATATTTTCTTGGGGTAAAGCTATATATATATATAAAAGGAAATATTCTGAAAGGCATATTTCTGGTAGAGATTGCACATGCAGATATTTTAGCCTTTCTATATTATCTGACCATTGTGTTATCTGACACATTGTTACACTGTTACTCCCAAGATTTATTTTATTTATTTATGTGGGGTTTTACGTTGCTTTCAGTACTTTACAGGTCATATCACGTCAGGTAGTTGAGAGGGCTATAAACTGGTGACCAATGGCAAGCAACTACCAGCTTTGCCACTTGAGGTCATGCCGGGAATTGAACCCCAATCTCAGAGGTGGAAGGGGAGTCTTACCACTCTGCTACCATGGCCCTTGTTAATCCCAAGAGGGTTGGATAACAGAGCTTCTACTGTAATTACTAATGTGAAAGACAGAAACAGAACTTGAAAAACTCCTATACCATCAATTATTCATCCTTGTGAAATAAAATAAGCACACTGAATATTGACATTAAAAAATTTGAAGATGCATAATTTTAAATTGCAATCCCCCCCCCAAAAAATAATAATAATAAGCATAAAGCCGCTTTGAATTAGATTAGATTAGATTTATTTTGGGGGTTTTACCTCAGGTTCAACAGCCAGGGTCATATGATGACAGTGATGGAGGAACCAAGGTCAAGGTTCTACACTGTAAACCAAATTTTCCAACATGAAGTGCCTGGGCTGAGATTCGAACCGGCAACCTCAGAGGTTGGAGATGAGCACAAATAACTGCTACACCACTGGCACCCCCAAGACTGCCTTGAAGTGTTGGGGATTTAACCTTGCTATTTAAAATACTTTCTTATGTAGGGAGTGGTTGTTGTTACATAGAATTTATTTAAAAGTTCTAACAAAACCAATGTGATGAAACATTTGAATGCTATGTACAATTCTTTCAATTATAATGCTGGGAAACAAATTAATGCAGAGGTAAAAGCACACATACTTTCTTAAAATTAGCTTTATTTATGCAATAACAGTTTAACTGAATGCCCAACTATTACATTTTGCTCAAATGTTGTCTTATATTACCTTATCACTATAATTACACAGACACTGATATACATCAAATATCCTTGAAATAGGTTTAAACACAAATTTCCAGATGTAGCTAGGGGGCTCGGTGGTGTAGCGGTTAGAGTTCTCGCCTCCAACCTCTGAGGCTGCCGGTTTGAATCTTGTGCTGGGCGCTTCATGTTGGAAAGTGGGTAGTTACTTGCCAATGCCCGTTGGTTTACAGTGCAGTATGCACTGGTTTCCTCCACCTGTAAACTACCCCTCGCAATATGACCCTGGCTGTTGAACGCGACGTAAAACAACAAATAAATAAATAAATCCAGATGTAGCTTTAGTGCCTAGCATTTTTGTAGTTTGTGCAATTAGAAAAGCACTACATACCTCAAGAAGGCAAGACATCTTTTTAATATCCCCGGAGACAACCAGTTTGGCCTCTAACCTCCTCTGTCTATTATACATCCATTGACCAAAGTTGTTGAGATATTATTGAGGTGGTAGTATGGGAAATGGGAGAGCTTTAAGTGGGGTGTAAGTTTTCTGCCACTGACACGGTGTTACCACTTTTCGAAAATAGATGTTTATCCCATGAATTCTAGCATCAGAATCCTGTTTCCAGCCGAAAATCCATGTATCTATGTGTGTGTCCTGTCAGACATTTTATTGGATAATACCAACTTCATATCAAGGTGACAAAATGTCTACAAGAATGACTGGCTATGGTTCCAGATTCTCAAGTTAAGTCCCAGTTCTACATCTCTTAAATCAAGATGTTACAAATGTCACGGAAGGAAACTAAAAGTGTCCAGAGGAAAATCCAAATGAAGATTAGAGTCAAGCAGACAAACAAACTGGTATTAGTAGCTTTAGACATCAATCGGAGCATTTCAAGTTGTGATTGGTACTAATTGTTCTCATTGATTTGCCAAATGATGCAAAGTGGCAGCTGAAGAGCCTGAAACTATAGTGGTCATGGTCATTGCTTTTACATAGGTAACCCTGCATCCTCAGTGGTATGACCTGGCTATGATAATGGACTCACAATCACTAAATTGGATATATGATCAGTTACACCTTAGTGTCTGTCTTTTGATGGAAATTAAGCCATATAAAAGTCCACATTAGAGAAGATATAGATTTAGAAAGTATTCCGCAATGCCAAATAATGGGTATCTTTAGCATTCAGAAACATTGAAATGTAAAAGTGAACACTGATTGCTGGCAAAATAACAAAATTAGGTACAAACTTTTTATTGGCTGACAGCATGCATTCTAAAGTTTCACAAATGTGCAAAATATTTACATAGAGAAGTTTTCCATAAATAACGTTTTACAGATTTTACATTAAATGATATTTTGTGATGTATTTTATAAACATCAGTTATATAATATCTTTGAATTAATGTAAGCACATTATGCCCAATATTACAGGAATATTACATTGAATAAATACTGGAGGCTTTTATTTTACTTACATTTGCTACTGCATTTGAAAAAATACACGTTTTATATAAAACGATGGAGAAAGTTCTACTACAAACTGTTGGTGATCTATCCCATGTAGTTGTTGCTATCACTGAATCTTTTTAGCTGCTGTATTCAAGTAGTGTCAAGTTTTCAATAGCATTATTCTGGAGTATGCATTAAAACAATTACGCACATGCACTATCTCTTTACTTTTGTTCCTATATCTTAAAATGAAAACTCTTCACCACTTTGGCTTGTGTCGTTGTTAGCATCTTGGTCAGTACCACTGGTGTTGTCTTCTGATTCCAATTCACTGGCATCACTCTTGGCCTCATTGCTTTCTGAATGTGTATCAGTTGTATCAGCATCCTCTGACTCATCGTCATCATCCTTTTGGGAAAACAAATCTTCAAACATAAATTTATTTTTGGCCAAAACCCATCGGATAATCTTTTCTACATTACGGTGCTTGCCAACAAGTTCTTTAATTTCTTCTAACATCAAATTATGGACGCCATTCTTCTGAAGGATGAACATGGACTCTAAAAGCTGCTTGTACTGATTGAAAAATTCTTTTTTATACTTTTCCAGTTTCTCAGCATGAGCTTTTCCTGCGGATTCTTTTTCTGGTGTGCCATCAGCGATATACTGATCACGAATTTCCTCCCATTCGGCCCTATGCATTTCCTTAGCATCTTAAAACAGTTTGGTAAATACAGGGTCGTTCTCTAGATCCTCATCAAAAGCGTCCTCTAGTTTCTGTTTTTGATTCTGTGGTTGCTTTGGAGGGACCTCTTCATCCCCCTTTTTATGATATACACACCCATACATTAAATGTTTTTGTAAGTTATCCCAGTCATCGAATAATATGCCACAGTACCTGCATGGTACAGTGTTTGAAATATCCATGTCACTTTCCGAATCTTCTACTTCAGTGAAGCAATCAGTCAGTGTGACAGCATTTATACCCCTACCCACTTGCTCTGTATTTGGGATACCTGGTGGGGGTGGTAGACTTTGATTGGGATGTGCCATTTTTGATGGGGGTGCCTGCTTTTGTTTATCGACAATATTTTGACTTTGCACAGAAATTCCAGATCCATTCTGTTTATCGACTGGTGGAGTGAAAATATTTGTAACTAATCTCTGACTCATTGGTGTGTTTACTTTTCCATCGATAATCAAATATCCGAATGCTGGTAATGTAGCTTTTCTGTACAGTGACAAAAATGTATCCAGTTTGGTGGGAAACATAAACCTGCCAAGCTGTGTTATTTGGTCCTGAGACATTGGCGATTTAAATATTACTAAATATTGTGTGTTCCTGCACTGTGTTACACTATTTTTTTCCCTTAGGAAAAAGTGACTGAGTCAAATTAATGACACTTAGATTTCGATGATGAGAGCCTTCTGTGAATAAATCTGACACTGCCTTGTTATTTCCGGCAGTATCCATCATATCATCTAATACAATAACGTTATTATTGTCTGTATGGAAAAAACTGTCTGCATCTAAATCATCTGGAATGCCTCTGATGAATTCTATCTTTGGTTTTACATTCATCTGCAGTGCATCGTACAGTGGTTGCCAACGTTTATACAGGTAAATTATTCTCTGCGGAATTGGATTGATTTTATAATTTTCCAGCACTTTCCTGATAAAAAATGTCTTCCCTGAACCCGTCGGGCCACTGATCGTCATAGTGAATGGGTGCTGAAATGCATAGTCTCCATCCTCAGTCAGTTCCATGATGCTGTTATCCATCGGTGTCTGCATTATGTGGTTATCTTTGTGCTTTAACATTTGGTGTCGTTTAAGATCGCATTTCCAACGGTAGCCCTTGTCACAAGAAAAACACTTAAATGTCTTTGGTGTAGACATGATGTGCACTGTTTGTATGATACTTTAACAATGATGCAATACAGGCAACAATGTCTCATTTCATATAAAAGGCTTGAGGCGTTGACACATGTTTCTTTGCAATAAATACTCAAAAGCCTATGACGTAGATTTATGGCTATAGAGCCATAGATTTAAGGCTTAGCCTTACACGTGCAAAGGCTTGGTTTTATAAGTCATGGTCAATAATAGGCTTTAGAGACTTAGATTCATAGACTCTAAATTTGGTCGCAATCCGTGGTTTTCTGTAAAGTGTTGACATTGGTTGTGTTACCTTTGAGGCTGAGGAGATTCAGCACTTTTAAAAGTACAATTAGGATTAGAACTCTCCGAAAGCCTAATTTCGAGGCTCCATAAAAGATGTTGCAGAGTTTGAGACTTAGCCTGACACGAATGGAAGCTTTCAGAGGCTCAGTTTTATAAGCCATGGTTAATAATAGGCTATAGAGCCTCAGAATTAAGGCTTAGCCTTACAGGCATAGAGGCTTTTATAGGCTCAGTTTTATAAGTCATGGTCTGTTAAAGGCTATAGAGGCTCATATTTAAGGCTTAGCCTTACACAGAGGTTCTCTGAGGCTAAGCTGTGAAGTTGAGCATCACACACACACACACGCGCACACTCCCGAACCCTTCGATAGCAACACAAGAAATGAATGCTGATACATTATTTTCTTTATTATTATTATTATTATTATGACAGAAAACATGAAATACATGCACATACACACACACACATTCACAAGTATTGATATTTTAGGTGCAAAGGCAAAAAAAAAAATGTTTTATTTTCATAAGTTTGGAAAAAAATCATATTGCAATCTTTGCCATTATTTGTGAAACATAATATACATTGTACACACATATATGCAATAGTTTTTATTAAGAAAAAAGTCTGAAATGTTTTTTCAAAAAAAAACAAAAGTTCATTGTATAGATTCCAGCAAACTAAGTTTTTTCCTTACGGAGTCTTCAGACCTTGACTTCTTCTTTTTGAGCGTGTCCGGTAGAGTCGGTACACTTTCCAGATTTCTAAGGGGTAGACTGCTCCTCTTCTGTGCGCTTGAAAATGTCAATCAAAGTAGACCACTGTTTTCTTTTCAGAGAAATACCTCACTTGCTCGGTAACAGGACAGCATCTCGCTCAACAAAATGTCGGATCTGAACGCAGCGAAAAGGCGATTTTGCATAGGCATACAAATCACCACCCGAGTGCCACCGTGCAGTCAACCTGGCTTTTATTCAAGCAAATTCTCACCAAAGCCAACGACAATTTGTCTAGATGGTTTTTCAGCTCATCATACATCTCTGCTTCCATAAATATTTCGCAGTCCCCTTGCGATATAATCAGAACTAATTCATTATCTACAGTTTGTACTTGCACCTTTTTTGTCATCTTCTGGGTCAATTTGGTATTCCATTCCACAAATAGACATCACGGTGTAGGTTTGAAACAGTCGCCTAGAGCTTCCAACTCGTACTTGATGAATCGAAGACTTTTTGAAGGAAAGTATTGCCTCAAAAAATCGCAGTCTTCCCCAGAATATTTCTTGTGTCGTTCAAATGCGTTGTCAAACGTTTCCCACTGACCAAGTATGAGCTTGCACCAGTCACATTCTACCTTATCCCCCTTGCCAGTGTAATGAAATCCTGCCCCAGCTAGCGTCTCTGCTTTCATTGGATGACACTTGGGCCAATCGCGAAAACTTCTAAACCTATTGTCGTACCAGCGGTAGTCTTTGAAACTAAATACAAAGCCTTCTATGCAGGGCTTGTTGGTATCAACTGATGGAGTCCCATCTGAAAAACCAGTTTTCTTCTTCTCCGATATACTTTCCGAAGCAAAATTTCCACAAATGTCTTGAGTACGATCCGTGGAATCCATTTTGTTTTGATGCACAAACTTTGAATGAAGCACTCTAAAGAGAGAGAGAGAGCAAAACTATTCTTACAAAAAAAGCTTGTGGAATCAATACCCCCCCCCCCCCCCCGATTTCCCCCCCCCCTCGTTTCCCCCCTTCAGTTTGATGCAGTTACATGCCATTTGTTTTGCTTTGTTTTCTGTCAGTTGGGAAAAAACACAGTAGCCAGAGTGTCATATCTTCATGCAAATAGTAAAGTCCGAATATCTTATCAATACCGACAGTACAGTCCACTCGGGATACCACACCGGTAGTTCCGAGTCTAGAATGTTATTACAGTATTGTTTTAATTCATAAGGCAATAAATCCGTGTTCAATGTCCCGTTCATGTATATCTCTCGTGCGGATAATTCTTTCAGAGTTTGGGAGGGGGCCACGGTGGCAGAGTGGTAACACTCTCGCCTCCCACCTCTGAGGCCGGGGTTCGATCCCCGTCATGGCCTCAAGTGGGAAAGCTTGTAGTTGCTTGCCGTTGGTCGGCAGTTTACAGTACAGAACCCTAACGAACTGTATGTACTGGTTTCCTCTGACCTTCCAACTACCCGTCGTGATATGACCTGTACAGTGTTGAAAGCGACGTAAAACCCCAAATAAATAAATTCAGAGTTTGGGGTGCCATTTTATTATGATACTTGAACAGTCCGTGATATATTTCTATGACTGCAGATACTAAAGCAGGAGTAATCAGTGTTTTATTTCCAATACTCAAACCCTTTTCTTGATATATATTTTCAAATCGTTCCACTTCAGAACATTGATTTCATAATAACATTCGTGTGCACAGACATTTTGTAAAACCTTTTTTTTAAAATAAATGCTCATTCTCTGGAGAGTGACAGAAAAGTGAACTTTTTTTTCTGCTGATGTGACAATTTTTTTGTTTCTTGTCTTTAGTTATTTAACTCATAAATGTATACAACACCAAAAAAAAAAAAAAAAAACTGCATGTGCACCTGCCCTTTTTCATCTTTTGGTGTCATTTTTACTTTTACAAGATGACTTTTTTGGCGGGAAGGTTTTTTTTGGCGGGTGATGCTACCCTCAGAAATATAATCATTTCTCCAGTAATTAAAACCTGAAGTTTATACAATGCTCAATAACTCTTAAATGAACACCTCTCCTTATTGGTCCGGTTTTGACAAGTGGCAATGGAAAGCTGGTGTAAATATAAATACACAAAACACCCCCTGCATCCCCTACAAACCACCCCTAATCAGCTTTCATTGTTCTGTTTAATCGAGCGTGCCATCCCCTCCTCGATGGGGAGACATCAAAGTCGCTTTTACTGCAAACAAATAAAAGACAAATAATAATAATATTACCCTGCATCCTAACTGTTCTTTTCTCCAGTAATTAAAACCTTAAGTTTATCCCAGTCCCCTTATTGATGATCCCCTTGGGGTAAAATACACAACAGCCCCATCCCCCTCTACAACTCCTAATCATTGCTCTAATTGCTCTACAAAGAACAAAGCTTAATTAAGCGTCTCATAGACAAACCCCCCACTCGTTTGTGTACTTACGCCTCCCACTTTTGGATCCAATTAGAATCGTCTCCTGCTCCAATAACACTACTTATGGTACAGGACAAATAAAGATGGGTAGCTCTATGGGCAAAGGTAACAAGTACATACAGTTGGATAAGGTTCTGTACTATAAGCTGCCAACTATTGGTAAGGAACTACTAACTTTCTCACATAGGGTCCGGGTTTGAATCACATACCTCAGAGGTGGGGTGAGAGTCTGCTACCGCTGAGCCACCATTGGCTCTTGTCAGCATGTTATCAATGAAGAATAATTACAATGAAAAGCAAATCAAAGAATAATGTTAACACTGTTAACAATGTTTTCAGATGTTTAAAATGTTATCAACACATATATTTATATGAGCAACAAAAGTATTGATAACACAAGACGCCTTTTTTAATGTCTCTTCTTGAATAGCCATTGCAAAGTTCAGCCAATTCAATTTTCCATTCCTATCCAAAGTGTATTCTCAAGCACAGTTATTCTCATATCAGACTTTCTTGAAAATAAAAGGAGTAGAGAAGCCCTTGCTTTCTTTCTCTCTTCAAGGAAAACAGGCAAGTTTTCTGAGTTTATTTCTAAGTGTAAGATTTTTTTTGAACCAGAAAAATATGGAAATAGACAATTTGAACTATTTAATTGACGTCATTCATTGGGTTTCATAATTATTCAAAAATATGAACATTAAGAAACTAAATGTAACAGATCACACACCATCTATCCTTGAGAATTTGATTTATTTAAAACATATTTGATTTGAATTGATATTTATTCAAATAAAATTAACAAAATAATAACAGCTTTTAAAAGCAATGCTTACATTTTGATATCAGGTGCCTTTTGGAATGTGATTACACTTTTTTTTTCAAAGTTCACAAGGTCATGAACTCCAAACATCTCTGTAGGCCATATCACACAAGCCTAACCAATACAACTGTTGTATATGTAGTATATTAATCCTTTAATATGCAGAGCTTACCTATTTGTCAAAAAATATTTAAAAACTCAGCAGCCAATGAAAGGAAATGTATTTCACAGAAGCTCAGTGAGCTGGACCAGATCACACTCCGTTTACAAATTCACTGGTGGCTTTCCATCTTTCAAAGCTTATCTTACATCCTGTCATACGTGTATACACACATAAATGTGCTACAAATATTGCTGAACAATATGAGTGTAGCCTGGTAGTGGGAAAGGAAGGGATTTGTATTTTCAAACAAGGTGCATTCTCCCAACAAGAGTGTCACTACTTGAATATCAAAGAACAGTCTGCAATTAGCTACAGGTTGCATGGTGGGTTAATATATATGCAAGGTACACACAAATGTATTATACGGCACATGCAAACCCTGCAGATGAATAAGGAACACTTATAAGTCTAGCAAGGAGAATGTATGTGCACAAGCCTCTCGCAAATTTCCCTTGAAATATGATTGCAATTGTAGCCATACTGCATGCACACAAAAATGGTCTGCATGCCAATTTTCATTCCGGAGTCTCTGCTACTTTGATATTCTGTTATAAAGTATTCTGCTGTAGTGCCCTAGCAAATCTGTCGATTTTTCTCTGTAACCAGGACGTACATGCACGTATGAAGGGATGTAAGAGAGGCTTATGACATTAACATTGTAAACCATATGCAACCTGAGGGCAGATATTGGACTTTTTACTGAGTGATGCAATTAAACAAATGAAGGTGAAAACTTATCATCTGTCTCTCACTGAACCCAGTTACACTTTTTGGCTCTTGAGAGTAAAGTATGTGGAGTCTAACATTACTTAGGTCTTCCACTGGGGCTGTTTTTTGGTAACTATGGATGTTTCAAGCAATGTTTACAAAGTCAGTTGTATTTTACTGACTTGCCACTGTGGATAAGAAAAATATTAACATGTTAGATGTTTCACCGAACCTCCCTACCTCTTGATCCCTAGTGTGGTCATGCCCATCTGGAAGCTGTCCTGTCTCTCCATTGCTTGTTGTAGTCACTTCCTGTCTTGTCTTATACTGTTTCTGTCCTGTCTGGAGCCACTTGCTGGCCATTCATAGCCAACTACTCCACTTGTAGTCTGCACTTGGAAGGAAACCAGCCTGTCCTAAAAAACTCGAGCTCGATAGAGGGATGAAGCAAGGATGGAAAGTCCAAAGTCACAGCTAGAGGAGTAACTTGCCAAAAAGAGCAAGGACTGAGGGGAGTAAAATTAAAAGGCAAACAGAGGCTGGAGGAGAGGTGGGCATATCTCAATTTTAATCCAAGTGCAAGAAGGGATACATGAAGAACATTTGCTTATATAAACCTGTGAGGTGTGCAGTTTATTTGCTTATATAAACAGGATAAGTCCGTTACGTTGAGGTATTAGAGAGTTTAAAATACCCGTACACGTGATGACCTGTACGCCAAAACTACAAGTATAGGTATACGTTCCAGTTGAGGGGCTTTTCAGTTAAAATACACGTCTGGTGTTGATGAGAGTGAAGGGACTAACTATTCACTTTTTCATATTTATAATTTTATTGTTAATTCACAAATGACCAAAACACTGCACTTTCACATTCATCACCTTAAAAAGTAAAACACATATGGTAAGAAAACCCACAGCAAAAATGTCAACACTAACATACAGTTTCATTAAACATGCAAAACCCATGAAAACTTTTCCATGCCCACACCCATACCAATATTAAATAGTTCACACCTTCATAGGCCATAGTTTTATACAGAAATACCAAGGTTTTACAAGATTTTTTCAACATCACTTTTTACCAGGAAAGGTTGTCCTGATTTAATTTTTTTATATAAATAAGGTTTAAACACATATTATACTCCATCTTTTCTGCAATATTCATGTATGTAATCTGTTATAAAATCTAGAAAACCAGTTTTACTTTATCAGTTTTGAGGAACTTCAAAACACCTCCTCCACATTGTAAAACTTCAAGCTACAAGTTCTACCTGTGAGCTGATGACGTCATTATTACACTTTGCAGTACCAGTCACAACGGGAACGGGTATTTTAAACTCTGTAATGTTCCAGGCTGATCACTGCACACATTGTAGGATATGGCCTGAGTAGGGGCCAATCAGGTCAGTTTACAGCAACCTACAATCTATCAGTTTTGCATCAACCTTAAGCATACGTTATCCTCATTCTACTGTTATTGTTTATTGACCACCACAAATCAGGGATAAGGTCATAGTTCAATAGTTCCCTCCAAATAGTTTGAGGTTCACTTTCCATATATCAGGCGATGAATACACATGTTGTCAAAATTTATTTGAAGTTTTTAGTTTATTTTAGTGCTTGTACCTGTGTTTTGCTGATCTTAACTAGTGCTTTCAAAATGAGCAAAAGCACCCATATCTTCAAGCAAGAGGAAATCTTTGTCTGCCACGACAGTTCGACCAAAGAAAGGGATATCACAGAAGAATTCCCAGGCGGATGGATCATACCTTCAAGTTGGATCTGACTTGTGACTGTAAGTGCACCAGCTCACTCAGTTACCTCTGTTTTTTAAGCATCTGGAGCTTCAGATCTGAGCCAGGATATTTGATCAGCTCTGACTTGGTTGGAGGTGGTTAATCAGGATCTTGCCCATCGCATGGTGAGAATGGAGAGGGGAGTTAACACCAACTCCATGCCAATACAGTGGCTCTGACCCAGAGAGACAGTAAGCTTTAACTTGCCCCAGGTATCCAGATTGGGTAGGGATTCCTCCCCAGTTAGAGGACTCACTCGCAAGTATCACATGGTTGTGGGGGAAGAGAGGTTCCTGTTACTCATCAATCCCTACCCAATGCATCTCACACCGATTTCCCTCGCTCTTTGTTGCACAGTGTTCCTACTGCACACACTGAACCCATGGAGGCCAGTAGGAGCGCCATCATTTAATCAGCGGATGCTGTTAGAAGTATTCCAATTATCTCATTGGCTGTGTCAAGACCTCTGGCCCAGTATGGAGACCAAACACACCAGGACATAGTTCCAGGTAAGGACTTCATAAGAAAAACGTCTGGCCATTATAATACCACTGACACTGCTAAGCCAAAACTAAGGTGGCCAAATGAAGGGTACCTATCCACAGGTTCAAGTTGAAAATCTTCTTATGATGATCTTTCTTTAGCCCAGTGGGCCAGTGGCCAGCTGTCAATCATTCTAGTCAACCAGGATTTCAAATTAATGAGACATATGTTGACCCTGGTAACTATGTCATTGACTGATGCTGTTTCCCTCTCATCGCCAGCAGTCTGATCTGCCTGGGCGGCTTCAATGACTCAAGTTGAAGAGGGGCGACTATCTTTGGCCAATGACATCCCATGGGCCCTAAACAAAATTAGTATGTCACAAGTAGCAGTTTTTAACAGTCAGAGTGTCACCAGCCAACAGAAGGTGAAAATCTGTCATTATTATAATGATTTTAACATGATTTCAACCATGGAAACGACGCACTTTGCCATTACAATGGTAATGTTTATGCATGTGTTGAAATGAAAAACGCATTTGTGTTTGATAATTATGCAGCAAGTGATTTGTGTTTGATAATTATGCAGCAAATGATACAATTCCAATTCCGATTCAACCATGGAAACTACGAACTTTGCCATTACAATGGTAATATTTATGCATGTGTTGAAATAAGAAAGCATTTGTGTTTGATAATTATGCAGCAAATGATACAATTCCTGACCTCTTGTACAAGGTATATGATTATATGTACCAGTCCCGGAGACAAACCAATGTCCCTTGCTATGCATATTCTTTCGTACCTTTGCAGGCTAGTTACTTATATGTTGATAATGGATGTATTGATCAATTAGTATTCAAACACATTGGAGATAGTATTGATATCATGTTGAATGCACCAAATCAGCTGTTTTTAGTACTGTATGATCAGTCTGTTCGAATACTAATATGAGTATAATAATGTGTTTTCTTTATTATAATTATTTTGGGTTAACGTCGCTTTCAACACTGTACAGGTCATATAACGACGGGTAGTTGGAAGGGCAGAGGAAACCAGTATATTGAGTAATTGTACTGTAAACTGCTGACCAATGGTAAGCAACTACCAGCTTTCAAACTTGAGCCCGTGCGGGGATCGAACCCCAGCCTCAGAGGTGGGAAGCGAGAGTGTTACCACTCTGCCACCGTGGTCCCTAATAATGTGTTTTCACTATGGGATACTATGGATTATGTGGTTGGTATCCGGATAATGAGAATGATTTGGGCCCTTTGTCAGTACTCTGTCATTGCCCTTTGTGTCTATCAGGTTGATTTGCATTTGTTTAACTCTCATGTGAAGGGGTTACCATTGCCCCCGAAACAAGTTCATGACAATTATTGTAAGGATCTACAAATTAGACATTATTTTCACTGCGCTTATGAGCAGTATATGAATCAGATAATTGATGATTTGTCGGATTGTGCAGAGGGTAATTTTTACAGTGATTCAAGTGAATCACTGGGGAAAGGTAATTACTCCATGCAGGGCTTGATATCTGTTGCAAACATTGATATCAATAAAGAAATGATCCCCTCTTACCCATTGGAAAAATGAGAAAGAGAACTCTTTGGTTAAAGAAGTCGGATCCGGTTCCCCAAAGATGGTAGATAATAAGATTCATCTTTTTCATAAATACTTTTAAAATAAGAAAACATGGTTAATTTTATTGTAGGAGGATACGTTTAATATAATTGGTCCTGATCGACAGGAAATTTAAATTGATAGCATTGACAAAAGTTTGCATATATCTCAAATTATCAGGAGTACTAGTGAACCTAATTACAGGTGTGCGTGTTTCCCTTTGAAATCTGGCCTTAATATGCGGCCCTGGGGAAGTAGATTAGTAGATTACCCTAATAAGAAGTTCTCGATTTAATCAAGTTTGGCTTCCCTTTTTTTGGTGGGAGAGGAAGCTTTACATAACAAACAGGTTACTAATCATTTTTCGGCTTTGGCTCATCCACAAGCTGTTCAAGTATATTTGGATAAGGAGGTTCCACTTGGGGCCATGTTGGGCCCAGTTAGTGAATTAAGGGCTGAGGGAGCCCATTGTTCTTCTTTAATGACCCAGCCTAAGGATGTGGATAAGAGAAGGGTAATATTTGCCTTTTATTCCCTCGTGGGGCCTCACTTAATGACCATGTAGACAGAAATAAGTTGGATCATAAGATCTTGGCTCTCAAGCTTACTTGCATTGATGATATTGTCAGGGACATTGGGAACACATTCGACCCCTTACTGTTCAAAGTGGATGTGGTTGGCACCTTTAGAAACTTGATCCAGCCAATTGCATAAAGTTTGGTATGAAGTGGCAAGGTTCCTACTTCCTTGATGGAGCGGTCGCGTTAGGTTGAGTCCATTTCACGGTGGCATTTCAGCTTTGTTCCGATAGCATTGCCTTTATGATGAAAAAATTGGAAGTAAACTTACATTGCTACATTAACGATTATGTGGCAGTTGCCACATGGAATGAGGCAGAACAGTATTTCAACCAATTATCTGACCTGTTACAGTATCTGGGCCTCCCCAGAAACCAGGACAAGCTCACCTCCTCCACTAAGCGCTTAACAGTCCTGGGCATTGAGATTGACATTCAGGCCAATACTATGAGGATTGTACCTAAGAAGCTTTTGCAGATCTATGAAGATTGTTTGACAGTCAGAGATAGAAAGTTTTGGAGTGAGAAAGCTTATCAATTCCTTTTGGGCTAACTTCTCTATATACAAAAGTTTGTCAAGCCCTCAAGGATCTTTGTTAATCATATTCTGGCATTATTAAGGACCTGTGGTGGCCCCAGGATTGCACTGACACATGATTTTTATAAGGACCTAGATTGGTTTGTTCATTTCTTGCCCCACTTTAATGGTGTCACATGTTTGAAAAAAAGACCCAGTTGATGACTCAAAGGAGTTGTATTTAGATGCATGTCTCATGGGTATGGGAGTGGTATGGTAAAATAGGGTCTATGCCACACACATTTATGATATACCTGGGTTCGAGCTGACTACAAATGACCTAGAAATGCTCAATTTTGTCATAGCATTGAAAGTATGGGGTCTTTTTGGAAGCATTCTGCCATAGCTATCCATTGTGTAATATCCTCACATACATCAGTTCTATTAATACCTGGGCTTCTGGGGATTCCCCTTTAGCTCAGCTGGTTAAAGAGCTAGACTTATATACTCAGATAAACCAGTAAAAAAGTTTTACAAAACTTGACACATTAAGTTTGGGATGAGGTTCTATTGCAAGCATTTTACCTTGATTTCTGTATCTAATTTAGATCCAGGGGCTCCTTCTTCATCTCTGGTGTCTGAGGCTTTGTCGCGTATTAAGGCAGCATACAGATCTTCCACTCATGTAGCCCACAATACATATTGTAGAACATACTTTTAATTTGTGTTGTTTGTGAACTTACCTGTGTCTTTTTCTTTGCATTCACTGCTGGCTTTCTTGGAGTTTCTTCACATAAATAACATATCTGCTCGGGTTATCCAAAATACCTCTCCTAATTTAAGAATTTTGAAAGAACTAGGGTTGGGACACGTCCCCTTTTGAAGGTCAGTTGGTTTGTGAATATGTTAGAAGCATCACAATAAATTCATCTTTCTAACCAGTTTTCAAATGAATTTTCGACCTGAAAACCTTGGCACACATCATTCAGACCTGTGACCTTCTCAGTGATCCCCCTCTATATAAAGTAGCTTTTCTATTAGCCTTTTTTCCTGAGGAAGTCTAATATTGCACCCTATTCAAGACAAATGTTTGATAATTACAGACCCCTCTTGCGACATTATTTTTGCCCACTTTGGGGTCCATGTCCTTTTTAAGTGGACTAAAACCCTTCAAGATAGCAGAACCCACCATTTTGTACAGATTCACACATTGCCTAACCACCCATTGTGTCCTGTACAGACCTTAAAGACTTTATCGGAAACCAGACCCTTAACCCCTTTACATCTCCTCTTTGCTCGCAGTTCTTTTCCCCATCATACTGTCATTTGACACTTTCATCAGAGATGCTGTGAAATTCATATTGAACCATTTGAATATTTCTTTACATTTAGGAGATCATGGGATACTTTTGACAACAATATTCAATTACAAGATATCAGGACCCACGGACTATGGAGAAGCTCTAAAGTTTGGCACTATTTGTAAAAGGCTTCTGTAGCTCCCTCGATTGGACCCAGCACATTTGCTTCCATCTTTTCCTTAGATTTGGGCTAGGTCCTTCAAAATTTTTAACATTTAAAACTTTTAAAAGTCTTCTATTAACTGGAACTTTATTTTACCTATCTTACTAACATGTAAATAAAATTCCCAAACGGTATTCTTTCTTTCCATATTGACCTCTGACCTTTCATTGATCTTGCACAAAACTCTAATCTGAACTGTCACGTTATTTGCTTTGACCTGTAGTTCAGAGATCTGGAAACTGTGTAGGATATGGCCTGAGTAGGGGCCTATCGGGTCAGTTTACAGAAACCTTAAATCCACCAGTTTTGCATCTACCTTAAGCATACATTATTGTTGTTCTACTATTATTGTTTATTGACCACCACCAATCAGGGATAAGGTCACAGTTCAATAGATCGCTCCAAATAGTTTGGGGTTCACTTTTCATACAGCAAGCGACACATGTTGTTAAAAGTTCACCCCCTCCCTAACACATGGCACATAGATATTTGTGGTGAGGTAGAATTAGGCTGGGCCAGGCTGACCGTGGTCCCCCCTCTACATATGACAGTATTAAAGGTGACATATATATTGTAGTTTCAAGGCTGGGCTAGGCAGTACCCTGGTAGCCCCCTATCAATGATGAATTTTATAGTTATGATTCTTTTGTTAGTTGATGTGGGTGTATATTATTCTGACGCTAGTCGTCTGTAGCTTATAATGAATGTTTTATGTTGGATGTGAGTTATCTGTTGTCCTGAATGGGTGCTTTAAAAATATTAACATTTAAAAATATTTAAAAGTCTTTTATTAACTGGAACTGTATTTTACCTATCTTACTAACATAATTGTAAATAAAATTCCCAAATGGTTTTCTTTCTTTCCCTTCTGACCTCTAACCTTTCATTGACCTTGCACAAACTCCAATCTGAACTGTCACTTCATTTGCTTTGACCTGTGGTTCAGAGATGTGGTATCTGCGGCTTTATTGCTCACCTTATTCCTAAGTATATTGTGTAATATGACTTGGGACATAACTGTTTCAGTCACCACTCCGGCCTACTTTTGCATGGTTGGAGCACCTTGAATCTGCTGAAGAACGTACCAAATGCAATATCCACAAGTGGATGGGCTCAACTCAGTTTGTAAGTAACATAACTGCTGGAATATTTTGGAAGGTAAAGTAATTATCACCAGAAAGAAGTTAGGGATGACATGGTCTCCTTTCAATATAGGTTCCAGCACTGGAATACCTAGGTGGTGAGTTTGCAGTGTGTTTACAAAGCTGGCATTTGTTAAAGGTGGCTGCATCTGAATTTGGACTGTTGGTAATCCCTGTCTACCAGGTGTAATATCACACTTTCCTAAGAAATGTGGCTGTCCTAAAACTAGATTCCACAATGGAGCTATGTTACTCCTGTTCATCTTCAAGCAGCAGAGCCTTCATTTTTGTCAAAAATTACTATTGGACAATCTCAGCAGCCAATCAAAGGAAAGGTGTTCCACAGAGATCTGGAGCTGGGCACACTCACACTTTACTCTTGGCCTTCGGTCCATTGAGATGTCAAAATTCTAAATTCAGTGGAACTTAATTGGGGGCAGATATTGGACTAGTTGCTTTTGCTATTGAGCACAGGGAATAAAGATAAATAACCTACAATTCTGCCTCTCATTCTACCAAGTTACACCCTCTAGCCTTTAGGGTAAAGCATGGCAGAGATGCAAAAATTAAAATTTGCTGGATAGTAAACTTCACAACTTATAAACTTTGTAAACTTGTGAAACACTGCAGCAATTTTAATAGAATCCCGGACCTCAAAATCTCAAGAAGAGCTGAAAATGTGGAATATTTATTAGATTAAATAGACACAGTTTTGATATTAAAAGCTGAAACATTAATTAAAACTTCTTTCAAAGACATTTTGGTATCATTAAACTCTGAGGGGAAATATCAAGGGGAATCTGTTGATGCACCAGTTACACCAGAAAACTTCAAAGCAGGAATATATCTGGATGTATCATCTCTACCGGACTTCATTCAAAAAGTATTTTATTAAATCAATTTAACTACTGTATTTGGGAGACAGAAACAAGACAGCTCCAGCACACTTTAACTCAATTCTCCAATGCTAAAAAACCGTCACAACACAACACACACAGGAAAAAAGCTGATCAAGTGCAGTAAACAGAGTGCAGCAGTTACACAATGTTCACATCACCCACTGAGAAGTGGAATTTCCTAGATGACTAAAAGTAACATATCTTTACACAGTACTTCTTACAGTACACTGCTACAGAGAATCCAGGAAGTTATTTCAAACTTATTTAAATAAGTGTATTTTACCTATCAGGAATAACTTAAAGTTCATGCAGAACAGTAAGTACACTCTTAAAATAGTTTGCTTTAATTTAAAATTAAAAATAGTCATTTGCTGCACAACCAATATTTATATTTCCCCAATCAACACAATGAGATGCAGATACTATAGATGTACATGACTTTTCCACTATTCCTCACAGCTCCAGTGAAAATGAAACTGTTTTATACACTGCAGACCTAAACTGTCTAATTAATCAAAATTGTAGAAGCTCCTTTGACAAAATAAACTATATATTTAAATCAATAAGCAAATTCTATAATATTGATTTAACAAGAAAGTGGACCCAATGTCTGCCAATGACATTGAAACTGCAAGAAGCAACAGCAGATTATCCAGACTCCTACAAGGCATTTTACCCACACCAGCACAGGGAATAATGATAAATAACCTAATATACTGCCTCTCATTCTACCAAGTTACACCCTCTAGCCCCTAGAGGTAAAGCACAGGGTTGACATGACAATAGTATTATAATTAAAGAAATACATCCCATGATTTCTATGACACCATTGCATATCTATAAAGTCCTGGCATACTTTGTGTAATCACAGCACTGCCAGCCAGTCAAAAATTATACTGGAGTGAGGGACAAAAAAGGACAAGAGTTATTTGTAGAAAAAGCCTCCCAGTCCAGAAGCCTCCTGTGTGATTGCAATTTCCTCACACACAATCCTTGGAAGTGTGTGTGTCCTATAAAAATTCATAATATATCTGAGATAACATTATAGACAGGATATTTACAATATTTTTATTTACATTTTTTTTCTTTGCAGTCTTAAGTGATTTACAGATACGCACAACACAGAACAACTCCATTGGGAGTGGTCAATTTTTGGGAAATGTGGGTCATAAATTTCTTGCCAAGACATGTACACTGATACCGGGAGTCACTTTGGAAATCCCCCTATGTAATTTTGAAAATAAACTATCCTAAAATTATCTGAAGCACTCATGTTTTGCCACATTTAAATTTTCTAAATACTGGCATTTTCTAAATACTACAGTTGTAAGCTATATATTTTGCACTTTTCCATTTGTTAGTCATCAAAATTGTATATCTTAATTGCATTTTAATACGTACGTCTGAACAAAAATTTAAATCATTTAAGTAAATGCTAATATCTGAATTCTTAAAAAAGTAGCATATCCTAAAGATTTCCATGATTTCAAGAATCATGAGCAGGACAAATACAAGTCAAATGTATTAAATGGATCAGCAGTATTCAGATGTCAAAAATAAGGCTATTTAAACACTAGTATATGTAAGGACAGAGGAAACCGTACAACAGTGTGAAACAGCAAAATCTGTTTCAGGTTTTATTTTATGAGAAATTGCTAATAAATCATATCTCTATGATATTTTATTTAAAAAGTTACTGGAAGAACAACGCAAATGTAACGGCTATTTCACAAAAAATTAGAAGCAATGCAATTGGTATCCACAGGAAAGGTAAAAATAGCGAAAAAGTAGCAAAGGATTTTAGAAAGTGTCAAAGGGACAGAATGAGATTCACTTGGTAAATGAAACCAATGTCTTTCATCTTGTAAAAATATATATATTTATCAGTCAGGGTCAAACAAATAACTAAACATAATAAAACTCCTTCTTTCACAAAACCACAAATTAATCATACACCACAACCACAATCAGGTTCACACATTCACAAACATAAATATTTACAATTATGATATATAATCATGACATCAATGTTTATTCAACACAAAATGTCAATATTTATTCAGTCAATATATGAACTAGTGAAGTTCAGTCTAACGTCAGCAAAATCATCCCTGGACTATCCAAATATTAATTCTAGCAAGTTAATAAACCAAGACCAAGTCATAACATCAACCATCCAACAACCAAACATGATTGTAAATTCCAGCAAGTATGACATCAAGAAATAATATTAATCATCTAACAACAAAAACTGCAGTCACTCATTCCACCAGCATGGAACTCTCCAACCAAACACTGACACCAGCTACAAATAATTCAAAACATTATCCAACTATACAAAATCATACAAAAATGATTTTACAACATATAAGATTGTTGATAATATAATGATATTTGTACACATTTTCAACTATTTATATTTATTCTATATAAATACATGATTTATATGTAAAAATTGTGATATTATTTACCGTAGTTATAAACTGTGTTGAAAATAATCATGTACCGGCAATGCTGGCATATAAAGCAATAATAATAATAATAATAATAATATAACTTTATTTCAGACATAATATTACAATAATTAGTCCATATTAGTCCATATAAACATAAGTATACGACATACAGTGGTAGTTAAGAAAAACAAGATTTATGTTTTAGTTAAATACAAGTATGAAAACATGTATTAATAGAGAAAAAAAGAAATAATATATTTATCTGTTGATCACATAGGACTGTTTTGCCCATTACATATATAGATATTTGTTCCATATTTTAAGGGTGGTAGAGAGTTTTACAGCACCGCTTGTTAGATATGATAACATAATAAAGCAATAAGTATTTCCCTTAAGAAATTCTCTCCCAAAGGAAAGATGCTGACAGCTAAACTTCTCTAACACAACAAAATGTTTTCCCCTACAGAAAAACTTGCACAAAGTGAACACTACCAATATTGAAATGACATTAACCCTCAGATTCAAAGCAAACCCAGTCAGTCCTATGGAAAGGGAACCCTGTTAACTGACTTGGCTTTAGTTATTAGTAATTGTTACACATTAAAACTTTTTAATAAAACAATGTTACCGCTACTAATAGATTACTTCTTTTTAGTTACTACCATTGGTTAGCTTTAACAGTTTATTTACATAGTTCCTGATTAAGTTTCAAGTACACAAGACTGCATCACTGTTAAGGAACCACAATGCATCAAGAGTTTGGGGGTGTACTACCAAAAGTTGTACACTTATTATTGCTATAGTTGTTTTGTAAAAATTTTCTTGCTAATTCGTGGCTTTCAGTGATTGGTTGACCTTTGACATTGGATCAATCTTTCCCACTGAAAAAATTGAAATACCTCAATTCTGAAAGTAAAGTCAAGCAGTGAGGACGTCATTTTACAAACTGTAAAAAAAATTATGTATGGTAACTTGCTTTATGTTTTATATTGGCTTCTACACTTTTATTTCTTGTAGCGGGTTGGTAAATATTACATAAGGTTATTTTATATGTTTTATATCTATGTGTTTATTACACCCGCGAGTTTGCAACCACACGTAATGGTCGTGTCCTTTTATGGTGTTATGTAGCGTTGATGGCATTAATTACTTGATTTCATCAAGGTGTTTGACAATATTAATTCACGTTGTACAAACTCAGTTCTGTAGATGTAAATTTTACTTTTTGTAGATTTTGATAAAGATTTTTTGACAGTATTTCCTTTGGTAATTGCTTGATTCCATCAAGGTGATTCACAATATTAATTCACATTGTATAAACTCATTTCTGTAGATGTAAATTTAATTTTTGTAGATGTTTACAAAGATTTTGACAGTATTTCGTTGGGTCATTGAATTATATCATGCTGAAAGTTTTCAAAGGCTCTGCGTGTGGTGGTCAGCACACAAGACCAGTAGGGGATAAATGTCAAGCATTAGGTGTAAAAAATAATGAAGCTACTGTTGGCGCTGGACTTGACAGTCCTGATGATGCTAATACCAAAATTTTGAATGCTCTCTCTGCTGTGAGTTCCAGGTTTACCTCCATTGAGCAGCGGATAGAGAAGACTGAGGAGCAGCTCCAGAATACAATATCTGGATCTGACAGCGTCAAATTGGCAAGATTTGGCACTTCCACTCAAGAAGAGCTGGATGAGGACAGTGATGTGGGGGATGACGCTGTAGTACTTACAATTAAATTTTTGAAAAGCACCAAGCAGATACAAAGTGCAGTGGATCATAGACTCCAGGAGCTATCACTCATTAATGATCAAGGTATGTATACGTCCCAGCGTGGTGGTCAAGATCAAGTTATGGTCAAACACCAGGTCCCTTGGCCACAAAATTATGTTTTAGCTGGCACCTCCAAGAATAGGGTAACCTATGACAGTTTGTCCACTTTTCAGTGGATGTCCGGATTCTGTTCCATAATTAGAGAGGAATCTGATGTTAAAGTTAAAAATGCCATGTTGGATTATGTAACAGATTTAATGGAGGATGCCCAGGACTTTGGCTGTCCTTCTGCCAAAGGTGCTCATGTCTTGATCTTATGAGGTATGGAAGAAGGTAAGGTCAATTGGTCAATGTCTGACAAGTTAGATAGGTTAAGAAAATTGTGACCAATCCTACAACCACACACTCTTTACGTGGAAAATTGGACACACAAGGTATGGTTTGTAATTTTTTTAGTTACACAGTTACAATACATAGGCCATTCAAAACCTCTTTAAAGAGTGTCATAGACATGGACATGTTGCACCTTATAGTCAGAGCCTGTGATTTCACCTACATGGGTCAAATTTTTAAAGCCATTTACACATTGGCCTTTTTCTCATTTTTAAGGCTTTCCAATTTAGTTCCTCACACAAGAAATGCTTTCTCCCCTTATTATCAGTTAGCAAGAGGCGATGTAATTTTTGCACCCCCAGGCCTCCTTGTATTAATAAAATGGTCCAAAACTATTGAAGCTAAAAATGCAGTTAAGATCTTAAAAATCCCTGACCTAGGTGCAAATCCCATTTGCCCTGTTCACGCGATTAGAAATACTATGTCCATAACCCCTGGGGCTAGTAATTCCCCTTTCTTTCAATACAAGTCAAATTCTCAATGGCCACCCCTCACAGACAGTCAAGTGAGGTGTCACTTTGCCCTCATTCCACCTACGCCTTCAATTCTAATGTTAAGTTGCAGCACATCCAAAGTCATGGCACCTGGACGTCCGAATGCATTTGAAAATACATTACCACAGACCATGACTCCACAGATCGGGTGACCCTTGCTTCCCAATGCCAACTTCACCTCCCTACCTCCTAGTTGGGGTTTGGGGATGTTTCTTTTAAAAGTTTTAATCAATTTTTAACATTGGCATTTAGTATCCTAATAACCTCCTTGCATTTACATCTGCATTACAGCGGTTCAGATACATTTTGATCATTCATTTTCCTCAACTTAAGGCCACCTTAAACTTGAATCCATACTTAATGTAAACATAACTTATTTCAGTTTAAGTTTTACCTTTTCTGGTCAATTGGGTGACCTTAAGTTATTATTTACGAGTTTGTAACACTTCACTTTAAGGTGGCCTTACTTCTTCAAAATTAATTATCGCTAGTCATTAATGGTTTACTTATGTTAAAATAATTATCACTAGTCATTAATTGTTTACAATTGTACATAAATCTAGATATTTGTATGTAAATAACATATATATTATCCCAATATGGGAACTTTCATTTCAACTTTATATATTCTCCCTTACAGCTGAGGCAATGATTTGAGAAAATTTCGTATGCCTCTTAACCTGTTTTATGTTTTTAAAGAAGCACAGCCAAATGAAATGCACCAAACCAAGAAAGTAGGGGTTCAATTTAGTGTGTTGTTGAAAGGCAGATGCTACAACAGATGTAGCCGTGGGGGTATCTGACAAATAGGACCAGACAGCATCTGACTTCCAATAGCCGTGAATCTTATATTTTCAAGAGGCACCTTCAGTTCTAGTGTCAAGGATTGCACCACTTCGCCTAAAACAATGGACACCATAATCTTTAGGGCTTAAATGCATTACCAACTTTGAAGAATGTAGCAGGCTTTTTTTTTTGATCATCAATAACCAGCAAGAATAAGGGATCAGTTTGTTGAGATTTAATGTAATTTAGCATACGTTTGACAGCCAAAACTGGGCATAGTTCTAAGGATTGAAAAGCTTTGGAACTTGAATAATCTTATATGCATCATGAGCTTTATTTTCTTTGCACATTTAAGAAGGATTTGCATATCATTTGCTGTAAATATAATATCACGATCACGATAATTTGGAACAACTTGTAATTTTATTTAAAATGTTACTGTAAGAACATGTCAATGTTTCTGAAAGTATAGAAAAGAAAAAAACAAAGGCAGTGCTCTTTCTTGTCTGTTACGAGCTTGATTTGCAAGAATTTGAAAAATGATACAGCTTCACTTGGCCAATTTCCCCTGAACAAAAAATAGACGTTAGACCGTCCCTTGTGGCGTAAAAAAGAGCAAAACAAGCGTGAGGTAGTCAACAGAGAGACTTTGGGACGTTGTGATTGCAGCCAACACAGTGTACAAAGAAATGTTGCAATGTTTCGTCAAAATCCTGAAAACAGATAAAATTTCTAGTAAAACTGAGCCATAATAAACAAAACATGTTAACAGTTCAAGTCCTGGCTCAAACGTGAAGCTTGGTTACAGAAAAGGAGGGAAACAAATATGAATCAACCAATAGAATTAGCCGTGACAAAAATTGTGTAACCACTAGTAAAGATTTTGTTGATTTAGACTGGTAACCTAAAATATTGATTGTTACTGTACCCTTTCACCAACTGAAGGGCCGGGAGTTGGACTGATATTTCTTGTGCCACAAAACTGCATCCGATAATTTTCAGTTAGTAAGTGTATATACTTGTTTTAGCCCCTGAAAGTTTATACATTTACTGAAATTATAATTATATCTGCAAAGTAAGTTTGAGGGGGCCACGGTGGCAGAGTGGTAACACTCTCGCCTCCCACCCCTGAGGCCGGGGATCGATCCCCGTGACGGCCTTAAGTGAGAAAGCTGGTAGTTGCTTGCCGTTGGTCGGCAGTTTACAGTACACAACCCTAGCGAACTCTGTGTACTGGTTTCCTCTTCCCTTCCAACTACCCGTCGTGATATGACCTGTACAGTGTTGAAAGCGACGTAAAACCCCAAATAAATAAGCAAAGTAAGCTTGTGCTATTGTGGTATTTATAAATGAAAAAAAATAAGGGGATCTGATAATTGAAAGAGTGAAAAAGTTTCTACATGTCAAATTTTGTTACAATCAGTAAAGCTAATCTAATGTAATCTAATTTACTGCTTTACAGGCGCAATGTCTTACCCACGAAGGGGAACTCAGTGCGCTGACTTAACAAAATCATTATCATAAGGAAAGTCAAGGGGCGTTCAAGGTCAGAAATCCAGAGTTGTGGGTGTGACCAAGAGGGAAGGAAACTAGGTTAATAAAATATTTCTTCACAAAATGTGAAAATAATTGTTTTATAGATGATTGCAAATCATATAAAATTACAACAGTTGTCTACTTGTTTCCTGTATGATGATTGTGCACATATACATAAAAAATATCATTATTTATATCTACAACGGAGTTACAATTCTAGTACTGCCTTGCTAGCAATTATCGCCAGACAGAATTCAAATAGATATAACTTCACCAAAGTGGCATCCCAAGTCTAGCAAATAATGTAAAACTATTTCCAAATTGAATTGGAACATTCCCCATGGCCCCCCCCCCAAGAAAACCAACTGCCCAAAAAACAAGCAATTGGGATAAATATATCATTTATTAATCTACTAAAATTCTTTTTAATAACATATAATTCAACATTTAAATCAGGGTTAACATTACTGACACATAGCATAACATTTAAGTTCAATCTCATAGTTAGAGCACATTACTTGCAAGAACTTTAAGAGTTTACTGGCATTGGCAAAATTACGATTATGAGTTACTAAGCCAATGTCTTAGGTCAGTAAGAGCTTGCTAAGATAAGGGCCAAAAAGACATTACACCTTGGCCCTGAGAATTAAAGTAAAAGATGAAATACAATGTTATTACCTAAGATGTACACTGGCAGAAATTTAAATTTAATTTTTTACAAAGGATACCGCCAGCATGAAACCAAGTGTGCCTGGCAAGGCCCCATCCCCTGGGGATTAATACACGCCCAAGCCAAAAGTAAACAGGGGAGGTCACTGATATGACCTCCCAAAAAGGTCACCCAACCTACTGAAACATATAGATACAAGGAGAATTTAGGATACACACTTTTTAGAGGGGATTGGGAAGACCCAGGCAGAGTTGGTACTATGAATTAATGAAAATAGGAGTTTGCAAGTTCTATGGCAGTAATTTTTTACACATTAGGGTGGAAAGTATGGAGTAATTTTGAAAAGAATCAAGAGTGAGATGTAGACTACAGTATAACTAGGGGGCCACTAGGTAGGTCAAAGTGGAAAAGGTCACAAGTCACCTATAAAAAAACGAACGCAGTTAGGACACAGCAAGACCGTGCTTGCTGTGGCCAAACAGAATGATATAAAAATGTTGTTATGACAAAGTACACAACGTACTGTGTGCAAAAAGGCACCAAGTTCCATGTGATATGAAGAGGCACGTACTAGCCTAGGGTATTACAATGAGATGAAGTACTAAAAGTATGAAATTGTAAAAGAAATTTAAAGGAACAATACGATTTAAGAGTGTAACTAGGTGGATTATGGAAAGTTACAGTCTGTATAAAAAGGCACTCAGAGTGTGGATAATCATTACAGTTAAAATCTGCTGAGATCAAGGTCAAATTTTAACTGAAGGTCAAGATATGACCAAGAACAGGTGAAGCAAATGTTTGCTAAGATCAATTCAAAGTTTGCATGTTTTTCAGTATGAAAAACATGAAAACTTGCACCCGCAATGGTGACAGGTCACTATCATACACCATAGAACACAAAGGTATAAAAACAATACATGGGCACTTTATGTGCCAATATACAAAACCACATAATGTATATAGCAGAGCATAAAATTCAATATAGCATATATGTATGTGGATTACTAGTGTTATGGATAGCTCATTACTGTTACTGGAGCTATGAAATAAATTATAAAATACAAGTATGTACAATAGAAGTTACTATTTTGCATTCCAGCCCTGGAGGGCACTATAAACATATCATTACTTTATAGCACAATAACTATAGCCAGACTGAGGTCTGGAAACTCAAACTAAACGATATTGTGTCCATGGTCAAAAGAGTCTGAACTTTGGAAGGGGCAACCCAGATACAACGTGGCTTCATCCACTAACACTGGCTGCCAGAGAAGAAGCTGTGGAAGTCATAGGCAAAAATGGCCAATCTACAACTAGAACACTACAATTACACATATGTAAAAGTTCTGAGCAAACCCACCACAAAAACAAAGGGGGGGGGGGTAGGGGGGGGGAAATTTCCTGTTTCCAGTGCTATCTCTCCCAAGTCTGAAATGCAAATGGAAGAGTGCACATGGAATTTCCAACACCAACTGCCAGCCGACCAATGAAATGCTCTGTAACAAATCAAGTACTTCCAATACTAATTATACATGCAAACTACAGAGACAAATGGTGAACTAAGGTGGCCCATCAGGAATGAATTCACAGTTGTCCTACAACTGCTTGGGCTAATGTTGTACATTTTACTTCAAAATATCATGAGACAAAAATACAAATAGTTAAACAGATGACAAAAAAAATGGACTGATAGTCTAATTACATCTAGGGAAAGTTTTATATGGGAGTGTAATTAGATTAGTTTCAAACATCCTTGATTTTAAATTGGACTTTTCTGTTCACATTTGAATATATTTTATAGCACCGCTGCTGACAACTGACAGTTACAATCAGAAGTGTTTTAATGTAAAAAACACGGATACAAATGTAACATGAAGACCAGTTACACGGGTAAGATAATATTTTCCGAAAGTAAGCTTTGTATAGTGGTTTATATATGCATGAATGATAAAAGCTGAGATACTGGAAGCTTTTTATAAAAGACATTGCACTGACAGTGCAGTTACTTTTACCAGAACCTTAAAGTTTTGCTTGTGAGACATGTTTCTGAGGCTTTTTAATAAAAAATTATTGCCAGAATAATTAGAAAGCCATGGCTTCTAGCTAGGATTTGTGACTCAACACAACTGCATCACTAATTTCTTGTTTTCTGAGCAGGGGCGTACTCACAAAATTTCCCTTTTACCTTAAAAATTTAACCTATGTTAAAACTCCAGATTTAGCATTAACTTAACCTTATGATACCCTTATATTTTCTCAGAAATCAATAATAATTTCTTAACTGGTGCTAAAATATCATTGAATGGTAATAGTGCGTCAATAATTTGCTAATTAAAATATATATTAATTAAATTAATTTTAATATTAATTAAAATATATATCAATATAATGTTTGCATTCTACCATTGAATGGCTGTAGCATGTTAATTATATCGATAATTAAAATATATATTCATGTAATGCTTGCATTCTGCATAACTTATAATCTTGTAAAATAATAATAATAATAGTAAAAATAATAGTAAAATTTTTGTAATGCAAAATTAATAAATAAAGACCCTGCAGTGAGCTGGAATCCAAAAAAGATATACTTCAAAAACCAGGCAGAGATTGTAACCCAGTACGGGCCCTATAGGGATGACTATGGTGGTGGGTGTGTTATTTTTAATTCTCTTAGGATCTCACCCCTTGTAGAAGAATGTTCCCTTCAACTAGTAACGCCTAGTTTTACAAGGGACGCTACTAGATTTGATTACTGACCGTAACAATGATTCTGTATTTGGGGAATATGGAGAAATCTATATGGAGATATCAAACTCTGAGTGTACCACCTAATTACTAACCTTATTATGAAATTTCATTGAAAGGAACCTGTTTTTAGGCATTTAGAGCCGATTCTTGTTAATATGAATTTTGATGTTTTTGATTTGTATTATGTGACCATTGTGTGAGGTGTGATTGACCTATAAACTATCTGAGAACATATATTATCTACTCTTTATCTTAATAAGCACTGGCATCAATCAGATCTGACATATAAGTTAGGGCTATAAGTGTATATAACAGAATATTCTGTTGTACTAAAATTGCATGTGTCAGTGCATTTTGTAATTTCCTATACATTCTAATGAAAGTCCATTGACTCAGAATATATGTTTATTAAGTATTTTACATCATGTCTGGTACCTTGTATCATTTACATTGTGACATTAAGACAAAAGAGCAGCAGAAACTAGTACACACAGTTGGTCAAGGTTCTGTAATGTAAACCACTGACATATGTCAAGCAACTACCAGCTATTCCATTTGAAGTCAGCCTGCGATAAGACCTCTGATCTCAGAAGTTGGAGGAGGGTGTATAAAAATCAATATCATGACTAGAATTCTTCCTCACAAATATTAGTCTTATCGGAATTGGACACCCTTGTGATGTAGGCAATTGTGTAGTGAGTCCTAATTAAGTAACATCATTCATTATTTTTGAGGGGTTATTTGTCAAAGGATATATGTATAGCAGTAGTGCTGTGTTCATTAATATTTCCGAAACCATGTAACCTACAAATATAGCAATACTGCTCAGAAGAGATAGGAAATGAACATGGCTTTTACAAGCATTTATCGCCAAAGTATTTTGGTCACTGTGCTTCCTACACAGTTTAAATTTAATAGACAATAGATGGGCGAGAATGCTGTGTATGGGTCATCATAAACACTCGCGAGTCAAGTGTTCTACTCCCTCCAAGTGCATCTTGGGGGCTCAGTGGTGTAGCGATTAGAGTTCTCGCCTCCAACCTCTGAGGCTGCCGGTTCCAATCTCGGGCCGGGCGCTTCATGTTGGAAAGTTGGTAGTTACTTGCCAATGCCCGGTGGTTTACAGTGCAGTATGGACTGGTTTCCTCCACCTGTAAACTACCTGTTGCAATATTACCCTGGTTGTTGAACGAGACGTAAAACAACAAATAAATCTAAATCTAATCCAAGTGCATCTTGTTGTGACATGTAATGTCTCAATATTTTTGTAGTTGTCACCGTCTGTATGGGTCTGTGGTTGCTGCAGACAGCATCAGCTGTGGCTGTCCCTGAAAAAGATATAGACAGGACAGTTTCTGTGTTCAGTGGGACAGAGTCTGTTGATCTGCCCTGTGGTGAAATTGATAATCCATATGCCATAGAATGGAGAATTAAGAAACCAGATGGATGGACAAAAATCCTGAAAATCTACAAATCCGATGATCCAGAATATTATGCGGAATACAATGCAGACAAGTATGGTATTAGCGAATCTGCGGACACAGCCATCAAAGTAAAAAATATTGATGCCTCAGCATTTACTTCACAATTGTTCAGATGTGACACTCCAGGGAGTTCTCAGGACTATATCTACACTACTAGGGTAATGGTTGTGGGTAAGTCACTTTTCCATTTATTATTTTGGAATTTTTAAAAAATAAAAGACACATTCGAGTGCTTTATGATGGTTTTAAACTATTGATCTTCTGAATAGTAAAACCACAACGGGACGATGTACGTAGAGTTCAACAGCATTGTTTTATTTACTGTTCTTTATTCGCAATTCCAGCATTGCTCAGCACTGCACAGCATACCATTTTAGCATGTCATTTTCAACACATAATATAGGTCATATCACAACAGGTAGTTTTATGGTCAGAGGAAAACAGACATACAGCTAGTCAAGGTTCCATGCTGTAAACTGCAGACCAATGGCAAGCAACTACCAGCTTTCTCACTTGAGACGGGGCTGGGATTTGAACTCCGATCCCAGAGGTGGAAGGCAAGAGTGTTACCACTCTACTACTGTGGCCCCTAAGTTACTTCAAAATAGTGCCGATAGTTATTTCTATTCAAATTTGAGATTATCTTTTAAAGCACACATTAACATAGATTTTACACACATTACATTCAAATGATAACCTATTGGGGCATTTGACAGTTAATGCATTACTAGGAAATTTGCCCTACAGGTGCATATTTTAAGATTTTATCATAAGAGAAGGAAATATGAAAAGTTCCTGAATCACATATATCAAAATAATATCACAAATTAAGATGAAATTATTTGAATGCATGACAAATCTTTTATGTCTCATTCTTCATTTGACTGGAGAAAAGAAGGCATCTGTCCTTTTTGCATAACTATTGGTGCTGTATTGTTCAACATACTTAGCCGGTTCCTAACTGGGATTTTTCTCAAGCTTTTCCTAAGTTAGATCAAAATGGTATTTATCAACATTCCTACCACAAAGGTCACCTCAGACCTCCACTTTGATTTTAAGTTATCAGCAGGAGTCCTTAGATGATATAATGTTTTGAAAATATACAATTATCGCAGGGAATCTGTCAATTATATTAAATTGTGACGCAATATTAAAACAGCATTTTTAAACAAATGAAATGATTCAGTAAAAAAGGACCCCTTTGTACTATTGTTGTGGAACAAGACTCTTCCTAACTTAGATTTACTAGTTCCCAAGTTTACAGTTACAGCTACAGAAAATAAAAATGTAGTGAGTTTTCCTAACTTAGAATCTAAGTTATACTTCACAAAGTAATACCTTTGTAAATAGAAAACCATTACTGACTTGGATCTAAGGTAACCATAGCACTGTATTGTTGAGGAATACGGCTCCAGATCTCTGGTGATACAAGGGGGTTAGGGAAGAATAGCAGAAAGGCGATGATCTTAACTACAAGGTTTTATTGTCACTGACGTCATCATCCCTTGACACCGTCAGCCGTGGATTGAAAATCGTTTAGAAAGAAAACAAGAATATAATCAACTGTAAAATGGATCACCAATTAAATATTGGACAAATACACAATAAAATAATCAAATATTACTACTACTTACTACTTTGTCATATTGTTTGTTTTTACTCATATCAAAACCACCATACTACAAGACAAGTCTTTTGACTCCATTGGGCAGGCTGCACACTGTTTTGTTCCCAAACGTAAATATGCAGTGAACTGGGTTAACGTTTATGTTACAGGAGTTATTTGATGTTGTGCTGTACATAGATTTACAGGAGCATAGATTTGTTTTATTTTCTTGTTTTACGCCGCATTCAACAGCCAGGGTCATATTGCAACGGATAATTTCTGGGTGGAGGAACCAGTGCATACTAGTTGGTCAAGATTCTGCACTGTATACATCTGGGCATCGACAAGTAACTACCAACTTTGCAACATGAAGTGCCCCAGCCTTGGTTAGAAGATGTAACCTCAGAGGGTGAAGTTCAGCACTCTAACTACCACCAAGACCCACCCCCCCCCGCCTAGGGGGCTCAGTGGTGTAGCGCTTAGAGTTCTCTCTCGCCTCAACCTCTGAGGCCGCCGGTTTGAATCTCGGGCCGGGCGCTTCATGTTGGAAAGTTGGTAGTTACTTTCCGATGCCCGGTGGTTTACAGTGCAGTATGCACTGGTTTCGTCTACCTGTAAACTACCCGTACAATATGACCCTGGCTGTTGAACGCAACGTAAAACAACAAATAAATAATCCCCTCTCCCAACTGCAGCATAGAAGAGTTTGTAAAGATTTAGGTCAAGATATTTATATGTATGTTTAATGTGTATTCAAACCCGATGTTCATGCCATGGGAAATGGGCACATTGTCTGATTTTACAAAATGGCAGCACAAAAAACAATGTCGTATAACATGGGTTTGCATGAGCTTGGCCTTAAAGGTCATGGTGTGGATAAAAGACTTCTCAAGGAAATGGTTGGTTGTGAAAACATGTTCTTTTACTGGTTCGTTTCCATTGGATGGATACACTGAGTATTTAAAATTTTATTTGCTTAGATATATGGGCATAATTTTTCCCATTATAAAGTGCACTGAAAACATTAAGGGGAAATATGTAGGTAACTCAAGCCTCACTTGCTTATAAAACTGTAATTTCTACCGTAGTTCTGTCTAGACCTGACGTTTCACACACAAATTGATGACATCATAAATGTGCTTTTTTTAAGTTAGCAGGAGTGAAAAATGTAGTGGCACAATTGCCTGCAAATGCTTTGTTTCACACACTGAGTGATATGCTGTTTTAACTAGCCTCTATGTACCATATATAAAGCTTCTCTTACATCCCATCACACATGTATACACACGTAAGTGTACCACAAATATTGTTGACAAAAAAATGAGCATAGCCTAGTAGTGAGGTAGTAGCGATTTGCAAGTTCAAGCAAGGTGAATTCTCCTAACAAGAGTGTCACTACTTAAATAGAGAGGTTGCGCACTACGTTTTATTGTCCCGTAACGTAAATATGCAGAGAATTGGGGTAACGTGTAAGTTACGGGAGATATTTGATATTGCGCACTATGACAGCATTATAGAAGAGTGTGTACATATTTAGGCCAAGGTATTTAAATGTATGTTTGATGTGCAAAAACATTATTTTAAACCAATCAACAGAATTATATATTATACAAATAAATTATGTTTTGTCCCCAAAAGAGGTGAGGACACATTCTTTCACTTTATAAAATGAAAGCCAGCATTAAAAATTGTGTTCGAAAAACAAATAATCTTCTGTAAGCAACAGTGTATAACAGTGAATCAAATGAGCTTGGCCTTAAATATCATGGTGGCAATGAAGGACTTCTCCAGGAAATGGTCGCTTGTGAAGATTTGTCCTTTTACTGGTCATATTACACTGTATGAACATATTGAGTGTTATAAATGGTTGTACACATATTTCTCTGGATATATATTCACCAATTTTCAAAATATAAAATTTATAATAGACTAAAAATGTTAAGGGAGAGTATGTTAGGTTAGCGTTTACGTTACGGGAGTTATTTGATATTGCGCACTACGACAGCATTTAGGCCAAAGGTATTTAAATGTATGTTTGATGTGCATTCAAAAGCTTTTTAAACCCGTCAACACAATGATATATTGTACAAATAAATTATGTTTTGTCAATAAAAATAGGTGATTACACATAATTTATTTTATAAATGAAAGCCAGCATAAAATAATTTGTTAGAAAAACAAATAATGTCCTGTAAATCAAAAGTGTATAATAATGAATCAAATGAGTTTGCCCTTAAATGTCATGGTGGCAATGAAGGACTTCTCCAGGAAATGGTTGGTTGTGAAAATTTGTTGTTTTACTGGTCATTTTACAATGCATAGACACACTGGGTGTTATAAATGATTGTACACATATTTCTTTGGATATATATTCACCAAATTTCAAAATATAAAATTTATAAATAGTCAGGCCTCACTTGTGTATAAAACGTTAATTTTTACCCTAGTTCTTTCTAGACATGACGTTTCACACAACAATTTATGACGTCACACAGGCATTTTTAATGTTAGCGGAGGTGAAAAATGTGTGCAACACAATTGTTCTTCCTCTATATATCTCCTTTTGACCTTGGCCTTTGACCTTAACAAGATATCTTAAATTATTTTAATATTCTAAAATCCCATCTGCCTCACCTTTCTGGTGTTTCTTGGTTATATGGGCCATTCACTCTTTCAGGGTGGGGTTTCAAAATTATACCTAATATTTTGACCTTTGTATGTATTTCTTTTGACCTTGGCCTTTGACCTTCACATAAATCCTAAATTCCCTTCCTAATATTTAGAATCCCATCTGCCTCACCTTTCTGGTGTCCTTGGTTATATGGGATATTTACTCTTTTGGGGTGGGATCTTAAAGTGTAATCATTATTCTCATCTTGGGTATAAATTATTTCAATTATTTCAAAATTCTTAATATACTGACATCTTGGGTGAGGCATATGCTCAAACACCTTTGTGTACTGTTAAAAACTCAATTCCCTATATACATTATCGTATATATTATAAACAACTAAAAACCAGTTAGTAATATGAATTTGTAACTGTATTTTATATATTAGTATTTTAATAAAAATATATAATCCCAACTGGGCTTTGTATCAGCTGTTGCCACTTTTCCCTCAGGGGAATGTTGTTGAAAAATGCAACGTGGTAGTGGGGTAGCAGAGATTTGCAGTGCAAACAGGGTGTATTCTCCCATCAAAAGTGTCACAACTTGAAGATCAAAGAACAGATTGCGACTAGCTACAGGTCGTACAGTGGGTTTATATATACATGCAAGGTACACATGAGTGTACCTTACAGTATGCCTAAACAATGTAAGTAATTGGGGAGAACCTACAACACTTGCAAGGAGAATGCACCTGCCTAAGTCTCTCGTAAGTTAACCTTTGGCATTTATGCGTTTGTAGACATCCTGCATACAAGCACAGAAAATGTGCATGCCAATTTTCATTGCAGGGCCTGTGAGGCCTTGATATTTTGTTATAAAACCGCAAGTGTGCCTTGAGGGTCCCTTGCAAATCAGCCGATTTTTCTCTGAAACCAGGTCGTACGTGCACGTACGATGGGATGTAAGAGAGACTTTAAGAGAGAGTTTGCGAACAACGTTTCACAAACGCTCCCTTGCAAAAACATGCAACATAATTAATCAATATGGGAGAAAGCCATTAGGGGGCATTTTTATTTGCGAACAATGTTTGAACTAGGATTTTTACATGTATTTCCTTTAAATTAATTAGTAATTCTACAAGTCAATAAAGTTAAATACACTGGTTTGAATCATGTACAGTACCGAATGAACTGGCTACTGATATATATTTTAAACTTTATTGGTCCAACAACCAATAAACCCACAAGTTAAATAGCTTATAAAACACACGCACATAAAACTTTGGAGGACGGTGTTTATTACTTCAAATAAATTGATGACAGGGGATGAAAAAAGGCTGGTCATTGTTTTTCAAAAAAATAAATTGACAAAGTTGATAAAAATAATGTACAGTATCTCAAGAACTCTGTACTAACATGTATAGCACACTTTATTGCTCCAATAATTCATAAATCCACAAGGGAGACAAATTACATGGCGAAGTCATTTGCCATGTGAAAAACGTAACCTTGTGCAATTAAAACCTTATGATGTTACATAACACACACAAATCAATGACGTGTAACGTAGCGGAAAATAGATACTTGCATCAAAAATGTTGTTCATAAACTCTCTAATATGGATGTAGGGTACGTGTGACTGTATTATACTCATGTGTAAACCCTGTAAGTGAATGGGGAGATCTTTCAACACTAGCCAGGAGAATGCATGTGTCCAAGTCTCTTGCAAAATTTCCCCAAGAGACATGGATGCCTGGATGACCCTGCAATGTCTCTGGTTTATGAATATTGAACAATGTTTTTGTGTGATGCGCCTTAGAATCTGTCTTTTGACAGAGATTAAGCGCTATAAAAGTGCTATTAGAATTAATTTGCAGCCATACTGCGTGCACACAGAGAATAATGTGCATGCTAATTTCCATTGCAGGGTCTCTGCAACCTCAACATTCTGTGCATGTATAGCTTACATGTCCCTTGCAAATAAGCCAATTTTTCTCTGAAACTAGGACATACGCGGACGTATCATTGGGTGTAAGAGAGACTTTACCTATACTTCGTTCAAAAATGGCTCGTGCTGGATGAGAAAATTCAATTCCAGTCTTTCTTTAGGGAATCAATACAGTACAATACAATTTATTCATTCACAATATGTATTCTTGCATTGGTTGTTTAACTGGTGTACAGTTGAAATAATTGTTCACATTGTGCTTTGGGTACATAAGTAATGTGCCTTTTTAATGACAGGATGCAGGGGTATATTATTCTTGGTTGCAAATTGGTTATGCCATTGTTTGCCTCCACTAAATTGAAAATGTAAAAAAAATATACTGTTTTTATCTAGGGTTGGCCATCTCGGGCCAACCCTAGATACTGTTATGGGATTTTCCTCGCATTTACCGTCAAATTTACCGATACTTGGAAATTTTTCGTGCGTCGTGTTACCGTGACTGGATACATATTAATCATCCCTAGGGGCTGTCTTTTTATGGAAATTCAATGTTTTCTTACATTTAAGTATTTTAGGAATTTTATATTTGACCTTGGTGACCTATATATTGTAAAGACAAGTTCAACTGAGATAGAGATCTATATAGGCCGGTTGGTGGTAAATTTTTTTTTTTTTAACGGTTTCATCCCGGGGTTTCATCCCGGCGTTCCATTGAAGAAAAATATGAAAGAAACAATAAAAGCAAAATAACTACCCCTTTCACTTGTCACAAATGTCAAATATGTCATTTGCATATCGTTTATTTCTGTTTTGAAGTAATACATGACATATACTGACGTTTGATTAATGGCAATTGATTTGATAGCATACCAGTGGTACAGAATATTTTTCAAATAGTCTGGTACCCTGTCAATTTTTATTTTGTGACCCCCCTGGAAATTGCAAGCTGTGTCAACCGAAAATGTTCTCAGGAGACAACACATTCATAATAACCACATGCCTTTGACTTCTGGGGCTATATTCACAAAAGGGATCAAGCTCAGATTGAGCCAAAATCAGCTCAAGCCTATTATAAACACTTTTTGGCTCAACTTCATCTTGATCCCTTTTATTACTACAGCCCCTGATATTCTGTCAATATTTATTTGTTAATAGATGATATAAATGATATAACACAATAAAATGATATTTTATACATTGGGGATAGTTAAATATGGACTTCTTTATTATGTGGATTTAATTTTGTCAAAGGTCAAAGTTGCGGTTTTTATGCCCTATGAAACAGCCAGTCAAACCAATTATTGTAATAAATATAATATAATTAATGTACTGTAAGTTGCGCAATAAAATGATATATAGAGTTAGGCATATTTAAACATGGACTTCTTTATTATGTGGATTTAATTTTGTTAAAGGTCAAAGTTGTGATTTTTATGTCTCATGCAACAGCAACAGCCAGGGTCATATTATGACAGGTACTCTGCATTGTCATTTGGGGGAGTCATACCTACACAGAGGTGACAGCCTATCATTAGATGTCAAACCAGCTAACCCACAAGGACATTCTATTTTGTCAAGCATAAGAAATATCTGAAGCACTAAACTATTCCCACTAAAGGTAGCACAAGTGATAAACCCTACGTTTCCTCTCAGTTAATCACACATATTTAGTGTTTGATGTCATTTTTATTGCATTAAACTCCATACACAAGTCACAGAGAAGAATATTATTATTTGCTGTGCATAGTAATTATTAAAACAAGTGTCTTGGACAATATTGGAACAATTTTCCTCAACTCAAAAAGAACATAACCTCTAGAAATTTGCCTTTAAATTGGTATAGATATTATATTGCTAGCTTCAATAAAACAATCACAAAAAAATTATTTTAAACAGAGTTCCAGCAAGATTGTGCATCGCAACAGGTGTTCTTGTTCTTCAAATATTTTTGAAAGAGTCACACCAGTTATTGCAATATATATGATACAATTAATATACTATAACACAATAAAAACATATAGAGTAAGGGATATTTAAATATGAGCTTCTTTATTATGTGGATTTAATTTTGTCAAAGGTCAAAGTTGTGATTTTTATGTCTCATGCAACAGCAACAGCCAGGATCATATTATGACAGGTACTCTGCATTGTCATATGGGGGAGTCATACCTACACAGAGGTGACAGCCTATCATTAGATGTCAAACCTGCTAACCCACAAGGACATTCTATTTTGTCAAGCATAAGAAATATCTGAAGCACTAAACTATTCCCACTAAAGGTAGCACAAGTGATAAAGCGTGCCTTTCCTCTCAGTTAATCACTCATATTTAGTGTTTCATGTCATTTTTATTGCATTAAATTCCATACATAAGTCACAGAGAAGAATATTATTTATTATTATTTGCTGTGCATAGTAATTTTTAAAACAATTATCTTAATACTGGACCAATTTTCCTCAAATCAAAAGGAACATAACCTCTAGAAAAATGTGCCTTTAAATTGGTATAGATATTATATTGCTAGCTTCAATATAACAATCACAAAAATTATTTTAACAGAGTTCCAGCAAGTTTGTGGATCACAACAGGTGTTCGTGTTCTTCAAATATTTAAAAAAAAGTCACACCAGTTATTAAAATAAATATGATATAATTAATATACTATAACGCAATAAAATGATATAGAGTTAGGGATATTTAAATATGGACTTCTTTATTATGTGGATTTAATTTTGTCAAAGGTCAAAGTTGTGATTTTTATGTCTAATGCAACAGCAACAGCCAGGATCATATTATGACAAGTACTGTGCATTGTCATTTTGGGGGTCATACCTACACAGAGGTGACAGCCTATCATTAGATGTCAAACCTGCTAACCCACAAGGACATTCTATTTTGTCAAGCATAAGAAATCATATCAGAAACACTAAACTATTCCCACTAAAGGTAGCACAAGTGATAAAGCGTGCCTTTCCTCTCAGTTAATCACACATATTTAGTGTTTCATGTCATTTTTATTGCATTAAGTTTCATACGCAAGTCACAGAGAAGAATATTATTTATTATTATTTGCTGTGCATAGTAATTTTTAAAACAATTATCTTAATATTGGACCAATTTTCCTCAAATCTAAAGGAACATAACCTCTAGAAATTTGCCTATAAATTGGTATAGATATTATATTGCTAGCTTCAATAAAAACAATCACAAAAATTATTTTAAACAGAGTTCCAGCAAGATTGTGGATCACAACAGGTGTTCTTGTTCTTGAAATATTTAAAAAAAGTCACACCAGTTATTTCAATAAATATGATATAATTAATATACTATAACACAATAAAATGATATAGAGTTAGGGATATTTAAATATGGACTTCTTTATTATGTGGATTTAATTTTGTCAAAGGTCAAAGTTATGATTTTTATGTCTCATGCAACAGCAACAGCCATAATCATATTATGACAGGTACTCTGCATTGTCATTTGGGGGAGTCATACCTACACAGAGGTGACAGCCTATCATTAGATGTCAAACCTGCTAACCCACAAGGACATTCTATTTTGTCTAGCATAAGAAATCGTATCTGAAGCGCTAAACTATTCCAACTAAAGGTAGCACAAGTGATAAAGCGTGCCTTTCCTCTCAGTTAATCACTCATATTTAGTGTTTCATGTCATTTTTATTGCATTAAATTGCATACACAAGTCACAGAGAAGAATATTATTTATTATTATTTGCTGTGCATAGTAATTTTCAAAACAATTATCTTAATATTGGACCAATTTTCCTCAAATCAAAAGGAACATAACCTCTAGAAATTTGCCTTTAAATTGGTATAGATATTATATTGCTAGCTTCAATATAACAATCACAAAAATTATTTTAAACAGAGTTCCAGCAAGTTTGTGGATCACAACAGGTGTTCGTGTTCTTCAAATATTTAAAAAAAAGTCACACCAGTTATTGCAATAAATATGATATAATAAATATACTATAACACAATAAAATGATATAGAGTTAGGGATATTTAAATATGGACTGCTTTATGATGTGGATTTAATTTTGTCAAAGTTGTGATTTTTATGTCTTATGCAACAGCAACAGCCAGGGTCATAATATGACAGCACTGTGCATTGTCATTTGGGGGAGTCATACCTACACAGAGGTGAACAGCCTATCATTAGATGTCAGACCTACTAACCCACGAGGACATTCTATTTTGTCAAGCATAAGAAATATCTGAAGCACTAAACTATTCCCACTAAAGGTAGCACAAGTGATAAAGTCTGCCTTTCCTCTCAGTTAATCACACATATTTAGTGTTTGATGTCATTTTTATTGCATTAAATTCCATACACAAGTCACAGAGAAGAATATTATTATTTGCTGTGCATAGCACTTTTTAAAAGAAGCGTCTTAGACAATACTGGACCAATTTTCCTCAAATCAAAAAGAACATAGCCTCTAGAAATTTGCCTTTAAATTGATATTAATATTATATTTCTAGCTTCAATAAAACTATCACAAAAAATTATTTTAAACAAAGTTCCAGCAAGATTGTGGATCGCAACAGGCGTTTGTGTTCTTCAAATATTTTTGAAAGAGTCACACCAGTTACTGTAATAAATGTGATACAATTAATATACTATAACAATAAAAACATATAGCGTAAGGGATATTTAAATGTGGACTTCTTTATGAATTGGATTTAATTTTGTCAAGGAAAAAGTTGTGATTTTTATGTCTCATGCAACAGCAACAGCCAGGGTCATATTATGACAGGTACTCTGCATTGTCATTTGGGGGAGTCATAACTACACAGAGGTGACAGCCTATCATTAGATGTCAAACCTGCTGACCCACAAGGACATTCTATTTTCTCAAGCATAAGAAATCATATCTGAAGTACTAAACTATTCCTACTAAAGGTAGCACAAGTGATAAAGCCTGCCTTACCTCTCAGTTAATCACACATATTTACTGTTTCATGTAATTTTTATTGCATTAAATTCCATACACGTCACAGAGAAGAATATTGTTTATTATTTTTTGCTGTGGATAGTAATTTTTAAAACAATTATCTTAATATTGGACCAATTTTCCTCAAATCTAAAGGAACATAACCTCTAGAAATTTGCCTATAAATTGGTATAGATATTATATTGCTAGCTTCAATAAAAACAATCACAAAAATTATTTTAAACAGAGTTCCAGCAAGATTGTGGATCACAACAGGTGTTCTTGTTCTTGAAATATTTAAAAAAAGTCACACCAGTTATTTCAATAAATATGATATAATTAATATACTATAACACAATAAAATGATATAGAGTTAGGGATATTTAAATATGGACTTCTTTATTATGTGGATTTAATTTTGTCAAAGGTCAAAGTTGTGATTTTTATGTCTCATGCAACAGCAACAGCCAGAATCATATTATGACAGGTACTCTGCATTGTCATTTGGGGGAGTCATACCTACACAGAGGTGACAGCCTATCATTAGATGTCAAACCTGCTAACCCACAAGGACATTCTATTTTGTCTAGCATAAGAAATCGTATCTGAAGCGCTAAACTATTCCAACTAAAGGTAGCACAAGTGATAAAGCGTGCCTTTCCTCTCAGTTAATCACTCATATTTAGTGTTTCATGTCATTTTTATTGCATTAAATTGCATACACAAGTCACAGAGAAGAATATTATTTATTATTATTTGCTGTGCATAGTAATTTTCAAAACAATTATCTTAATATTGGACCAATTTTCCTCAAATCAAAAGGAACATAACCTCTAGAAATTTGCCTTTAAATTGGTATAGATATTATATTGCTAGCTTCAATATAACAATCACAAAAATTATTTTAAACAGAGTTCCAGCAAGTTTGTGGATCACAACAGGTGTTCGTGTTCTTCAAATATTTAAAAAAAAGTCACACCAGTTATTGCAATAAATATGATATAATAAATATACTATAACACAATAAAATGCTATAGAGTTAGGGATATTTAAATATGGACTTCTTTATTATGTGGATTTAATTTTGTCAAAGGTCAAAGTTGTGATTTTTATGTCTCATGCAACAGCAACAGCCAGGGTCATATTATGACAGGTACTCTGCATTGTCATTTGGGGGAGTCATACCTACACAGAGGTGACAGCCTATCATTAGATGTCAAACCTGCTAACCCACAAGGCCTTTCTATTTTGTCAAGCATAAGAAATATCTGAAGCACTGTGGTCTAAGTTCTCTATGTGTGATATGAAAACAACTGATTCCATTTCAGAATTGTGACAAAGCTGAATAACTGTTCAGGTCAATCCAGAAGTGCCTTTGATATTCCCCAGTGAAGGTAGCACGAGTGATAAAGCGTACCTTTCCTCTCAGTTAATCACACATATATAGTGTTGTATGTCATTTTTATTGCATTAAATTCCATACACAAGTCACAGAAGAATATTATTGTTTGCTGTGCTTAGTAATTTTTAAAACAAGTGTCTTTCACAATATTAGACCAATTTTCCTCAAATCAAAAACAACATAACCTCTAGAAATTTGTCTTCAAATTGGTATAGATATTATATTGCTAGCTGCAATAAAACAATCACAAAAAATATTTTAAATGGAGTTCCAGCAAGATTGTGCATCGCAACAGGTGTTTGTGTTCTTCAAATATTTTTAAGAGTCACACCAGTTATTGCAATAAATATGATATAATTAATGTACTATAACACAATAAAATGATATAGAGTTAGGGATATTTAAATATGGACTGCTTTATGATGTGGATTTAATTTTGTCAAAGTTGTGATTTTTATGTCTTATGCAACAGCAACAGCCAGGGTCATAATATGACAGCACTGTGCATTGTCATTTGGGGGAGTCATACCTACACAGAGGTGAACAGCCTATCATTAGATGTCAGACCTGCTAACCCACGAGGACATTCTATTTTGTCAAGCATAAGAAATATCTGAAGCACTAAACTATTCCCACTAAAGGTAGCACAAGTGATAAAGTCTGCCTTTCCTCTCAGTTAATCACACATATTTAGTGTTTGATGTCATTTTTATTGCATTAAATTCCATACACAAGTCACAGAAGAATATTATTGTTTGCTGTGCTTAGTAATTTTTAAAACAAGTGTCTTGCACAATATTAGACCAATTTTCCTCAAATCAAAAACAACATAACCTCTAGAAATTTGTCTTCAAATTGATATTAATATTATATTTCTAGCTTCAATCAAACTATCACAAAAAATTATTTTAAACAAAGTTCCAGCAAGATTGTGGATCGCAACAGGCGTTTGTGTTCTTCAAATATTTTTGAAAGAGTCACACCAGTTACTGTAATAAATGTGATACAATTAATATACTATAACAATAAAAACATATAGCGTAAGGGATATTTAAATGTGGACTTCTTTATGAATTGGATTTAATTTTGTCAAGGAAAAAGTTGTGATTTTTATGTCTCATGCAACAGCAACAGCCAGGGTCATATTATGACAGGTACTCTGCATTGTCATTTGGGGGAGTCATAACTACACAGAGGTGACAGCCTATCATTAGATGTCAAACCTGCTGACCCACAAGGACATTCTATTTTCTCAAGCATAAGAAATCATATCTGAAGTACTAAACTATTCCTACTAAAGGTAGCACAAGTGATAAAGCCTGCCTTACCTCTCAGTTAATCACACATATTTACTGTTTCATGTAATTTTTATTGCATTAAATTCCATACACGTCACAGAGAAGAATATTGTTTATTATTTTTTGCTGTGGATAGTAATTTTTAAAACAATTATCTTAATATTGGACCAATTTTCCTCAAATCAAAAGTACCATAACCTCTAGAAATTTGCCTTTAAATTGGTATAGATATTATATTGCTAGCTTAAATAAAACAATCACACAAAAATTATTTTAAACAGAGTTCCAGCAAGATTGTGGAACACAAGAAGTGTTTGTGTTCTTCAAATATTTTAAAAAAACTCACAAGTTATTGCAATAAATATGATATAATTAATGTACTGTAACACAATAAAAACATACAGAGTAAGGGATATTTAAATATGGACTTCTTTATTGTGTGGATTTAATTTTGTCAAAGGTCAAAGTTGTGATTGTTATTGCTTATGCAACAGCAACAGCCAGGGTTGTATTATGACAGGTACTCTGCATTGGCATTTGGGGGAGTCATACCTACTCAGAGGTGACAGCCTATCATTAGATGTCAAACCTGCTAACCCACAAGGCCTTTCTATTTTGTCAAGCATAAGAAATATCTGAAGCACTGTGGTCTAAATTCTCTATGTATGATATGAAAACAACTGATTCAATTCCAGAATTGTGACAAAGCTGAATAACTGTTCAGGTCAATCCAGAAGTGCCTTCTGATATTCCCCAGTGAAGGTAGCACGAGTGATAAAGCCTACCTTCCCTCTCAGTTAATCACACATATACAGTGTTGTATGTCATTTTTGTTGCATTAAATTCCATACACAAGTCACAGAAGAATATTATTGTTTGCTGTGCTTAGTAATTTTTAAAACAAGTGTCTTGGACAATATTAGACCAATTTTCCTCAAATCAAAAATAAGATAACCTCTAGAAATTTGCCTTTAAATTGGTATAGATATTATATTGCTAGCTTCAATAAAACAATCACCAAAAATATTTTAAATAGAGTTCCAGCAAGATTGTGGCTCACAACAGGTGTTTGTGTCCTTCAGATATTTTTAAGAGTCACACCAGTTATTGCAATAAATATGATATAATTAATGTACTATAACATAATAAAATGATATAGAGTTAGGGATATTTAAATATGGACTTCTTTATGATGTGAATTTAATTTTGTCAAAGGTCAAAGTTGTGATTTTTATGTCTCATGCAACAGCAACAGCCAGGGTCATATTAAGACAGGTACTCTGCATTGTCACTTTGGGGAGTCATACCTACACAGAGGTGACGGCCTATCATTAGATGTCAAACCTGCTAACCCACAAGGACATTCTATTTTGTCAAGCATAAGAAATATCTGAAGCACTAAACTATTCCCACTAAAGGTAGCACAAGTGATAAACCCTACGTTTCCTCTCAGTTAATCACACATATTTAGTGTTTGATGTCATTTTTATTGCATTAAGCTCCATACACAAGTCACAGAGAAGAATATTATTATTTGCTGTGCATAGTAATTTTTAAAACAAGTGTTTTGGACAATATTGGATCCATTTTCCTCAACTCAAAAAGAACATGACCTCTAGAAATTTGCCTTTAAATTGGTATTAATATTATATTGCTAGCTTCAATAAAACAATCACAAAAAAATTATTTTAAACAGAGTTCCAGCAAGATATGAATCTAATCTAATCTAATCTAATCTAATGTGGACTTTTATAGCGCTTAATCTCCATCACTGATGGACTCTAAGGCGCATCTAACCATAAGCAAAGGCAATTAGCGTTAATCAAGGGACAATAGCCAGGTCGTACCAAAGAGACACAGATGTGACGGGGGAGGCTATGGTGGGTAGGCTTTTGCAAACAGGTAAGTTTTAAGCTTGCTTCTGAAGGAGGCAACTGATGTTGCACAGCGGATATCTTGAGGGAGTTCATTCCAGGTCTTAGGAGCATCAAAGGCAAAACTCAGGCCAAAATGTTTGGTTGACTTAAAGACTGATGAATGAAAAGGAGGAACTGTAAGGTATTGATGATCTGGGTGACTACGCCTAGTACTATAGGGACAACTACTGGGAGACAGGAACGGTCCAAAATAGGAAGGAGAGCCACTATGCAAGAATTTATACACAAGTGTTGCAGTTTTGAAAATACATCGGTACTTAACAGGCAACCAGTGGAGTTTCTTTAAGATGGGTGTGACATGAGCATACTTTCTGTGATTTGTAACAATACGAGCAAGGGTGTTCTGAATACTTTGCAATTTGTACTGATTGAAACCGGACAAACCTCTGAACAGAGAGTTACAATAGTCCAGGCGACTACTGACCAAGGCATTTGCAGCAAGGACTGCAACATCAGGAGTAAGATGCTTTCTAATTCTACGGAGGTCGCGCATCTGAAGAAAGCACGCTTTGCAAGTCCTCTATGAACTTCTTTATTATGTGGATTTAATTTTGTCAAAGGTCAAAGTTGTGATTTTTATGTCTCATGCAACAGCAACAGCCAGGGTCATATTAAGACAGGTACTCTGCATTGTCATTTGGGAGAGTCATAACTACACAGAGGTGACAGCCTATCATTAGATGTCAAACCTGCTAACCCACAAGGACATTCTCTTTTTTCAATCATAAGAAATATCTGAAGCACTAAACTATTCCCACTAAAGGTAGCACAAATGATAAAGCCTTCCTTTCCTCTCAGTTAATCACACATATTTAGTGTTTGATGTCATTTTTATTGCATTAAGCTCCATACACAAGTCACAGAGAAGAAGATTATTATTTGCTGTGCATAGTAATTTTTAAAACAAGTGTCTTGGACAATATTGGATCCATTTTCCTCAACTCAAAAAGAACATGACCTCTAGAAATTTGCCTTTAAATTGGTATTAATATTATATTGCTAGCTTCAATAAAACAATCACAAAAAAATTATTTTAAACAGAGTTCCAGCAAGATTGTGCATCGCAACAGGTGTTCGTGTTCTTCAAATATTTTTGAAAGAGTCACACCAGTTATTGCAATAAATATGATACAATTAATATACTATAACACAATAAAAACATATAGAGTAAGGGATATTTAAATAAGAACTTCTTTATTATGTGGATTTAATTTTGTCAAAGGTCAAAGTTGTGATTTTTATGTCTCATGCAACAGCAACAGCCAGGGTCATATTAAGACAGGTACTCTGCATTGTCATTTGGGAGAGTCATACCTACACAGAGGTGACAGCCTATCATTAGATGTCAAACCTGCTAACCCACAAGGACATTCTCTTTTTTCAATCATAAGAAATATCTGAAGCACTAAACTATTCCCACTAAAGGTAGCACAAGTGATAAAGCCTTCCTTTCCTCTCAGTTAATCACACACATTTAGTGTTTGATATCATTATTTTTGCATTAAATTCCATACACAAGTCACAGAGAAGAATATTGTTATTTGCTGTACATAGTAAGTTTTAAAACAAGTTTCTTAGACAATATTGGACCTATTTTCCTCAAATCAAAAAGAACATAACCTCTAGAAATTTGCCTTTAATTTGGAATTAATATTATATTGCTAGCTTCAATAAAACTATCACAAAAAATTATTTTAAACAGAGTTCCAGGAAGATTGTGGATCGCAACAGGCATTTGTGTTCTTCAAATATTTTTGAAAGAGTCACACCAGTTATTGCAATAAATATGATACAATTAATATACTTAACAATAAAAACATATAGGGTAAGGGATATTTAAATATGGACTTCTTTATGAATTGGATTTAATTCTGTCAAAGGTAAAAGTTGTGATTTTTATGTCTCATGCAACAGCCAGGGTCATAATATGCATTGTCATTTGGGGGAGTCATACCTACACAGAGGTGACAGCCTATCATTAGATGTCAAACCTGCTAACCCACAAGGACATTCTATTTTGTCAAGCATAAGAAATCATATCTGAAGCACTAAACTATTCCCACTAAAGGTAGCACAAGTGATAAAGCATGCCTTTTCTCTCATATAATCACACATGTTTAGTGTTTGATGTCATTTTTATTGCATTAAATTCCATACACAAGTCACAGAGAAGAATATTGTTTATTATTATTTGCTGTGCATAGTAATTTTTAAAACAATTATCTTAATATTGGACCAATTTTCCTCAAATCAAAAGGAACATAACCTCTAGAAATTTGCCTTTAAATTGGTATAGATATTATATTGCTAGCTTCAATGAAACAATCACAAAAATTATTTTAAACCGAGTTCCAGCAACATTGTGGATCGCAACAGGTGTTCATGTTCTTCAAATATTGTTTAAAAAGTCACACCAGTTATTGTAATAAATAT